>CM055189.1:11103736-11848736 GCA_029224185.1 Karalla daura | reverse complement strand
CCGAGCGGTAGACGCGTGCAGGGATGCGCGGTTCAAATAATTAGCCCAATAGCAGAATCCCCTGTCGCCAAATAGTTAATTAAAAGCTCGCCCAGTGTGTGTATATGAGTGTGTGTGTGAGTGAGTGTGTGTGTCCAGAGGATTAAAGACTGTAATTATAATTATGTCCTCTCCTCTCTGTCTCTTTTTTTTTCCTTCTCCACCTTCTCCTAACACGTACTCTCTGGGTAATTCAACATACACACATTTCTCCACACACACACGCACACACACACACACACACACACACACACACACACACACACACACACACACACACACACACACACACACTGCACACTGGACCACCATGGTCAACATCAGCAGAGATTTTCATCACATTTACAGGCAGCAAGTTCTGTCTGTGTCTCAGTCAACTTCATCAGAGCGATGAAGCTGATGCATCGTTGGCAGTGCCATGGACGAATTATAAACACTGATACTTGGCCACATAATGAAGTAAAGAATAGTAAAGATAGTTAAGATACAATTTATGAATGCCTCTGAAAGCTTTACATGTTTGCAGTATTTTTGTTGTCTGCAAGACTCCAAAATATAAAATTTGGGGTGGCAAGAATATCAATATCATTCAGAAAAAAAGGGATTAAAAAAACTATAAGTTTCACAATAATCTCATGAGGGTTTCATCCTCTGCTTCCATTGCTATTGTTAAGAAACAACTGTTTCTTAAGTAACAGCTGGTTGAGAATAGTTTCACGATGGAATTAAGTAAAAATGCATTTTAGTATTAACACATTAAATATTTCTTAAGGACTGCTAAATAGCATATGATACTCGTAATACTATTGTCATTGCTACTGAGCCACAGCAGCAGCTCTGTGATTGGGTGGGGCCCAAAGAGGCTTAATGACATTGACGTCTCGTCCTCTCTGATTCAAACAGACGACCTTCGACCCCAAGATCTGAGGCCATATTGACGTGGTGACCCCAGCTGCTGAAGCCGACCTGCTGATAGACTGAGATAAAACTCAGCAGAAGCGCTTGAGACTGTCTGAGTCCATCAGACAAAAGTCCATGTAGCTGAGTAAACCCTCTCATTTCACTGTTCGTGGGATATATTGACATGTTATTACCTCTGGGGGCCATTCAGGACAACAGCACGGTCAAGGGACTTCCAAACAGTCTAATGTTACAGGCCATAGTGTGCTTTTGTGAGATTCAATATCTAACAATTCAGCAATGTATAAATTGACTGAAGCCTACCTATTTATTAATTTTATCATATTATTATTATATTATTTGGCTTTTTTTTTAAAACAAATTACATAAAATTTAATTGACTGAATTCCCCTGAATTTTATTTACAATTATTTTACATAGTTTTTTTAAATTATCAATTAATTAGCTATTTTAATTTCATGATCAACATTTCTTACAGTGTAGACTGGAGAAAATTAATATTTTAAAACACACAAAATCAGACGAGCAAGTAGAACAAGTTATTTGTCCTGATTCGTTTAGTTTAGCAGCTGCCGTATTCGTCAGATTCTCTAGTTTCCGATGGTACCTGAACACATCTCGTTACTAGGGTGGGACTGGGGCTGGCCTGTCATATTTCGGGGGTATCCTGTGCCACCCGAGGACACTATAGGGACACGCCACTGCTCGATGACTACAGATACAAATGTAACACTACAAACTGAATCAATGTTTAATGGGTTAAAAACTTGTCCCCCTGGTGACCAGGGATCCCCAAGCAGCCGCTTAAAGTCTTCTTATTCCTTCGGCTGGCTCGGCGAGCAGGGCAGCATCTTAGAGATCTTTCCTCACACAGTGTACAGAGGCGCTAAGGGTCTGACGGACATTTGTCGACCTCTCCTTCCCCTGGAGGAGAGAGGTCACCCGCCCGGGCCAGGGGGGTGGAGCTGACAAACTGCTGCTGATGCTCCCTCTCCGCCTCCTCCTCCGCCTCCCTTTTTTTTTTTTTTTTTTTAGGTTTCCTCCCAACCCTGACCTGACAGATGGAGATAAAGTGCAGAACAACCCACTTGTCACCCAAAAGACACAGACATGTCCAGGGATCAGGTCTCGATGGTCAGTTGTCAGGGAGCAGTCGCTGGTTGTACACTTGTGTAGAAAGCAATCTTTCGACAATCTTTACCACTACAGGTCCCACAAGACACTGAAACTTCCTATTAAATCCAATTTGATTTTAAATGTGAGCATCACTAAAACTCACCAGTTAGCAAATGTAGTTTTTTCAGAGTTGATGATCTATGATGGAATTTCTTATCAGTTATTTCTCAATGGAATCAGATGAACAATTAGCTAATTACGTTGAAAAAAAACTTCTATAATAAGTTTCTAAGAAAAAGATTTCTTAAACCAGCAAATGTTGCTGTACTTATGAACTTACATACATATTGATTTACTTGTGTATGTGTATGTGCACATGCATTCTTACATACTTGCATATTTTTACAAACTTGCTTCTGTGTTTCTTTAATGTAGTTATGTACTTATTTACATATCTACGTGTTTGTATGCACTTACAGTTATTTTGCAGCTAACTCCTACTGTGCTTATCCCTGGCTGAGATACTGCGTAGCTGTTGAAAAGACCCAGGAATGGAGCAAGTTCGATCACAGTGGCATTGTTAATTACATCCAACATCTACCAGACAATTTTGAGACAGTACACTGGGCTGATTATAAACATAATTAGGAAAATGCAATTCTGTTTGAGTGTTTCTAGTTGTAGTTGGAAACAAGAGCCAGTACTTAACCAAAAAGCCTAAACGAACACCATATATATTACTGGTCTAGCCTGCGAGCCCTCGCTGACCTTAACTAATTGAAGTGTACGTTCCTTCTCCATCTGTGTCCGTCTCCTCCCCCGACAGGGTGCGTCTCTCCACTTCTCATTTATCCACTCATCCACCTCGGGGCGGTTTGACTGACAGCTGGGAGTGACCCTCGGGCCCACCCTCTCGGAGTGACAGGACCAATCCCCGGGCCCGAGCAGTGTGACATGCTAACGCGGCCGATTGTCGGGCTGACGGGCAGCCTGCTGATGCTGCAGTGTCTCAGTCAGCGCGAGCAGACGCTGGGCTGGCGCAGCGCTGAGCACACAGCTGCCGAAATGGGCTTTTCCCTGACACCACCTCAAGATGAAAGGTTAATGAGAAAACAGGCACTTTTTCTCTCACTTCCACTACTTCTGGTACAAGACGTCAGGGATGCCTGTGATGACTGCCGAAGACCTCTGCCTCACTTTCTAGCACCAGTCATAACACAAGATACTTTAATTTATATCTTACATCCCCTAAAATTAGAATTGTTGAATATAATTCCTGCCAAAAACAGCTGGATCCCGTAACACCTATATAGCTATCTATCACTCTTGGTCCAGTTACAGTTAGTCACAGTTCTTGAAATAGCTCTTCAGCTTTTCACATGATTCATCGCGTAACTTTTGCTACTGTAACACATTCAATTTATCTTTATCTTTATCTATCTATCTATCTATCTATCTATCTATCTATCTATCTATCTATCTATCTATCTATCTATCTATCTATCTATCTATCTATCTATCTATCTATCTATCTATCTATCTATCTATCTATCTATCTATCTATCTATCTATCTATCTATCTATCTATCTATCTATCTATCTATCTATCTATCTAATGTCATCCATCCATCTTCTCAAAAAAGGCCTCACAGAGTTACTTCCAGAAAGACTTGCTCAAGTCGTGATCAACTTGCAAAAGGAAAAAGAAAATGAGGAGCCTTCGCCTATACATACAAGACAATGGTCCTCCTTCACCTCCCTTCCCCCTTTTCGTTGACACAATCATACATAAGTTGATGCCGAATGACAATAACTCACAATAAATGCGATTTCACAATTTGTAAAACGGTTTCTGAAGGTATATGCAGTCTTGCCGGGTCGTGGGTCGCTTATGAAATGAAGTCAGAACAATGGCACTCTTCAACATAAATTATGTCATCGGATGTCGAGAAAACAAGTTTAAAGTCTCTTTAGTGGAACCACAATATTGGAGCATAAAGCACTTTCCAGTCCAGAACCAGCTTTGTGCACCACATCAAAAAAAACCCCACATGAACACATGAGACGAATTGCCACACAATCTCCATCTAAAATGCACTTGATTGCAAAAATAATAAAATGGCTCCTCTAAATACCTTATGGAATAAATTGTGCGTTGTTGCATCTGATTTCTTATTTCAAGGCTGCACAGGTAAAATAAACGCAGACGTCTGTTTGCCAAAGAGCCGAGTGACCTCAGGGCAACAGTGAGTAACACGTGCAGTGATCCTACATGGTGTGAAAGCACTGTAAGAACCATGTGCTTCGTCACCGCCAGACACCCTACGCAGATGGGAGGATGAGGAGGATGAGGAGGAGAGAGATGCAGCAGTTGGGTAAGTTGCACACACTCACACTCTTCTACCACTACGACGAGGAATGTTGGGCAATGGGAATCACAGCCATATAGCAGCTGGGGATGTTGCTGCAAAACAAAAGCCAAGCTTCAAATTAGCTTTTGATACACACCCGCTCGCTCCCTCACACACACACACACACACACAGGAAGGCACATGCCAGAGCAGCAATCACATCAACACGCAATTGCCCACACTGACTAGAGTGTAGACACACACACACACACACACACACACACACACACACACACACACACACACACACACACACTCTCTCTCTCTCACACACACATTTACATGCCTTCACTTGGCCCTGTTTCTGGGGAGAGGCGCCCTGGGCTGCAGGGGGGAGGAAACCAGCTCAGATCAAACACACACTGAAGCTGTCACTACTCTTTCATTCCTCTCTCTCTCTCTCTCTCTCTCTCTCTCTCTCTCTCTCTCTCTCTCTCTCTCTTCCCTCCTCCATCCCCCTCCACTGCGTATCCCTCTCTTCCTCTCTGCATATCTCTTTTCCTGCCTCTCTCTCTCTCTCACCCTCTCACCACTCTCCACACTGCAGTCGACAGCAACCAGAGTAAAATGGAGGGGGAGGGAGGTGGAGGAGGAGGTACGGGAGGAGAGCAAAACAGAAGAAGAGAGCTGAGAGGGGTGTAAGGAGAGGAAGAAATGGAGAAGGAGGGGGGCTCCATCAGGAAGAGCTGGAGAGGAAAAGAGAAGATAAATGGGAAGAAGATGAGCAGCTGAGAGCATCAACCCCCTTTTTTGGTAAAATTCTTGCTGTCTGCATCTTCTTCTCCTATCCTTACTCAACCTCTCTCTCTCACACACACACACACACACACATACACACACACACACACTTCACATCACAAACACATACACACACCACTCCTCTTCTTATCTCTCTGAAACCTCGGATAATGTTCCATTGCTGCTCAATTACGATAATTATGATCATTAAGGTGATCATTTCCCAACACCAACATTCATTACTTTGGCAAAATAACTATTAGAAGCAGGCAGGCGGGGTTGGAGGAGAGGACGGCCCTCATTTTCCTCCCTGCACCAGAACCTCACCCTCCCCAGTGGCTTCCTCCAGCTTCAAGTCTGGAATCACAAAATCATTTGGAATTTCTTCATATACAATGTTTCTACATTTTTATGCCAGACAAGCACTTTGATTGAGGTGCTAGATCTGCAAAATGTTTATTTTTCCATTGGTTTGCAAATAAAATTTGATGCACTTTCACTTACTACACGCACTTGAATACTTGAATAACTACAAAAAAAGAAAAGAAAACAGAGGAGCGTAACAAAGCCACTGTAGTGTAAAGCCAACCTAGAATGGTTGGACTGAGTATTTGTTCTCAGGTCTTAACATCAAACCTATTGAACATTTGTTTCGAAGAAACTCCTCTGATGTGTTTTTTTTAAACCCTTTATATTTGTATTTTTTAGGTGTGAGAATATTACAGCCAATAGATGATGATAGGCTGTCTCTCATGCTAGTCACATGGACGATCACAACACTTTATAGTGCTCTACAACAACAAAGCACAGCAAAACAGAGCGAAACCACTACAGAGTGCGTACACGTCCGGCTTCATATGTTTGATTCACAATCAAAAGATAGAAACATTCACCCTTTTGTTTGCTGCTCTTTGTACATCCAAAATTTATAGGTCAGGATGTGATGCTGTTTTTGGACCTGCTGTACATCTTTGGTCAGTAATATACGTTCAATACAGCTTTAAGTCCAACTGATCACAACTGACTGTTGGGAAAACTCATTTTAAATGTATGTCGACAAACATGAATATGTTTCACACTTTTAAAAATCATGAATAAACTGAATCAATCATCATGATTTTTACAGCATAATCAAGTGTTTTTTTCAGCTGATTCAAAGGTTCAGACTGCATCCATGCATCCACATGCACAACATGATTGTGACACACCGGGCATACAGTGCAGACGTGTTTCTACACAGAGCACATCAATAAACATTTTAGAACACGGTGTACTTTTCTCTTCACTTCATAAGACTGTTGTTCTCTCCATCGTCCTTGTCCGTCTCCACCGCTGCGACTGCTTCGCCCAAACCAATAACTGACCATCTTTCCTGGCTGCTTAACAGAGATCCGGGTGTAAATATAAAATGAATAATTCATCCCGACAGAGGAGGAGATGACTAAGACATCTTTTGGACACCTGAGACGAGACGAGACAAGTGAGCGGGAGATGAGACGGTGTGTGTATATATAGAAAGCCGCCCACGTACGGAAACATCTATTTTCTGAAGCGCGAGGTCAGGCGCTGTGTAGGGATACCGAGTGAAAACAGAAAAGGGCAAAAGGCACAATCTGAAAACTACCTCCGCTTTGAAAATGGGTGAGTCTGAAATGGGTGGATACCTGGTTCTTCAAGCCTGAGAACAAACCATCTGGACGGTGGAAGGGGGGTGGTCGTTTCCCCTCTCTCACCATCTATGTGCGTGTGTGTATATGTGTGTATGTGTGTGTGTTAAACCCCTCCTCTAGTTGGTATTTAGATATCAATCCTGCCTTAAAGGTTGGTTCGTCTGTATGTGTGTGTGTGTGTGTGTGGTGGGGGTTTGCGTTCAAGTGCACGCTGTGAGCAAAAAATGTAAATGCGATTGTGGCTGATTGAAAACAGTGCACGCATGTGTGTGTGTGTGAGTGTGGGTGTGCGTCTGTGTAAGTGTGTATCAACCTGTCCTATTCTCCCTATTCTACCTCTCACTGGCCTCCATCAATAGAATAACGCCACCACTGTGCTTTTCAGCAAAAGCATCTCAGCACCAACACACACAAACACACACACTGAAAAACACACACACACTAACCCACACACACAAATATACACAGGCTGGCTAAAGGCCAATCAATAATTCACATAGTGCAGATTGAATGTAGATCAGTGACTCAACATGGGGGAGACTATACTTTCTACCTCTATTACTCTCTAATACTTCTCCTTTCTCTCCTTTCTCCCCTTTTCCCTCACTTTGGATTCGCTCCTGTTCCTCTGTCATGAATTCATCTCACCATCACGGTTTCTTTTCTCTTCCTCATCCACCCTCCTTCCTACATCCCTTCTTATGTGGATCTGGAAATCGATCCAGCAATCAGATTTCCTTTTTCCTTTTGTTGTTGAAATATCAACAATTAAGAGTCTTTTTGAAGCCCAGTGGTCAAACAAGATACTTCAGCTGCAATGTAGCAATTTAACTAGTTTGAGCTTAACTTTAACTCCTTATTGGTCCCTCCCAAAGTTCATTTTGGAGATGCCACCAAAGCAACCACCCTTGTTTGTTCTTTGTTAGCTCTCCAGAAACATTGGCATTAGAGCTGATGTATATTTACATTTACAGTTTGGGCATTGATATGTGACCACATCATTGATTCTACCATGTGAAACCACTGCAGAAAATGAGGTTTAAACAGCTCTGCATCTTCCAGGCCATACGCTTATCATTTATATATCTGCGGTTCAGCCTTCTTGCCATCTTCATCTTCTCCTCTTGAACAACCATTTCCTCCTTTTAATCACTTTTCTTAGATTTCCTGTCCTGCTGTCCTCTCTTTGCCTCCATCTTATCCTCTATGCCTAGCTTTTTACATAATTATCTATATTTTTCCAAACATATTTGAGTCTTCTGCATCTCAGCATTTTTCTTCCATTTTTTTTCAGCTTGCCCCTACAGATACCTTCATAATGATATTGTATCCTCATCAAACTTGCTCATCTCCTCAACATTTTTATTTATTTATTTTTTGATTTTATAGTTCATCCACTTTGAAATAAGACACACTTCTGGATTTAAATCAAACACTTCTTTCCTCCGATGATTTTCCCTGTTCTGTCCTCTTGTAAACCTGACTATAATATGCAGCAGAGTGGTGGCAGCCCACACTCAGAGTTGAGGAGAGGACAGCAGGGGCATCACATTTCACCACAGTGAGATCCAGACAATCAAACACACACACACACACACTGAGGGAATTGACTGTGCGGATCACATATCTGGAGTAGAGTTCTGTCAAAACAACCATTACTATAGTGCTTGTCTGTCAGGATGCTGCGTCCAAGAGGGACATAACTATAGATCTACGGCACCTCAACCTCCAGATGAATGAGTGTGCATCTATTCATGTATGTGTTGCACAGCAGAGGTGGATTTGTCAAAAATGAGTCACAACTTTTAGCGATGCCGTCCTAATCCTGAACAATCCTGAACAAATCACTGCAAATTAAAGCAGGATAATAGCATGTGTGTGCTAATCTGAGGAATCACGAGTTGTGATTCAGCTGCTCTTCACCATCATACACACACACACACACACACCTTTCCCTGTGGGCAATAAAAAGATATGAGTCACTGACGACCAAGTTCAGATGGAATTCATGTCATTGCATCTGGATAAATGTATGTAAAGTATAAGATGATCGACTTAACCACAAGTGCAATTTAGACTCTCCAATCGACCTGACTGGATGTGTGCAGAGTGTCTTGAGAAAACGCATGCATACATCAAAACAAGCAAACTACACAGGCAACCAAGTCACCGGGCAACATGAGATCACGCCAAAGTACGTAATAGAACCGGTAAACGATTCAATGATGGAGCACTAGCATCATATGGAAAGCTCTGGAGATTGTGTGAAGGTCATCGTTATCAACTTAGTATCAGCGTTATCAACGTAGTGTATGTACCATGTCTACCCTGCGACCAACACCTGCACATATGTATTGAAAGTCTTACAGGGTGCTGCTAACCTGGCTACAGCCAGAGAGCATGGTCTTTTCACACCCGGAGGCGAGGCAAAACGTGACACACACACGGCGGAGCAGCGTGTCGATTACACACTTTGGTATGATGCCGGGTTGCAGCAGATTGCATTGTGGTAAATGAGACACAGGGCAAGAGAGGAGGGAGGAGGACGGGAGGAGTGGGGGGAGGGAGAGAGATTGCACACTGGAGCATGAATGTCCCAAATGGTGCTTTTTCTGCCAACCCCTGGGCTGCACTGACTGCACTGAGTGTCACTGTGTGTGTGTGTGGGTGTGTGTGCCGGGATGCAGGCGAGCCCCCTGAGGTAAGTGATCCTGCTGAACAGGTGTTACAGTATCACCTGCCCCCACCTACCCACACACACACACACACACACACACACACACAGACATCAGCCTCTGTCAGCCCCGGCAGATCAAATCGAATCTGCGTGCTTCATGCCAGACGGATGAAGCCAAGCCACCAGCTGATCTGTCAGCAAGTGCGTGTGCCCATGCATCATTCATATGTTTGTTTACACATGCATAACTGTTGAATCAAATGATTTCAATATGTATGTTCTTATGACTACCGGTTGCTCTGCCCATTACTGTGTTTTGCATGTGAGTGTCATATCTTATCCGTTTACTGTTCATTGTGCTTCAGTGGTTATGCAGCATTTACTGTAAAACAATCACACAACTCCATACACACACACACACACACACACACACACACACACACACACACACACACACACACACACACACACACACACACACACACACACCCCACACAAACAACTTTAAATCAATACATCTGAGCTGGTGCTTTTGTATTTACGCACTGACATTGCGTCTAATATTTCCTTTGCATAAATGATATTACCACAGATCACATATTTGACCATAATATCCATTTGGATCCAAATCCTAGATAATCCTATTTAAATCAATGATCTGGTTGTTGTACAGTGTTCTACCTACTGTTCGCCCACATCGCAATTTATAAGATTCTGACCCAGAGATGGTGCTATTCAGTCCCAAGTTATCAAGGTGCTGGAGAGGTTTGTCTTTAAAACGTAGTTTACCTGCCTCCACTTATCATTCCTAGATGTAACACCAGGTGACGTGGATCAAACCCAGGAGAGTATGCAACTCACAGACAACTAAGGGCCGGGACAGATGGTCGGAGAGAGAGAGTGAGAGAGAAATTTCTTTAGCGTCCATGGAGCAGGTCTCACACTTAAAGGGGACCTAGAATGAAAAAAAAAACAAAAACATTGTTTCCTTGGTTTTGCACAGGTCCAAAGACACTGCCATGTCCTCATTCCTGTTTATATATTGGATAGTGAAATAGTGAAATGAAGTGACATAAAATACGAGTGTGATGTAAACCAACGGTGTGCACACTCTTCAATATCTGATTCCTCCTCCAGTCCTGGCTAAGTGTCCACTTAAAGTTCAGAAAACAGTTCAAGGAACTAGTAAAGTACTATTGTTTAGTGAGAAAAACAAAGTCATCTGACCTCACATAGTGAGTGGCAGGAGAGCCAGCCAGTCAGATAAGCACAAGGTGCCAGCTCTGTGTTGAAATAGACCACAATATTCCCAAATCCAGATAAGAATTGTAGATAACATCTGAGAGATTTATTCTTGAACTAAATAAACCAAAATACTACATTCAACCATTCTAGGTTCCCTTTTAGTTAAATGTTAAAGGAGATTTAAAGATTTAAGGAAAGGTTAAAGGAAGAGGGTTTTGATTTACTGATCCTAAAGGCAATACTCTTTCTCTTTGTCTCTCTCTCTCACACACACAGACACACATTTTTTATTACACACAATACAAACAAAATCTAAACAAGTTTTATGTCCGATCAGTTCATTGATGCCCCGCCTGAGCAATCAGACAACATTGCTTTTAAGTGCCCTCCACCATTCCTCTCCGATATCAAGTCCATTATCTTACCTGCGCTGACAACACCTTGGACAGGTCGCCAGGGATGGTGACCACGTAAATGTTGTTTTCCAGCATCTGAGGTTTGATGAGGATTTTATGATTACATAACCCGTGTTTCTGTTGTCCTCTATTTGTAGTAGTGTAATGTGCCCATGTGCCCATGTGCCAAGCTAGTGCTCAATAGTGTTTCTTTCCAAATGGGAATTTGATCACATTTGCAACCAATGCTATCATGTGATCATTTTCTATCTGACCTAAGAGGATTTTTGGGGAAATGGAGTTAAACTTTTAGCTATGTTTAGACGGTAATTTGATCTCTGATACTAATCTATTTTCTTTAATTGGTCGCAAATCTGCATAATAATAGAATATTCTTACTTGTCATTGATTGTCTTGACCGTATCAAATTGAGAATTGCAGAACACAAAACAGGAGAGAGAGGGAGAAAAAAAGAGAGAAGATGGAGGCCAGAACATTTAAAGCAGAGTTGCAGGGGAAGAAGTGCAGTGAAGAGGAGATGAAAGGAGTGGAGGGAGGGAGAGAGAGAGAGAGAGAGAGAGAGAGGAAGAGAGAGAGGGAATGGGGAAGTACAGACGGAGGGAGGGGAGGGAGGTATAATGAAGTCCTCTGGGTCTTTGGTGGAAGAAGCCACAGCGCCTGCCAGCCAACACAGCCCGACTGTGCAGATGGCAGCATGCTGGGATATGCTCCACTCGCTTTTAAATCAGGAAGTGGACGTTCTTTATATTTGCAATGAAAACAGCTCAGTGCCGACGAATCTGCCTGGAGAGGACACACAAATAAATGTGTTTTGCCACTTTTTATTTTTTAGTCTGACCAGGTGACGATGGTGCCAGCTCAGACGCCCACAGCCTCCGGAGCACTAAAAACTAGAGTCTCTGTCAACTAAAAGAGCTGTGCTGTGCCTTTTATGAGATGTAATGAGCTTTAATTGTTAATAGCGAAGAAGAAAAGTGAGCAATGCAGTGATTTACCACCACACATCTGATACCTATACCAGATGCTCTACGCTGTCCATAAAATTCAAATTTACATCTAAATCAGCAAAAATGATCTGACTGATCTTTCAGAAGCTTTTATGTCACACTTTTGTATTTCTGTTGCAGCTAATCTGGAATATTCCCCACTTCAGTATTAGGGCCACTCCAGTCCTTCAACAAATATTTGTTTGATTACAGAAACCAGAACTATTTTCAAAACCGGGAGTCTCAGCATGAATGCACTTCATTACCAAGAACTCACTGCGCTTTAAGCCCCTAGCACCTGCACCTATGGCAAATCTGACATTCATTAAAATCATTGCACTCTTCTTGTATGTGGTAATGATCTTCATCTGTGGAAACGTGACATTTATATAGATGAGTACCGGCACAACTGTTCACTTGTTTCCATTTGTACCATTGCAGGTCCTCATAATGTCAGTGAAACCAGACTTCAGACAATACAAATCAGTTCAAAATTAATCGCAGGCCATTTAATCAGGAAATTATGGAAGAAGGAAAAAAAAAACATTTTCACCTCCCTGTCAGCAGGCTCAGGCAGCAGTCTTTAATTGTCAGCTGAAATCTGTGTGTAAAAGCTAATGAGAGTGGCTGAACTGATTGGTCACAATGTGTTGACTCAGGAATGCTGAGCTCTGTAGGTATGATCACCTTAAACGACCCACAGGGAGGCGCCTCACCCACTCTTAGCCTCTTTCCCTCTCTCTCTGTCTCTCTCTCACTCTCACTTACGCACCCGTGGACACACACACACACACACACACACACACACACACACACACACACACACACACACACACACACGCACACGCACACGCACACACACACACCAGCCGCAGTTACCGAAACTTTCTCTGCATCAGCGCCATCAACAGAAACTGGGGAGGTGGTTTAAGTAAAGTGAAGTGTATACAATAAACACATCACTATTCTGTGAAATCCAACCCTCAGTGGAAGCCATTAAGTACTATATATCAACTCTCTTTGAGAAATGACAACATTCACTCATCTCCAGATCTCCTACGTTTCCAGGAATGCCTGGCAGACATCCCTCCCTGTAATATTTAGTTACATTGCCCTGCAGTTTGAGAAAGTGACAAAAGGAGAGTAGTCGTGACTAAGTTGTTGAGGTGTTTTTCTAAGTCAAGAGAAGTCAAGTGTTACTCTCACACTTATTTAAACACAACACATCTTTTCGCTCAGCCACATTCTGGATTCATGAAGCTGCTGCCGGAGGAGAAAACTCTTGCTCTGTCTCTTCATCCCGCTGTCAATGATAGACAGTTAGAGCAAAATGGCAGAGCAGTCTACAGCAGGTGCCAGAGACCTGGTGAGCAACTCCCCCTGAGCCTCAGACCTCTCAGGGGTCGTTGCAAATGTGCCAATTGTGAGAAACAGATTGAGTATTTTAATAAGGCATAGCTTCAACTGAAAACAAATATTTTAAGACAACTTGATAATCCATCTTAAAACTGTATATATATATATATATATATATATATATATATTTGCAACATTGCAAATCTCCTCTTTCCAGGCAATGTCCAAATTGACTTCCATTCTATTACGGCTCAACTTCCAGATAACACTCATCACCCATTCCTGTCCATAAAACCATGGAGATCTGTGAGAACTATGAGTATCACTTAACTATAATGTGACCATGGCATGAGACAAACACACTGATGAGATAAATCCATCCATTCATCATCTTAACCCAAGTATCAAACAGATTTGCGATGTCATGAGGCGCATTTCTACCATACATACGATTGCTCCCACACACACTCATTCCCTCTGACACAAGTAGGGAGAACTAAGGGTCTCCAAATTGCCTGAGCCCATGTAAAAATGGGCAGAACATACAAAAACCACACAGAAAAGCCAGCCCAACTGGGATTTGCCAATATGCCAATGTGTTAATGAGATTTTGTGGTGAAATATTCAGGACAGTGGAAAAAACACAAATCATAAAGAAATGTGTGATTACCATGACGATCAATGTGTAAAAGTATAATGAGACTGTAATGCTGACCGTCAGTACTTAACTCTAAACCAGTGTAGGATTGTTAAGTAACAAATACACACCTGTACTTTACAAACACAGGAAAGATGCCACACCCAAGGTGCAAAAAAAAAACAAAACAGTAAAGATAATGGATCTTTTCTTATGGAGATAGATCATTTGTGCAGGGAGGGGTGACACTTTTAGAAAGGGATAGAATTTGCCATTCCCTCTCAATCCCCCCTCAGCTCCATGACTGGCCACATGGCCCTCTTATGGTTCGGAGGATCTATTGCATGCTTCGGTGTGAGACAGAATGCCCTAAACCCTGGTTTGATATGGTATAGACCAAATAAGACACAACAACTCCATAACTAAGCAGGTTAGCAGATTTTGGTCTTCTAATCAAACAGAAAGTGACTCGACGCAGAGATGGATAGTTTTCCCAGGTCTTTCCAGCAGTGGATGACTTGTCCTGACAATCGCAGCTTTTTCCACTATCGTCCTTCTGGACAAGTCATAGGCTGCCCATATATGGTCAGTAGTAATTAGAGTGAGAGAGTCATTTCCTCTCTCTTCTGGTTGCATTGTGCTTAAGCCTTCATTATGCTGACATCAGCACTCAGCTCTGACTACAACTTCAACTCCAACACACATACATGCACACACACTCTGACTGACACACATACTCACTCAGGTCACTACCAGGTTCTAATGCTGTATTCAAGGTGCATCTTAATCACCAGCTGCATCCACATAATTGTGATTGTTGGTGTCATGACAACCACCACCATTGCCTCCATCATCTGGCATCTCCATCGGTGGCAGTTTTATAAGATGGGCCTGAGGCCAGCAGAGCAAAAGTGGAGAAGCATCAGCTACTCACTAGTGTCAATCAGGAGCAAAGCATCAAAGCAAACTTCCATCCCACAGGCGTTAACACACCACACACCACCTCGCACACTCACATCCCTGGCCACATCGCATCATGTGACATCTCACACTCTTAAAAAAAAAGAAAGAATACAACACATACTTAGACATTCAAATTCACACACATATCACCAAGCATCACAGCAACCATGGCGTTCATTCTGTACACACAAAGGCACATTCTCTCACACACACACGTATGCACACACACCTCTATAGAAAAAAAAGCATCTCACAATGTGACAGAATAGAAAATAAAGAATACATCACACACGTCCATCTGATAGTGCTTTGAAATGTAGACATTTAAACAGACTCGCACTCACTGCAAGGCATCACAGCAATCACAACTCTCATCCAGCACACACGTAAAAACACATCATGCAACATCTCACGACATTTCAAATCAGAAAAGACAGACTACAAAACACACGCTCAGCCATGACTGCAAAATGACAGCAACCACAACTTTCATCCTGCAGTTGTTGACACACGCGCAACATCCCAAAACATTACAAAAGAGAAAAGAAAGAACACAACACACACATCCATCACACAGTGCTATACGATTTAGACATTCAAAGGCATTGCAAAGCGTCAGAGCAACTATAACTTTCATCCTGCACGCACGCACGCACGCACTCACACACACACACACCATACAGAGGCCACACCTCATCAGTCCAGCAAAGCGCACCATCACCACCATCACCCCTGTACCTTGACCCCATGGCACGGGAAAGGATATGGCCATTCTGTGATCTTCTTGGCGTACTTCCTGATAATGTTGTCTTCACTGAAGAGGAAGAGGGAGCGGTTGACCGTTAGGCAGCTCTGCCGGACGGGTATGGGGTTGTACAGGGCCATGGTCCGGGCTCTCTGGGCCATCGACTGCTTGTACATCCGCTGCCCTCCGGGGGGCCCCCCCTGCCTGCTGCCACCGCGGCCAGGACCCCCTGCTCCGCCGGCACCCCCGCCACCACCGCCACCACCACCTCCTCCTCCTCCTCCTCCACCTCCATACCTGTTGGGTGGCTCGTCTCCAAAGCGTGCCATTCTGCAGACACCAAACGCCAGAGGTTAGGAAGGAGCCGGGGGGGAACCTCAGAGTGACACCTCCACATGCCACCACCCCATCAGCCTCCAGCTCCAAACACACATGCAGTTGGGTTCTACTCCTTCTCTGGCCTTTTATGTGTGCGTGTTTCTGTGTGAGTGTGCGTGAGAGAGAGAGAGTCTTCTTTCCCAGATCTTCAGCGCTGAGAAGATACCTCCATCTGTGTGTGGGGAGGGAGGGGAGGAGGAGGAGGATGTGGGGAGGGAGAGGAAGGGAGAGGGAAAGCGCACAGTGTCTCTGATAGTGTGTTTGGAATGTGAATGTGTTTATGTAATTTCTGGCAAATCAGTTCAGAAGAGATGCTGTTGGTGCCACTGGATGCTGAAGAGAGTCAAGGAAAAAAAAAACACAAAGCATCCAGTCGTGTGTGTGTATGAGTGTGCGTGTATGTGACTATGTGTGTGTGGAGGTTTTTCTTTTTACGCATTTGGCCAAGAAAACCCCCTCTGAGGCTGCACCCCCCCTCCCACAGGAAGAAAGCAATGGATCAGCTCAGAGGATGCATAGCTGTGCGTTTAGATAAATATTGCAATCATCTCCACTGAGCAGCCTCCATCGCTGGAGACTGCGTCTTTTTCCCCTCCTCTCTCTCTCTCTCTCTCCACTCTCTCTCTCTCTCTCCCTCTCTAACAGTCTAGTGCATCTTGACAGGATCTGCAGTTTTTCTCTCCCTCCTCAGGTCTCCCCCCTTTTTTTCTCTTTCTTGGAGATAAAAATAGAAATAGATAAGAGTAAAAAACAAAAATCTTTAATAATTCATTCGCTCCTGTGCCATGTATCCGCAGTGTTGCACGGCAGAGATCCCCGGTGCCACCTCTCCGAGGGGGGCTTCCCCAAAACCCGAGCCCAGTGACATGTGTTGATATTCAGTGATGGACGGTGCGGCATCCCCCCACCCTCCTCCCCTCCTCCTCCTCTTCCCTCCTCCTCTTCTTCTTCTTCTTCCTCTTCTTCCTCCTCCTCCTCCACCTCCTCCTCACCAAGGCGTCGGTCACTGATTTTGGGCGTGATTGCGCGCACTAGGAGACTGTGAAAAAATACAACGGTCTTCAAAAGCTATTATTAAAAAAAAAAAAATCACTACCCCCCTCCCACTCCCGGGAAAAAATGACTTGATGGAAGTTGAAAGAAAAAAAAAAACAATGTCCACAACAATCATCTATAATCCAAGGTTGGGAGAATCCCGGAGGTGTAGGATCCGGAGGAGCAGAGACGACTGAGCACTGGAGGAGGATGAAGCAGCAGCAGCATCAGCACCACCATCAGCATCATCATCATCGGCATCAATTCTCGCTCGAAAAACAGGACAGCGGAGGTGCGCTTGGCCACTTGGCATCTTCTCCTGCAGGCAGGAACCGTGCAGCAGCAGCATCCCCGCCCAGCAGCAGCAGCAACAGCAGCGGCACCATCACCCCCGGAGGCTCCAGCAAAGAAGTCCAGCGTCTCTCCTCGTCCTCACCTCTTCCTCCCTCCCCTCTTGTTTTTTTTTTCTCCTTTTCTTGTTCCTCCTCCCTCGACCCCCCCGGGAGGAGAATGTGGAACAGCCGGTCCTGGAGGCTGTGTATTCCCGGGGAGTTCAGCCTTGGAGACGGGAGTGAGAAGACGCACCGAGCGCCTGATTCCGGTGATGTGTCTGTGCGCGCGCCGAGCAGAGCCTGGAAGCAGCACCAGGACGCACAGCAGCGCCTCCCCCTCCTCCTCCCTCCTCCCCCCGGTGACTCCCCCGCTCAGGAGAGAGAGAAGAGAGAGATCGAAGGGGTGAGGGAAAGAGAGGGAGTGCAAGAGAGTGAGAGAGTGAGAGGGGGAGAGGGGGAGGGATGGGCGTGGGACTCGCACAATAATAATAATGAAAACAATCGTGATAATAATAATAGTAATAATACCCATTATTTATATAACAGTTTTCTAAAGGACTCAACAATGCTTTACAAAAGCATAGTTACGAAAGACACAATTACAGATACAACTCGAAAATAAATGACTGACTAAATGTCCTGCGCTGTTTGGCGCCTCCATTCGAGGTTGCCATGGCGATAGCAGCAGAGTAGCTCTGCAATCATGATCGTTGCTTCATCAAAACTTATAAAGACGTAAAACCGATTATAAAATCAGAAACTTGAATACCACTTAATTAGAGTGAACTTGTGTCTACAATTCTAAGCATGAATGGTGTCTGCAGGTGAAAGTATATACCAGAGCAGAGGAGGTCCATATCCATTAATTTTCCATGAAATATTTGTCACAATTTTTTTTTGCAAATTACATCACAAAAAAATCCCATGATCTGAGGTGGAGAGTGTGGGAGTGATATTGGAGGAGGATTGCCAGGTATGGGTGTTTGGCTTTGAGGGGAAAATAATGTTTTGATGATGATAGTGACTTAATTTAAAGAAAAGAGAGTTGGATCTATGATGACAAGGTTTCTGACCAGAGGGGAGGGGGTGAATGTGTGACCATCAAAGCAGAGTAGATCCCGTAAATGCACTCGGAGAATAAAACACCCACCCAGGATGGTGTACATCTATAACTTATTAATCAGTGGGTTTTGAATACACCAGGATGGATGCGGACCTGAGTATTGCTGGCAGCTTGCTCACATGTGGGATTTGATGGGCTCTGTCTATTTACTTATGCTTTAAGAGTGTCTTGAGCCAACACTGTTATGAATTAGAACTTTAAATGGAGGTGAATTGAAATTTCATGTCCATGTGTGCACAATGGTAAGCAGACTGTTGTTTTTGGACTTTGGGTAGAAACCAACCAGAGAGACTTGTGCACTGATACTTTATGGATGCAGACTCTTTAGTGCAGTTGAATTGAGGTCCCCATAGGCAATATTGCTCACGGCTTTCTGTCATGGTGGCCAAGTGTCAGAAGCACCAGGGCGCAGTCCAATTTTCCCCATTCGGTGTTTACATAATCCAACCAGGCCAAGCAGAAGGCTTTGCCATGGGCAGGATGTGGAGAGGGATGGAGGATATGCAAGAAACAGTAAAGGAATGTGGATGGGAGCCCGATGCAGGGTGGACTTAAAGCTCTTCAGAAGTGCTGCATACTGAGACCAAAGCTATGTGAGGTCTTGTTGGAGAATGTTTGTGAGTGCACACTATTTTCACCTAACATGTTGCCACGGGTCAGTAATTTTCTCCATAATACAGGAAACATGAATGCTACAAAGTCATTGAGCACCCTTCAGTGCCTCCGTTAGGTCCAATCTGTAGATAGCTTGTTTGTATTTGTCTGTGTCACTTATGCATGACTTTGTGTGTCCTAAATTTTTTGAATACGATATTGAAAACAACAATTTTGGAACTCACTAATGACTTAACACTGGTTACAACCATGCCTGTGATTGTAAGCTTTTATAGACTCTCGAGAAGGTTCTGGATTTTTGCTGCATTTTCTGAAGATATATGTGTGACATAAAATACGATGTCGCCAATAAACTAAGTTGGAGCAACATTTGGCTGGGTTGTAGTTATATTCAGGACAATCTCCCTCAGACTGTCCTTTTTTTAATCTGCTTGAAGTGCTTGCTGTTTTTTTTTTATCTCCCTTCGTTCCATCCTTCTCCTCTGAGCCGTCTGCCGTTCTGGTCCTGGCATCCAAGTTGTCTTTTTGATGCAATTCTGCAAGCTGTTTGCTTGGGCTAAACCGACCAAGCTGTCACCTCTCCAGAGCAGGAAAACGAAGGTGGTGGTGGGGGTGGAGATGGAAAAGAGCTCGGGGTTGTGAAATGCCTCAGCCAGAGAATCCCTTTCAAACTGAGATATTTTTATGTATGGTTACATAATCAAAATAAGAGCAAGAATTGAGTTAAGTCATGTTGAAAAAAAAAACTGCAAGTTTTGCTCACTTCAGCACTTTGACAGCAATCTTGGTCCGTAATCAGCCACGTTTGCGACTCCAATGCTGCTTGGCGCCATCCTCAGTGCTGAAACACAAGTACAAAGCTGTGCGCACCACCTGCATGCCTTTGGAAGAGATTACCTTCATTGTGCATCAGGGTGGGCGAGGTAGTGCACCTCCGGCCATCTGTTA
This sequence comes from Karalla daura, assembly GCA_029224185.1. Taxonomy (NCBI): domain Eukaryota; kingdom Metazoa; phylum Chordata; class Actinopteri; order Chaetodontiformes; family Leiognathidae; genus Karalla; species Karalla daura. The sequence continues at coordinate 11,828,385 of CM055189.1, read as the reverse complement.
AACAAGGTGGAGATCTGCTTGCCGTTTGTCTCCTGCACCAATGGCTTTGGCAAGTGACCATCTATCATCTGATTCTGCTCTAAACATCAGTCATTGGACTGTTCAAAGCAGGACCATATGGTGAGTTTCTGGACTGAGCTCAAAGCACAGTGTGGTTGACTCGAACTCAACAAAGTCCCCAAACTTCATGAAAGGGGATAACCGGTTGGTGGGTTGTGTAACACACTGTTATGGAGCTCTCGTTATCCTTGCCAGTGTTTCCTTCTCAAAGCTAACCTACAACAGACATGATGAGATGAATTATCTTCTCATAGATATTAATAGCAACCAAGCATTAATGTTCTGTCTGTGTGACTATCTGTGTGACAATCTAAGTCTTCACTTGATGTTTCATACCCCTGTCCCTGCATCCTACAAGCTGGAACTATTCTTAGGGCAACATATTGGACCCTTAATCACCCCCTGAAGCTGTGTGAGTATATAGTAAATTGTTCACTTGATTGACTATTAACCAGGATCAACATCACTTCTTGTATGCAGATAGCATCCCATATATGGAAAAAACATCCCTACCACCTATTTAATGTGTCTTAAAAAGAAAGGTGTTTGAAACTTTGCTGGTACAGGAGCATTGGCAACATTTTCTTTATTCACTAAGCTATATTTCAGTTCTACCTGGTCTAAGCAGGCAGGAAAGTAGTCCTTTACAAATAATTTCTTTGATAAGAAGGACTATAGAGGCACGCCTGCTTAACCCTCTAGGCTATGTCACAATGGCTTTGGAGGCTGTACTTGAACCAAGGGCATTAACCTAGTTGAATCAGAACGAAGACTGAAAAGTGCCATAAAAGAACCAGTGCATTTATTTGTGTTACTGACATTTTTCCACCAAATCTGGTACCAGGCAATAAATTTCACAGCACATTGCTTGGGGTTCCAACAATGCCAAGTCATGAACAAACAGGGATTGACACCCACTAATGCGTGACCACCTGGCATTTTTAACAACCCCTGCTAACTTCGAGTTGATTTCTGCTGTACCAAGACAATGGCAACTCAAGATGAACCACTCCATGGGCAGTGGGTAATTCCAGGTCTGCTTGTTTGTTGTTTGGAAGGCATATATCAAAAGTAAAAAACTACTGTGGTAGTTTCAGACAACCCCAAGAGATAATCTTGCCAGTTGAGAGGCAACCAAAGGTGAGTAGAATAGAGTCTATCCAATGGAAAATAGTTTGTGTGATGCTGTGATGGAGTAATTACATGGCCTCCAGAGGCTCATCCAGCTCTGGCTTCTTTTCCCCCAATTTACCTGATGTCTTTTTATAACACACTCTCTAAACCATCTTGACCTGACTTCAAAAAATTGAAGATGCAGGAGCAGGAGTATACCACCTCTTCTTGAAGCTAAGACTGTTACTGTTACGCTGAGGTCACAACACTGCATGTAACCTCCTACCCCCACCTCCACCCTTGCTGTAGTGGTCTCAGAGCAATGCTATAATTTACAAGATGCCTTCTCAACATCACAGCGTGCGTGCATCACTGGCCGTGCTCGTCATCGGCCTGCAATTTGCTCGAGAAAACCTTGCGGATAGTGGGATGCCATGGATGACAAGCTGCCTCCGTCACTTATCCACAATTAGGACGGATGGACGGGAAGAAGATGGATGAGGCATTTCACTCACTTCTCCCTCTCCTCTTTTCTTTTTCTTTTTTTTTTTCCTTTGGCACGTTGGCGAGGCTGTTATCGCTGCTGCTGCATGCGGCTTTCCCAGGCTCTCTCTTTCTCTCTGCGAGTGTGTGTGTGGGTGGGTGTGTGCTGCTACTGCTGCTTCTGCTGGGGGAGTCGTGCTGAGGCCCCGATGCACAGCATTGTCATTCAGGGAGCGTCCACACAGGCAACCCCCGCAGGAAGCCCTGGCACCTCCCCCTCGAAACGACACCCCCCCTTCCCCTCCTCCACCCCACCTCTCCACCCCTCATTGCCCCCTCCTCCTCTCTTCCGACCCACCTCCCTCTCTGCTCTCTGATCTCACTCAGCAGGCCAAAGCTACAGAGCTGTCTACGAGAGGTAGCGAAGGAGAGGAGAGAGACTAAGAGAAAGAGAGAGAGAGCAAGAGAGAGAGAGAGAGATGCAGCACAGCAGGATTAGAGCCAATTCACGTTCACCTCCAAGAAAATGAAAATAGACATTATGATTCACTCAGGACTGGCAGCGTCGACTCCAAGAGGTTTATTCCAAAATTAGATTTACTTTGGAGCAGAAATGGCGGCAAGTTCTTCAAGCAAAGTACTCCAGAAAATAATTATGCCTCATAAACGATAAGAAACCTAAAGAGGCAATGAACACGAATCTCATTTTGTTGAATTCAGCTTGAGGATGGAGTGGTTCCTTAAACTGAGCCTCCACTGACCAGTGAAGTTTCAGATTAAACCTGAAGAAATTTTGACACCTTCATCTTTTCACAAACATCTCAAGAGCTGGCTCCTTACACTGCCTCTGTTGCATTTAACTGATTCATTAACTAACCACTGATGTTGAATGAACATCAAATTGACTGAAAGTAATTTCACTTATGTAAATTGCTTTGGATTAAAGCTGAATGACTACATATAAATGTAAATGTCGAAAACAGCCAAGGTGAACCAAAACATGGACACACAGGCACAAAACACATCTGGCTTTTTGGCCAGTATGTTCACATGTACAGCTACTGTATGTCGTGCAATGCTCATAATTCAACTCGGGTGTCTCATCGCAATTCTATCCTTGTCCCAGTTTACATACAACGAGGAAAATGAAATAGTTGATGGGAACATGTCTGCCTCATTAGCCAACGCTGGGTGGCGAAATGTTTCAGCAGGTTAATATGGACCTCCTTCTGGTTTCTTCCATCCATGTATTCTCAGCACTCAGCTCCTTTAGCTGAGTAAGCATAACCATAGTCTCAACGTTGTCCCAGAAATGGACATTTTTGCAGGCTTCTGCCATGTTGCTGTTCTAGGTGTTCTCTTATGACCAAGTTCCTTATATTTCTTCATCTGCAAACAGCTTTTTGAACATTTTTGTTCCGGTGTCAAACATGCACACATTGTCCAGGTTCAGTTTTCCTTTCCGACCATATTATTAAGGTGTGTTAAGGAGTAACATGTTGACATGCACTTTAGTGTAGTTATGGCCTTGGATAAAGGCCATAATTCACTTTTTGTGTCATGTCAGGTGTTATGTCATGTGCCGAGTGTTGGGGTCCACATCTGACAGGGAGAAGGGGCTGCATCGGTTGTAGTTAGTGACTGCAATGTGCATTTAAAGCTGAGGCAAACAAACAAACAAACTCTATATATATATAAATAGACATACAAATCTGGGTGATGCCTCTCAGTGGGATTAACAACACATTCACACGATCGACTATTTATTCTTGTGTGTTTTACCATGAATACAGTGTGATGCTCAGCTGTCTCAGACATAGGAGCCTTGGAAAGTCTCATAACAATGACATTAAAGAGATATCACTCAGGATGTCTCCCATAATGACTAACTCACTTGAGATGTTCGTGTTCACGGGTGGCAGCTGGGGGAGAATAATGCGCCCATGCCTGGAAAAGTCCAGGTGTGAATGCATCGCTGTGGGAGTGTGTGGTGAGGCTGCCTGATCAGCATGACACTGCCCTGGATACAGAGGTTTGAAAAATGAAGGAGAAAAATAAACGTGACACAGCTGAATCCAACTGGGCTCCTTCAGACTAAAGGACCATGAGGAGGATGAGGACACAGAGGCAGGTGTAATAATATAAAATACGCACGCACACACACACACACACACACACACACACACACACACACACACACACACACACACACACACATACACACAAACACATTTGGTACCACTAAGGATTACTATTATTACCTCTACTATCTGCTGCAATCTGACATCAATACTACGTCAAGTGCTTGAGGTGTCACCCTCCTGCCCCCACCGCGCTTCCCTCATCCAACAGTGCATGGAAGCATAAAGAAGTGTTAGTAGCTATTTGCCTGTGCAAATAGGTACAAAGCAAACAGAATTTACTGTAGTGGGTTCATTCATTTATCCATTTACTTGACCCCATTATCAGTATTATCAGGGTCTATTGCAGTTTATACCAAGACAGACACACACATCCATTCTCTATCCATTCCCTCACCTAATTTAGGGACTCTAACCAGTCGAATCATGTTGGGTTTTGGAATGTGGGAGGAAACCAAATCACCAGGGGAAAACCTGCGCAATAAGAACATGAACATTTCCATGACCTTCTTGCTGTGACACTAAAGAAATTAATGAATAAGTTTATATTTATACCATAGAAAACTATTTTACTGAACAAGATCAATAAAGTAACTCTATGTATCTATTGAGGCCCAGCTGTCTTGCAAGTCATGCAGCACAACATTGCAGTTTTGCTTTTGTTGTTGTTATTGTTGACAGACAACAAATAACAAATGTAACTCTGAACAGTAATGAACACACTCAGACACACACACACACACACACACACACACACACACACACACACACACACACACACACTCATACACCATCAAATTGCCAAGTTTTGCTCTCCTGACGAGAACAAGATCCATTTATGTAACATTTGGTCACGTGATGCTTCTTTGAACTTAAGTGTGTGTGTGTGTGTGTGTGTATGCGTGTGTGTGTGCGTCTGAGTCTGAGAGAAGGGATATCTATGGTGCTGGGTGGGGGCTGGGAGGGCGGGGACAATGCAGACAGGCAGAGAGATATAGCGAGCTGATGTAGCGTCCAAGCTAATTAGAGGATTGCTCTTTTTTTGGCTCGTTCTCACGCCGACTCAACCTGTATTAATTGATTGGCTGGTTAATGGAAGTGGAGCGGAGGAACAGGGAGGGGAGGAGGAAGAGGAGGAGGAGGGGGAGGAGGGTGCTGGTCTCAGCTAATGGGCCTGGCTCTGGTGTGTGGAGTAAGCATTCTAGTCAACGAATCAGCATTAAAGGATGGGTGGAAAGAAAGGGGGAGGCACGGAGGAGACTGAGGTCACAGATGCAGAAAAATGACTGAAAGAGTTTTTATATTCTTTAATGGAGTGCACCATGTGCACACACGCAGACATATGCACACACACAATTTCCTAAGTCAGTTTTCCTGTGAGTGATCATCAAAGACAGAAAATAACAAAGTCATCTGCCTACAAAACTGATTTCACAGCAGCACAATTGCCAGGTAAATGTTAGCCCAGGATTGGCTACTAACTTGTTTGTCCAGGATTACAACCGACCACCCAGCAGAATTTCTCATGAGCAGGAGATCTAAATCCATTCTCGACGGACAGGCTGGCACTTGTAGTGGGATGAAGTGGTGTGAAAATCTTGTCACAGCATCGCAGACTTCTCTGTCCAACAAGCAGTTATGAGCATGAGCAGGAAAATAATGTCATTCAAAGTTGGCAAAAAAAGTATAGAGCTTATGTCCAAGTAAACCAAAAGAGGCAGAGAAAGTTTAGAAAAGCCAAATTGGGCTGATGGTGATAGAGATGAGCTCTGTGCAAAATTCTGATCTGCTAGCATTTTATTGCATCTCTAGAAAGATGATTTACAGAGTAATGTGAAAGTTGACAATTAGGGATGCATTGGTTGCAATTTTGTTGGCCAGTCCCAATTTATTAAGTCTTTGACAGCAGTGCGACTTGTTAATGCAGAGTTTTGCAGATTCTGAACCCAAAAAAATGCTAAATGTAATTGTCATATAAACAATACAATTTTCCACCAAACTGCACCAAGATAAGTAAAAAAAGTTTTTTTTGGCTTTATTCTGACAAAATAATGTACTGTATGGGTTACTCTAGTTTGAACACATAATATGCAGTGTGACGTGTGCAAGAGCCCTTTCAGAGTCTATACAGTAGATTTGGGCATCATGTTGAAAATCGACCAATTCTGATCTCTGGTTGATCGATTGAGGCATCTCTACCCACAAATCATTTCTGTTGACATCAGCCTGCCTTCCCCATAAATAGCATCTCCAACACCATCAAACATAATTTTCATGTGTCATTGAGCAACAGAGCCAGACAGGCAGCCATTACTTTACCCACCGGAAAACTCTCAGCAGTGTTCTGCCCTGCTGGACAAACCTAAAAATATACTGTAAAACTCCTTACAGGCCATCCAAGATCCCCAGATGTTTCAGGATGAAGCTGGGAATGCTTCTTTCAGTGCAGCACAATATGTGGCAATCAGCCAGAGTCTGAGGGACACCCAATGAAAAAGCCAAGTCAAGCACATCAGGCCCATATGTCTCAGGATGTCTAATACCCACCGAGGGGCTGTAACAGCAACCGAGGCGAAAAAATGTGAAATTTACGGGAGAATCAACTAAAATAGGACTGGTAAATATTGAGCCTTTCACTGCGGGCATGATACGACGCCTCACAGGCTGTTTTAACTCAGCAGTGTTTGGCCTGTGAAGAGGTCGGCTGGAGAATCGGCTCATTTTCTGAAAACAACAAGCAAGCTAAATATAGATGTACCTGTGTGCAGCCACGTGTTAGGTGCCAGCAAATAAATCCATCCCAGAAGCAAGTTGCTTAAATCTACCAGAGAGAAAATAATAGAGCAAGCAACAAAGCTGGATTTTAACCTAATCTAGCATGTAGCCACACAACAAACATCCTCCTCCATAGTTCCATACCACACGACTTTACATTTATTGTTTATTTATTTGTTCTTCGTAAATTTTATCCATATAGTTTGATCTCCGCTGCATGGTAACTCCGATTCGGGTCGACTCTGGGTGGAGTTTGCAATATCTTGTTGTGTGTGCTTGGGTTTCTCAAGAAAAGAGAAATTGCACAAAGTCACCACTGGAAGCATGACTGCTTTGTTCCACTTCAGCACAGGTGAGCACTGCACCTGTGGTCATGAATCAGGTGTTTATTATCGGTTCAAGGAATTCAGTGTACAGTTAATACAGTTTAGAAAGCATCAGGCCTGAGTAGAGTAAGGAAATTTTCGATAAATTAACTAATTAAATCTAATGTACAATCTTTAAACAAGAAAAAGATGCATCTGGGTAACAGAGTGATTAACACCAGATTGCAGGGAGGGCAAAGGGGGGTCACTCAATCATACCTTATTTATATTATCCACCTTTCATGCATCAAAATGTAGCACAAAGTGCTTTATGTAATAACAATGAGTAAAGGCCACACACCCACACTCAAACGCACACTTTCCATCACAATAATCCATCCATTAACTTCCTGTCATGGAGGTCTGGTGTCTACTTCCAGCACACATACAGTAAAAGGAAAGCAGGGAATACACCCTGGATAGGTCAAACGTCCACACACACACACTATTCACTCTCTTACTCACATGTAGGGGCAATTTAGAGCCTCCAAATGGCCTTGACATGTATGTTTTCAGACTGTGGGAGAAAATCAGAGATCCCAGAAAAAAAAAACCCTCATGCATGAGAACAGGCAAACTCCATAGTGAAAAGTCCAACTGGCTTTTAAACCCCTCTGCTGTGAGGTGGCAGCACTGTTCACCAATCGACCACACAGATTCTCTCCATCTCACGAACACACCTTTTGTATCAGACAGTGCTGGTTAGACAAGAAGAAGAAGAAGTTTGTGGTACAACTCCCAGCATGGATCCATTAAAAAAAAAGCTCGACCAGGTGTGCTGCAAACTAATGCCAGGGCTGTTGTCAGTGCCGCGTGTTGGACCGAACCTTCATCTCTCCAGGTGGTTTCCCTGTTTACCACCGAGTGCATGATGGAATAGGTAGAAAAAGAAATGAATGGTTGTTGCAGGCAGCATCAGCAAAGCCTGGTACAGACAAAAATAAACTAAAAATAAATAAAAACTCAACTTTGCCAAGAAGCACAGGCACAGCTTTAATACTTTGAATAGAAGCACAAAGACTGAGAAAAGCATCAACAGTGAGGAAGCAGAATTTAAAAAATCTGCAAACAGGATGAAAAAAAGTGAAAAGGAGGAAATAAATGAAACAGAAACCAAAAATATAAGGTAAGTGACCAGGAGAGGTGAGAGGCAAAGGCTGAGGAGGTAAAAGATGCTCAAGTTAAGGAGAGGAGGAGGAGAGATGAAGGGTAGGCAGGAAATAAGGTCAGATAGGAAGCAAGAGACGAGAGATAGCAACACGACAAAAAGGAGGCGAGGAGAGGAACGAGCAAGCGATTGAAAGAGAGAGATAAGGAGGTGGAGGAAGGTGAAAAGGAGGAGAATGGGACAGAGAAAGAGATAGTGAGAGGGCAAGGAGAAGGAGGAAGTGGTGGAGTGGGAGGGTGGGAAGGAGAAAGGGAGGGGAACTGAACAGCCTCCTTTTTCTGCTTCCTCTAAACACTCAGATGTATAGCGTGTGTGTGTGTGTGGCCTGCAATTACTAATCATCAAGGCATGCATAATTATAATAATAATAATAATAACAATACTACTACTACCACTACTACTATTACTACTAATAATAATGTAATAATAATGACAATGATGTGCCACTAGAGGTCACTGCTGACCTTTAATTTTTGATTTTAGTCACAAAAACCACTGATACCATACATTTGATACTGATGGATTGTTCTAGTCTGATGTTTACTATGTTTTATTTTCATGTTTGTGTACTGTCATCAGGAGCCAAGTTACAGCACTTTCCTAATCATCATCAGCAAATAAACCAAAGCATCCATGAGACAGTAAAAAGATAATCTCTATTCCAAATTTCCAATTTTAAGATAATTTCAAAACATGTTCTTCACACATTAAGCAGCCACACAACATGGCTGAAACCCCAAGAAACATGTTAAACTTCTTCAGGTCCTGCAGGTCAAGCATTGACCTGATGATTATTTCCAAAGGGATGCAAGAGGGGGAACCATCACAGGAAACGTTTTGTTATTTAGGAGCTGATTCGGATTGTAGAGTCTCAATTTGGGAACTGGTGTGCTGAAGCCATAACTCATTTTAAGCACGACGACAGGTGGGTTTTTACATAAAAGCTGCTCTCTGCTGAGTGCAGCTTTAATGGGCTTAAAAGCCATTTAAAGTTTAAACTCATTTGCTAAGTCAATATATCACACCAGTACAAGGCGAGCGCATGTGCCGTAGATGTCCCCGGTGTAAAGGTTTCATTGAGAAAAAGCTGAGGCATGAAGGGTGAGGCGGTGCCCTCGCTAAGCAGGACTGACTGGCAGCCGGCCAATCACAAAGAGCATGTGACCCTGAGTGACAGCCGGAGAGAGAGAGAGAAAGGGTGTAAAGAGCTTTTAGGAAAAGAAGAATTCACCCTTTGACTGCCTAGTTTACCCATTTGTTATTTCCTTCATAAAACACTCCAGCAGTTCAGACATTGTGCACTTGTGACGACTCACAAGTCTGCACCACACCAGTTCATGAACGACAGCATCATTCACTCACTTAAACCTCTATAACTACAGTACATCTCATTGCTGTGCACAATTGTTTCTACCAAGGGTGGGATTAGACTAGACAATATGTTTGTCCTTCTTGATGTTACCATGTCAGATTAATCAATTAAAGAGGATCAATACTTGCTCTTTCCTTGTTGACGAGAATAACCTATACCAGTCATCATTCACAACACTGTGCAAGTCAATACCTCATCTGAGAAAATGGAGCAAGAAGTTATCAATCATGGCTACTGTATCATGTTCTCCCCTACTCTACCCTACCTCACCTGTCTCCTGCCCTATGGTTCTCTCCTTTATACTGCTTTAAGCCCACCCTACCTAACTATACTATATGGTACTCTCCTTTATCCTATCTCACACAGCTCTACCCTACTCACCTGTCTCCTACCCTACTCTGTGGTACTCCTTTATCATACCCAACTTTACTCTACTCTAACCAACCCACACCTGCTCAATCCTGCTCCACCCTGGCTTTCTCTATTTTATTCTGCCCCTGTCTACCCATGTTACCTTTTGTAAAAAGGTAAAAAGGTTTTGTGCTGAAACTGCAACAATGTCATGATCATGACATGGGCCACAACAATGCCTGAACTTCCTTGACCATCCACTGAATTGTTGCCTCCAAAGCCGCCATAGTCTTTGTGTGGTAGAGGTGAATACAGTACAAGTCACTGTAATTATACAGTTGTTATAAAAAATAAAAAAAAATAAGCAGCCTCCAGGTCATTGGTAAAAAAGTCCTTCAGTGTCTTTTAGATGTTTTACATCTTTATATTGATCCATCCACCATCAATTATATTGTGACTGGAGGAATTTTAAGCAAAAACATTTCCTTCAGTTAACAGTTTGAAGTCTTCTTGAGGAACTTCCATCTGGAAGATTCATTATAACAACACCGCATTCACATCTTGTTTTGTAAGATACTGACAAAAGACGATTTAATGTTGACACCACCTTTTTTCTCTCTTATTTTTTGCTGTGTGTAGAGACTTGGACTCTACTAATTGCTTTTATTGGCAATGTGGGCAAGAACAACAGTCTTTCCAAATCTCCACCACTGCCATTATCTGCGTGCTGTGCAGCTCCGCCCAGAACAGACCACCATCCAACAAGGCCCTCAGCGCGAACAGAGAAACGGCTGTGTCATTACAGGAAGATAGCTGTGACTAAGACTATTAGCTAATGGCCAGGCCGGCCATGCTGGCTACCGCTGACACAACGAAACAACATACCCAGCATCTGTGATAATCAAAAACACCAAAAGACAGACACAAGTGTCTTCATTTTTGCATGAAAGGAGAGAAATTAAAGAGTAAAGATGGAGAAATATCTTTTTCATAGTTTATGCTTTGCACTTTTCATTTTGAGAGCAGTTTAAACTCCCCTTCGACCCCCCTAAGAGCTTATAATGCAAATCTCCTCCATGTATATGGGGTCTCTAAGAGGAGGCAGAGATGAAGCTGCAGCCAAAAACCTGCTCCTGCTGGGCTACAACCCCAAATCCTCCCTCCACCTTAAGCCCATGGCCTGATTTATATCCCTCTTGCTGTAATCGTTTAGTCGAGGAAACAGAAATTTGTTGCGCAGCAGGAAAAACACCTATACTGTGTCAGTCACATATGTCAAGCCTGTTATTATATGTGAAAAAACGTGTAGAATGTCATGGAAACTCATGGGTTAAGTATTTATTTCTAAAGAAAGAGGCTGTGCATTTATGCATGAAGTATGTGCATTTCCCCGTGCGAGGCTTTAGCAAAGAATATTTGTTTAAACTGCTGCCTTTGTGCGCCGTTCGCTCCTCGGAGAGAACAAACACAGCCCCGGTGGACTTCTCCTCATTAAATTAAAGGACGAATCAATGATTTCTAAACCTTCTGTTTATCTGGGAAAGGAATTTGCTGAGCAGCCTGAGCTCCTTTTGTTTCCCCCTCCTTTTCTTACATATACATCTTACATATAACCCCTCAAACATCTGAATGTGTTTTGCATATGTGTCGCTACTTTACTTTTGAATGGATGGTGAAAACAACAGCGATAACATACTTTGTGGCTGACTTTGTGAGAGCATAATGTAAAGCAATTTTATGGGATAAAAATCCAGCGTTTAAGTTTTAAACAAAGTTGTGAGTTGTGAACATTTCCACGTTTATCCAAGCTGAACTACAGTATTTGTGTACATGTGAATGTGAGGACTGTGTGAGGAAGGACCGACTCCGCTGGGTAGTCCTCTACTGACACCCTGTGGCCACGTGTGGTATGGCGGTTTGATAGCCACCCACCTGCCCATTTGTTTTCTTGAGGCGCTTTACTTCAGTTATAACGTACAACTCTTTCCATTTACTGGTTGTACTGCAGGGCGAGGGATGCTTTTTACCCCTCCATATTCACTCCATAATTTCCACGTTAAGATTAATAACCTTGACCAGACATTTTATTGAGTTAATCGATATACCATGGAATACAGTCACTAAAATGTAAAACTTTCATTAGCAGCAAAACAATCAATAGACCTACTGTACTTTATTGGGAAACAACCTATCGTGGATATTGCTCTCTCTACGTTAGTACTTACACTTTCACTTTTAACTTCCTATACTGTGTGATCAAGTGGCAAGTGATTTAATCAATATTTTTATTGTTTTATCAACAGAAAATAGATCACACAGAAAATAGATCGGCTGATTGCTATCTGCATCTTGAAGGTAACCTCTGAAGATATCTTTAACTGGGTAAAATTACCTGTAACATAACAAAACTGCTTTATTTGTTGTCAAGTGTTCTGCAAAATACAGTGAGGGTCTGCTGGCACCTAGTGGTAACAGAAGCCACTGCAGCTGATCACATCAGTGGGGTCCAGTGCTTCAGTCTTGAAAAATAAGTCAGCATGTGCACCTCTAAGATGCTGACACACTCCTTGCTCTCACAGAGCCATCATTACTGTGACTTTTCTCCTGATGCGTCTCTTTCTTCAATAAGTCTTCACCTCGCCTCTTGTCCTCTGTGTCCGTCCTACAATCTCTCTTTATGTCCCATCTCTCCCTGGGAAGACTCCAGTTTTCAGTCCAGTTCCTCTAATCACACTGACCTCGCCTAAGGCGAAAGGATGCTGGAAGATTGTTTTTGTTAGCCTCCCTTTCCTTTTGAAAAGTACGGACTCTAACGGAATCAATATGTTTGCAAATTACACTGCTATTTTTTCACAACCAAGATTGTTTTTGACAAAATATGACAGTAAGCGATGAACACAGTGTTACTCTAAATAAAACATGATGCCTGCCTCGTCAGCACTCCCTATACTTATGCACAGTGTAAGAAATCCATCAATGAGAAGACAAAATTGAATACTCAAAAGAAGAATTGGGGGGGAAATAATCAACTGATCGATCTGAACAGCACAGATGACGCGGCTGACTCAAGTCAGACATTTTAACAAAGCAGCAAACTGACAGCAAGTCTGTGAACCGAAGCTCTTCAAAACCTTTGACCATGTCTTTAAATCATTTTTAAAACCAAGTGTTTCACTATAGTAAAACACAGAAAACGATGCCTCCAGCAGCCTACTATCTGGCCCTCTCTCCATCCTTACAATATTGCAGAGGTCTGCTGGAGCCAGTTCCAATGTTCAGGCAGGGAAGAGGCTGCCTGTCCACCAAAAGGCTACAGGAGACTAGCAGATAATCAAACTTTTGATGACATACTCATCAATATGAATAAGATGTAAACTATGTTTTTGTTTGTTTGTTTGTTTCAGATTCTTTTTTTTGCATCCAGTTGATTTAACTGATAATCTGAATCTTTGCTTATCTGAAACAGGTAGAGATGTTGTTACAGTGACTCCTCTCCTTGTGTCGTACTCTTGGTCATTACACTAATTAAATCCAGACCAGTGTGTGTGTGTGTGTGTGTGTGTGTGTGTGTGTGTGTGTGTGTAGCCATTTGTAGCAACATGGTGATGTTAAGATCAAAGATCATTTCAACCTGTGCCCACACACACACACACACACACAAACACTCTTAAGCCCCCCCAAAAATTAAACAAACTCAATTATCACCATCAGCACAAGAGGGCAGCACTTTTTCTCATGGACTAAATCATTGTGTGTGTGCGCTTGTGTGAGTGTGTGTGTGTGTGTGTGTGTGCAGGCAGGCAGGCAGGGTGAGTTGCAAGGGATTTGGGTGATAAACATGTGAGTGACATCACTGAACCAAGGTGAAACCTCAAGAGACAAGGTCGTTGAGATTGGAGAGGTGTAGCTGAACATACGGTAGCAGTAAATGATATGAAAGTATACATTTTTAAGTTAAAAACGAGAAAAGCTGAAATAAAAAAGGAATCTTTTCATCTGTTCATATGAATTTAAACCCACTGTTAGCATACATTACCATACATTATGATAAATTAATCTCTTAGAAATGATGTTGATATCCAGATATCCTGGGTCATGTATACCTCCAGCAGTATAACTATGTTTAAGAAGCATTTTTCCTTACATCCTGACAGCAATTACTAAATCAAAACTTCTGAATTTACTGAATTTTTCCGCCTCCCTGTATGGGAGGTCATGTGTTGTTCCTCTTTTTTTTATACTTGAATGAATGCAGGCAACCCATATGGTGTAAACAATGGTGACGTGAGATGCATATTGAGATCGAAAAATCTTGGCTGGAGAAAAAAAAAAACAAAACCCTGCTGCCCTTCATCAGTATGCAGTAACATGGACTCATTGCAGAAATGGCAAAGCATAGTTGGTAATCAGAATATTAACACTGGGGAGAAAAAAGAAGGATGGACAAAGAGAAGAAAGAGAAGCAAGGGCGATGAGGGATGGATTAATGAATGAGTTGAACACAAAACAAAGGGCTAAAGCAGGAGGGAAGGCAGGGTTGACGGGTGGATGAAAAGCAGATAATAAATATTAAAAGGAATGACGTGAACTCTGCAGTCAGAAGTGCAGCTGGCAGCAGAGTGGCAGCGCCAGGCCAGCGAAACGCCAAGCAAGTGATGCTGACACTCACACAACCCAGCGGGAAGACGGGACAACATGACGGGGGGGGGGCAAGGGCGGGGCCACACTTTACCTCTACCCTCCTTCAGACCCAGTCCCATCCCGTTCATTGAAAATGGAGCTACGGAGAAATTAGGAAAACACAAACTGTAGGAAAGAAAATGCCCCTCCTAAGCTGCCCAGTGACACAGTGAATGGGAGAGTTTGACAAGAGGAAATAAAAAGAGTTGAGAGGTTCAACCCTGAGATAAAACCTCTGATAAGAATGCTCTTACACCAAGGGCAACACAGGTTTGCAGAGGGCCTGTCTCCTGCCTTGTTTGAACTCAAAGACAAAGTGAAAAACCACTCACCTCTCTCACGAGAAAATATCTAAGGAAGGAAGCTTCCTTAGCGCAGGAAGTTGCCAAAAAATAAGAAAGAAAAAGAAGCAAGACCCTTTTAAGCTGATGTCAGAAACTTTTGTCAATGAAGCAGGCATGATTGTGTCTATGTTGATATAAGCATGAATATATTCTTATATATGTATTTTTTCATTTCTACACTGTAAAGCAATGAGAACTAAAAATTTTTGTGGTTTCATTAGTTTATTTTACTTATTTTTACTGTTTTAATCTGCCTTCTAAAGCACCTTGTTTTGAAAATATATTATTCTTATTATTGTTGTTATAACTATTATCATTAAAAGAGAAAGCAAGCAAGGTGAATAGCTTGGAAAAGAAGACAAGAGCTCAAACGCTAATCTAGTTAAACACCATTTACTGTCATGCAGGTACAATGTACGTAGGCAGGTGCAGTAGGTATGTGTGACTCAGTCAGTCGTTGTCTTCACCCACTTCACACAAACTGGGTTGTGAGGTGGATCCGAGAGTGTCTCACTGGGTGAAATGGTGGATAGCGCAATTGCATCACAGCTTCTCGAGGCACTCAGCTGTTGGTAAGATAATGGATGGGTGGACGAAAGACCGGATGATGAGCGTAGCAGCCGCGCGGTCAAAACTCAGTTAAGCAGTTAAGAGCAGTGACAGCGTCGGCCAATACGAAGCCAAAGTGTGTCGGTGCGAGGCAGAGCCGAGACGCTGACTTGTTTCCAACCCGTCTGATCGTGTGAGCGCTGTTGTCTGTTGGCCTGTCACACCTCGGGGAGGCTGTAGCTCCTGCCTGTCAATCAGCTCCGCTCTGTTAGAGCACAGTGATGCTCATATAAATGCTGCAACAAACAGTTTAAACTCCTGCTCTGCATTAAAACCGATTCCATGCCCCGAAGACCTTTTCTTTTTTTTTTTTTATTCTAAATTCAATTTCAACTGTCACAGTAATTGGGTTAGAGGTGCCTGTAAAACGCCACATTTCCTGTGTAACTTGATTTCTCCCTGTAAGTTAATTCCTCGCATGCGTGAAAACTGTCACGGCAGCTACTAACAGACCCACATGAAGCCTGTTAATGAGCAAAAAAAAGAGAAAGAGAAAAAAAAAACCCTAACAAAAGTCAATTTGAGATTTTTTTGTCCTAAACACAAACACAAACTGAATGTCTGTGAACCTGTCAACTCCACAGCTGGACACTGGCCAACACTGGTGTTCAATTATGAAGGGGACAACATCTATTTATGAGGAAAGTGTGTTTTCAACACACACACGCATACACACACACACACACACAAACAAACACACACACTCTCTCTCTCTCTCTGTCTCTGTCTCTCTCTCTCACTCCAAGTGTTTTATGGGCTTGATAGCTTTTGGCAAGAAGTTATAGCTTTGGCGTGAGGGCACTGCAAATGGCTGCCAGCTCCCTCTGAGGAGGTGGCAAGAAGCAAGCATTGAGGAAGCTTTATAAGAAAGGAGGGAAAGAAAAAAAAGGGTAAAAAAAAGAGGTTTTTGTTTTGATTAATTTTCATCACTTTGCTTTATTAATTCTCTTCACGCTTCGCTGTGGCAGCACTTGAATTGCACACTGGTTTTAATGCACATTTTCTGCTTGCACAGAGTGGCAATGCAGGAATATTCAAGTGAATGTTGGTTGTGGCTTCCAATGAAAAAGATGAGTCTATCAGACGGATCTGTCAAAGTAGAAAAAAAGACTTAACTTTCTCATGTGATTTAACAAAAATAAATTCCCATTAGCTTTATCTAATGGATTTTTTTGGGGGGTTTTTTTACCATTTATTTCTTGACATGTCCATTTGTCAAACATTTTAACTGGAGAGTGGCGCTGCCAGATCTTTATCTTGGTAGATTGTAATTATCAACAAATTACGGTCCAAATATAGTAGAAACAAAAATAGGAAAAGTTTATTAGTTTATTTTGGAAGGAAAGAACTGCTTTACCCCTCTCAATGCCAGTTAATTGCAAACTCTGGGCAAACGATGAAAACTCAAGGTTGTTCTCGTCTTGTGGAGCAAGCAAAGTGCTTTGCAACACAAGCTGCGATGCTTCGCACACGGGTGCCACCTGCTCATCAGGGAGCTTTAACAACTGTCTTTCTCATACTCGCACACTCACACACACAGACCAAAGTACCTCCGAGGCTCAAGTGCATTAACTCAGATTTCCAGCTGTTGCACCAAGTTTGCTGTTGGTGTCAGTGTGACGGCGGCAGTGCGGTCCGTTGGAGACGGCTGATCTGATTGGCCATGACTGATGTCAGCCGCAGCGAACGCAGCGGCCCAGGTGTCTGCTCACAAAGTCAATGAACTCAGGGCTGCAGGTGACGGAGAGTGTGAAAACCACCAAACACAAGTAAGCGAGCAAAGTTTTCACATTTGATATGCAGATAATGGATGGTTTGGGCGGGATAAAGTAGTTTTCATATGTTGCATTTGTTGATTATTTAGTTGCTTTTGTGAATGAATGAGATAAATGATTCATCACACTGGAGGGAAATAAATCAAGAGCTGAAATGAACACAGAAAGTTTTCCAAACACACTTTCAATTCTTGGTCAAATGTGTGAAAAATTGAAGCCTGAAAGTGACGCAAGTAATGTGCCTGTTTTATGGATCAGTTGTTTCTGCAAGAAAGACAACAACATCTCACGTTCCAGCTGAACACACGAGACGGACATCTCTTCCCCTCTGACCCCACATTTGCCCAGTTCTACCTTTACGTTTTCCCAAACCACAGGCTTTCTCAGCTTACAGTGACCTTTGGGAATGTCACACCGTAAAAAAAAACAGAAACATGTAGGCTACAATGAGCAAATACTGGTGACAGAAAAGAAGCTGAAGAAATACGAGCACGTGTCAGGTTTGACCTTGAAGGCTGGATTTAGAAAACCTGAACAGGGTCAGAGAGTCAAAGAGACACAGAGACACTGATTCTCATACACCAGCCAAACCGTAAGAAAAAAAACTCAAATATTTGTATTGCTGAGTACTGCAGGATGATTTTTCCCCACTGATGGATTGTAATAATGAGCCAGATATTTACTGTTCCCCTGGAATCAGATCAGACAATCAGATTTTTCTCTTTGAAAAAAATCTCAATTTCTATCTGGCAAAAGATACAGTGCAAATAAACATTATGGTTATACACACCTTATAAATAACACCCACCTTATCACGCAGAGACCATTTTATCTTATTCAACCTGGTTCAGATGGATTTTTAATTTTTTCAAAAACCATTTTGTACCTCTGCAGACTTTGCACTCAACATCCTGCTCTCCATCCTAGAGCACATCAGCCTTGAGATCCTGCCACTGCAATTATCACCATTACAAAATCAGCTTTGCAACAACTTTTTATATTTCACTCATCACTTTATGTCTCTGTATGATTCCTCTTACCCTCTTCACTGTAACAGATGTAGCATATTTATAAACCCATATGTCTTCCTGCTCTTCCCTTGTTTCACATGCTTTATTTGTCTGTTTCTTGTGATTTTTAACCAAGCAACATGTTTTCCCGCCATTTGATACATTCTGAAATCTGGATCACTGCATCGTGCTGATAACCACCTCACTGAAATAAATCGCATCCAGGTGTTGCAGCGAGAAGCTGTAAACATGCTCTTAATCACGGCTAGAGTGGCGTACTGGCAGAAGATGGATGAGCTGTGCGTGATCAAACGCTCTGTATATGGACCACCGCTGACACATGGGGACAGAGGGGCATTAAAAGAGAGGGGAGGAAGCAGACAGTCACATGGGACCCGAGCGTAATAAAATCTAACCTATCTGCAATCTCGCCATCAATGGACCCACCACATGACAGGGTACAAGGGGTTTTAACCTGTCATGTCTGATAAAAATCAACTCGGCCCCCCCAGGATTCACTGACACACCTGCTCTGATCTGCAACTGGGTCAGCAGCTGTCTGCCGGCCTGTCTCCCTGCATGTTTGTCTGCCATAGAAAACAAGGCGATAGAAAGGACCTCCCCCTCCCACAACCACATGCTTGATGATGCTAAAGGACAGAAATCTGAGGCGCAGGCAGACTCAAGGGCACGGTGGCTTTTGGTGGGAAAAGCTGGAGCAGAAGTCACAAAAAGTCTCACGCTCACTACCTACTTTCTGTTTTGTGGCTTGTTAGCGACAGTGTATAGAGAGATTCCTCCTGGGACTTTCTGAAAAAGTTCCCCTCTAACGAGTGTTCACATGACAAGAGTTCCTGGAACCTTTTTAGCTCCTACTCAGACTGATTAGTGTGACCATGTGCCACATCTGCCATTTGAAAAGCCATATAAAGCAATGCAAACAAAGTACAATAATGACATAAGATGGAGGACAGAGAAGAGTGGAGCAGTTTGTGCGGTGGGGGAAATTCATTGTTGTGCTGAGTTAAGTAAGTGTAATCTGATCCTCGCACCTTGCCCACAAGTCACAAAAACAGTCCAAGAAAAAGTGAAAACACTGCTATGATCACTGAGGATGTTTAAAGCCATAAAAACTGTCATGTTATGACAACAAAGGTCGCATCTAACCAAGACTTTTTTTAATCATTGGCACAAAAAGTTAAAGATGGGCAAGAAACCGCTGATCATGAAACACTTTAAGTGAGGAACAGAAGGTCATCATTTGCATTAAACAAAGAGGAAGAAAAAGATATCAATGAGAGGATAGCAAATTATCAGTGCAAAAATGCAGAAGATGAATGTAAAAAAAAAGGAACAGCATTAAGCATCAGCCGCTGTGTTGGAGTCCTTGGGTGATTTATTTAGAAGAAGTCTGTCAAATCAACTGCTACAGTTTGCAAAAAAAAAATGCTTGGTACAAAAGGTAAAAAGATTGTTTCTACAGCTCAATTATAAACTGACAAGTTTTGCAGATTATAAAAAGCACCAGATGTCACTAAATCTGAAACTTCTGGCAAATACCAATGATTTTACTTTACCAGAGTGGCAGTGAAAAGAAAGCAAAACAAATTTCATCCCAAAATGAATTCCTGAATGCTGTTTTCAGACTTTCAGGCTCTGTGCCATGTGATTATCCAATCGACAGACGCGACTTACACTGTTAAAGAAAACCTTTGCTTCCTGAGCTGCCTTTCTGAGGCCTTCAATCGATGAAGACAAAGATATTGATTCTCTTAGTTGTTTGAATCACTTTTATACTAAAAGCTCTGGCACTGTTTGGACACAACATATTGATCTTGGAATAAATCTCATAGCTTCCAGGTCTTGGGGCTAAATTGCCACCTGATGAACCCCTGGACTGAGAGGGTTTTGCCCCCGATCTCCAAACTCCAAACACATCATGATTGACACTGAAATGACTGGAGACAGATGTATCTCCTATTTATTCAATCCTTCACTACACATCCCAGCACTAAAACTGATTTTAAGTCTTTCCCTGATAGCATTTATCACAGCTCGTATCTGGTCTCTTTCTTTAATGAGATACTTTTTTTTGTTTGTTTTTTTTGTGATTTTTTTCCCCCATTAAGACTGTCAACACCATGTGTTTGATAATTACTGCTTGATCAAATAGGGGCCTTGTTAGGACTATACCAGATATGAGTACAGCAATCAGTGCTGAATAATAGTCATTATGTTTTATGGCTGTGAGGTGGTCTCCAGGTAACCTGTGCAGAGCCCTGTTTGAACACAGGAGATATTATAAGGCCTGTGGGACAACAAATAGCAGCTCTGTGAGGAAACTGGTGTAGGCAGGAGGTGAGAGGCAGGTGGAGGGACAAAAAGGTAGACAGAAAGATAGGAAAACAGAATGACAGAAAGAGCATCCTGACCTGGTCTTCTATTAGGATTTTGAGGGGATAAAGAGAGGGAGAAGGCCACCCACCCTGCCCAGTGCACCTGCTGGAAGCGGAGGGAGCGCATGGGCTGTTAAACCTAATCCAGTCTGAATCATCCATTTTTGTGACTGAGGGTTGTGCATGTTGTTGTGTTTTTGTGATGGACTTTATGCACCAATGGACCTATTGTGCACCAAACCAAAAAAATGACAATAAGTTTAGTTGGTTGCTAACTGGCATGTTTTTCTGCAATGAGATGCATGGTACCCTTTAAGGTTAGGAATAGGAATAGGAATTACATGATGAATCGTCAAAGGCAAATTAATTTATCCAGCAGCTCATCAACCAGAATTGAGAATTAAAGAAGCATGATGGCTGTTGGTACAGAGGATAACATACAGCTTTATACAGTGTTATCTGAATGCAGATGGCATACAGTACAGAGCATTTTGATTAGTTTGGGTTGCATATCGAAAACTCCTAAGAAATTCAATTAGTCCGATTTCAGCCAGACTTCTTACATGTTCTTTACAAGTCTAATGTAAGTCAAACTGACACAATAATTAGATTTTCTCTATCATGTAAATGCCCTGAAAGTTAAATTAGCCGGATTAAATTTGCAACACGTCAGATTCCCTTTTCAACGCACAAATGAGAGCGTTCTTAAAAGTCAGACTGGCGGCCGTGACAATCCCATTATGAGGTCAACTCCCAGGCGGCTTTACTGAATGACAAACAGTGAGGAATACTCACTCCCATTGCTTTCTCCTGGCTTGTGGTGTGTTGTGCAGCTTGTGCGCCTGGTGGGCCTTGATGACGTCCCGGTGGTCCACCAGTCCTCCCCTCCGGCGGATCAGCGGGACGGTGGGGTCGCTGCTGCTGCTCACCAGAGACATGGAGCCTCGGCGGGTTCGAACCCCATAGCCTCCTCCTCCGCCGATGAAGGGCACTTCTCTGTACTGCTCCACCCGCACATCGTAGACGGTGTGATAGTAGGTGGGGTTGGGGCCCACGCTGCTCCCGCTGATGGGCGGCGGGTGGCAGCGTAGTGGCCGGTGGAGGCCCTGAGTGGAGGAGGAGCAGGACGACGTATGGGGCCACACCACCGAGCCGCCATGGTCCTGATAGAGGGGGGACAGCATGGAGCTGAGAGGGGAGGAGGAAACGAAAAACAAGGGAGAGAGAGATATTATCTGCTGGAAACACAGAAATAACTATTCGATATCTAAGCAACAGAATTTGTCCACTTTGGTGATTCCCTTAGTCGACAAGAAAATCATGAGGAAACCTGTTCCCTAAACTTAATACACATTGTATTAACCATACTGATTTGGGATTTGAACCATTCACCACCATAATTTGAGACAATCAAGAGTCTCCAAATGGCCTCAACCTGCATGTTTTTGGACTTTGGGAGGAACATGGAGAACTTGGAGAAGACCTAGACACACACAAGGAGAATGTGTCCACACAGAAAGGCCCTCAGCCTGACCAGAATTCAAACCCAGGTCCTTCTCACTGGGAGGTGACAGTGCTAACCACTCAGGCCCTTTTCTTAATCACTCTTCTGAACATTTAAACCAGAACACTGCTAACGACAAACATCCCTTTGTACTGAGACACTGTTTTTTTGTAAAAAAGAACATGACTGGTATAAAAACTTGTTCTTGGTGTCACTTTATTTGGTGGAACAGGATTGATGAGAAGCAGTTGTTGCGGCCTCCAATGAGAATATGCCATGTGGCCCGGTTCAACTCATACATGATGAATTCCTTTCACAAACCTAATTAAATCAGGACAGGGTAAATGTTGTTCTGTGTGGAATAAACCAGCAGCTTGGATTTTATTGTATTTACTGTGGTGCTGTAATTACACTCTGTGTAAACAAGTAATTGACCACGTAGAGGAAAAACAAACAGCAGTGAAGTGACGAACATGGACTCATTTTTGTGTTTATGTTCACTCGTGACTGAAGCGCAAGAACGCAAATCACAAAACCTGAATGTAGAGGGAAGAGGCTTCATTTCAGAGGAAAGGGGAAAAGAGGAGCGGAAACAGGAAAGGAATAGGAAATTTGGGCAAACAAAGATTAAGCCGACTGTGAATGATTGAGGGGTGAAAAAGCGTCAGGAGTAAATACTTCCTTCACTCCAAGATTCACGCATCATAAAAAGGACAATAATAGAAGTGCAAAGCAGTTTGTGTTAATAGCTGTTGAGTTAGAGGACAAGCTGCTTCCAAAACCGAAAACTTAAAGAGTTGGCTTTGGGCCTAGAATTAAATACTGACAGATATTGTCCTTTAAGGCACTAACACAGCAATGCTTCAATTCAAGTATCTTCTTCCTATTTAAAGTATGTACTAAATGGAGCTTTTGTGTTAATATGGCAGCATAGACCTGATGGATTGAAAGAGTTACTCACTGGGAGTTGTGTTTGGTGGGTCCAGTTTGATTTTCATCTTTTAAACACTCATCATATTAATAAAGCCCATCTGTCCATTATCTTACACACCTGCACATTACATACACACACTGAGCACATGCAGACTCCACACAGAAAGGCCCTCAATCATGGACATGAACTTGTGATATGTCGGTGCCTTATTTTTTCCCTCTATAAATGAATGTGTGTGAACATCTCCAGCTATACTTTCACCCTCCAGACACTTCCTCCTGTCTGGACAGTTCCTCGATTCCCTTTTCCTTGTATTGGGTTGATAGAGTAAAAACTGTGTCACACGAGGTGCAGTATTTTTAATCTATATTCTGATGTTCTCACAAAAAAAAATGCAGACTCATTTTTATCTCTGCTGCTCTGCGCTTTGCTTTCTCTCAACTTCTTTAGGTCTTAAATACAGAGATAAGCCGGAGGGTACAGTGAGGAGGTAACAGTCAAATAATGCCTTGTGCCCTTGGTGGAGAAGAAGAGAAAGGAAAAAACAAAAAAAAGCAAAAGAAAAAGGGTGAAGACTATGAGTCCACACGGGAGTCACATTAATAAAGCAGGCATTCAATAAAGTTCAGAGGACAAACAACAATGAGGGAGGCAGAGAATCGGGGTGGACAGAAAGATAAAGGGGAAACACTCTTAAATCAACGCCTGCAAAGACTAATGAGGCCAACGTGGCATCCTGGTTTTTAATTGTAAAGAAAGACCCTTCTGGTTTGTGTGAGTGTGTGTGCTTGCTGGCGTGTGCGTGTACATATTGGAAACCACATTTTCCTCACCAGTTATCTGCTGAGGGTGCATTACGCATTATTTCTCCCTGACATGGTGTAAAACGAAAACTAATTCACCGAGACAGGCTCGCACACACAGATTTACGCTCACACACTGCAGGTACAATGATGAGACATACTGCTTTGGTAAGGGCTTTGCCTGGTGATTGAGAGAGAGAATGGAAGTGTGTGTGTGTGTGTGTGTGTGTGTGTGTGTGTGTGTGTGTGTGTGTGTGTGTGTGTGTGTGTGTGTGTGTGTGTGTGTGTGCCGCAGGGCTTGAATAACACAGGACCAGTTGCACTAGTGGTAGCAGAGGAGGACATGCAAACTCAGGGCAGAGCAAGGACACAGCAGACATGGATGTTGGTGCAATTATGAGGGAAGACGGAGAAGTTGTCGGACTGATAAAAAGGAAGAGAACACATGAGGGGAAAAATAAGATGAAGGAAGGTAAAAAAAAACAAAAAATCTTGGGGTTGTGTGCAAGGAGAGAAAAAATGAAACATATCGGAGTTTACCCCTGAGGCTCGGTACACGTTGGGGAGAGATTAGGGGACATGACAGATGAGCGGAAGAATGACTAATTGCTGGAGGAGAAAGACCGAGCAGAGACATGCAGATGAAGCAAAATCTGTTCTCACCCTCTCCTGCAGGGGTCAAGGAGGCTCCTGCAGATCCGGTTTATCATTAACATACTACGAGGGCAAAGTAGCAGCCAGAACCAAGGATCTCATTCACTCTGGATCAACTATCTCTCACTTTATGCCTAACTCGTTCATTCATTCATTCAGTGGGGGGATTCATTCTTCATTCTTTGTCTGGTTAGATGCTTTGGTCAATAAAGCCCTAAATTACTGCAGGAAATACCCTCACAAATCAAAACCTTTGCGCTGCAGCTGAAAAAACTTGTGCATTTCATTTATTCCTCAAGAAAGAAACTGACATGATGTGCTCATTTTCCCCTGCAATCTGAAGGCAAATATTTCTGATGAACCTGTCGTCGCACTCATGAAGGGTAGCTGACGTCAGAGCCTTTAGTCTTAAGCTGACATGAATAAAAACAGACAGCGGAGGTGAACGGCCATGCTCGCTAAACTGGACATGACTCATCACGAGTATGTGTTGATTTAACATAAAGTAAATTTTCCACGGGATGCGTCAACTATTCTGCCCCCTCTGCTTAAACCAGCTGAGCCTGAGGGCAGCAGAGCTGTTTTTTTTGTAATTGTTTTAACTGCAGTGTGTGCACATGCACAGCTGTCTGGAGGCTGTGGAAAAGAAAGCCCTGATGTGGTTTAAGAGGGACAGAGGAGAGGGAGCTTCAAAGTCACAGAGGCAAGGTTTTGATTGGCAGGTCGTTGAACTGAATCCCTGGGCGGCAGCAGGGGAAATCTGGCCCTGAAAGCAACCCGACCTGAAGCAGGTTTCTCTGAATTTAAGGTGGAAAAGCCTTTCATTAAACAGTGAAAAGTGAGAGCAAAGGGGGGGGGGGGGGGGGGGGGGGGGGGTATTATAATACCTCACATTATGCTTCCTATTGCTTACATCAGGACACTGGCATGAGAAAATGGATGCTATTGACAGATGAGAGAATAGATTTTTGCCATTGCAGACGTCGTAACTACAAAAATGGTACTGTAAAAATGCCACTTACTTACGTAACTCATATGGATCAACTGCACACCCTGTTTTCATCCAAAAATGGTCAACGGCAAAGTCTTGAGTCATTTCTAAATAAAACCTGTCTAAAATCCATTATATTGAACACAATTGTGAATGTTGTGTCTTTTTCTGATTCAAGGAGGCAGCTAAAGTTATTGACTGTGCCTGTAATGACGCCTCACTTTACCACATGAAAAAATATGAATTTACATGTCATTTTGAGTGTAGACATAGAGCTGTGCAAAGGCTCTTGGCCACCAATGACCTCATCTTTGAGATACCAACATGATAAAATGAAATATGACTTACGGTACACAAGCAAAATTCAGAGGGGAGTCAGGATTAACGTCACTCTTCTGGCTCAATCTGGAACTCTTAAATACTGTGGTTTTGTGAAGAAATCCTTCACCACCTCTCAGAATTCTTCCTTAAATCCAGACTATTTTAATTTCTGTGTCTGAGCAATTTAGTTACACTATACTGTTGCCAATGAAGTCTTAAGCAAATAGAAGTTGTTTCTGAAGTTTTTTTTGGTGGTGGTATTTTCTGGTTGTCTTTAATTTAATAAAGAATTACAGAAACAATTATATTTGGTTATTATGGCATAGCGAAAACAGTAAATCTGAACTTGGCTAGACTGGGCTGACTATGGATCAGGGACAGTGCTGCTTTGAAACATTTGAAGTCCTAGTCCTAGTATAGTGTGGTAAAGCATGATACTAATGGTTGAGTGTGACTCATCCTGTTCAACACTTTGAGTGGTCACAAAGACTGGAAAAGCACGATATTAAAACCAGTCCATTTCCCATTTACGTGGATATTTGCACAGCACCTTAGTCGTTGGAGTGTTGGAGTTGGAGTACACCTCCAACATGAGAAGTTATCTGTGAGTCCAGAGTCCTGCACCACTTACTAAACCTCGTTCACACTTTGGTAAAGATTTGCACCTTCCACACACGAGACAACTTTTCCTATTAGTCGTTACATGTTACCCACATCACGCTCATGCTCCTGTTCCAAACAACCTGATTTTTTTTCACAGTCACCTAGAAAGTCAAGACCTTTATTTTACACTGCTGATTAATCCTGCCTCACACCTCTAACAAGCCCCGGCTGTGCCATTCAGCCGAGAGGACAGTTGTAGTGAAGCCTGAAAAACAGGATAAATTTCCCCCTCGGGACAATAAGGTCCACACAAGCACAGCATCGTACCAGGACACCTCGGGCCATTAGAAACTCGCCACCCTTGCACCACTAACCATTGACATCCAATTATGCAAACTCTAGAAGTGACAGACTCAGCCTCTAACAGGTAATTTGCACACTTCACTCAGCCTCTATCTGCTGACAAAGAAACAGATCATCACTATTATTTGGACATTTTAAGCTTGTTTTTTCTGTTGCTCATCAACAGCAAAGACAATTGAAACGGAGTCCATATTTGGATTCTGGTGCCGACTGCAGTTAAGTCAAGTAAAGTACTCCTAAATGAGATAGCTAGCACAATCTGTGCTCTGTCTTTTCTCTTTATTCTCTCTATTATCTGTTATCATGACTCTTTTATTTCTTTGACTGCATGGAACCGTTGTGACAAAAAGGTAATGAAAACCAAGGTGGGTACAGGCAAAAGATGAGATCAGTATGTAGATGTACAGATTCTAAAATCTGTATGCCATAATATTTATGCCACAAAATGGAATTTAGGTTAAATGTTTCATTTCCCAGAAGGGGACTTAATTATTAATTATTCATTCTTATTATCACACATGATTTTATAATAATCTGTAACATATTCTGTTAGCGTACTCGGTGTGCTCCAATAACACTTTACAATGAATGGATGTGTCAGCACTTCAGCTGTGCCTGAATGTATTAGTCTCCCTGAATGTATAATAACAATTGCTGTTGTGTCTCGCAAAATTGATATTTGTTTTGGTTCCAACTAGACCAATATAGACAAAATATTCAGCTGTAACTAAGGATATGAATAGTTTTGCACTTTGGTTGTGAGTTCAGTGTCTTCAGGGGCAGCTGTGGACTAGTGGTTAAGGCTTGAATCTTCCCATGGCTGTGGTGTCCTTGAGAAAGATACCTCACCCCAACTGCAAAACAAAAATTCCTGTGAAAGCGATAATGCTGTCCCTGAACTGTCGACAAGTCGCTTTGGATAAAAGCATCTGCCAAATGAACAAATGTTCAAAATTATGTCAGGGGATGCTGATTCATCCCTCACTCCATCTCTTCCCACACATTTCCTAACAAAATCCTCATTTCTGGACATGGCAGCTCTGATACGACAGGTATAAAAAGGATTCTAGTTTTCCACTTAGCAGGCAAAGACAGACGCTGTCTGACTTCGGCTGACCTCTTTCTGCCCGTCAACGATCCCCCAAACGCTCTGACCTCACGGTCACAGCTCTGTGACTGTGATGTCCATCAGGAAGCAGGTGAATGCTAACAAGCCACATCAGTAGCAAAGCTCAAAGTAAACCTACGTGAATGATCTCATACAGTAACGACATGAATAGATGATAATCACAGTTACATTGGTGAAATAAATAGATTATATGAGATCTCTCTGTTTCACGTCTTGATTCACTCGAAAAAGGAATTGAACGTCTTGAACTTTTCATCATTTCAAAGTAAAAGATTTGTTGTCATAATTGGAGGCAAAAAAAGACACACAGTCATTATCACTACTACTACTCATGGTTGCAATAGTGATTGTTACCAGACATTCTCCCTCTCAATTTGCTAATAGTGCTCGAGACAGCAATGACATCAAAGATATGTGTTTAAATTAATTGTCAGGGAAATATAACAATGAATAAAGACCAACACTAATATATAGTTTATAAAATAAAGTGTGTCCTTTAAGGATGACTTAGTCCTGAGTGATGTTTTTCTTTCCGTTCAATGTCTCACTGGATCATTTAGTCTTGATAAGCCTTAAAATATACCGTCCTACATTTTGTGGGAGGGCAGTAAACTGTTGACATTTTCATTCACCTCTACAGGGTGAAATGATATCACGGGACAGTTGGACACTGGCTCTTCGCCATCTTGGTCATTTCAATGACCCTGGCCTATTGTCGCACTACAGTTTCACACATTTCTGCTTTAAAATTCCTGTAAACTAAGAGGTAGCATGGTATACAAAAACCCAGACATAATGATGCTGTTTAACTATTGCACAGCAGCTGGATCTGAGCTTCAGCAGGTTTTGTTTTTTGTTTTTTTTTTTGCAATAGAATGAACATCTCTGTGCTGAAAAGTCCCCTGTGGTAGCGTTGAGCTAAATGTACTGAGCTAAATGAAGTGTGAGCATGTTTTCCTTGGACCACTGAACTGTGAAAAGAGCAGGGTGCATTTCTAAACTGTGTTTGTGTGTGTGTAATCCAAACTCCTTTAACCTTCATGCTGAGCCAGGAACGACAGAGTTTAAGATTCTTTAAGAAAAACTATCTTGATTTAAAAAACAAAAACTCCCAAAATGTGCATAACTGCAGTTATTGAGTGGGGACCACGAAGCACTTCATAAAGATATTTACGCAGCTTTGCTCCAATTCAGAAGTCTCATCCAGTGAAATCCCCATTGTGGATTGTTAAGAAGATCACCACAGCACTGCACTGTGGAAAGTCTAAAAAGCTATTTCCAATTAGCAAATGGAGATCGAGGGATTCTGGCTTGGGAAAACATAATTAAATTGTAAACTGCCTCAATGAGTCACCACACTGGCGCTGGACATGAATAAAATGAGCTGGCAACACGCTGAGATCCATTATTGGGAGCGAGGTGGTAGAGGCGAGGTCTTACTGGAGCTCATAAATCTGAGTTAGTGGTGGACATGCAGAGACACCGCCGTGACAAAGGCAGATACAATAGATGCAGTGGCAAGATGGCTTTTTTGTTTGTTTGTTTGTTTGTTTTACCAAAACACAAGCACAGGCGTACAGCCACTGTCTGCCTCAGTGCTCTGGGTTTCACCCAAGGGTGACACAGCACACTGACTTCACCTTGCTCTCATCCAAACTTCTGCAAAGGGGAAAGTAAACAAACAAAAACACAGAATACAGAATGCTGTTTTATCCCCAATGAGCCTGGTCCACACCCACAACGTCCACACTTGGTTTATATTGTACTCTTACAGGAAGCAAGAAGACCAACCTGCAACAGTCAGACGCAAACATAACAAAAAAACAAACAAAAAACCTCCAAATCAGCTTCAAATCTAATTATGGCTTGGACAATCTACTTTAGCACGTCAGTAAAAGAAGTAAATGGAGAAGTGGACCAAAAGTAACTCTCTGGCATTCAAAATTGAAGCAAGTAAAAGTACAGCTGTGCAGCCAAAAAAATCCACTCATATGTGGAAGTGAAGTCTCTCAGAGAGATGGTATTGGTGAAGGATTATTTACTCACTATAAAAGCAGTACTTTGTTGACTGAGATGGAATCACCATTTGTTGGCTCATGTAATTGGTTAAACCAACAATTTACTAGTGTTATGCTTGTAAAGAAAAAAAAACTGTCGATACAACAATTGCAGCTGTCAGATATATGTAGTGAGGTTGAAACATGTGGTATCTGTCTGCAAAAAGGATATAGAGCATAAGAACAAGTGAGAGTTGTATATGTCACAGTGGACAAATAGGGTTACATGGTGGCTCTTCTGCATCACAACTGGAAGGACACTACTTCAAATCCCAGTCTGGGGCCTTTCTGTGCGGAGTTTGTATGCTGTTCCTGCACTCGTGTGAATTTTTCTCCATATTCCCCCAAAGTCCCAAACATGCGATAAGATCACCATAGGGCTCTAAATTCCCCCATACAGATGTGATAACACTGTATATATAAACTGTATTTTCTGCCTTCGCCCTTTGTGCACTGAAGAGAGGCACCAGCAGACCGCCTGCGACACCACAGGATACTAAGTGGGTAAGATAATGGATGTATAGATGCTAAGAAGATAACCATTACACTCAAATGCAAATACATCTGCACTTTCATACCTAGCAGATGTTTGGTGGATTCACATAGAGGTGATATGTACAACAGATTCTCCGTTTTTCTTTTATCATTTTAACTGTCACGCTGATTATATCTCCTTCTAATATCTACACAACTAACGTAGAAACATGAATACTGTTCAAACACTGCTCACATGGTTTAAAGCACAGATATATACAGAAAGCTAGATGCCTCACAGTGGAGTCAAGAAGGTCTGCACAGGTCAGCCATCTTACCACAGTAAACTTTCTGGCTGAATCTGTGGAGCCTGGTGTAAAGCAAGGTAAGGTCAGTGTCCTGCACAAAAGTTACTTCTCTTATCTTGCTGAAATTTTAGGGTTTACAAACTTTTACAACCGCGTACAAACAATGTATTTTTTGAGACATGACATTCCTCACAACTATGCAGCAGTGTCATAAATACATATTAGATGTTTATAACAAACCAAACCGTTTGAAAATCGGTTGAAATTTGAGCAAGTTATGTATCTAAAAAGTACATGAACCACTACCAACACAATGTGATGGGTGAGCGAGCTGCCCGGGGCAAGATGGCCGCCATGTGCGAACAGTAAGCCGGTAAGCGAGCAACGTGGACGAGGCATCTAGCTTTCTGTATATATCTATGGTTTATAGCCCATTTACTTCCTGGTTCGACAATGTTTGATAAGCAGGGGGAGCACTTCATGTGCATTTCTAACTTCTGTATTGCTTATTCCCCTTGGTATAAATATGTAAGAAACATGTGTAATTGCTGCTTTAGTTTATTCTTTATGTCGCTGAACAGTGAGAAACTGTGTATACACCAAATAGCTTGCACTTAGATATTGTGCATTTGTCAGGCTACCATTTGCCTCTGAAAGTAAAAATGTATTTTCTGTTTTTGAAGACTGAGGCTAGGAAACCAGGCAAGATAAGTCAACAGAAAAAAATTAATTAGCACATTCATAATGTTAAATGAGAAAAGCTTGATTATTGTCTCTGTGTTCGCCTGTTTACCGAATATAGTTGGAGAGCAGAGTTCACCAGGTGGTGCGGACACTCTGAGCACACAGAATGTAATAAACAAATATAATTGATCTGTGTGCTCGCTATATTACCGCACTTGTGCAGCAACAGCCCCACTTCAAGTCTGCCATGACAACAATCCAAACAATGCACCAATTTGCAGTCGATGTTACTGCAAATTCAAAACACAGCGACATCACTAAGAGCAAAAACAAGCATCTAAGCTCTCGTATCAGCAGTGCCATCACTGATATCAAATAAACCGATTCGATCGTTTCCATTCTCTGTTTGCTCTCCTCGCTTATCTCTTTCGGTCGCCACTGCTGGACATTGTTGACTTTTCATCTCTGGAGACTTCTGTTTAGCGTTGGGTCGGTTTGACAGCCACACGCTCTGACAGCGCCGCTGTTGTCTTTCGTGGCAACAAGGCCTCATTCGGCGGAGCGAAGCTGACAAACTGAACTGATCGAAACTGCTGAGAAGGATCAACAGATAGAGGGACGGAGAGACGGATCGACAGAGTGGTGGGAGGTAGAACGGGTCAGGAAGGAGAGGTGACCCAGAAGCAACAGGCGAGGGTGCAGGTGTGAGACCTGCATCTGGTAAACAAGAACCCAGACGCACCTGCACACACCTGTCAAAACAGCTTGAATCCGTCCTCCAGCCCCCACAGATGCTCCCCGTTCAAGACTTGATAACGTTCAGATCATACGATGTTACGTCAATGCCAGCATGAGCCAAAACGGTAAAGGAGCAGCAAGAGAGCAGAGAGTATTTTTGGCTGAGAGGTAGTGTAGTAGCAGGCAGAGACTTTACATAACTCACTCATCCATGGACAGGTTTGGCAGCGTGCTGTACGAGTACAATAGTAGAAAACCTCGCTGTCTTTTCATGACCTTCCCTCCTTTTTTTAGGCACAACAGCACTGGCTTCTCTGAGACGTGTTATTTTTTATTCCGATTATAAGCAGTAGGAGGGCTGTTTACATATTGGGATGTCTCACACAGGCCCATCATAACCATCTTTTTCAGTATGAAGAATTGTCTTTTATTCAACTTTTGCCCAAGGGATTTTTTTTCCCCAAACACACAAATATGGTGCAATTGATCGTATTTTAGTGATTCTCCAGTGCAGCAGAGTAGCACTTAAGAGGCTCAAACGCTGCCTTTTCCCCAATCACAAGTCACGACAGCCTTCATGCAATTTCTTTCTGAAAATGTAATTCAGTTGTTGGTTACATGGATGTCTTGGTTGTTCCCTTTGCTTTAGATAAAACTCTCTCTTTAAAATGCAAATCCTGCATGTAAATTTTTAATCTGGTAAAAAAAAATCTCAAATACAGTCAAAGTCTGCTGTACTGTGGTGTAAAAACAAACTGGAGTAACCAACGCAGACACAGAAAGGACACGCAGACTCTCCTCTTGCTGTGAGGCCACAGCGTAATCACATAATTCAGAACATACTTGATTAATTGCAAAAAGTTTCTAAGTGGCTTCAAATATTTGCATATGAACTATGGCTAAAATGACTGCATCAACTCTGCATTCATCATCAGTTCCATTGAGCTTCAGTCTCTCCTCACTGCTTTGGTTTTTACGGCATTACTGCATCACTTCCAGAGGCGGCAGCCAGCTGCTCTCAAAGGAGATTGTTCTGATGAAGCCACTGTGCAGCACTAAACTGCAGATAGAAAGAAATCAGTGAACACAGTGGAGTATTTAACAGCGCAAGACCTAGATCTTTCTCTGAAAGGGTCAAAATAAAGCCAGAGCTGGTGAATAATGGACTAATGGACAACTCCAAATGCATGGCAGCCTCGTGAATCGGGCTGTCACCTCACAGCATGAACGTTCCCTGGTCGGGCCTTTCTGTGTGCATGTTTTTTTTCCACTCCAGTTTCCAACTACAGTCCAAAAACATTCATGTTTAGGTCGACTGGAAACTCTAAATTGCCCCTAGATATGAGTGTGCACTACGAAAGACTGGAGGCCTTTGACCTATGTGAGCTGAAAGTACCAGCAGCACCGCTGGGTACGAAGCGGGTAATTTAATGGATGGATAATCTAGGTCTGCTGGAAAGGGAGGTGGAAAACAGTTTGCCAGCATGCTCAGCAAATCGACACAGAAAATGTTCATTTGAGTAAGGAAATCATTCAGTATCTCGTCTTCAGGTATTGGTTGCTTTACTTATATTTGCATTTCTCACTTAGTTCCAAGAAACTTGTAAAAGTAGGAACTTCATCACTCGAAGTAACTCGTAAGGAGAGGACTCGGGAATCAGTCTCAACCCACTGCAGAAATAAACTCTACATCCCTCTCTGCCCTTCCTCTGTAGGTCTTTTATCAAGAGAGCCTGAGCGAAGGCAAACACAGTTATTATTGCATTGAGATGAAGTTGCTCTAGGGCCCTGGAGGCACGCTGTTCTGTGTTTCAGTTTGATTTAAGTCTTGCCTGTCTGCCAGTCAGACGTCAAAGTCATATGATGTAAACCTCAGACGGTATCCGGTCTGGTTTGGGCCAGATCTGGAGGGATGATGAGGATGTGTAATTACAGTGGGGGAAAAAGTCAAACAATCAGACTCAAATCACGTAATGACTGCGGAACTGAATTTTAATTGAGTGCATTTAAACTTGCTCCTCATTAGGCAGTGCAAATTTGGTTGAAACCGCAAATCAAATCTCCTCCTTAGAAATTACACTCAGAGGCACTAAATGGTCAAATAGCTCCTCTGACTCAAACGCCAGCTGTCCCACAAAACACATTTTGAGGTGATGCTTCAATTTTTGTTTTAGAGCTCTGCCATTTAAAAAATACACTGGCTGTCTTTGAGGAGGTGCAATAATTAAGTGTCAAAAATGTTCAATTTAAAAGGAATATTCATTCCTCATATTTGGTTCTTTACTAACTCAAATCTGCAAGTGAACGGCATAACTCAGATACATATGGATACCCAAATACGGATTTTTTTTCTTAACGTGTGTGTGTGTGTGTCACTTAAGTTGCACTTCAGCCAGAAATTGTCCGACTTTGGGGTGTGAATCTAAGTAATGAGTGAAGCAAAGGTCACAAAAATGAAACACAGGATCTCAAAATTCTTCAATATGTTGTAAGCACCCAGTTGGCTGAAGTGGTTTCTGGAGATCTCGTCATATTTTACTCAACTATAAAATTGCACTGATCAGTTTCAACTATGTTCCACAGTAATCAATAATTTGTTAGGGTTACTGTGGCTCAGGGACACAGTGGTCAGCCACAGATTGGATGGTCGGTGGTCCTATCCCA
Source organism: Karalla daura (assembly GCA_029224185.1). NCBI lineage: Eukaryota > Metazoa > Chordata > Actinopteri > Chaetodontiformes > Leiognathidae > Karalla > Karalla daura. The sequence goes on along the minus strand of CM055189.1, from coordinate 11,793,516 downwards.
GCCTGCTGCAGCCTGCTACATGTCTAAGCATCTGTGGACCCCAAACTGACCCTGGTGCTGGGGCATCAGGATGTGAATGTGTATGACTGGTCAAAGCATCTGGTCATGCAAACGCAGTCATGAAAAGTCATGAAAACTAAAGCACTGCAAAAGAACCATTCACCATTTACTTATTTTCTAGTTACCCACCTATATTTTTAGATAAGAAAACGCCAAATAAAACCAAGCTGAGTTTGTGTGCAGAGGTTTCGCACATTGATTGATCTCTTTTTAAATTATTTTTATTATTGTCAGTGTAGCCAAATCAGGAGTTTCCGGGTGTATTTCAGACTAAACAAAAAATTATTAAAACCTGTGGGTGTAATATCAGGTTTTACAACAGATCTCATGTTAAACTATATTTAGGGGTAAGTTACAACATCAGACTGACTGTCAACCTATTTTTGCATCATGAAGCACCAAATTTGGGAATTTTTTTACTGACCAAATCAGAAGTTTCAGCGTGCATCCAGCAAAATAGAAATTATGATTTCAGATAACATTACATATAGGTTTACACTGATCACATACAAGTCTCATGTTAGACTCATTAGGGATGAGTTTATATACAAGATAACACTGATCATCAACCTATGTTCAAATCAGGAGGGACCAAACGAGTTTGGGTGCGGAGGAAATTTCACGATGAGCAAACATTTATTTGGCAGTGTGACCAAATCAGAAGTTTCGAGGTGCATCCAGACAAAAGAATGATTTATATTAATTATTAGGGTTTAATAATGACAACATAAAAGGAAAATCCTCTAGCAGTCAATTTGTATTGCAAATGCTGCACATTTCATTTGTTCATTTTCAATCAAAGGTTCAAACTTGCAGTCTCACCTGCCTGTCAGGTGCTCCGAGGCTCCTCTCCAGCCCTTCTCCGGGTCTCCGTCACCTGAGGACCAGCGGCGGCTGCGGCGGCTGGAGCCCGGTCAGCGGTGCTGCTGTGGCGGCTGCTCGGAGGGAGGCGGAGCGGTGAGGTGTCCAGCAGCGGAGGGGAGGAAAACTCCATGTTCACATCCAGAACATCCCGGGGAGAAGATCTGTCCGAGGAGCTGCTGTCTCTGAGGTGTGAGGAGCACAGCGCGTGTCAGAACTGCAGGAGAGAGCGCGAGCGTGTGTGCGCGCACGAGCGTGAGTGTGCGTGTGTGTATGTGTGTGTGTGTTTGTCTGTGTGTATGTATGGCGAGTCCAACTGCACAGAGAGGTCTGCAGCTCTGAGGACGTCTCCTCACCCTCTCCCTCCTCAGTCAGGTCTGCCTCCTCCCGCCCTCCTCACCCTGTGTGAGTGACATGTCAGAAAGCCAATCAGTGTATAGGTTGCCAGTTAAGTATGAAAGAGCGCCAGGTCTGTGTAAAAAACACATTATTGTCAGAGACGTTTCCGATTAAACCAGTGTTCCATAGCTTCTACGTTAACTCCAGATTTAAAGAAGGGTTAAAGTTAAAGAAGTACCTGAAATGGTGAGCATGATCAAATTATTTTGGAGATGAAAACAGTATGGTTTACATCTTTGTCTTAATATGCTCAGATTCTCTCTTTTTTTGCTGGATTTATATAAGGGCCGCTCTCTATGTTATGTCCAACCAATGGACCTTAACAGGCACAACTATGCAAAGTTACTTAAAATATAGCACAAATGCAGTTAAACCTTTAGATCTCAGTGATTGATATGACACAAACAGAAGCTGCAGTTTGCTGGATTTGCAAACTGCCAGTGTCAAAGACAGGGGTGATTTGTCAGGATGAGCTAGTTGCAGGTGCTGTCAGTGACCTTGACAATGACCGATGGCCACCGACTTTAAACACTTGGGTTTCATCCAGTCTGTCAGGGCAGAAGACACCTTTTAAATCTTTCATGTATTCACAAAGTCCAGTGGCCTTAAGTTGACCCCAGTGCATGGAAGATACACATCACCATAAATTTGTCTTTACAGATGATTGATCGTATCAGCGTGTGTAGGTTTTTCCTCCTCACTCATGTCACTACAATAATTCAGCTGTCTGTCTTTCCAGCTGTCTGATCCTGGAATGAAAAACTGTTTTTATTAATGTTCTGTTTAGAAAAATGTGAGTCAGTCCACAGCTGGAGATGTATGGAAACTTCAAAAACATTATCGTGTCCTCATTTGTGTATAAATTTCAAAATTGGAAATACAGCTAAAAACGGGCAAATCTGAACAGAGACAGAATGTGATGTAAAATATGAGTGTGATACAAGCCATTCAGCCCCATACCCAAAATTGTTCGCATATACATGCTCCTGTTTCATCCTTAATGTCTGATTCCTCCTCTAATTCTGAATCAAATATAAATGAACAGATGTGTTTTCACAGCATAGCTGTATTGTTCCAGTCACCACTTGCTAAAGTGGCTAAATTCTGTTGTTTAGCATGAACATAGATTCACATGATTGTTCATGTGAATGGTTGGCAAGACAGCCAATCAGTGTAAAGCTTACGTGGCTATGTGGTTATTGGATGAACATAAAAAAGTATTACATTTGTGCAGAGACAGACTATAATATTAATATACCTAAAATCAGGAATCAACCATTCTAGGTCCCCTTTAAGAGAGAAAGGAGATTAGCAGGCCAACACAACAGAGATGCATTCCCATCATTTTAAGCAACTAGGCTGAAGCAGGGGGATTCGTGTCTCAGGCATCTGGAAATTAGAAAAAACAAACAAAAAAAACACATCAAGCTGTGATGCAGAGGGAAAAGCAACCTCATCAACCTACTGACGTACACTTACGTTTGGAAGTGAGCATGTGTTTGCATTTCTGTGTGGCTCCTCATGCTTTGTGAGTCATGCCGTACACCTTGGTGTTTGTGTGTGTGTGTGACTGAGGATGTCCGACTCAGCACCTTCCCTCCAACAGAGCTGCTGTTCACGTCCAATAATAACACCTCGCCTCTGAAAATGGAAGCCTTATCCGAGTACACACACCCTCGCTCTTTCACTTTCTCTCTTACACACACACATACACACAAGGGATTCAGATATTGCAGAGGTGCAACCCAGTTTAACCTCATTTGAGGACACGGACAGCTACCTGGCTGATGTACTGCAGAGATCCAGTGAGACATGAAGTACATAATGAGACACAAGTATGGCAAAGAGGCCTGGGTGTTAAAACTATGTCTAAGTCAAAAATAATTGATCCCTCAATGTCCTTTTTGCTCTTTGATCCAGACGACAGGTTAGAGACATAATTAAGCCTGAGTAAATAAGTCCAGTTTAAGGCAGGGCACATGTCGAAATGTCCTGGGTATAAGAGAGTGAGCCCCAGACTGCCCCAGATGCTGTGTCATCAGTGTGTGAGTATGCATGAATGGTTAAATCTCTAAATCTTTTGGTGAGTGTGTGGGAGGTTGAGGGAGTGAATGTGGCTTCATTTGTTGTAGTGAAGGTCAGAGAAAGAGCTGCATTAGAACCAGTCCATCTCCCATTTTGCTTCAGGTGCAACTGAAAGCCACAGTTACATGACAGAGTTGAGAGAGAGACAAAGTAAAGAAAAAGAAACATTCTAGAAATTATCGACAGGATTATCAGAATGATCAATGTGAGGTATCAATTCCACCAGTTGCCCCACCACAGTTTTGATGCCTGTCATCAATTACTCAGATTGAACTCATGACTCTTGAAAGCCCTCATTTATGATGCTGTGATGCCCTCTAGTGTCAATTAATCAGAAAGACATTCTCCATATTCTGCTCTCATTGGTTCAAACCACAGATTAGATTTAATTAAAATCTGCTGAACTTTAGGTCCGCATTCAGCAAACTGTGACAGTCTTTTAATATCCAAATTACGCAGACCACCGATCAATGCAAACGATAACTGCTGACTTGGACAAATTCAATATCCTTTCCCACAACTGATAGCAATCAACAACAAATGCACCACTGTGTCTGGAGCAGATGGCATTTAAGAGACGCAACAGTGGCAACAAAGGCAGTTGTTAGGGCTCCATAAAGGACTTTAAAAAAAACCCAGCAAAGCAAGTGAGGCAGCGTGAGTCAGGACACAATCAGGAGAAAATCCAGAGGAGTTTGCTGAAATGGTGGCTGCAAGCCAGCAGTGCAGCCAGGCCCAGGGAGGCATGAGTTATACAGCACTAAATCAGTGTCACATCCAGCTGACTCCCAAGCCTGCAGTCTGTCATCAGCACACACTGACTGACTGACTGACACACACACAGTCGCAGTCATGCAGTCACACAGTCAGAGAATAACACAGTCACCCAGCTTTAGAAACAGTCACACACACAGTCACAGTAACCCAGTCAGTCAGTCATAGTTATAGTTATACACTTCACTGTCACACAGTCATAGACATCCAGTCATGCAATCGGTCATAGACATGCAGTCATGTAATCATAGACCCACAGTCACAGGCGCACACACACATTCACACATATAGACACACACCATCACACACTAGACCCTGAATGATGTGTTACTTTCACTTGTTAATGTCTACACATTAACAAGCAGCTTATTTATTCAACTGATGTGTTCAGTGGCTCAGAGCGCTAATATACACTCTCCCGTTCTCTCACGACCCTCTACTCTCTCACTCTCCAAGGAGTTTCACCCAAGAGGTTTCTTCTGAGTAGCTCATACATGTTAGATGTAATTCAAACAGAATGCAAACAGAAGAGGATCAGTGAGATGCAGTTTCATCGTGGCATGTGCAACTCTTTCCAAAGACTGATGAGAACAAGCAGTTTCTTCAAACCGTACAACTTTATTTATGAAATCCTGCAACAGATCAGCCAAACAGTAAAATCCATGACAGACTTAGAAAAGATTAAAAAGAGAGAGAAAAAAACACGTGATCAGTAGTCAGTGACTGTATGATCTCTGGGTCTTGACGTTGTTTCCTCCTCAATGTCCAAGGCTCATGGTCGTCTGTCTGTTTTCTCTCCGCCTCTTTTTCTAATCAAATCATCTTTTTTCCCCATCTCTGCTCTTCCTCAACAGCCATGGCGTCCAATCACCAGCTCTAGCAGGTGCATTTTACTCCCTGGATCTCCAGTGATTGGACTGTGGTTACCAAGGTGGGGACATCGGCTGTGGGTTCTGGAGGTAGGACATCACCACGGCGGAGATGGACAACCTGCACACAGCAAACATTGAAATTCAGTTTTAAGTTGTCGTTTTAATTGTCATTTAGTAGTTACAAAACCTTGTCTCTGCACAGATCGGCGCCGTTGCTAGGCAACAGTCTGCTCTTTAACTTTATTTCTGATACCATATCTGTGAATAACTGCTAGTGTTTTCTAATGATGTGGGTGCGTGCGTTACCAGAGCTGTGCGTGTGACACCTGACGGACAGATGTTTTTCCCCATAATTTTTACTAGATAACAAAAAGTAAAAAGGACAGTGACTGCCCTTGTCATATGTAAACTTCACAACGTATGAGAGAGAACTAAACCACTATGCTCAGACTTCTACTTTTTCCTTCGCTATTTGTTAGGGTCCTTGAGCACCTTTATTTCTATGACTTTTATAAATTACTTTTAATTAATGCCTTTGAGGCAAAAAAAACACCTTGCTCAGACAGTTTTCCTTTTCCATGAGATATTTTGCTGACAACTTGTCTAATGGAACAATGCAGCTGAGCACAGGTCTGATTAGCGCCTATGGGCAATTTAACATTCTGCAATGTTTAGTCACCCAAACAGGCACAGTATGAAGGCAGGTCTCCCCTGATAGTGCCAATGACACAGCTGCCCTCCACAGCTCCTTCATGCTATAAAGGCTCTCACCTCTTTTTAATCACACAGATACTCACCGTCCACATCCTGGCTATTGATAAATGTCCTAAAACTGGCCTTGAACCAGCTTCTACGCACACAAGGTTGGAGCATTACGTTCACCGTCTGACATTATTTGCTGAGCCAAACATTTTGCGATACTAAACTATGAGCGCATCGAGCTCGTCTCTAATACAACCTCATCTGGACGATGGACCGGGAGGTTTTTCCCTGTCTGTGAGGTCTGGACAGGTGCCCTACTGTAGTACTCCTCTCTAAACACATGGAAATGAGCCAGTGTTGGAGGTCAGACACTTAAAAGCTTTTGGACATTAGAGTTGGCTTGTCTCAAGCCCCAGTGGCAGACAGAAGAAAGTCTGACCAACAGTTTCAAGGCTTTCATGACTGTATTAAAACTGATACGCACAGCCCTGAATTTCTGCAGAGATCTGGCACCCTTTCTTGTTTATCTGGCAACCAAGCAACACAGACTCTGCTGAGACTGAACCTCCAACTCTGAGTAAAGCTGGACACAACTGGCGAGATGTGGGCAGATTATGCTTGCACTTGTCAAGCATAATTCATATATAAGGTTATGTAAATTCACATTATTAATTAAGGACAGTGTGCATAGTGCAGAACACTCACATGAAACTGCTCATCATCTGTTTGGTGTCCTCGGAGCTTCTGGAGTTTGCAAAGCTGATGAAAGAGCAGTAGACTGCGATCCAGGCGCACCACTTCAGCTGAAACACAGAGCAGACAACACACAGGTCACACAGGTTCGCCATAAAAGCCTAGGGAGGCTTTTATCTATAGGATGGGGCATTAGATGCTGTGGTAGTTAACAGACAATTGTTTGGAGTTGGAGTCAGTGGTGGAAGAGCAACAGAATATGTTGCATATGAACACTTCGAGATTGCTGGATGTGATAAATGTCTTGAATTAATGACTACATGATGACCTTCAGTTTGGTAATGTCACCTAGAACCAGCTCAGATCCTGCACCAAACACAGAGATGCACATAGTGGTGAGTTCCCTACACATAATTCCCAAAGTGGATAACAGCATTAATAACTGTCGTCTCACATGGCTGTGGTTTGTATCCTGGTCAGATTGAGAGCCAGTGTGTGAGGGCTATCTCTGGGTACTCCAGTTTCCTCTCATAGTCCAAAAGCATGCATGTTTTTGTTGACTCTTACTCATCCCCCAAGTCTGTGTATGTGTGCCCTGCAATGGTGAAAAAAAAAAAGTTTTTTGTTGAGGGAAAGACAATCAATAAGAGCTTCTATTGATCTACTATTGGACTGGAGACCACACAAGCCTGTGGCTGCTGTCCCTTTGTTTTAATCAGTGTGTCCTTGGGGGGCTGAAAGTCAAAAGGCTGCCCTTCATCCCGTCATCTAAAAGGTGAGGTTACCTTTAATCTTCTAAATGGAACAAGTGGGCTGGACCAAGGCCTACCATTCAGGGGCAACACCTCTTTGGTGTGGACACAAAACACACACACGCACAGACAAGCACACGTAAACATACATAGAGGTAACAGACAAAGGGGGAGTTGTGTGTGTGTGTCACCTTGAGCATCAGCCCACACATGCTGAAGATCATGCCGAGCAGGTTCATGTAGTCAGGCGTAGGGTCTTCCAGAGTGGGGTTGGTCTCTGTGCTGGGTGGTTTGTACCTGCAACATTTAGTCATTTTATCTTTTATCCAATATGACAGACTAATGACAGAAACTTAGCGTAACAATAAATAACCACTGCTCTACATTCTTCTAACTGTTGAGGGAGGTTCAGTGTAGAGCACCATAAGCTGACATTCTTAGCAAAGATATATCTAGAAGGAAGGAAAATCATTAGTGTAAAAGTGCAATATGGCAGGTGTCTATGTTCAAAGTGTTAAGTGTGTTAAGAAATACACACGTAATACATGTATTAAGGAGTACCACCAGCAGTGGGAATTAACTTGAGTTAAGTATCTAAAAGTATAAGCAGTAGTAATAGACTTAGCATGAAATACATATATGAAAGTATACAAGTAGCACGAGTAGAATTACACATTATGTCAAATTCATGTCTAAAAGTAGTATAGCAGAATATAGATACTCGTCCAAAGTGAAGTAGCAGTTATAGTGGTTATTTAACATTATGTATAGAAGCAAATTATTAATAGAGTGAGGAGCAATAGTGAAAGATTTTGCATTAAATACATTGCAAATGTGATCGACTCTTAGGCCACAACAGTGTTATTACTACTGCTGTTTGGCTTTAATGACATACATATGTTCGGCTCTAGAAGGACATGTCTTGTTCATTATGTGCTTGGCTTAAATTAAAGAGGAAAGTACAAACCGTAGTAACTACACTTAAACATGTGAGCAGATGTTAAAGCGGTGCAATGGCTCCAGAGATACAAGCTGGAGGAACACTCATTGATTAGTTTAAAGACGAGGTCAAACCGTACAGACACATCACAACGTTTCAACTACATTACGGATTGTTTGATATCATTCAGATACTATATTTGCTGGTTTAAAATCTCCACCACTGAATGGACTGAACACTAATCCCTGCTGTTTCAGCACTGATCACCTGGTTAGCCATTAGCTGCTCATAGCTAATTCCACCAGGACAAACCTTCCGTGTAGTGTGTTAAAACACTCACCTCAGAATTTTATTTTGTCTCCTTGGATCTGCCATATTGTTGGAAGACATAACGTGACACTAATCCACTCCTGGTGTTATTAAATATTGAAAAAAAGAAAGATGTAAACTGTTCAGCTGATCGACCTCGTCAGGGATGACGGGATGATCGAGGGGCACTTCGGAAGAACTTCAAAATAAGTGCCTCGAGTAATTCTCAGTACACGAGGAAAAGAGCACTGGGTTTTAATTGAATCTGAATCAGAAATTAATTCTTTAAATAAATACAAAAGTTAAAAAAATAATTCAATGCAGAAAAAAGAGAATAAATAGAGAATAAAGTAGAAAATATTGGGAAAATCGGGAGTCGACGCATGCGCACTAATACACTAATTTTATTTTGACAGGACAATATTTTCCCAGTATGCATTTCGCGTACTAGCAAACATGCTGGGCTAAAATGAATGGACGACGATGTTAATGTTTACAAACTGGGGATAACCTGTTATTAATATTACAGCAATTTGCTGCCGGAAAGTCACTGTGATGACACCCTGATATTTGACTCTGATAAAGTGGTTCAAGTGAGTAAATTAATGAATTTAATATCACACTCAATCCAAGGAGTTGTAGTCTTGTGGGTAACTAAAAGAAGGCTTCTTCTGCTGTCTGTTAGGCAAGCCCTTGATTTAGTTATGTTATTTGGAGCATCTTTCAATAAGCACAACTACTTAATAAAGTCAATCAGTTGGACATGAATTGTAGCAATAGCATGTAGTATAAAAGCTTGTAACTTCTTGCAATATCATTAAGCTTCGTTTGTCTTTCTGCATTGGTATGTCTTTGAGAACGCCAACAAAACGCAGTCACCTTCATTTAATGGTGTAATGTGTTTCTTCTGTACACAGGCAATATCATGGCCTTCCCTCTGCCCAGACCTCAGGCTCCTCAGCTTCCTCAGCATCTTCACAAGACCATCGAGTGTCAGCAAGGAGCCATCAGGGCTGTTCGCTTCAATGGTAAGACTGAGTGAAAATATGCATCGACTTAAAGTTGAGATATGGAAACGCGCAGTACTCTAGCTCCGAAAGACACGTTGTAACAATAAATAATGTGCCGTGTCTCCCTCCTTTGTCAGCCGATGGCAACTACCTGATGTCCTGTGGTGCTGACAAATCTCTAAAGCTGTGGAGTGTGAGCCGTGGGACTCTGCTGAAGACCTACAGCGGACATGGATATGAGGTGTTGGATGCTGACGGGTAAGATGGATGTCACATCTTTTTGAAGGCTCCAACGCAGGATAGATAAGAGTGTCAAACGGTTGTAACAGCATAAAGATATTTTCACCTACTGCAAGAAGAAACTGCTTGTTTTTTCCTCTGGTTTGTTCAGCTCCTACGACAACAGCCAGATTTGCTCCTGCAGCTCGGACAAGACAGTGATACTGTGGGACGTCGCCTCAGGCCAGGTTACACGCAAGCTTCGAGGTCATGCTGGGGTTAGTTCTGCTCCTGTGTTTCACATCTTTTTGCTGCACATTGGTATTTCAGTTTTTTAATTCTATTCAAAATCCACTGCTTACAGAAAGTCAACTGTGTCCAGTTCAATGAGGAGGCAACTGTGATTTTGTCAGGTCAGTCTCAACACATACGCAATGCCTATGATCACAGTGTATGATTCATAATACTTTGTGCATTTTAAACAAAAATTCACGCCTGATATTAAACTTTTTATTATTATATCTGTACATAGAAATGTTTCTACAGTAAGAAACCAACCACCAACACAACCACTTAAACAACAAACAAACCTTATAACGAACTGATCTTATAATGTTTTAGAATTAAATCAATAGTTGTGTTGTGTATTTTTCCCCCTCTTCCAGGATCCATAGATGGGACAATTCGGTGCTGGGACACAAGGTCCAGAAAATTTGATCCTATTCAGATCCTGGATGAGGCTCGTGACAGTGTCAGTAGCCTGAAAGTGGCACAGCACGAGTTGCTTACAGGGTCAGCAAAGAGGCACTCACATCACCTGCTCATTCACTCTCATTCACACAAAAGGAAACAGTCATTCTCTTTTTTTTCATCTTTACTGTCTTTTTGTTTTTAGGTCTGTGGATGGCAGAGTGAGACGATATGACCTGCGTATGGGACAGCTGCATGTAGACTACATTGGCAGTAAGTGATCATTTACATAACATCCTCCACACCAAAAACACTAACGGCAATAGCTAAAGATTGAAACAGAAAATGAATGTATGGCTTATTTTATATTATACTGTACCTTAAGTAAAGGATGAAATGTTGGAGATGATATTATGATATGAGTTAAGTGTCACAAATCGTATACCATGTATGATTGCATTGTGTCATTGATAGTTATATATTAATCTAAAATAATTATTGATCTCAAGCAAAAAGGCAATAATAAAACTGGTAGAAGTTACTTCAGTAACAGTTATTTAAGATGGTGCTCAGGATGAGAGAAAATATTTTGTCATTAAATGGAAGAAATTACGTTACAGTGACAAGCTGAGGTACAAAAGTTAGATACTTACTCACACCGTCTGCAGATAATTTACAGTTGTCGCCACTTCTAGACACTTTTCATCATCATTTGTGTTTTACTCTTTCTGTACCTTATCGTCAAAGGATTACAAGAAAAGTAGCAGCTGCATTATTTGTTTTAACACCACAATGACATCTTTTAGACTGTATTTCAGACCATAGAAATGCAACACTGGCACTGAACAATGTAGAATCCTGCCATTCCTGTGTGTGTTCCTGTTTTCCAGGTCCCATCACCTGTGTATGTTTCAGTCAGGACGGTCAGTGCACTCTGAGCTCCAGCCTGGATTCCACTGTTAGACTACTGGACAAGAGCACAGGGGAGATGCTGGGAGAGTGAGTGCTGTCCAGTTGCGACACTTTATCAATATGTGAAGCCATGCAGTTTGCTGGGACGTCAATTCAGACCCCTTCTGTTGTGATGTTCCTGTCTTTGACACTCAGGTTTACAGGACACACGATGAAGGGCTACAAGCTGGACTGCTGCCTGTCGAGTAAGGATACTCACGTCCTGAGCTGCTCAGAGGATGGACATGTCTTCTGCTGGGACCTGGTGGAAGTCAGTGTCTAGTCAAAAGCGATCTTTACCTCTTTTCCACCCTGAGTTAATATAAAGAAGTCACTGATGCATAAATACTGTGTAACAATGCTGCTTGTTTGTTTTTTATGACTTCCAGGGATCTTTGTCTCTGAAGCTGCCAGTGGGCAAAGCTGTGGTCCCGTCGCTGTCCTTCCACCCCACGGAGACCCGCTTGCTCACAGCCATGGAGGGAAAGGTCCAGGTGTGGGGGGCGGAGCCAGCAGATGCAGAGGAGGAAGCCATGGCCACATAGGCTCAGCGTACGCAATGAGAGCATTTACTTTCTGTAAACATCAGAAATATTTTTGTCTGTTAACACGGCTTTGTTTGAGGTTTGGCACTGGAATATTCACTCACAAGTCTGTGTTTGTAATGGCCTTGAGAAAGGAAAGCCAATGCTGGTCATCGAAGCTAATACAAATTCGTAGAAAGATCAAAGAAATAATAATGAGCTGTGGTTCACAGCTGCATATGATCTTTATGTGACTCGGTTTTCTTCCTGAGTGAGGCCTGTATGTGTCCAAATCATATTTTTGTACAAAAACTTTAATAAACATTTTTCTGTGTAAATCACACAACGTCACGTAATTTGTCTTTTTTAAATAACAGGCAGTGCCAACACAGGTGTAGATCTGTACACTTTGAACTTTATTAGGAGATAGGCATGTTACAAAATAAGTTAGTCCGCATGACAATAGAATGGCAACAAATAAATAAATAACTTATCTTACATAAATACATTTAGATCATAGCTGAACTGTGAATAAGCAAATTGCAAAGAACTTCACTCAACTGCGCCGGGTGAAAAAGTCACATCTGCGCTGCTTCGTTTACATTGTCCTTTCTGTGGTTAAGCCCAGACATTGCACTGAAGATTTTTAATAAATACATGTCAGCTTATTTACAAAAATAGTCAAGTAGTTTTTATTTAAGACACTTCTCAGCTCAGTTTAGGAAGTCAAGATTGAGAAGAAAGAAGAATCAGTCAACATCTTAAAAGTATTTGCATTTGAAAGAGGTCATTTCTAATTCTTCTCTAGCTTTTTCTCAAGACAAATGAAAAGCTGTTTTCCAGAATGCAAACTACTCTTCAGCTCAAAAAAAGCTACATTTATTAAGTCACAAGTGCCTGGAGAAATCTGAACTTGTACCAGTATTTAGACTGCTGCTCATCCCACAATGGTCTGAAGAATGTACAGTATTTATTGCTAGAAATTGTCACTTTTGTGAAATAGCTTCTATGTTTTTTTCTCAAAGTTATTTTCGATAAAGGCATCAGCTAAATGACTTCATGTAAATGCAATAAAATTCACGAGTCCACTTGTTATACATATCAACGTTTCCACCTGAAGCTGAAAGGGGAAAATATAGTTTTTGAATCGGATGTGATAAAGATCTCATCTTCCTCCACAGTTTGGAAAAACTCTTAATTTACAGACATTACAAGAGAGCTTTGAATTCACCTCGGCCTCAGAGAGCCGTCACACCCCTCTGCCTCGCCATTTCCCTACTGCCCCTCTTCAGCTGCCCACACCCGGCTTCTTCACTAACCCACGCAGCTGCAGCCGGCGGCTGACAGCTTCTCCACCTTGTGCCAGCGGTGCGAGTTGTCGAGGAAGGCCATGTCCTCATAGTCGGAGGGCCTGCAGCACGGTGGGTTGTGCAACAGCTCGCTGGGCACTGGCTGTGGCAGGAGACCACTCAGCCGCAGGTTGTTGAGGGTCAGATCGTGGTTGGAACGCATGTGGGGGCATGAGCCGCTGCAGTACTTGAACAGGACAGTCTCGTCCGAGTCGTAGCCCAGGCCCAGGTCTCGCACCTGCAGCAGGACTGAGCGCAGTCCACACGGGGCCTCTGGGGCAGAGCGTGGAGACCGCGCCAGGATTGGGACATTTGGATCAAGGGATGACCCAAATCCAGAAGCTTCGGTTGTTCCGTCTCCTGTGGCTTCATCTTTGCTGCTCTTGTCGTCATTCGGTGACGTGTGTGGAGACGCAGCTTCTTGTCTCTCACCTGGAGAAGACACAAAAGGGTTCGCTGTTTATCTGATGTGCAGAATTATTGCAGAAATTGTATAGAAATTGATCTAGTGGCAACCCATTGAGAGCAAAGAACTCATAAAATTATAAAAAGATGACAACAGAATCTTCTGTACGAGGACTTTTTGCAATTAGTAACTTTAGTAAGACCTGAGTTGTGAGAGAGACGTTCCATCAATGGAACAAACCAAGAAATAAAAGATAAAATAATAGGGGAAAAGTCACATTTTAAGTGTTGCATTTCCATGTCTGGACACTGAATGTGCCCCTGCTCCCAGAAATTAAACTTCATCCAAAAGGTCATAGGTCATGACCTTCCTCTCAGTAGACACTTACCAATCAGTGACCTCAGAAAACGGCCTTCTCCTCTCTGGATGCAAAAGAGAATCACAATGATCTTCAGCAAGGACCGCATGGCGAGAGTCTGCTCTTCGTCTGGGCTTCGGCGCTCAGGATGAACCAGAGGCGTGTGTCTTTGTGTCTGTGGGTGCGAGGGATGCTTAGGATGCAGACGAGTCACAACCTCCAATATATAGCCCCCCGGAGGTAAAGGGGGGCTAAGGGCTGAGGTGAGGAGGTGTAGGGGGGAGACAGACACTAACCCGTTACTTGCCAACAGACATTCGCACTCACCTGAGGCTGACAGGGAGCGGAGGAGGACAGGCGGGCGCTTGACCCAGAATTTGTCCTGTTTGGATTATCTAATTGGTGTAAATCACTGGTTTATTGTTGAGTGTCCTCCAGATGTTTTTCCAAAGGCTGTTGGCCCCTGGCAAAATGGATTCCCAGAGGTCTGAGGCTTCGTAAATGCTTAGGATTGGACAACAATGCCGCGTCAACGATGCTGAGAACTGTGTGTCATAAATGAATCAGCGCGGTGGTAGTTTGACTGCCAGGATACACAGTCATATAAATAGGATCGATACAAAAAATGAGGGGGAAATGTAAAGCAAGATGTGTGGTGAAATGTTGAAAAATGCAGGATGAGTCGATAAAACGGGCCCCTGATGCATTCTGCCTGTGTCACTGTCTGTATTGTAGCCATTACATCTGAAGGCCGAGACAGGAAAGCCAAAAAAGACAACTTTAAAAGGTTAAACACCACAAGGGAAGTCAGGTTATAATTAGAACACAACGTGGCCTCTATCAGCAGACATTCCACAATGCTGCTCCATAAATTGAGGGATTTCATCAGCAACGTGTGGCTGACATGTAGATTATGTAGAATATGCATTATGTAACGGTCATAGGGCCAAAACCTGGCGGTGAATGGAATTTTGGGAGAAAGCGCATGTTTGGATCTTTTTATTACCATTCAGTTGGAGGTTAAACACCTCCACGATGTGCAGGTTGTGATCCTGCCCCTCTACTTCCATACTTTGACTAACACATTTTGTTTATCTTTTCATCTTCCCTCTTTTCAGTTCAATCTTGAAAAATATCAAATAAAACAGAATGGGTAACACTGTTTCACAACAAGAGGGTCCCCACTTGGGGTCCTGCAGGGCTTTTCTGTGTAAAGGTTGCATATTGTCCAAGGCATGTTCACATCGACTGGAGGGTCTAAACTAACCACAGGTGTGAGGAATGAATGGTGTGTATGCCCTGCCATGGACTAGAGACTTGTCCAGGGTGTCTTGCCTGCCTTCTCCTTATGTGTATGTGTTCCTTTACAGCACTCTTCTTCGTTGGCATGACTCTTACACTACACAGGTAAACTCCTAACAGGTACAAGGCTCATGGATTTAGATCCATGACAGACAGTAGATAGATTTGAAAGGAGCGACATCATTACTAAGTAAACACATGATGAATATATATATTTTTTTGTTCATGTTTTAGGCCTGTCAGATTTTGACAGCAGGTCAAATCAACCTGTCCATCTCCAACACCATCACCACTGTTTCCCTGCGCTGTGCTATTACATAAAAAAGAGGAAATTTCTCGCTCTTGTACACGTCCGTCCATCATCTCAACCACTTCAGAGGAGTCAGTTGACGCCTATTGCCTACTGTTGCTCTCTTTGTAAAGTGCCTCGAGATAATGGCTGTTATAAAATGGCACTTAAAACAAATAAAGTTGAGTTGAGTTGAGTATCTCTAGTACAGATAGGACAAAGGCAGAAAATATACCCTAAATAAGCCACCACACCAATACATCAAAGACTTTCACACTAAGGGCCACTTTTTGAATCTATAAGTACAAGAGTACAAGAGAAATACCCTGCAGACAGGGGACAATGCAAGCTCCACACAGAGAGGTATGAATGGTGGAAGGAGTCTTCATTGCACTTAATCATATTTTTCAATATGTATTATTCTATATTTAAATACGGAAACAGAACTTGTACAGGACAATACACTTCAATTACCATTTTAATTGTAGCAAGGTGATTACATATGACAAAAGGCCTGAGAGCCTTTCTGTGTATTTTCTCCAGCACACATGGGTGCACATGGGTTTTCTCCAAGTACATTTTCCTTTCCTTTGTCCAGAAACATGAATACATTGGTCATTTGGATACTCTAATGTGCCCCTAGGTGTGACAGTGAATGGTGTGTGTCCTGCAGTAGAGCAAAGACCTGTCCAGGGTGTATTCCCTGCCTTTACCGTATGTGAGCTAGAGATGGGCATCGGCAGACCCCTGTGACACCAGTGGCAATAAAGTTGGTAGGATATTGGATGGATGGATACATTTTTCATGAAATATTCACAGAGTAATCAAGGCAAAAATAATCACTGCTCATGCATTTTATTAATACCTGATTCCTGTCTTCACTTGGCTATATTTAGACAGTGTGTCTAGCAAGTTTATTATATTTAAACAGGCCTATTATTCACGTAATATAGCTTTGTTGACATGAATTACAAAGGATTCATCCTGTAAAATCTTGAACCAATAACAGTCCATGAAATTTACTGCCAGGAATTTCAATAACTCTTTCAAGGATCAGGTTGTTGAGACTGCACTAAATTAGACATTAAAGTGAAAAATGACGATGTATTTTTAAGTGAGCTCTTCCTCGGTTGCAGCCTGGACCACTCAATGTCTGACTTCAGGCATCCCAAAATACTTCTATAGGCATGACCCTGCGGTAATTCATTACTTTAAAACATGTTCAAACTTCTGTTATTCACTAACAACACCCCCCCCCCCCCCCCCCCCCCCGTCCCAAGAGAAGAAACACAATGAAAAACATTACAAACTTGTGGATACCCCAACTGTACCTTGTGGAAATAGCTGCAAGAACACAGTCACCCTTGATGATGAGCAAAAGAGGGACACATGAAACAAAACAGTCTTATATTTGGTGTAACTGAGCAGCTCAGGATGATTTTCAACAAACACAACATCAAAATGTATTTCAAGTGCACTGACACAGAGAAACAAACACCATAATGATTTCCGTGGCTGATTCATTTGCTGTTTTATTTCTATCTTTTATTGAATAAGTCGCTTCACCCACCCATCTTTCCATCATCATTATACCTTAATGGTGTTGCCAAGGTCTGATGGTATCAATCAAATGCCAAGATGTGAGATTCCATACCATGTTTTTCCACACCTCAGATATTCAGTTTACTGTCACAGAGGACAGTAAACAGGAAACCAAAAGAGAGTCAAGTCTATCAAGCTGAGAATTTCTTAAGGACATACATTTTTTACTACTCAAATCAGCTACAATTAATATAGTTGCTGATTGCTTTAAATCAATAGTTGCAGTGGCAGAGCATCATGGAGCTTTGGGCGGCCTTTGTGTTTTGCTTAATACAAGCATTGTTTTGACTGAATGCGCTTTCGATGGAAGTGACCTCAGATGTGTGTCGTGACATTTTCAGAATTGTGAGGAATCACTAATGACTTCTGGTCCACAAGAAACACAGACCAAGAAACAGAACCACACCTTAAATGCTGTTCTGAACCTTGTTCAGAGTGACTGTAGTGGACACATTAACCTCATGCTTTCTGCTTAAAGGTGACAGAAAACATATAAAAGAAAGAGTAAAGAAGTAAACACATGCATCACCATGCGAGTCAGGTGAGCAGAGATGCTCTCATGGGCAACCTGCATTTCCGTGTAATTTGCACCGAAAACAAGATGACAAAAGGGCAAAAGGGGCTGACACATTCCTTCCCTCTCTAGAGAGACAGGGCCAGGAGAGAGATGAAAAGACTCATGGAGAGCAGAGGAGGTGGTGGGAGAAATACAGTGGAGATAGAGCAATCCCTCTGGATTACGGCCTAAAGAATCAGTCTGGCATTCAGAGATGTCAGAGGACAGGAATGGAAAGAATGTGGCATCAAGAAAAATTCTGAGAAACCATTTTTATATAGTGCTAATCTTGAGGCATGATTTGAGAAAATGTGTCACCTATTTTTTATCATCTGTTTAACATGAAGAAAAAGACATCTGGGTGGTGTTTAGGTGACCAGAGCTCTCTGATAATAACAGTGTTTACATATCTGCAGCAGCTGCTGTTTAACCAGAAAGGTTAAACATCTCAGCAGTTCTCTAATGACTTGTGTTCAGTGTAGCAATAATAAGTCTCCAGAGGATCAATCAACATGATTGACTTTGCTCTTAGATCCACCAAAACATCCACATTTTTTGTGCTTGAATCCTATAAAATATAACCTACATTTGTTGAAAAAGATTCATCATGGGGATAGCAATCCCTCAAGTGTTCCTCTGTGTCATCATTTGGTTTAGACTGAACTTTATTGATCTCTTCAGGGTTTTATATATTTAGTGTTTTTCTATATATTTATATATTTTTATATATTTAGTCACCAGTTCACCAGTTAGTTGTATCAAAAAATTTGGTTAAGTGGGGAATTTGCAAAACTAGCATGAGACTTTCAGTTGCAATTTTTTTTTCATTTATTTCTTTACACAGAATAAAAATTATCTCCCTGACTGCTGACTGATGTGATGCAAGTGTGACACTAACCTCCAGGCTTCGAGTTCCCTTTATAAATGTCATGATGTTCTGGTTTCTAGTCTATGTGTACATTTTTTTCATCTTTATCGCACACATTGATATCTGGGACCCAGACCAGGACTCAAAGCACTGCAGGACTGAGCCTGTACATTGGGCACCCTCTACCAACTTTAATGTTATGTTTTACAGGTAAAGGTTCATCAATTGCTGCCTTTAAACATGGCACATTCACTTGCTATCTGTTTGCAGACAGGGTTCAAGACTTAAGCCTACATGGAGTCTGGGTCAATGTCAACTGCATATCAAACAGGGAATGTGGACATAAAAGACAGCTTGCATTCCCCGAGAAGTGTGAACATCTCATTCCACTTTTACATTTTAAGCTGCCAGCAGTCCGATCAAGACAGCACAGAATGGATCAAGGGGTTACCAGAGAAACAGCCGTACCGGAAGTTTTTAACAAATTGAGGATGTTACATGCGGACTGTATAAATACAGATTGGATGAGACCTGGTTTGCATTCCTTGGTGAGCTGGTCAGACAGTCAGTCCATGTAAGGCTCGTCTGAATCAAGCGGGGCAGGAATGTGGGGAGCAGTCCTCCTGTAACGGGAAATATTCAGAAAGGATTTGGCCCCGGAATCTCAAACTTGCACAGAGCGGCTCCTGTTTACGCTGTAAATCTGTTGGTTGGAGCTGAGAGCCTCCACCATGTGTCATCGAGGCAGAGGAATCTGCAGGTTTTCACTGCGCCCAATCTGAGCAGCGGGTTATTGTTTCAGTGAAAACGCACACACACGCTCCTTGTACGTGCAAACCTGGACATTCATTTATCATTGATCATGTAATTGCTGATGCAGTTCATCCCAAATTGGGAGATTCAGATTCAGATTTGGAGAACAGCTTCTTTCTGGATGTGGGTTATGCAAGGGAGCTTTGTTGTAGAGGCTTTCACCGTTGCAACTGCTCGACGGTACATGTACATTTACTAGCATTTATTGATAATCTTTTACAAGAATGCTCATTGGTTTCGGGATGAGGGTTGTCATTGATTTAAGGAATTTGACTTGTGCTTTACACGCTGTTTTATGGTTTCCAGTGATGTTAAATAAAATGCTGAGCTAAAAATCAGTGCTCAGAAATATTTTTGTTCATCACATACTTTTAATTTTAACTCACTACATAAGTAATGTTTCATTATCACGGCTTCCTTGTGATGGACTAGTGACCTGTCATGGGTGTATTTCCTTTATACTGTACCATTGGGTGCAGACCAGGTAAGAAAATAGACGTTGTACGTTTTTCAGTTGCAACAAAGCAAAAACAAAGCCTTCCAACGACATCTCAAAAGCTCTTGCACACACTCAATTCATCTGTGTATGAGAATGTTCAAAGAAGGGCACTAAAACAAACTCTACAAACCCCTTAACTGCATTACCCTTTACAGACATTCAACAGACCCAAGCAAATATCTGACAACCCGGATGCATCCTCTGAGATATTTTTTTGCTGGTTTTGTGATGAAATTCAGTAAACGAACACTGAGCTTTGAGCTCACAGGCAGGGTGTCAGATTAAATCAGGTTAATAATCTGAAAGAAGCAATAAATTCAATTCAGACTTAAAATTCATCTATGAAGACTGGTTTATTTACATTATTCCAACAATATTTTCCTTCTTCATATGAATATCATATCTTTTATACACATATGAATGTCGCAGAAATCAAGAGTGCAATTATGGCTCAGGTGACAGTTTAGATAGACTAACAATAGAAAGACTACAGTCAGACATCAAACATTACAATGACGTTGCCTAAAAAAATATCTTCATTCAAAAGACGGAAAAGTCATACACACTGCTAGCAGCGGCAGCAGTTTCTTTCTCAAGATCTGAGCACAAAACCGAACAAACACATAACGGGTTTAGATTTTAACTCAGGGACAATCAAATTACATGCAACAATACTGACAAGCGCCATTCTCTTGGTGCTGGTGTGAATCCCATGGCTTGTCTCTACACAGACAGAGGAGCAGTCAGGGCAGCACTGAGCTCATGTGTGTCCACTGCAGGGCTGCACAGCAGGGCTGTGTCCTGTAAGAGGGACACCAGCTCCACAGAACCAGCCGCATTGACCTGTGTTGTCGTCTGTCCATGGGACACTGGCTCTGTATTCCCTTTACGGACACCTGTCTTCCTCTCATTAAAGCCACTCAGCCTGGAGGCCAGAGATCTTCTGGGCCTGGACTTCTTCGGCTTCTTCTTCTTCTCCTGCTGCTGCTGCTGCTCTGGGTTGTGGAGGCTGCTGTGGCGCTGGAGGCTCTGTCTGATGGCGAAGGTCTTCCCACAGCCCGGGTGGGGACAGGTGAAGGGCCGCAGCTCCTCATGGAAGGAGCAGATGTGGCGCTCCAGGTTGGACATCTTGGTGAAGGACCTGTCACAGTCTTCCCTGGGGCACCTGAATACCACCCGCGTCTCTGAGTGGACCTGCAGGTGCTGTTGCAGGAACCAGGAGTCCCTGAACACCTTGCTGCACTGGTCGCACTTGTGGGCGGGTCTGTGCTGCTCCGTCCTGTGCTTCAGGTACTCGGTCCAGGTCTTCCCTGAGAAGCTGCAACCCTCCTCCTTGCAGGGGTACCCTTTGTGCACCTTCTCGTGTCGCTTCAGCTTGTTAGGGAAGGTGAAGCGCATCTGGCAGCCCTCATGGGTGCACTGGTACGGAGGTAGCTGGGTGTGCTGCTCACACATGTGCAGCTTCAGCTGCTTGTTCTTCTTGAACTCGAGCCCACAGCCTTCGACCTTACAGACATAGCGCTTGAGCTCCTGCTCGTGGACACGGCTGATGTGCCTGGCCCTGTTGGTGTTGGTGGTGAAGGCCTCCTGACAGCCCTGCACGGTGCACTGGAAGGGTTTGAGGCCGCTGTGGGTGAGGCCGTGTCGGGTCAGGTGGTAAGAGCTGCAGAACGACTTCCCGCAAGTGTCGCAGGTGAAAGGCTTCACCCCCGTGTGTTTACACAGGTGGGCATCCAGTTTCCATTGCTTGTTGTAAGCGGCCGGGCAGGCCGGGAACGAGCAGATGAAACGCTTCGTTGGCTCCGTCTTACTCCCCATGAGTGCTGGTGTAGAGAAACAAACCGCTTTTACAGTTTATTTACCGCCGAGCCGCTCCGGACACGTGCTCCGCCATGTTGACACCGCTACTACTTTGCGCGTTGACGCGCTTTCCGATCCGCTTCGTCACTTCCGACTGTGACGTCATCACAAGGGTCCATGGGTGTTTGTAGCCGGTTTGTTGCTAACGGTCGTTGCAACTGCAAGAGCAGTAAGTAGACCTAAATGAATCTACGGTTCAACGCTTTCATGATTAAATGTTTCAGTTCCACTTTTTAGGTTAGTGTCAGCGTCACCGTCGATTTATAGACCTCTCATCGATCACAAATTGAGTGTTTGCGGAATAGCTTAGCCGTGGCAGCTAATTGTTTACGTCTGTGGTGACTTTGGCTAAACCACATAAATGTTCTACTGATGCGTTTAACAAGGCTACATTTATCTACGCATGTTCATAATAAAGTCTAATCTGAGATTTGCTATGTAGATGGATGGAATATTTGTAATACTAGATTAAGAATTACCTATGTACACCTAAGAAACTGGCAGCTGAGTGTGCCAAACTGTCTCTTAACTATTTTGTCTGGTTCTAACAGGGTGACTCCATTACCTGTGTGGAGATCAAGTCGTCACAATGGTGAGCGATGTTACTATATAAAACATAGTCAGACATTTACAAGACTATCTGCTTTCAATGCTCACTGTCTTGGGCATTTTGTTCTCTTGACAGGGTGAAAGAAAAGGAACCAACAAATACTACCCTCCCGATTTTGATCCAGCCAAGGTGTGTATGATCGGGAAGAAGTGTGTTAGTCTCTCCAGTTTCTCTTTTTGTCTCTGTGTGTGCGTGTGTGTATGTGTGAGTAATGATGTTGAATGGCTCTCTGACTTTTCATACTTGGTCTTTAGCATGGATCTCTTAATGGCTACCACAAAACTCATGCTCTCCGGGAGAGGGCAAGAAAACTGTCCCAGGGCATCCTCATCATCAGGTTAGTAGTACCTAACACACTCCCATATACCTATCTATTAGGAG
This sequence comes from Karalla daura, assembly GCA_029224185.1. Taxonomy (NCBI): domain Eukaryota; kingdom Metazoa; phylum Chordata; class Actinopteri; order Chaetodontiformes; family Leiognathidae; genus Karalla; species Karalla daura. The sequence goes on along the minus strand of CM055189.1, from coordinate 11,770,782 downwards.
TGCAATTTTATCAAGCTGATTTATAACAGAAATTCCCATGTTTTTCTCATGTCATATCAGATAACAAAGTAAGCATGAATCAATACTTGTAGTTAATGTGTATATGTATATATTTTTTGTGTGTATTGTAATGTGTAGATTCAGTGTAAGTGAATGTGTGTGACTGTTTCTGTCCATCAAGGTTTGAGATGCCCTACAACATCTGGTGTGATGGCTGCAAGAATCACATTGGCATGGGTAAGTCTGAAGAAACAAACAGTTTAGTCTTGCCTGGCATCACCGTCTCACACAGAGGTTGTTTCCACACTGTGACACTGATCTTTGCATGTTCAGGTGTCCGCTACAATGCTGAGAAGAAGAAAGTGGGGAACTACTACACCACGCCAATCTACAGGTAAACACACTGTGCTGACGGTCTTCTGTTCTTCACTTTGTGCTGCTCTGAAGCGAAAGCCTGGTGGGTTCTTTTGTTGGTTGCTCAAAGAGAGGCCGGAGAAGTTGTCTGGTCTCAATCAGAAGGTTTATTTAGGTCACAGGTAGAGTAATGCAGCGCTGGGCTCAGAGAGAGAGAGTTCTTGCAGCGTCTTAGTCAGAGTGATCCCCGATGAGTGGGCATATCTCATCCTTATCTTGCTGGGCTGGTTAGTGCCCCATACAGTGTGAGGTCGGTGGGATAAACAATATTCACTGATGTTCACAGATTAGTACAACGAGTTATATGTTGATATGAATGTACAGCAGATATGTGGATACTGTTCAGAACTGGTTGGGACTGGCTGACATGTCAGTGGTCAGAACAGCTCAAAAGTTGTCTGTTAGCTCATGATATTCAGATTCAAGGCCATGGTTTTCGATAACTGGCACCTTTATATAGGAGGTCAGTCTAAACTGTATGTATGGTATGCATGGTAAGCCATTCAGGAAGTCATAAGCATAGTACTGGCAATGGACACTGTATTGCATGCTACTGACAACGGGTTAGAACAAGTCAGATGATGGCAATAGTGTCACAGACCATTTCTATGAAGTTGTGTTATTTGTGCCAATGATATTTGTGCTGGCACAGTCAGTGCATGTCACCCTCGTCAGTGAGGTGTCAACTGTGGTACCTGAAGATCAACGGGTGTAATTCTTACAATCCATATTGTCACAAACCTCCCTCACTTAAAAATGGAAGACATTTATGCGTTGTCTTCTTCTCTACAACCAGGTTTAGGATGAAGTGCCATCTGTGTGTGAACTACATTGAGATGCAGACAGACCCAGCGTCGTGCGACTATGTCATAGTAAGCGGGGCGAGCAGGAAGGAGGAACGCTGGGACATGGCTGAAAATGAGCAGATTCTCACCACAGGTAAAGATTGTCACATCAGTCCAAAGATATCAGGTTTGCTTGGTTCACTTAGCTGTGTTTGAAGGCAGAATTCAACATAATGTTGAAAAGATTTTTCTTATGAGTCTGCAGTCGCCCTTCTGCTTCTCTGTTCAGATGGTCACAATTAGAAAGGTCATTGGCTGCTTCTTTCGTCTGCTACCTCGTTTGTGATGTCACACATTCTATTTCTGAATAGAGCGGGCAGAGAAGGAGAAACTTGAGACAGATGCTATGTTCAAACTTGACCATGGTGGGAAAGACAAGGAGAAGCTCAAGAAGGCTCTGCCATCTCTGCTGGAGATTCAAGACCACCAGTCCGGCTGGAAGGATGATTTCCAACTAAACAGCGCCCTCCGCAGGAAATTTAGGGTATCACAGTCACCCCTGTTCAATAGATGACTGGTATTTTATAGTTTTTATAAATGCAAAAACTGAATTTTTTAACAACCTTCTATTTATTGAAGTAGCACATGAGCAGTAATATAAGCTGATGAGATCTGATTTATAATCATCATGTCTTTGGATAATTATTTTGCACTCATCCGATGGCTGTGTGGTGTTTGGCTGCGCAGACAGAGAAGAAAGTTCTGGCCGAGCAGGAGGAGAAGGACAACGCTGTAAGGATGAGGACTAACCTGGTCATCCCTTTGCTCCCGGAGAAGGAGGAGGACAAGAAACTGGCATCTCTGCTCACGTACCAGGCGCCCGACTGTAAGAATCACACACTGGTCCCAAAATGGAGAAAAAAAACTCCCTTGGGGTTTCCCCTCTTCATTTTATAGATAACAATATTATCCTCCTCTTCTTATTTTGTTGGATTCAAAAGCCTGTTGGATGTCAAAAAGATCTCTTCATAAATCGTTTTTCTTTCTTTTTTGTCTGGACCCCCTTGAAAACAAGATGATCCATTTTAAGGGGTTTACCCTTATGAAAAGAAAAGGATAAAACAAGCTCCTCTTTTAATAAGTATTTGTGTTGCGAAAAGCTTTAAAGAGGACATAGAATCTTATCTTGGCACAGGCTACATGACAGGTGAAACGGTGAACAAACAAATCATCATATTCCCATTTAACATAAGGGTAAAAAGGAATTTTCAATGGCATCTGAGGCATTTCTGATTAAATAGTTCCCCATATTGAGAACTCCTATCTATAAAAAAAAACATGCTTATTTCAAGAGATTCAAACAGTTAAAAAAAGTGTTTGCAAGCAAAAATACTTTTATCGTGATATTAAAACACCTCCTCACTGTTCCTCTCCCCATGCAGCCTACGAGGACAAGAAGCAGAGCAAGCGGAAGGAGATCTCCTCTCGTTCGTGGTTCAGCAGCCCCTCGGCCAGCCCTGGGGGTGCTGCAGGCAGCCTGCTGCACAGACTGGGAATGCAAGGCAAGGAGGCCGCAGTGGCCAAAGCCCTCGGCTCCTCTCACAGCCCCCTGATCCGCAGACGCTCAGGAGGCGCCGGAGCCAAGGCCGAACCCTGCGCCACCATCACGCGCACACAGTCGCACCCTCAGATCGACACGCGTGACCAAGAGGTTTTATCGACAACGCACAACGCAACAGAGACAAATGACTGCGGCCCCACTGGAACGGATTCAGAGAGATCAGGTGGAGGACCGACAAAGAGAACAGACTCGCAGACGAAAGAGTCGGAACAGGACAGATGTGCAGGCGCGGTCACATCCCTGGTGGCCGACTACAGTGACTCAGACTCAAACTCAGACACTGGACACTGAGGCTGAACAGCTGTTAAACTGGACGGTTTCTCTTCTCAGAGAACTTATGAGTTGCAGATATTTGATGCCCGCCACAGCTGAAGACCTTCGCTATAATTTCTTTTTGTTTTTCCAAACTGCGTTGGTACCAGTGGTTACCAGTGTCATCGCTACAGGAATAAAATTTGAGAAGTAAGATTGCGAAACACTTCAGACCTGGTCTCAATTGTCACTTCATTGTCTTCCAATTTTAAAGTGCACCAGAAATGTGAAAATGTGTTGACAAAGTTGCTACTTAGTACCTAAAATAAAACCAATTGAAATTAAACTTCCAAATACTCAAGCTGAATTCGTCCTTCACCACTGCACACCGAGGAAATCGTCACAGGAACCATAGACAAACATGTTCCAAAGGCGACGCAAACTGTGGTGCTTTGCGTGTGGTATTTTTGTCATAGTTCTGATTAATCTTTAACCTTAGGTCACATTATATCAAGTAGATTTTTCACATCATGACCAAGTAGTCATAGCACCTTCATGTACAATACAATTTATCCAAATATTTTGATGTGTTGATTTCAAAGATACACATGTAGAGCTCCAACAGATATTCCAAGCTGCAGCCTCAACTCCCTGCTGGGCCTTGTTATATTACCTCTCAACGTAGTTGCAGTTAGTATATCGTTTCTTGCCAGATGTTTGTGGCAGATGTGTCTTCTGCGAATCAGAATTGGGGTACAAATGGTCTTGTTAGCTTTGGGAAAAGAAGACCATTTAGGTTGAGATAAATCAACTTGCTGGTCTTTTCACTTGTCGCTTAGACCACTGTAATAAAAGAACTTACTCGACTCGAAGTTGAAATCGCACAAAGTGTATTTAATCTTGGCCAAGAGGAGTACAGTAACAGAACATACACAGTACGTCTGAGCATTGTAGCAGTATTGTAGGAATTACAGAAGTTTTACATCTAGCTACCTCAGTTGACACCTCATTGAAGAGGGTGACATGCATACTTGATGACTAAACAATCCAGAGATTACACTGTCCAAGAGGAACACTGCAGTATAAACATATCATGGCATCAACATTGCCGCATAAACATCATGACCTTGCCAGCACAAACATCATTGGCACAAATATCAGAACTTCATAGAAGAGGCCTGTCACACTCTATGTGAACTCTGCCATGATCTGACTTCTTCTGGCTGAAGGTGGGGTGCTCAGTATCATGAACACCATACCGTTCATTATAAACATTACGCTTGTGACACTTTGATTTGGCCTTAAATCTTAAAATCATGATCTTAAAAACGTCTTTGAGCTGTTCACATGCTGATCTGACCTCTGACATGGCAGCCGGTCTCAACTGGTACTGAAGTGTCTTGCCCAATTATTTCCCGCACACTTACATCAACATGTAACACTTTGTACTACTTCAGTGAATAACTGTGGATATACCAGCCCAACAACATAAAAATGAAATGTACCCACTCACTGGGGCTCACTTTGACTGAGATCCCGCGGGAAATCTATCTCTGAGCCCAGTGTTGCATACCCCATACCCGTGACCTAAATAAACCTTCTGATTGAGACCTGACGACTTCTGGCCTGTGTCTGAGCAACAATCGAAAGAACCCAACAATATCGAATATATTTTAAGTAAGTGTCCCAGTCCCAGTGTTGGGATGATAGATGGATTTTGCACAGGCACATCTTTTTCAAGACACAAATCTCCATTGTTTCATCAGAAATGAAAGTTTTCCTTGTTATCTGCAGTGGGGCAGTTGTGAGGCTGGTCTGATAAGATTATTGATCAGAAACCATGACTCCTCCTCTGCCTGATGGCTGCACAGTGTCTGCTGGGCCGTGATTTAGCAGTCACAGTCCACCGAGGCTTCCAGCTGGTCAACATGGGCCGGTGGATTTTACACAACGTTTTATTTCTTGTGCTTTTGTGCAGCTCCAGCGGACAGTTTGACAGTTTTAGAAGGGACAGAAGGTACGTTTCTGTTTCTGAGCCCTGTTCAGACAGAACATGTCCTGCTCACTTTTTCACTTATGATTTGTTTTTTCTTTTACAGACCCCCTTGGCTTGAAAGGTATGTCAGTGTGTGAGGTATGTGAGTGTGTGTGTGTGTTTGTGTGTGTGCATATGCATATGTTCTGTTTAATGATATTCTATTTTTCAGAGCCCCCTGGGATGACAGGTATGTAAATGTGTAAGCAAGTGTATGTTTGCGTGTTCCAATGTTCTGTTTATTAATGGTACTCTCTTTTTTGACAGAGCCCCATGGCATGGCAGGTATGTGGGTGTGTGGATAATTAGCTGCACTGTTTATTTAAACCCTATGCACTATTGCAAGCTTGTGACTCTTATTTTTTGAATCTGCTCCCCAGATTTGTGCCAATCGAGGATTATTTCCGCCTCCATGAGTAAGTGACAAAAGCAAAATAATGAAAACATGATTTCAGATGAGTGTCGTTCAAAGAAAATGTTTGCAGACGTTTTGCAGTCATGTGATAGCAGTCATTCGTTTTAAAGAGTCAAAGATGGGGAAAATCCTACAAAATGTTTTTATTTTTCTAGCCATGTTAACGTACCATAGCAGCAACAATGATGATAGCAGTATAAACACGAACAAAACACTGTGTGAAATTACTGTGATAGTATATATATATGTATGTACATGGTTGCAATGTGTACACAAGGGTCTGTGCACAGTGATGCCAGGAAACTCTCTCTGTCTGTTTGCGGAGCTGTGCCACAACTAAAATGAATCCTTGTCCTGTTTGTTTGCAGTATTCAAAACCCAGTGAAGCGGTTCAGTTCGTCACCGAGGTACGGTTCAATTCCTGGTTTTGCTGCCATTAGTCTAACAGCACTTACCAGTCGACGGTTTAAGTTTGAGCATTTCTCAACAGTTTTTACAATTCCTGTCGATCAATGAGCTGCCTTTTACCATCTTTACAAAAGTGAAAACACAGTCAAATGTACTATGCTATTCTTTCAGGTACTATTACTCTATTTCTGTGACAAAATAATGGAAGTAGTAGTGGCCTAGTTCTCCATGGTTTACTTGTGTGTGCAGTGTGATTGTTGCCTCTATGGTAGTAGGTGTATGTCGTTGTGTGACAGTTACTCATAATTACAGCTGAATTTATATTTGTACAGTAGCAGTGCCGACCCAGTAACTGAGTTCCTTCCCTGCCCCCCCAGATTCACTCTGGTGGCTCCAGATCTCCTGAGGACTGACAGTAGGGAGAACATTTACCTGCAGGCGGATGGCGCACCCAATGCTCTCACTGTCACCATCTCCATCCAGGACTTTGCAAAGTCCGCCACGCTGCTCCGGGAGTCTGTTGACCTCAATATTTTAAATGGATTCAATGCTCTCAAGGAGATCCAGGTAACCCAGAACTTATGCTACAGTTTATAGAGATGAAAAGGTACTCTCGCATTAGTAGGAGGCTTTCTCAGTTGGACAGACTTTTGGAGGAGGTTCCTGAATTTTTGGATGTGCACACTGAGGGGATTTGTAGAACCAAGTAGTGATAAAAATGGTGTTTCTAGGTTCTTGTCTTTGCCCCTACCACAGTGTAGGGATAGGAACTGTGAATCTGTTGTCTCATGCTGCTGAATTTGTAGATAATACAATTAAGTTTTATGATGTTCAGAAGACAAAAGCAGTGCTGATGTTCAAACACCATCACCATCACTTCTGGAACCCTATAAAGAGTGTGGATTCCCACCAAAAGCAATCCCACTGTTTTTTCCTGCTCAATGTTAGAAACCTGCTGATCAATAAACCTTGTCACTACCTGATCTGTGAGCGACACAGGTTTTTGAAAACAAATACGGTAAGATGCTGTTTCCACCACCAGTGGTGATGGCAAACATTTAAAGTGAACCTGAAGAAGCAAAGCAGTTGGGAAGAGATATCCTCTCCTAATGAATCTGTGTCTCACTCGATTCCAGCTTCCCTCCAATCGTTTGAAGCGCGAAGAAAAGCAGAACAAGTTTGTGTATCTGACAGTGGACTTCGGGGGCCTCTTCACAGAGGAGAGAGTACTCATGGTGTCCTTTCATTCCGGATACATCTTCATCCAGACGGACAAACCTATCTACATCCCTGGAGATACTGGTGAGAACTGACAATACAGATGATCATAAAACAATCCCATAAAATGATCAAATTATGCAGATTTGACCTGGATTATGTGATCGTAGCTGTGCAAAGACTATTCAGGATAGCGATGTGTTTTTTGATGTGAATGAAATTGCATATTGCATACTGCATATTACATTAGACACATAAATACATTAAACCAAAAAAAGCGCACACAACAATCAAAAGAAAAAAGGCAGAAGCAGTTTCAAAAGATAAAAACCAGCTTTCATCATTGCAGCTAAAGTCAAAAGTTTCTCGCAATCCATAATTTTGTTTCCATGGTAACTGTCTGTGAGAGCAACCATGGGGTAGCAATGACAATAGCACAAGACTAAAATGACACTAACAATTGAATCACTGGCTCTTTTGTTCGTCTCCGCCTGTCTCTCTCCCCAGTTAAGTTCAGAGCCTTCACTTCCTCTACGTTCTTCAAAGCCCGCGACTCCACCATCACTGTAGACATTCAGGTGAACGAATGACGTGATAATGTGATGGTCAACGTGTGCAAAGTTGTTTGTACCACAAAGATTTTGTGATTTTTCCTTCGTAATGTTACCTTCTATAACACTGTTTTTCACGTTTAGGTAAGTCTAAATGTTAAAGATCAATTCAAGGCATTAAATCTGCTGTCATCTTTCAGCACCTGCTGTTGAGTCATAGCTGCTAGTAAAAGCTTACTGTTGTCTTTGTGTGTGTGTGTGTGTGTGTGTGTGTGCGTGTGTGTGCGTGTGTGTGTGTGTGTGTGTGTGTGTGGACTGTAGAATCCTGATGGTGTGGTGGTTAAACAGACCTCCAGGAGAGCTAGTCACGGCATCATTGCAGACACCTTTTCTCTCTCTGAAATCGCCAAGTAAGGCCAGCCTACTAACAGGTTTTGTTCACTGAGCTGGACTTTAACAGTGTTTATCACCCTTTTTTGACAGCCATACTGTTTACAATCTTAATCTTGAGGCTTTGGTTTCAAGATAATATTGTGAGAAGGGGCTTTTCTAGCAATATTGGAAGGAACAGGACCTGTAGTTTCCAATCTGATGATGGATCACATCGACCTAGATGGAGCCAAATCAAGTGTCAAATTTAATTTGAGAAAAATTTTGTTCCTTAAATTCTCGCATGTCATTCACACCTCAGATATTCAGTTTGTTGTAATAGAGGACTAAAGAAACCAGGAAAAAAATACCTGAAGGAAAAATCATTGTAGCTCTACATAAAGCCTGAATTAAATCATCTTCCTCTGTTTGGCTCGGATGTGACTGCATGTCTACGGCAGTGAAGGAACGTGGACAATGACTGCGAAGTTTGACCACTGGGAGCAGAACACGTTCACCTCACAGTTCCAGGTGAAGAAATACGGTAGGTCAAGTCAAACTGCAGCAGCTTTCTCATTTGCCAATTGAGAGCCACAGTTTCCAGCACAGTTGTTGAAGTAATTGTTTGATAAATCACTTTGTATATAATGGTGAGTTGTGTTTCAGTTCTCCCTGCCTTCAATGTCACGCTGACGGCCACACAGTCCTACCTCATTCTGACTGACAGTGAGCTGGAGATAGAGATCTCAGCCAGGTCAGTCTCTCTCTCTCTCCCTCTTTCTCTCTTTCACTCTGCCAAAAACAACTGCCTTCCTCCACCATTGTTTATAGAAGCCATAGATTAAGAGGGTAAGTTGCACCAAGTGGGGTGCATCTGACATAAAACTTGGTGCAGGAGCACTTGTTTATTGTTCCACCACTGGTGAATTCTTCAATACTGCATGTTTCTTAGAAATATCCAAGCTGATTTTGCACTGTTTGCAAGTGTAATGTAGTTCCTTCAATTAACTTCCCTCCACACTTGTTCTGACACCACAGGATGTACAGCTAAAACATACCATTTCCTTCCACTTAATATGATAGTAATGTTATGTCTGCTTAAAAATTAAATCTCAAATATGAGTGAAAGGTTCACATTGCTGCTCTAAGCAGTTCTTTTTTGGACTTGTCATGGACAAAATGGTGACGTATATAACCACATAGAACCTGAGATTTATAAGGTCGTTTTAACTGTTGGGTGAAATGGAAACTCTGCCCATGTTTAAATGCTCCATGGCTGCTGTCCCTCAAGTGGGCACACAACCTTGTTCTGCTTCCAAGTTTCTGAAGACATCTGATGTAGAGTCTGCTTGAGTCTATCACACAAATCTTGTTGCTATGTTTCAGTTACTTGTATGGGGAGCCAGTCCAGGGTACGGCCTATGTGGTGTTTGGATTGAATATTGACCAACAGAGGATAAGGTTGCCTACAGTGAAACAAGTGTCAGATGTAAGTCACTGATTCATATTCTTTTCTTTATTCATTGATAATCCTTGGTATTTGTCATCTTGTGACCTTCTTTATATTCTAACATTGTTGTAAGAGTCCCGGTTAAGTTTAGAGTAGGGGCAAAATACACCCTTGGTAAGTGTAGGATAAAGCTCTGTTTATCAGAACGCAAGGTGCAAAACCAAGGTTTAAAAAGTCAAAAATACAGGTTGCTAACTGCAAATCTGTCTGAACATAAACACATTTGGTGAGATGTATCTAAGTGCTGTTGCTCCGCTGCAGCTGGAAGGAGGCACTGTCACACTGAGCATGGATGAGATTAAGGCAGCCTATCCGGACACCAGATCCCTGCTGGGCAGCTCGGTTTACGTCAAGGTATCAGTGCTCACAACATCTGGTAAGAAGAATGTGGCATCCAGGGCCAGAGAGATGGCATGTGTTTGTTGTGTGATTGTGTTAGTAAATATGTGTTAAAAATATATCATATCATGCCAAGTGGAGCTGCGGGTTATGTTTGTTCAAGCAGTAGATGTTTGAAAAAGTCTAGCAACTTTCATATCTTTTCCACAAATTACATAATGAAAAATTCTGATACTTCAGAGAAAAATAATATGAATATGGAGTTCAAAAAGACCAATTGAGTTACATATTTTGGTACTTAATCTCAACTCATCTCAGTGTGATCTCAACAGTTATGTTATCGATGACCAAAAGAAAAGGTATGGAAGAGAAGCAAGAGGAAGAATTGTGAACAATAACAACAGTGATTATTGCTTTGAAGTGTATCATTAACAACCGATCTTTGAATCCATATCTTATCTATGTTTTTTTTGCTACTGTGGTGAATTTTAGCTTGATTGTGTTGAATGACTTGCTTACTTACCCCGCACCCCCAGCCCCTACAGTTGTTGTTGTTTCAGTATGACCTTTGACCACCGGACAAATATCAAGAGACTTTGACTCTTGAAACGTCACCACGGCCAGATTTCACCATAGGCACAAGAGACCGCGCATCCGTTTCTAGATCTGCTGCATTTCTTTGAAACCAATACAGATTGAATTACAATTAGAAATATCCCGAGTGACACATAGTAAAGACAAAACAACAAAAACAAAGAGTCATAACGTGAGATGATTGGTCATCAGTGGAGGAGATTTACCGTAAACCAACACTATTTTTGCTCATACACAGGAAGTGATTTGGTTGAAGCAGAGAAGTCTGGCATTAAAATTGTGGAGTCTCCCTATGTCATATCCTTCCAAGACCTGCCAAAATACTTCAAGCCGGGTCTGCCCCTCGACTTCACAGTAAATCACTCAATATTTTCTTCATTTACTGCTCTTGCAGTTTATTTTTGTAATGGTAAACAACAAACAAGCTGGATATGGGCTTAGAGACATTTTACCCTGATGTGTCCAGGTCAAAGTGAGCCACCAAGATGGTTCTCCTGCCAGGGATGTCAGGCTCAGGGTGAGTCTGATGCCCGAGCCTCTGACTGTCTTCTCAGGCACTACCCGAGCCATCATCAATATGCCAAAGGATGTGTCCGCACAAACCATTACCGTGAGCATGACCACACACTCTTTTCCCACAGAGCTTCTGTGGATTTCAAAGGACAAAGTTGAACTCTAGTTGTGAGATTTCTAGTTGCACTGACTGATTGCAAACATGAATGCCTGCTTTTTTTAAAACACTCTCTGTACTAGGTACACAATTTTACTGTGACATCTTACTGAACACAAGAAAAAAAGTAATTTATATGAATTGATACTAAATTAGATATCAAATTGTCACAAAACCGTTTTTAAGCTCTATGGGAATCAACAAAATTATGAACATTTTATCCACCAGAGATACAATATATGATAAAAGTTCAAGAAGACATGCCTCATTCCCATACTTATCCTGCATAGAAAGCCCCATATTTACTGGTAAAGTAGTTTGACTGTCTGCATAATGTTTACTTGGTAGTCATTTCATGACTTGTCAAGACTTGCAGTGCAGAATATCGCATAGATTGCATTCATATTCTTAAACAGCCCTCATCCTGTTGAAATGGCATTGTATAGTCTATAAAATGGCATCTTAGGCTTTTCAAACCCTTAACTCCTCACAACCTCAGTTTAAGTTCCATTTTTTTCCCCAGGCTGAGACAGTAGAGGCAGATCTGAGTCATGAGCAGCAGGCTAAACACAGAGTTACTGTGCATCCGTACGTCACCCATAACAGTCGAGAGAGGAACTACCTGCACATCTCGTCAAGCACCAAAAAAGTGTCCAAGGGAGACATGCTGCCACTGGATCTGACCATCTTAACATCAGACTCTTCCCTCAAAGATCAAATTGAACACATCACCTACCTGGTAAGGTCACAGCACGTTTCCAACATACCTGAGAGCAGAGCTATCAGCGAGCAGTACACGACCAACAAAAGGCACCCACACACATACATGGTTAAACGTTTCTCTAAAGGTGTTGAATAAAGGCAAAATCATCCGCGCTGAGCGTTTGGGCATGAGAGGTCAGACGAGGACCAACCTCAACTTGGTGGTGACCCCGGGGATGATGCCATCATTCCGCCTTGTGGCCTTCTACAGCATTCCCTGGGAGGGTAAAGAAGAGGTGGTGGCGGACTCCATCTGGGTGGATGTGCTGGATTCCTGCATTGGAGGGGTGAGAGGTGGTCATTAGTAGTTAATGGCTTTATCTTTGTAAAGAGAATGGGGTAAGGACATGTACCTGTAGGGATCCATAGCAGGAATTGAATCCATGTCTGATGAAAAATGTCTTTTTGTTCACAAGAAGAAAAACCTAGCATAATTGGTCTACGTTTCTGCACTGTTATTTTCTATTCTGGTGCATTTGTTTGTTTGATCATGCGTCACACTGATTTGACACCTACAGAACAAGCTGGCAGACATTCATTTATTCTTGGTGATGGTGCCCTGTCCTTCCTGTTCTCTCGCAGCTGAATGTTGGTCCAGTAGGCAACCTTCAACCACACTATTTGCCTGGGAGGAGCTTTAAGTTTCAGGTCAAAGGTGACCCAGGGGCAAAGGTCAGCCTGGTGGCTGTGGATAATGCCGTATATCTGCTCAACAAGGACAGACTGACTCAGAAGAAGGTGTGTAAAAAAAAAAAGTTCAACTTAAAAAGTTGGATAGAAAACAAGTAAACAACAGCAGCAACAACAATGATGATACTGATACTACTACTAATAATAGTAATATGGAGCAAATGTGCAAAGCAATGATTGAATCTGAACAAGGCAGTAATATGAATATCCTGTTTACATGTTGAAATAATATTCTATTCATATTCTTGTTAACATGCTGAAGAGCACACTATGATCAAACCACCTATCAAACCATTCATGCTATGTAAATCTGGGAAGGTAGGAGTGTCACCACTGATTTTATTGCAACATAATCTGCCAGTGGTCTCACATATGTATGCTGCCTCCATCATTCATTCACAAACAAAATATCTGCCTCTTTGCAGACATCAAAAGCCTTCATTAAATTCATGTCCCTAAAAGTCTCAAGCATTGCTCGTCTTGGACGAGACTGAGAAAGTGTGTCATCAGCTATAAAATGTGTCTTTGTTGACTTTGTGTGTCAGTAAATTTGACATTCTCCACAGATATGGGATGTGGTGGAGGATGGTGACATTGGCTGCACTCGGGGGGGAGGCAGAGACGCCAAAGAGATGTTCAGAGATGCAGGGCTGCTCTACGCTTCCAACACTGGCTTCCAGACAACACCCAGACAAGGTATTGCATATAGGCAGAGCACCTTAATCAGAGCAGGGGACATTTGTGTTGTGTTGTGAAAAAAAAAAAGAAGGAAAAAACGGTGATAACAAAAATCTCCATATAATATATAAATAAATACATACATACATATATGTACATACATACAAATACATAAAAATAACAAAAAAGGGTAAAAGACGATTTTGTTGCTTTTGTCTCCTCAGCCCTGCAGTGTCCAGCCAGTGCCAGAAGGAGGCGCTCTGCTGAACAGTTGAAGCTTAAAAAGAAGCTGGGTGAGTGTCTTCTCCTCGCTGAGAATCCCTTCAAATAAAGTCATTGTTTATGCTGATTTGTACCACCTGTTGACTGGGTACTGAATCAGCAACAGTCACCAAAACTGTGCTTTTGTTTGTTTGTTTATTTGTTTTTTTTAACTTTCATAAAGTATTTCAAGTAAAGTATTTAATTTTCAAGACCTGGCGAGAGAAGGCATCAAGAGACATGAGATTGGACATTTTCAGATCAGACTGGAGAGTCACTCTGAATGAGCAAAGCTAAAAGCATGTTTTCTCCATATCAGTCTGAACTCGAGGGACATTCAAATAAGAGATAGCAAATGAGCGTAAGGCATACTGGCTGTTCATTCTTTAAAAGAGGCTGCAGAAATATGGAGGGATCAAGTCAAGAAGAGTTCAGTCTAATTTAGGAGAACCTCGGTGCTTACTGGAGAATTAACTCATATACTAGCCCTTGTTCAAAACAAAAAGGAGAAGGAAGTGAAAACCCCACAGTGATGGCAAAATATGTCACACCTGATCTTCTCCTTCCTCTCATCTTCACTGCTTAGAATAAAATGCGGTGGATGACATTGTGGCTCACAAATAAGAACAAGTATCATTGCTTTCCCACTGAGAACAAACTTTTCAGGAACGGTATCCATTTATTTTGGATATAAATAAGCTGGCCAGTTCAGAAGTAGTTTCTTACAAAAGCCAGACAACATACAAGGCCTAATGAGGTCTCTGTGAGAATTCCTTCATTACGAGCAATGCTTCCCTCTCTTCTGCCTCCAGAGGATGCTTACAAGGACAAGCTGGAGCATCGCTGCTGTAAAGATGGCCTCCGGGAGATCCCCATGCCTTACTCCTGCAACAGACGCTCCCTCTACATCACAGAGGGCCAGGCGTGTATCCTGGCCTTCCTCAGATGCTGCATGGGCTATCATGAGATTACCACCCCTCCACCCACAACCACCGTTCCTCTAACAACCCCCTCTCGGGGTATGCCCTCTCTTTATGCCCGTACATTTTCACGGGCCAGAACAGAAATAGCCAGTGTACAACGTTTTGGTAAGTACTGCCCCCACACTCACTTCTCCCCACACTCACTTCTCCTTTTAAGTTAGGAAATTTCAAGACTAAAGAGGTAAAAGTCACATACCTAGTCCATAGATGTGTGCTACTCGTGTACCTGAGGTTCTGAATTTCCCTCTTATGTAGCTCATTAGGTTTTTGACCTCAACCGCCACTATTGATCTGCGCTCTTTATTGTATATTTGTCCTCAACTAAAACTTCACAGGACATCTCTAACTGAGCAGAAATTTTTTTGTGCATTCACACAGATGTATGAAGCATTCTAGATAAATATAATGGAGATACAGTATTGACTGAACAGTGAACAACTACTACTCTAATTTAAATGTTCTCATAAAGCTTTTGGAAAAGCAGTAGTCGAACATAAACCAGACCGCATGGTACAAGGGCCAATGTTTGCACAACCGAGGAAAGAGGAAGAGGAGGAGGAGGAAGAAGAAGGACTGTACTTGCATGAGACTGAGGTGTATCTGAGATCCAAATTCTACGAGTCTTGGTTATGGGTGGATGTTGACCTTCCCAGTCGGGTGGACTCAGCTGGGTGAGTAAAGGATCAGTTGTAATAGTGTGATAAAATAAAAGTCAGCTTTTTGTGCAGGCCGAAACTGGCTGACATTTGTAATAATTAAAAAATAATTATTTGGACACCTCAAAAAGACTTCTGTCAGTTCATGATGTTAGGATCTAAGGCCAGTGTCCTCCGATAATTGGAGTCTTCGCTTAGGAGGTTAGTGTAAATAATGTACATTATGCATGGTGAAACTAGGTTACATCAATACGAAGCAAAGTTCAGTTCATTTGGACTGCAACAGCTTCCAGCCATGACACTAACATCAATAAAGAAAATCAAAAGCATGGTGTTTAAAATAGATGATAAGGTGCTCATAATACTGAGAACAAGTCAGAGCAAGTTAGATCATGACAGAGTTCATACACAGTGTCACAGGCCTCTTCTATGAAGTCATGATAGTTGCCTATGTCAGAGATGTTCATGTTGCAATATGCTTATGCTGCAGTGTTCCTCTTGGACAGTATAATCTCTGCATTATTTAGTCATCAAGTGCGCATGTCACCCTCTTCAATGAGGTGTCATTTGAGGTACCTAAAGATTAATGGTAATTCTTACAAATGGATGAAAGTTCCTCCTATGAATGATATAAATGTGTGGCTGAATGTGGCTCGAAGGAGCTGTCAGTGATGCTAATGTACACCTTGAGTGGTTGTGAAGACTAGAGACGTACCAGACCAGTTGCCATTTTGAGAACACATACATTCATCCAATCAACAGGTTGGCCTCTAAGACCGTGGACAATGCCTTACCTGACAGCATCACAGAGTGGGGACTGCTTGCCATCAGTACATCACCTCAGACAGGTGAGTGTGGTAAGAGGGAGGATGAGGCGGAACGGGAATGTCACGTTATTATTGTGCAACCTGGATAAGACACTTTTAAGAGGTCATGTAATTCCATCTGTGTAATTGCCCCCACAATATGGAACTATATGCAGTGTTAATTTGCTCTGAAGCTTATCTCGTAATGTGCTACTGTGCAGCTTTACTTTGCCCTCAAGCTTATCGGGTGATTTTTAAGAACAGTTTGTTTTGAATAAGAATTACCTCCTAAGAATATATGTCTGAAGCTCCATTGTTTAGATAAACATCGAAGTTAACTTAAGTCTGACACTTGTGAGGCAGGTGAGATAGACTGCGCAGATTGAGATCATAATATTCTCACATCCAAACATAGGATTGTGCATGTTTGTGCTTGTAAGATAGCAACACAGGCCTTTCTGACTAAGCCAATGTTCCATAGTGTCCAGGGAGTAAGAAAGAAATCCTCTCTTTAACTATTCTAGTGCTCTAATTCAGTGAAAAGGAAACAGGCTTTGGTTGTCTCATCTCCACTCCCAAGACTTTACATGCATGCTGACAAATGTGCTTTTTTGATGTCCACAGGTTTCTGTGTGGCAGAGCCTTTCAACATCAGAACCTGGAAGCATTTGTTTGTTGATCTGAAGTTGCCTTATTCAGTGGTGAGGAATGAGCAGGTCCAGATCAAAGTTGTGATCCACAACTACGCCGCAGATGAGCTGCACGTAAGGAAAACACGTCAAAATTGCTTTCATTTAAATCAATTCTGTAAATTTGGTAAGTAACATTTATGAAAAACCTCCTCCAAGGTATGATTTTGTAGCCCTTCAATTTTTATTTATTTTCTTTCAGAATAAAGAAGAACAGAACTAAGACAGTCCAGCGCAAAAAATGCAGAAAAAAAATAATATATCATATATATATAATATAATATAATATCATATCTGTGAGCTTTCTGGACCACATAGCTTCTTTCATGTGTTCTCAGTTCTGTGCTGCATTGATTTTCCCAATCGCTAATATCCATATCACTTTGTGGGGAGAACATGTAAAGTTAACCGTAAAGTTATTCACCTGAAGTCATTCGTTAAGTCAGACCAGAATATGAACCGGTGAAGCTAGAAAGATTGAAGACATTTCTTTTTGTGTCTGTGCCTGTGTCATGTCTGCCAGGTGCGGGTGGTGCTGATGAGGACAGACGGCATATGCAGCATTGCCTTTAAGAGCAAACACACAAAAGCACTGGATGTGGCCGGCGGTGCCACTGTTGTGGTGCCGTACACCATTGTGCCCCTGGTGTCAGGGAAAGTCCCCCTGGAGGTGATGGTGGTAGGCAGGGGCCTGACCGGAGGAGACCGCGTCCAGAAATATCTACGGGTGGTGGTGAGTTGGCAAGGCCAGAAGCGGTTGATCTGTTTCCTTACAGTATGTGAGTCTTTGGTTACCAAAGAAGGGATCAGTCTGCTTGAGTCACCTGGATTCATTTGGCATTAAACTTTGGCTCAGTTGCTGTATAACAGATAAAACTCAAAGCTTGCTGTGCATGGCTGTTGCTTGTTCAGGATTGCAAGTTTAAAAGTTTAGTTAGGAATAAGAATGTAGGATGTCTTGCTACTTTCATGCCTCTGGTGGCACCATAATCCCAAAATACGAAGGGGTCAGCGTAAATGTTTACATAGATAAAGATGTGCTTTTATCTCAACCCGAACAGACGGAGGGAGTACAACGAACTAAGGTCTGGAGTGCAGTGTTGAACCCGCTTGCGAAAGGGGGTGAGATCTTTAAATATGATCGACTGATTTTTCATCATTGATTATTATTGCATGTGTCATCTCCAGTGAGTGTGAGCGAGAGATCTTTTTTGCACCCACTTATGTGTCTCTCCATGCTACTGTGTGCTGCTGCTTTTTCAACAAAAAACAACAATGTAATTTGAATTTCTAAATGTTCCAGTTATTAGACAATTTATTATTAGTTTCAAAATGATTTCCAGATGATTTCCAACTCCATTAACTTTAGGATCAATGTTAAACTCTATTACATGCATGTGAAGCATGAGGTCATCTGTCTGATCCACCACAATGAAACCCTCAATGGTCCACCTCTGTCCATCTGTTGTGCTTGATTGTAGATCATTTAGTTTTGATATAATGTATTTCTTCTTGTCTTCTGATTTACAAATTAGCGATACACGCAAGCTAAAGTTTTGGTTCTTTGGTCTTTAATACATTTCTGTGTATTTTGTGAAGCTCTTTTGTTTTCTTTTGGAGACAAGTGGGACAGCTATGAATTTTGAACTTTATCTATCTGCCTCAGGGAGCGAAACGGTTCATTTTGGCAGGATTGAGCTGGAGTCTGTCGTCCCACACTCTCAACCGGAGACGTTCATCAACATCAGAGGTTCGTCTTTGTCCCATCAGGGATTCTACCCTGTAGAGCGGACTCGTTCCCTGACCCCCTGAATCACTACTTTTCCCCAAGGCAACGTGCTGGCAGACAGTATCGATAACTCCATCAGGGAGGACTCTCTGGCTTCTCTGATCCAGATGCCTGGCGGCTGCGTGGAGCAAAACTTGGCCAGGATCACGCTGCCCCTCATCGCCACCCTCTACCTGGAGAGAACCAGCAACTGGGAGAGCGTTGGGGTGCAGCGCAAGGCTGAGGCTCTGCGGTACATCCAGAAAGGTAAGAGTGGTGTTACAAAGGTCTGCAATGGCTCTTTTGCCCATGGAAGCACGCTAGATTTCAGCTCAATAGGACACTGCTCCACAGTGCTTTTATTGAGACATTCATTCCCTCCTCCATCATCCAAGTAGAATAACATAAAATATGCATTTATAAAGGAAAATTTAGAAATTCCGTTAAACACGAATCCATGTGTGTTTTCTGTCTTTGTTTTATGTGAAATGCTGTCTTCTTCAAACCATATTGCCATTGAAGCTGACATTTAGTAAAGTGAAGTGAAGTTGTTATGGTGGATGTGAAGGAATGCACACACTGATATAGGATGGAAGATGATGAGCCTATAATATCAACAGATGGTCAACAATTTTTGTTGTTAGATGCCATGGTAGATTATTGGATTTGGATAGATGGAGATGTTGCTGGATTGCTGACTGACAGACAGATAATTCATTAATGAATTGATCCTGAAAAGGATTCTCACTTATACCCTATTTAATTCTTTATCTCCGGTTTGTGTTTTCAGGCTATGAGAACCAGCTGGCGTACAGGCGAAGTGATGGCTCTTACCCTCCCTACAAAAGTGAGGGAGCGAGTACATGGTACTGTCTCCTTTTCTTAAACATTGAATAGACTTTAGCATCTTCATTACTCACAGGCAGTCGTCTAAGCCCATCGACAAATGCATATGTTCAAAATAAATCTTAACAAACAAAAAAATATGTAAGTGACAGAGTGAATGTTGTATCCCTTGCCTTTGCTCATTATGTGCTGATGATAAGCACCTGCAGACCCCCGTAACACCAGTGGGTACAAAGCAGGTAGGATAATGGATGAATGGGAAAGGGAAATAAAAGAGAATGAGGAATTTCAAATGATGTGGATATCCATACAACTTATTCAGGTTTCAGACTACCTTCTGGCCGTGAGGCTAGGGTGTCATTCAAATAGCCACCATGAAAAACTGACATTTAAGTATGAATAAAAAAAAGGTTACGCCCACAAATGTACTTCTAACAGGTCAGCTTGAATTGGGGAAAGCTTTCCCTTCCCCACAAGTAGAAAGTAAAATCTGACAACCTGACTGAATGTTGGCTGCTCCTCTGTCAGGATCACAGCGTACGTGGTGAAAGTTTTCTCCATGGCTTCCTCCTTGATCGGCATCAGCCAGAAGCATGTGTGTGAACCTCTGCTCTACCTGATGAAGAACAAGCAAGATCCTTCTGGCAAATTTGTGGAGAGCAACCCTGTGTACACCACCTCCATGATAGTGAGAAAAACTCTTAAAAGCACCTTTAGGTCCATTGTTTATTGACAGTATTTTATTGACGTCTTTGTGTGTGTTTGTGTGGGTGTGAGTGTAAGAAAAGAAAAGGAAAAACAAGATTGATGATATAAAATGAATTTTTTTCTGTGTCCATATGCCATTAGTGAACACCTTGAAGTCAGTCAGATTTGACCACAGCAAAACGAAAGGGTGCTTAATAATGATTAAAACAAAACAACAAAAAAAAACAATTGTGTGTGTGTTCAGGGTGGTTTCCGTGGTGAGGACCCGGACACGGCCCTGACAGCCTTCGTCCTCATAGCGA
The DNA here is from genome assembly GCA_029224185.1 of Karalla daura. Lineage (NCBI taxonomy): Eukaryota > Metazoa > Chordata > Actinopteri > Chaetodontiformes > Leiognathidae > Karalla > Karalla daura. The sequence continues at coordinate 11,750,452 of CM055189.1, read as the reverse complement.
TCGCTGAGGCCCAGCAGGCTGGCATCAAGTGTAGCGATCCAGCCGTGAATATGCAGGTAATTCACACTATACTCTACTCTACTCACTCTAACAACAGTTTTTACAGGAGAGGATCAGTTCTACTAATAATCAAATGGCCCTGATCTACTGAGCTGGATTCAACTTTGGGATCTGAACTGCTTTATATGTCTATTCCTCTGTGAGACACTGTTTTTACAAAACATGGAAATGTGAACAATGACAAGCAAAATCAGACTTGGAGTGTAAAAGCCGTTGCTCTAACACAAGGTACTAAATCCGTATTAAATATCCTGTTAGATTAAATTATTGACTGCACATTTAAATAACTTATTCTGATTTTCAAGGACAGTAGGTTGTTGAGAATGAGAATTATTGATTATGCCTTATCATATGTCAGTGCTGTAATAATCACAGTGTTGGACTCAAAGCTCCTTTCTGCTGCAGTCTGTTATCGACAGTTCGGTGAGATACCTGAACATGGGGTGGACGGCCAAAAGACCGTACACCTTGACCATCACTGCCTACGCCTTGTCTCTCATCAGCAAATCACATCGAGCCAGGCTGACAGACTTACTGCGCAGAGCTTCAGCTTCAGGTACACATCTCCACACATGAGAGAGCTATCCAGACCATATCACTGTCTGTACTGCTGCATCTCACTTTTCTAGAGTCCTTGTCTGTCAGGTTTATTGTTAGGATTATTTGATGGGTTGTTAAAGTAGCAATGTGCAGATCAAAAGTGAAATATTTAAATAATATACCGATTAATACTTTTTATGTGGTCAACTGCATGCAATGAAAATAAATATATTCCAGTGAACAGCAATGTAAAGATAAAGGCTTTTTTTAAATTATAAAATATATATACATATTTTTTTATATTTCTAAACACACTGAGCTACTTACTTGGTAGTGGATCAAAGAGAAAATGAGCTTTTTGTCTGCAGGTAACAGCCACTGGCCCGATGGCGATAACGCTCTGTTCACATTGGAGGCGACAGGCTACGCCCTGCTTGCTCTGGTCAAGTTGGGTCAAATGGCGGATGCTGAAGCACCGTTCAAGTGGCTCAACAGCCAGCGGAGGATTGGAGGAGGCTTTGGCTCCACTCAGGTAACCACAGGGCTGAACTGAAATCTGGAAATCCATCTGTTTCCTGCTTGGCGTCAGGGTCTGTTACATTATGGTCATGTAGATGAGGACTCAGGCTCCTCCAACCTCTTAATATTTCTTTGCCTGTGACCTCAAGTGACATGAACAGTACAGTAAGGGATTGTATATTTATTTTCGGTTGAATTGTGTTGTACCTGAGGTTTATTAGTCTGCAACACAAACCTGTTGGACCTTCTCTGTGTCTCATGTTCAGCATTACTTTCAGTATATTTTGATTCATAAGCATGGGTCATGCTTTGGCTTAATTCAGCGAATTCAACTGCTGTAAAAATCAATGCATTGATCAATCAATCAGTAATAAAGAGAGCAAAATATCTAGAATATCTAGAATCTAGAATCTAGATATGTAGAATCTAGAAATATCTGGAATTGACTGCACACAAAGTTAGAACCTGGGCCCTTGTGGATATGTTGCTGTTTGGATTTTTGCCTTCAAAGCAGTTTAATTCGACTGTTACTGTTTGCTCATTTGCCGTCTTAGTTTAACTGCGGAGTTACTGCAGACAGTGGTACACATGTCATGTTCAACTAAGAAACAGACATCAATTGGACAGGACAAATAGTAACAGTAAATTGAAGCGTGTCATGGAGATGCAACTGTAAAAACATGTGCTCTGGTCCTCCATCTTGTCCAGTCCACGATGGTGGTGCTTCAGGCGCTGTCGGAGTACCTGATCAGCAAGCCCCCTCCTGCTGAACTCTCTCTGGACGTGGACGTCAGGATAGCAGGACGCAAGGCGGTCCCCTACAATTTCAACCCCAACACGGCCTATGCCGCTCGCTCCAGCAGGGTGAGTGTGGAAATCAGTGATAACTTTCAACAAAAAGTAACAGTGTTTTTTGGGGGGCGGGATTTGTATTATTGTCACATACCTACAGAAGTGTGTCCAATTACCCTCCATCTTTTTCTGTGAAACCTTTGTTCTGCAGCTGCCTCCTAATCTTGACTTGGAAGTTGAGGCTCGAGGAAACGCTCAAGGAATACTGGAGGTACATTATGGCTACTCCTTCTGAACTCGGAATGGTTAAATCCCATTTCCCAATTCCAAATTCCTGTTTCCATTTCAAGAAAATATTTTATTTCATCGTGAAGCTTGTTTTTTTGCGTTTTTAATGTGTGTTTGACTTGTGTTGACTCAAGGTTGTCACCTACTACAACCAGCTGCATGAGGTTGAGGGGAATGCTTCGTGCAAAGACTTTGAGCTCTCTGTTACAATCGAGGAATCCAGTGGTGAGTATGATGCCTCAATCTCTCAGCCTCATTTCTGCCTCAAAAGGAGGAAAAACATCTTCTCCATGGATGATCTGTCTCCCTTGTGTGTTTGAAAGAATTGGCATAAAAGTTACAAAAATACATGACCATGGCACCAACAATGAACATGTCATGTTGGTTATTTCTTGTACATGGAAACCTGTAGTTGAAGACAAAACTTCCAAGGTGAAGTAACTTATGTTGCAGCCCTCATGTGTCCTGTGATGAATGCATCTGTGTTTTCTAGTCAGATCTTGGTTGTTATCTGTGCTATAAAGCTGTATAAAGCTGTATAAAGCTGTAGCTCTCCTGCTATCAGGACATTAAAACAAATTTCACATACAAGTATTTTATGTATATCATACAACGCACCATTTGCAAAAGTAAAAAAAGAGCATAGATCTGTGCAGTGTGTGCATAGTTTATAAGAATAAATGGTCAGATGACATCTCCCACACAGCTTGATAACATCGAGCATGATATAAAGTTTAATGTTCTTTATTGTCTGTGGTGTCACAGAAAAGCCTCCAGAAGATGTTGAGAAAACTTTCCAGATGACCATCAAAGTGAAGTGAGTTATTGTCTCTCATGTGTCAGAATCAGAATTGCATTTGTTGTGGTAGTTGTCCCCAAGTGAGGGCAGATTACAGATGATGAATAGAAAGCTGTCTTTGTGGAGAGTTCTACATCAGTGCTGCTCTCCATCTAAATCTGCAGGGCTTTGGGAACGGAAGATGTCAGGATGGTGATTTTGGATATAACTCTGCCAACAGGCTTCACACCAGAAAACTCTGACCTGGAGAAGGTAATGGCCTAGAAGAAATTGTCCAGTTGTTTTCTGCTTTGATGAAATTAAGTAAAATGATAAAGTACTTTATTTACCCTCTTTTGTAAATTAAGGTATCCTGGAGTACACAAAACAAAGTATACACAACATAGGAAATAATGCAGTACACCTCTTAAAATGTAAGCTCTTAGAAGGATCTTTAAAGCATAAAAGATATACTAACAAAACATCTGCCTGACATCTGTTGTTTTAATTTAGCAGCATTCACAACAGATACAGTAAATTTAGCCTACATTTACCCTAACTCCCCTCAGACAGAACTTAAATGAGGGTATTCAAATGTTCTACTTGGAGAAAAGGCTTAACTATGTTTCTTTGTTTATTTGTGTCCAGCTGTCAAACTCAGTGGACCGTTACATCAATAACTTCCAGATCGTCGATAACCTGAGTGACAGAGGCTCCCTGATCATCCACCTATTCAAGGTAAAACTCTGCTCTTGCTCGCTATGGTTTGCTTGAATTTAACATTTCAAAGTATCGCTTCAGTCTCTATCAAAGTGCTCCATGATCTCCCTTGTTCTCCTGCCAGGTGTCTCGAGAACAGCCAGATATCCTGATCTTCAGGCTACAGCAGAACTTCAAAGTTGGCCTCCTACAGCCGTCCTCTGTGACTGTCTATGAGTATTACAACCCTGGTAGGCTCTCAGGACACTTTGTGTTGGGAAATTACTTTTACATATCTGCTGATATTACTGCAAACAATTCACAAACGCAGGCCTTTCAGCTAAGATCTGTTGCAGGGTGATACAGTAGTCCTGATACATCTCACACATCCCAGAAAACCTGACAATGTTGTCTGAACCAAAACATATGATGTAAATACAGTTAAATATGGCTGTGGTCTTGATCCCAGATCGCCGCTGCAGTCGCACCTACAACCCCAGCAAAGACGAAGAGCAGCTCAGTCAGGTCTGCCAGGACAACATCTGCCGCTGCACAGAGGGTAAAACTGTGAACCACCTGTGAGTCCGTACAGGAGTGTGTCTGTGCTGTCTGTCGCCTCTGATCGCTGTGTTTCTTTCCATGGATTTCCTCCAGGAGACTGCTGTGTTCCCAAAACAGATAGTGAGGACTTCTCGGCTCAGACACGGGAGACGTTTGCCTGCAGTAGTTTACATCATGGTAATCACACGGTCACACACCCATGTGCAAACCAATCCGCTCAGTCAAAAAATACTGACACTTATATGTAATCCTCATATTCCAGTATGAGTGGCTAAAGCAGCATTCCACTGGATCTGAACAAAGTATAAAAAAAAATAGTGACATGTTGATTGTCTGCTCTAGTTTTCCTGATGACAGTAATCAACGTCAGCAAAAGTTCCTTTGATGAATACGAGATGCAGGTCGATCAAATTATCAAGCTGGGTGAGTTGCACAGGATCTACAGCTAACTTGTAAGGCTCTGTAGCTGTGGTGCATTGTCTGACTCCCTTCCCACCACTGTCCAGGCCTGGAGGCCGGGGTCGAACAGGACCATACCAGGACTTTCATTTCTCATGGGAGCTGCAGCCTGGACCTGAAGATGGGCTCCCAGTACCTGATCATCGGCCCCAAAGAGGACTGCTGGAACAAAGACTCTGACACCAACAAGTAAGACTCGAAAACGTTCATTTTGGGTGGTACATTGTTCTTTTTATTTCTGTGAGAATTGCGACACCAAACAAGTGACTATACTTTTCTACTTTTTCAATTATGCTTGTTTTAATTCCACCCACCATGAATTACTACTATTTGTCTGAGTTTTTGAGGGGAGCCCACAGGACTATACGCTTCAGCAACCTCACCACTATTTGGAGATGGTTATGTCTGCCACGAACCTGACATGTCATTTAATGTGCCCAGTCACACTGATTCAAATCCAGTACCAATCAATGTGACTAAATGCAGGGCGCATTCAGTGCAGCTTCTACATACTGTTAATGGTGTCGAATGGGAGAATAGTTTTGCGACTCCAGTCAGCTTACTCAGGTTACTACTCAGTAGGAGGCACCGAAACGTACCTAGTCCTCTCATCTTTTGGTAGCTAGTGAAATGCAGGTCTGCATTGCATCAGGTCCCTTGCAAAATTGAATGCTTTTTCCTCTGATGTAAATCACTTTGTTTAGTGATCAATAACTAAATGTGAATAATGAAACTTGTTTGGCAGCTCTGAATAAATAGATAAATTCAGCATCAAAAAAGCACAAATTTCCCTGAGTATAAACTTGAAGACCAACTGCTTTATCTTTGCTTGCTTGGCCAGAGACGCAAGGCACAATCTACAATCTACTACGTCAGTCACCTCCCTGCCTCTCCTCCCTCTCCTGCAGATACATCTACATGCTGGGGAAGCACACCTGGGTGGAGCGTTGGCCGACAGCTGCAGAGAGCTCCAGGAACCCTAGCCTGCAAGCCAAACGCAAAAGCCTCAGTGCCGCTGCATCTGAACTGTCCGTCAAGGGCTGTACCCAGTAGAAGTGTTGCATCTTTCTGTCGTTACAGATATAAAAAAGCTGTGAACATTACAAACCGGCCAGTGCAATTCACTTGTGAGAAAGAGAACTGAAGAAAGAGCTTGATATAGCAGTGCTCCTACACTAACTACACTATGAAAACCTGAAATAAATTAGCAGGAGAAAAAAAAAACAATCAATAAATAAGTTAAAAAAATAATGAAACAAAAGCAATGCCTCCTCAGTCCAGTTGTCATTATTAAGGTTGAACTAAATGATATGATGAATAATGTTGCTGATGTTTTTAAAAATGGGTGCAATGGGTTCAACACACTGACCTCATCATTTTTATACAGAGCTCACTCATAAATTATAGACTCAAATGAACATCAAATCTGTTTAGTCTTCACCACCTTTAAATATACTCCTCATACAACAGAATAAGATGATTCTTGGATTTTCAGATGACAGAGAAATTCACAAAAAATTGCATCCAAACAAAAAAAGCACAAAACACAAGAATGATTTGGGTGTTATATATTTAATGCAAAACATGCTGCTTGTAACAATAAAATACAAGAATATTTCATTAAGAAAAAACAATTAATAGATATGTACAGATCTAAATAGAGGCTTTTGTGACTCACCAGTTATTCTGACCCTGCATGACTGTAAAACAATAGAAATGAAAAGCATTGTCATCAACTATCATTGGATTGTTTTAGGTCTGGTGGTAAAATCAAAATGAACCAGTTCAGAATTTACATAACTATTGAGCCTCTGATGGACACTCGACCCTTGCATATGTTTAAAAAATCTAATAAATTAAGTGATAGCTCATGCAGATACACAAAATCAGGGGAAATAAATGCCATGAACAAGCTGCAAAATAATAAGAAAAAAAAAAGAAGTAGTAGAAGTAAATGCAATAGTGACAGTATGATGGTATTTAAAATGAAACAGAGCAGATAGCTGTAATTAGCTGTGGCAGTTATGTCATAAAATAAGGAAGGAACAGTGGAAATGACCAGCAGGTTAAATTCATCTCCTGTTTACTGTGCTATACAGTAAAGCAGGATCCTCCACAGCAGCTGGACCAGGGGCTCTGGGAAGAAGGAGGTTGGGGGTCAATCATTTACTAGATTATCATCATGTTCAGTGTAGTTAGTGTTATGTTAATTGTTTGCAGTGTGATTTTGGTAAGTTTCAGTATGATTGTTTTCACGGCAATATGTCTTTAGGTCCATTCCCTCTTGTGTTTCCTCAGCTCTTTTAACCTGTTTTGTAAATTTGATCATTTTGAGGACTGGGATGCAGCAGATTTACTTGCTAAATTTCCTGGTCATTTTCCAATTGGAAAAGAGCTCCACAGTGAACAACCCCATGGGAAATTAACCATGGTTTTACTATGATTAAATAACCATGGTTTATCATGGTTTTATGGGTGACCATAAAATACTTGATAAAAGGGAAAGGGAACCTCTGAATCAATGTTTCCAGTCAACTTCTAGGGTGCAGCTGTACAGGTGGTCTGCAGTTTCAAGTACCTTCAACTTCCACAACTTCCTATAGGAAGCTGAAATCTGCTGGACTTGCTACACCCGCACTCGTCTCTTTCTATAGGAAATAAATGAACCTTGATTCCAGTGTTGAGTGTAACGCTCTTGTTGAGGAGAGTTGCTCACCTCGGGGATGGACTGGCTCTGCTGAATTTGACAGCAGCGTAGTTCACATCCTCCCCTTCTTCCTGTTCCTGGTTCCTGTCTCTGTGAGAGGTTGAGCCCACGGGGTCTGTCGGCCTCGCAGAGAAGTGAATGGAGGCATAGCAAATGCTCTCTGACTGAAAATGACCATAAGGAGCAATTAGTGTGGCGTGTATCTGTTTAGGTAGTGCTATTGGAACAGTTGGGGATGGGATGGGATGGTAATATTTCCAAATTGTGAGTGCTTAAACACAGCACCCAGAGGTAGAAATCAGGAAAAAAAGGCAAAAAAAAACTTTGTATATGTTGTATAAAATAAATCTGATACAGGGCATGTTTGGTTAGTCATAGACACAGACATACACAATTTCTTGGATATATTCTAGGATGTTGTTGGAGACTGAGGAACCAGAAAAGACCTGACAGAGTCCAACTTCACTGGAATTTATTTTTCAGCATCTCGATCAGTGTCGTTGCTCACCCGTTCTCCAGTGCCTGGTCTGTTTCCAGGTGTGGATGATTGCCTGTTAATTCTCCTGAAGATAAGAAAAAAAAATTGCTTAATGACAGACATCTTTTAGATATTATGTACAATGTGTTATGTCTGCAGTTTGATCCTGTTACCTCCTCATGAAGAAGACACAGATGCATATGACAACCAGGAAAACAGCAGAACTCATTGTAATCACCAAAGTTTTCCACCATCCTGTGAAAAGGTGTCAGAAAATTAACTTACTCCTGTCTTTATCTTTATTAAGTTGGAGCATTGAAAGTCCTCAAAGGAGAAGGTAGGAATCACCCCCAACCGTCCGTTACGCCAGCTATTGGTTTGTGAGGCTCCCCTGGCTCCCTTGGCTCCCCTGTTAGCCAAACGGATGCGCCTATATTTATCCATATCTTATAGCTCTTATATCTTATTAATCATGGAATTATTTGCCAATTGACCACCATATCACATTTTGGCATGGGAAATTTTAGTTGTTTAAACTGGTGTGAATTATGAAAAAATAATTTGTATTTCATGATTGAAAATAGCGTTTTTTGACTGAGTGTGTATTGGAGAATGTTTTTTGGAGCCAGGCCTAGCGGATCTCTGTGGTATTGCAAGAAAAGTCACTTCCGCGTTGGCTTCATTTTTCGAACTGCAAGACTACGTCCAACTTTTATATACAGTCTGTGGCTAAGATGGCAAAACTGTGAGGACGTTATTGAGTCCGTCCTGAGGCATCTAGCTTTCTATATATATCTATGCCCTAGGCGACAACCTATAAACGCCATACGCCTATGCTATGAACCGGCCCTGTGTGTGGGTATGTGTGTGCGTATGTAAATCGAAAGATTTACCTGCAGTCAGCGGTGGACCGACAATCAGCTGGAAGGTGGAGTTATGGCGCCCTCTGCTGTTCTGGGCTTCACAGGAATAATTCCCACTGTGTTCAGCTGTAATTTTGGCGATGATGAAGGTCTGTCCAGATGCTACTGGTGAGTCTTCATCCTCCTTGTACCAGGTGTAATTAGCTGCTGGGTTAGCATCACTGCGACAGGTCAGAGTCACTGAACTACCCTCCATGATCTCACCAGGGGGACTCACGGACACTGAGGGAGGCTTTGGAGCATCTGGAGGAGACATGGACAAACACAAACTTTAATTAATTACTAAAGTTATAAAACTGTGGAAAGGTGTGTTCCCTGCCTGAATGATAAACATGGAGTCACAGGCACTTGTTTGACAGAATCAGGCAAAACTGTTTAGATGAACCAAGCTTTTCAATGATTTTGGCAGAACTAAGATAATTTTGATCCATCTCTAGTGTGTTGCTTTCAGAAACACTTTCACTCACATTTCACATCAACAGTGATGCCTTGAGATGTCCTCCTCCCCAGCTCGTTCTCAGCTGTACAGTTATATTCTCCAGAGTCAGAGGACTGGATGGAGCTGAAGACCAGCTGTGTTTGTCTGGTCAGAAGTGTTTCATCCTCCTTGTACCAGGTGTAATTAGCTGCTGGGTTAGCATCACTGCTACAGGTCAGAGTCACTGAACTACCCTCCATGATCTCACCAGGGGGACTCACTGACATTGAGGGAGGCTTTGGAGCATCTGGAGGAGACAAGAACAAACATTAACTTTAATTATAGCTGCTGCACAGCAATGGTTGAGGCAAGGGAATTTCAGGCAAAGTGGAGGGTCCAAACTTATAAACCATATTGTTGATATGTTGTGAATTTTGTGAAGTTTTAACATGACTGCAGACTTGCTGTAGCACCACAATCAGGACCACTGTTTCTAGCTGAGGACATCTGGCATGGGACTGAACCATTTTTAAAAGTTTGGACACAAAATCTAGCACAGGCTGAGGATCAAACTCAATCTTTCACACCAAAAACAATCCTCTACGTCACTGAACTGACTGGCAAGTGGAAATGTTACATGTAACTTCACAAACTGATTAAGATAGTCAGTCAGCAACTATTAATGTCTAATAGCAGATTTCATACTGCTGTCAAAAATTCAGTCATTAAGACAAAAATCCCAAAATACAGATTGCATCTTGGCAACATGGAGATGTTTGTGATTTACTTTTAAATATTAATTATTTGCTCCACAGGTGAACAACTGATGTTTAAAAATGCCATTTTTGCACTGAACGCAATTGTCCACATGAGAGAAAAATTCCAAATGATGTGAAAAATCATTTTCTTGAGATAAAAATTTCCATCCAACCTTCCCCCATTACTGCAAAATTCAGTCTCTATTTAAACCAAGACTGAAAATGTATTTTACAAAACTTGGGAATTATATATGTTTAAAATTCACCAAAGAGTCAAACAATTTGAGACATAGTAGACTCAGTTTTCTAAAAATCAAAAATCTGTGTGGATCCTTGTTGAAGGACAACTGAGTTTTAATCAAACAGGAATTATGGGATGAGAAAGGGTTAATAAGTTTTACAGTTTTTGAAAAGAAAAACAACAACAATGTGATGGACTTTATAACTTGCAACAGGTTTAAGTGTACAAAACATTTTATTCAGTATTGGGGCTACATTTTGCTGAAAGTTAAAAAATGTGCAGCAGGTATTGTTGATTTGTTGTGAACTTTCAAGATGTTGAAATTGAAGGGCTTGCTGCAGCGCCCTCGCCAGGACTATTGACCTGTTTGAGCAGCTTTGGCAGTCTTGCAGGGGAGTGAACCTGTGAGTAAAAACTTGGTGATTTTTTATGCATAAGAGGTCAGATTTTCTCTGAGAAAGAAAAAAAAGACAGAAAAAAGAACACGCAGCAAACCATAAGTTGGGCAACCTAAGTTGCCAGAACTTAGGTTGCCCAACCCCAAATTAATGAGGTAATAAAAATTAGGTAAGATGTGTTCTCTGCTGAAGTAACAACGTAAGAGGCACCCAATTTGATGGATCTGATTAACACAGAATAAATTTAGATTTCATCCATCTACAGTGTGTTGCTTTGGAAGACACTGTTTCACTCACATTTCACATCAACAGTGATGCCTTGAGATGTCCTCCTCCCCAGCTCGTCCTCAACTGTACAGTGATATTCTCCAGAGTCAGAGGACTGGATGGAGCTGAAGACCAGCTGTGTTTGTCTGGTCAGAAGTGTGCCATCCCCCTTGTACCAGGTGTATTTAGCTGCTGGGTTAGCATCACTGCTACAGGTCAGAGTCACTGAACTACCCTCCATGATCTCACCAGAGGGACTCACTGACACTGAGGGAGGCTTTGGAGCATCTGGAGGAGACATGGACAAACATTAACTCAAATATCAAAGTGTTGATTTCAATAATCTGCTTTTGAGGGAACAAAATGTTTAGAAATGTATAGAAGTGTAGAAATAGGGAGAATATTTACACAGAAACTCACACACAGCAGGAGAGCGGGACTTCTCATATCCATGAACAGCACAGGAATAACTGTCTGCAACACCAACATAGTCTTGGTAGGAAGCAGATGTTTGTCCAGTGACTTCCCTTTCATTCTTGTACCAGGTGAACTGAAGATCATCAGGTAGATGACAGCTGCCCAGACACTTCATCTCTGCCCAGGTAGAAGTCCTGTTACTGCGTAATGTGTTCACCTGCACCTTGAGAGCTGAAGACATCAGGAAGAAACTAAAGTTGTCATTGAAGTATTCTACATAGTTACTGAGTTAATTCACAGCTTACTGAATAAATATTTGGATAAAAACCTTACCTGTGACGGTCAAAGAGACTCCAGCTGAACCAGTAAACAATCCTTTAGAGGATGTCTTGAACCTAAACATGTATCTGTTTGAGTCACTCTCTCTCAGGTCGTTGATCGTCAGAGTGCAGACAGATCCATCACATTTATTACTCACACGGTTTAAATATTTCTGCTCTGTTCGCAGATCATTATTAGGATTGTTAATGTACCAGAATTTTGATGTAACCCTGCCGCTGTACTTTGGGACTGTGTAAGTGCTGCTCATTGTAACTGTTGATCCCTTCACACCACAGATCTTGGTGGGATTGTAGGCCAACCATCCACCTTCTTGTCCCTGCATCACTGTAACACAAGCAGACATCAGACACCACAATCAGGTTCACCACACCTGAACTGAAATGACATTTTACTCTTTACTTTATTGTTGTAGCACTGTACCTTAAAACATATACTAAACTATCTCCAGGTACAGCCAACAACACTCATTAACAAATCAAGGTTTTCAGTTTCATCTGAACTTTGAAAAAACACACCATGAATGAAATGATACCTTACTTTAGTTTACTTTTTACTTCATCCTTGAAGCACTGTAGCTTAACAACATCCACCAAACTATCTTCAGGTGTATCAAACAACTTTCATTTATAAATTAAGGTTTTCAGTTTAATTTTTAGACCTTTGAAAAGAGATAAAGCTGCTTAATGAAATCGCCTGGAGACAGTTGCTGGTGTCACCTCTCTCTACATCCTGTAAAATGTGTTTCTTAACCTTTTACTATTTAACACCCAGAAATGACTAACTTTTCACATACACAATAATACAGAGTGGTAACCTTCATTCATTATGCTTAAGGTGTCATTGTATTGACTCAATGTTTCTTGCAGCAGCCTCACCCACTGACTCTCAAAACATAATTACAGCGCTGGTTAAAATCAGTTCTTCTGGTTTACAAACAGTTTGTGCAAGAGACAGTTGCAATAAACATATCTGGACAACACCACTGACATGTTTGGTCAGAGTCCTCTGTGTGAGAATTTAGCTGATGTGATGGAGGAGCAAAGTCACCCAACATGTTTCTTCCTTTCTGGCAGACATTTTGATATTTAAGTTTAAGATTTGACTTGTTGGAATTCAGCTGCCAAAAAAATGAAGTAGAAAGTTTTTCCTCATGTATTCACAAACTTTTGTAGCCAAGAGTATTGAGTGAAAACAACATATTACACTCATTACAGTATATCAGTTGTCATGTCCAATCTAGAGACCTGATGATCTGAGGGTGATGAAGGACGACTCATGGACAGACAATGTTTTCTTTCTTAAACTCACCATTGGTTGCTGTGCCCATCAAACCCTGAATGAAGAGTTCAATTAATTGCAGACTTACTGTACCTGGCAGAGTGAGGAGGAGGAGAAGTCCACCTGCTGCTGCAGTTAAACTCATGGCTGCTGCTCTCATCTGTCTGTGAGACTGAAACATTTCTCACGCAAAGTGCATGAGAGGCTTTGGTACTTCCACAAATAATGAAGCAGTCTCCCTGCAAATAGTTTGAAAAAGTTTCCTATCTACTCGTAAAACATGACTTCCTCTTTCTGTGCATCTTGTGCAAGATGCAGTGGAATGTATTTAAAACCTAGATGTGTGTTTTGTTCCCTTTGTGAACCAAGGTTGCAATAATATTGATTCATGCAACAAAGAGCATTTCATGAGAAACCATTGAATATTAAACCAGAGAAAGAGAGAGAGGGGACATGTCGTGGACAGCTGCATGCATCACTCTGCTCCGCTGGTGCATGAGGACATAATGTAACACTGACATTGACGTTTCCAGGAACTCACAAGATGCAGATCAAAGATATGAATCAGTTTCACATAAACACCAACAAAAAAGAAATAAAGTCACAAGTAACCTAATCACTAGAATAGTGTAAATGCTTGTGTTAGGTGCTTTGATTAACTGTGAACATGCATTGCTAGTTTCAGAAACTTTTGTTTGTGAAGAAGCAGCAACAATTTAATTGAACTGGTGGTTAAAAATCAAAATAAATATAAGATTGATTGCATTCATTCAGGTTTATTGGAAATAACTGCAAATCAAGAAAAGTCCCCAAAAAAATCACAAAATAAACTGTTTTAAATTGTAAGATGGAGATGATCCATGAACATGGTATTTAATTGTATATGTTGGTTATAGGCACAGATCTCAGTAGAGCTGCTTGTTACTCTCCAGCCATTCTCACCATGCACTACTGTAACACAGCAGAAACCAACACTGTCAGGTTCATCAGACTGAACTGGAACTGGCTCAGAGTTTGTCACATTACGTTCTTTTGTAATGTGACTTGATGTCTTGAGACCAGCTAAACATAATGTGATATCCCGTTTCTGATACTTGTAGTTATATGGACTATATGACTTATGTGATTCGTTTGATGGAAACCATTTAACTATAGTCCCACAGAGAATCTGTTAAAACAATGATGAAGCTTCTTCCATGAGTTTGGCTGCAGAATATGTCAGATCCTCCTCTTCTTCATCGTCTTCCTCTTCACTTCCAGGTCTCATTAAGAGGTTTCAGGAGCCATTGTCAAGGTCACTGTACTCCTCTAACTGTGGGTCACTGCAAGGTACCATTATTGCGGAGTGCATGATGCATTGGAGCAGTGTGGGATAGGTGACTTAATCAACAATGAACAAACTGATAATACCCAATGGTGAAAGGTGTGAGGGCCTAAACATAGCAAACATTTACTAAAGGATATGCCCGTGAGATTGTTGAACAGTGAGACTTTTTGCAGTTTAAAATCATCGCAACAAACATCCCACCCAGCGCTGGCTAGTTGGAGCAACCAGCTGGGTTAACTTACCTCAAGATTAGAGGCTCTGAGTAGTGTCCTGAGCAATTAACCTTTGGGTGCACTTTCATTTTGCTTTCACACATCTTTGATGTCTTTCCTTACAGAATCAGCTCTTGCTAAAGTTCCTATGTCACAGACTGAGTAGCAACTGAAGGTGTCCACTTCTCTCTGTAGGCTTATGGCTTCATCATATACATATTTTATTCTCTGGTCACTGGTTTATGTGTTGGACAAGTTAGTCACTCACAGTCCTAATTGTCCTTAGACAGTCATTCTCCAAAGTAGGATCTAAAAAAGTCCACAAACTTAGTTCCATGAACTCCTGCAGCAAAAAAAAAAAGTAGTTACAAAATTAGTTACAAAAGTGCTGTGTTCCTAGAGTTTCTTGTTGCTTAATTCATTCATAGCGTTCCTTATTCTACTTGAATGTGATGAGAAATGTGCTCTATGACTTGACTGGGGTTCAGATAAGGCTTGGACTACATTCTTGTTGAGTGGTGACAGAAGACATTTACCTCGTTGTGGCATGTTTGTCACAGCTATGACCTAAAATCATTGTTGGACTGAAATAAAATATTCAGAGAGCCAACACCAAACTCTTTATATCAGCAGGAGTCTTGAATCTGTAGGAGTCAATGCACTTTGTTCCATATGAGAGAATATTTATGACACTGCACTTTTCTGAACACAATATTTATATGTCTACAAGTACCACCACCAGAGCAAAACACAAACTTGAAAAAGAAAAACATGCTACCGGTGAGTCTTCATCCTATTACCAGGTGTAATGAGCTGCTGGTTTAGCATCACTGCTACAGGTCAGAGTCACTGAACTACCCTCCATGATCTCACCAGAGGGACTCACTGACACTGAGGGAAGATTTGTGGAGAGGACAGGCAATACGTCACACCCATAACATCACTTGACAGGTCAAATCAAAAGTTGTGATCTGAGGATGAGTGAACAAGTGCATGAAATGTTTTTTTTCCTCAAATGACATTTAGTTACTGTGCCCATATCACCCTGAAGTGTCAAATAAACCTAGATTTACTGTACCTGGCAGAGTGAAGAGGGGGACAACAAGTTTGCTGCTGCAGTTAAACCCATGGCTGCTCCTTTCATCTTTGCCTGAGACTAAAACATGTCTAACGTAAATAATCTGAATGAGAGGCCACAGGAGTGGTTCTTCCAAAAACAACAATGCACTGTCAGTCTTGACATGACAATTTTTCTTGGTGTAGGACAGTGTACTTCCTTCATCTTTCTGCAATTTACAGGCAGGATGTATAAGACAAAACAAAAAACTGATGATCACAAAATACTCATTGGCTAAAATGTTGCACGCATATTTGTCATTTGTACACATTAATTTGTCTTTTCTGATTACATCTTCTAACTTGGGTTCAAGTACACAAAACAATAAATAAATAAATAAATAAATAAATAAAAGAAATGAGAAAATCTGATTTTCCGTGTCCTCTCCTGTGCTGTGTATCCAACAACTAAAATCGACACAAAACTCAAACACATCAAAGATGTGTAACGTCTAGCTAGACCGTGCCTGAAATGCAAATAAGAGGACCCAAATGCATGACTCTTGACTCAAACAATATGAGTGAAAAGGGAAATTTATTAGGCAAACTCAAAGGAACCAAGCAGAGAGCTAAACAGATGTGAGGAGCAAAATGTAGGGAACATGGAGCAGTGGACGCACAGGAGGACAGATGACACAAGGATGGTGAGCTTACCCCCGGGGACAACACTGGAAAGGTGTTGAAAAACAAGGAACATGAAGCAGGAGTCCTAGCGTAAAGATCACCAAGAGCACACCAAGGAGAACAGACAAGCAAACAAAAGGCAGACCATGGTGTGACACAACAGACAGAACTATGACACATGAAGCAGAGGAGGGAAGGGCACTGATTGGTGGAGAATACACTGGGATGCCAGCTGGAGTGCTGGAAAACAGAACATCTGGTAACAAGCACATGGAAAAATATCCAAGACAGCTTTATTTGTATCAGACATTTTATTCCCTGAAAAAATTAAAAATACTTAGTCAGATGATAAAATTATACAGGGTTACAATTATATACACATATTTGACAAAAAAATGAAATATAGCAATAGAAAAGAGAAAGAATTCCCACTTCTACTTGAACTCCATATAATAAGGTTCCCTGAAACAAGTATACATTCAAACAAGGATAGCAAGAGGAGACAAGTGTACAAGTTTACTGAACAAAGTATACTGAGAAAACAAGAAGTGAAACCTGCGAGCGACACAACTTCACAAAAATATAGCATGAAGCCAGAAGCCATCAGCCAAATATACACCACACTCAAACACCACCTGACTGCTTCCTGATAATAGTAATAAATGCTGTTTGACACATTGAGGGGATCAAGTTTAAGATACCAACATAATATGCTCATCTTCATCAAGGAAGATGTTTATGATGATGATGATGATGATGATGAAGATGAAGATGCAGGAAAACTTTTGGAGTAAAAGGTAAATGTGTCCACTCCACCTGAAAAAAATCATGTGAAACCTGTGGTCAGTTCCAGGTGTGACTGTGTTAGAAATCTGAACTTGGTCACTCTCATTGGATCCAGGAGTCTCTGACCTGAGCAGACATCACACTGTCTCCTCCTGCTGCTCCCTGTCCTCAGTCTGTGCTGCAGTGATGTCCGGGATGTTCTCATGCTCACAGCAAAAGTCAAACTTGTGAGAAGTGATGACAAAATAAAGTTTATTGACACAAGTCATTACAGATCTGCCTTGAGCTCCTCTGAAGTGAAAATAAATAAATGCATCTCTATCTATGAATCTCCTTATTAATGTTATCATGTTCTAAGTATTAACATGCCAGTTTCAATGAAATGAAATCAGTAACTGTCAGTGCTTCTACACTAAGTTTCAACACTGTTAATTTTGTGTTTTGGCTGTGTAGCCTCTCCATCACCTCTGTTGGCTCTGAACATGGTTTAGTGGAGGACTGCAGGGCTTTCTTCTCTCTGGATTGAATCCAAAAAACAAAACAAAAATAAACGTAGAGAATGTCTGAAGAAGTCACTAGAGTAGCTGTAACAGTTTTTTTTTTACCTGAACAAGAGAATCAGGAGAACAACTGGAATCAGCATCAAGACCACCAGAGTCAACCTGATGATGTTCATAATTGATGCTGGATGACCTAGATATACAGGTAGAAGTTAGAGGCAGCTGATACATCACTATGACACTCAGAGTAATCAATCCAGTGACTTTACTGCTGCAGTCAAACTCTAGGGGTTGTTATGTATGGACATGTTAATGTGACCAAGTGCATGAAGAGTGTGTGTGTGTGTGTGCGTGTGTGTCCTACCAGCCACAACAGTCAGGTGGAAGGTGGAGTTATGGCGCCCTCTGCTGTTCTGAGCTTCACAGTAATAATTCCCACTGTGTTCTGCACTAACATTGGTGATGATGAAGGTCTGTCCAGATGCCACTGGTGTGCCTTCATCCTCCTTGTACCAGGTGTAATTAGCTGCTGGGTTAGCATCACTGCTACATGTCAGAGTCACTGAACTACCCTCCATGATCTCACCAGGGGGACTCAATGACACTGAGGGAGGCTTTGGAGCATCTGGAGGAGACAAGAACAAATATTGACTTTAATTATACCTGCTGCACAGCAATGGTCGCCGCCAGATGATTTTAGGAAGTGAAGGGTCCAAAGCTGTAAATGACATCGTTGATTTGTTGTGAATCTTCAAAGTTTTGACATTTAGAGACTTGCTGTTGTGCCACCATCAGGACCACTGTCTTGTGTTTCTAGTTGAGGACATCTGGCATGGGACTGAACCTTTTTTCAAAGGTTTGGACATATTTCTCTGTGGACATGTTGCACAAGCTGAGGTTCATACTCATCCTTCCACACTAAGAACCATCCCCTACCTCACTGAGCTAACTGGCATGTAGTTTCACAAACTAACCAAGTTAATCAGGCAACTGTTGTTAATGTGTAAAGGCAGATTTCAAACTGCTGTCGAAAATTCAATGAAGACAAAAATCCCAAAATACAAATTGCTTCTAAGCAACATGACGATGTTTGTGATTTGTGTTAAAAAATTAATTATTGGCTCCATAAGTGAAAAACTGATCTTTTTTCTCATTTACTTCAATTGTTCACATGAGGGCAAAATGGTGTAAAAAAATGTTTTTGAGATAAAATACTGATATTTTCCAAACATCCACCATGACTGCAAAATTAAGTTTATCATGAAAATGAAGATTTTATTTAGCCAATATTAGCAAATATGTGTTTCAAATACTATTTAAAGTCAAACATATAGATGCACTGTGTGGATCCTTGGTGAAGGACAACTGTGTGTTAACTGAGCAGGAATTATGGGAGGAGGAAGGGTTTATAAGTTTCACAGTTTTAAAAAAAAAACAACCACAGAGTGATGGACTTTAAAACTTGCAACAGGTTTAAGTGTACAAAACATTTTTATTCAGTATTGGGGCTACATTTTGCTGAAAGTTAAAAAATGTGCGACAGGTATTCTTGATTTGTTGTGAATTTTCAAGATGTTGAAATTGAAGGGCTTGCTGCAGCGCCCTCGCCAGGACTATTGACCTGTTTGAGCAGCTTTGGCAGTCTTGCAGGGGAGTGAACCTATGAGCAAAAACTTGGTGATCTTTCATGCATAAGAGGTCAGATTTCCTCTTGCCCAACCCAAAATTAATGAGGCAATAAAAATTAGGTAAGATGTGTGACAATGTAAGAGGCACCCATGTGACCGAAAGGCAAAATTGTTGAATTTGACGAATCTGATTTTCACAGAATAAATTTAGATTTCATCCATCTAGAGTGTGTTGCTTTGGAAGACACTGTTTCACTCACATTTCACAACAACAGTGATGCCTTGAGATGTCCTCCTCCCCAGCTCGTCCTTAACTGTACAGTGATATTCTCCAGAGTCAGAGGACTGGATGGAGCTGAAGACTAGCTGTGTTTGTCTGGTCAGAAGTGTTTCATCCTCCTTGTACCAGGTGTATTTAGCTGCTGGGTTAGCATCACTGCTACAGGTCAGAGTCACTGAACTACCCTCCATGATCTCACCAGAGGGACTCACTGACAATGAGGGAGGCTTTGGAGCATCTGGAGGAGACATGGACAAACATTAACTCAAATATCAAAGTGTTGAAGTGTTGATCTGCTTTTGAGGGAACAAAATGTTTAGAAATGTGTAGAAGTGTAGAAATAGGGAGAATATTTACACAGAAACTCACACACAGCAGGAGAGTGGGACTTCTCATATCCATGAACAGCACAGGAATAACTGTCTGCAACACCAACATAGTCTTGGTAGGAAGCAGATGTTTGTCCAGTGACTTCCCTTTCATTCTTGTACCAGGTGAACTGAAGATCATCAGGTAGATGACAGCTGCTCAGACACTTCATCTCTGCCCAAGTAGAAGTCCTGTTACTGCGTAATGTGTTCACCTGCACCTTGAGAGCTGAAGACATCAGGAAGAAAGAAGAAGAAGAAGAAAAAGAAGAAAGAAGTTGTCATTGAAGTTTTCTACATAGTTACTGAGTTAATTCACAGCTTAATGAATGAATATTTGGATAAAAGCTTTACCTGTGACAGTCAAAGAGACTCCAGCTGAACCAGTAAACCATATATTATTGATTGTCATGAGCTTAAACATGTATCTGTTTGAGTCACTCTCTCTCAAGTCGTTGATCGTCAAAGTGCAGACAGATCCATCACATTTAGATGTCACACGGTTTTTATATTCAGAGTCTGTTCGCAGGTCATTGTCATGATTGTTAATGTGCCACCATGATGACTTATAGTTGCCGCTGTACCGTGGGACTGTGTAAGTGCAGCTCATTTTAACTGTCGATCCCTTCACACCACAGATCTCAGGAGGACTGTAGGTCACATGTCCATCATGCTGACCCTGCATCACTGTAACACAAGCAGACATCAGACACCACAATCAGTTTCACCACACCATAACTGAAATGATAGTTTACTTTTAACTTTCTCGTTGTAGCACTGTAGCCTAACAACATCCACTTAACTATCTCCAGGTACAACAAACAACTTTCATTCAGAAATTAAGTTTTCAGTTTCATTTGAAGAGCTTTCAAATAAGATAAGTCTGTATATTGAAGTCACCTGGAGAGAGTTTCTCTTAACCTTTTACTGTTCAATACGCAGAAATTCCCAGGAATCTCTGTAATGTTCTCCACCACCACAAGGGGGCTGTACAAATCTATACACAGGCCTGTCTTGATCCTAGTATTTCGGCGACACAAATGCTTCTACCGCCCTAGCGTCTGCGCTATCTCACGCCATGAGTTTGCACAGTGGAAACCGTATTTATACTCTGTATTTTAGAGTTGGGTGTAGAGGCGGACTTCCTCAACAAGTCTTTCGTCTAAAGTGTCCATTACAACAACAACAAACACTTCTTCTTCGTGTTAGAAAAGAAGGAGCTCATCCTGGTTGTTGACGGGGTTTTGAGCCCCGGACTCTAGACTCCACCTACTGGTGTGGCGAGTTCAACATGGCGCATGCATGACCGAAGCGACCAAAGCCACGAGGTCTCAAATATTGGGCTGCACAAAACAGGCCGAGCGGCAGCACTTTGGTCGTGCCACTTCGCAGGGCTCACGGCCAAAGCCACGGAAGCTTGCACGGGCCTGACCTTTTCAAATACACAATAAAACAAACAGACTGATAACATTCATTCATTCATTCAATATTCAAGGTGTCATTGGGTTGATTGACTGAATGTTTTTTGCAGCAGCCTCACCCACTGACTCTCAAACATAATTACAGCGCTGGGCAAAATCCGTACTTCTGGTTTAAAAACAGTTTGTTCAAGAGAAAGTTGCAATAAAAATGTATGGACGACACAACTGACATGTTTGGTCAGAGTCCTCTGTGTGAGATTTTAGCTGATGTAATGAAGGAGCAAAGTAATGTCACCCAACATGCTACTTTCTCATCAAGGAGACATTCTGTGCATCCGAGAAGACAAAATATTCTCCTGCTGCCATTCAGTAATTACAGCTGAGTTCACTGGTTAGTATTTTATTATCCTGTAGTTGAGAAAAGGAGAAATATTTTGATAGACATTTACGTTAAGTTAAAAATCTGGAATTCAGTTGTCAAAATAAGGAACTAGAAAGTTTTTCTTCATGTATTCACAAACTATGGTAGGCAAGAGTATTGAGAAGAAACAACATATTACAACCATTGCTTGTCATGTCCAATCCAAAGACATGATGATCTGAGGATGATGAAGGACGACTGATGGACAAAATTTCCCTTCTTAAACTCACCATTGGTTACTGTGCCCATCGAACCCTGAGGAGTTCAAGTAAATGGAGACTTACTGTATCTGGCAAGACATCTCATACTGATGCACTAGGCATCCTTTAGCATCTGTTAATCGACGCTCTTGGTTTTGAATTGTCTTTTATGGAAACCGCTCACAGCAGTAAAAGGCTATGCAGTGTCCACTCTTAAACTAGTACTCAAACTGTGTTTCTCAACCTTTTGCTATTTAACACCACTGAAACTGTTTAACATAATTCTGATGACCACCTTTTCGAAAACAGTTCTATTATTGCATGTCTGTGCTAGCCACAGTAGATCGATAATGAATAGAAGGATGCAAGTGTACCTGGAACCAGAGTTCCCAAGGCCAAGGGTCAGTGACTGATTTTCTAATCATAACATCAGACCTTAGGCCATCGTCATCTGGTGGTGAGCTGGGTCAGGTGCAGAGAAAACACAGTGTTCAAAGCTTCTTCTGCTGAAGCTGTAACTGCATCCTGTGATCTTTCAAGTGGCACCAAGATGTTTCTGGAAAACTGTTCATCACCTCAAAAGGGGGACGTGGGGGACCATTCAAGCAGTGTCCCATCCTACAGCAAGGATGGGACACTGCTGACCTCACCATAGGAGGTAATAGTATAATGGAGAGAACACTTAAGTGAACTTCTGAATCCTAGTAACCAATTTTCTTTTGCTGAGAGTGTCGGAGGATGATGGAGGATAACTGTCTATTTTCCTGGGTGAAGTCACTGAGGTAGAAATACAACTACAAAGTAGCAAACGACCAGGGGTTGATGAGATACCTCCAGAAATGCTGAAGGTTGTGGATATGGAGGGGCTGTCATGGCTGACACGCCTCTTTTACATCCCTGGAGGGTAGGAATGGTGCCCAATGAATGGCAGACCAGACTGGTGATCTATCTCTTTAAGAAAGGAGACCGGAGGGTGTGTGAGTGTGCAGTGGAGTGTAAAGTGGCAGTGACAAGGATCGCTACCTCTATATTTGAGACCATGGTTGTCAGTAGGATATTGATGTTGTAATAAGTAATAAAACCTTGACCCAAGTGAAGGAGTTCAAACATCTTGGGGAGTGAGGTAACAGGCCATGAGAATTAAAAAAAAAATCGCTGATACAATTGGTTGAGATGCAGACCATGGTTTGGAATGGAAAAGAGTCAGATGAGATGGACTGGGCATCTGTTGATGGTGTCACAATCCAACCATGTTCTGACCCACCTTCACACCAACTGCAATTTCCCAGTTCCACACCCCTGCAGCTTGTCACATTTGTCCACCTCTAGCTGTTACCTGTACATCTCCAGCATCAGCCTTGTTCCCAACCATTCAACCCAGTACTCACCTCAGTCACCTACTCAGTGCCAGATTGCCATTGCTCCCCATAGATTACACTCCAGCATACATAGATTACTCTCCAGCATACGTCTTTGTTTGGATCTGTTCCCGGCCAGCTTAGCTCCTGACTCGTGCCTGGATCTACTTGCCTGCCTTCGTCCCTGGATCTCCTCGTGCCCATTCCCCAAACAGCCAAACTGCCTTCTGGACTAGTCTCAGCCCTGGTACCTCCAACTGCCTTCTGTCCGATGACTCTGCCTTGGCCTCAACCAGCCCCTGAGAGTACTGCTCTGCTCCTGTGGCTACCTCTTCACCTCAGCTTCAGCTTCTGCCCTGTCTTCAGCCTCGAGTGAAAACTCACACCTTTCTCCTCTTAGTGTGACTCGCTCTTAGATCAAGTCTTACTCGCTATTAGATCGAGCTGCTATCTCCATTCAAGAACTTCGGATAGACAGTTAATGATGGATGGACTTTTTCAAATACATGATAAAATGAACATATAATGACAATAACTGAAAAAAGCACCCTGATGCACTGGGCTGTAAATATATGCTATGTCTGTGAAAAAAAGATCCGTCGGTGATAGAGATAGCTGTCAGTGAAAGATGTGACTGTAATGACACACATATGCATACAGTATAAATGCTTACTATTAGGAAATTATTGGTCCTTATCAAAAGGTATATAATCTGAATATAATTTAAAGGTTAAATAAAATGGAACCTTACTGTACCTGGCAGAGTGAAGAAGAGGACAACAAGTGTACCTGCTGTTAAACTCATGGCTGCTCGTCTCGTCTCTTTCTGTAACTAAAACGCCTAACATGTAAATGTCTGCACTAAAGGCAATAGTAGTTTTACTTCCATGAATAACAAGGCTTGCTCACCACAAACACTTGTATCAATTCTCTGTTAGCTAAGTGTACTTCCGTCTTTCTGACATTACATGCAGGATGCATATAAATACATATAAAACTGAGGAGTTTCTTTTGTTGATTTGAAAAAAAAGGCTTCAAATAATGAGTGGTCATAAGAAACATTATTGCTTAAACTGGGCGCATATTTTAGTGAAATGAAAAAAGGGAATTCCCTCTTTCCACTTTTGGGCTCTTTATTCAGCAACTAAAATAAGGACAAAACTCAAACATACACATGAGGAGCAGCAGGAGAAGCACAGGAGCAAAGGGCACTGATTGGTACAGGTGGAACAAATCACAAGAAAAAATGTGTAAGGCTGCTTCATTTGTTTAGAACATTTCATACCATCAGGCAAATCACAATGTTTTTCCAAGCACAGCATATGTACTGCAGGTTTAAATCATATCCTGCACGTATATTTTACAAAAAGGGAAATAATAAACAATAAATGAAATGGAGAGGTGATTCACTTGCTGTTCATCCTCACTAAACAAGTTTCCCTGACATATTTAAATGCTTTCAAGTATTCTGAGAAAACAGGTAATGAAACCTGAAAGTGACACAACTTCAACAAAATGTCAGGAAGCAAGAAAAGAAGATATCATCAACCCAAACCAAATCGGAGGTAACTTATACATCACACTAAAACACCAATTGATTTTCTCTAGTTCAGTCTCTGACGCTGCTACTACTGTTAATGATGATGAACATGAACAGGAAAACAGAAATGTATCCACTCCTAAACTGCACCTGAAAGAAATCATGTGAAGCTTGTGTTTATTTCCAGGTATGACTGTGTTATAAAACTGGGCTTGGTCCCTTTCATTGGATCCAGGAGTCTCTGACGCAGTCGCAGACTTCACACTGTCTCTTCCTGCTGCTCCCTTGTCCTCAGTCTGTGCTACAGTGCTGTCCAGGACGTTCTCGTACTCACAGCAAAAGTGAAACTGATGGGAAGTGGGAGCAAAATAAACCTCATTAAAGTTCATTATTTACTGCACATGGGATAGTGGAGTATATGAAGTGTCTGTCTGTTTCCTGAACCACAGAGTCAGGAGAACAACAGCAATCAGCATCAAGACCACCAAAGTCAACCTGATGATGTTCATAATTGATGCTGGATGACCTAGAAATACAGGTAGAAGTTAGAGGCAGCTGATACATCACTTTGACACTCAGGGTCACTCAACCAGTAACTTGAAAGCTGCATTGTAGGCATGAATGGATTAATGCGACCTAATCTGTGTGTGTCTCTATGTGTGTATGTCTGACCAGCCACAACAGTAAGGTGAAAGTTGGAGTTATAGCGCCCCATACTGTTCTGGGCTTCACAGTCATAATTCCCACTGTGTTCAGCTGTAATGTTGGTGATGATGAAGGTCTGTCCAGATGCTACTGGTGAGTCTTCATCCTCCTTGACCAGGTGTAATTAGCTGCTGGGTTAGCATCACTGCTACAGGTCAGAGTCACTGAACTCCCCTCCATGATCTCACCAGAGGGACTCACCGACACTGAGGGAGGCTTTGGGGGATCTGGAGGAGACAATAACAAGAAATTACTTCAAGACAATGATGTAAATCATATGGTTGTAAAGCAGTAACAAACATTTCTGATATTCTCTTTATTGTTAAATAGTTGGAGCTGATCTGTGTTTGTTAATCACATAAGCAAACAACTGACTTTCAAATGTAATCATGGCACTGACTGGTTTGACTGCTCCATCGGAAGGAGCCAGGTGTTATATGTTGGACGAGTGTGTATTGGAGAAAGTGTTTTTTGGAGCCAGGCCTAGCGGATCTCTGTGGTATTGCAAGAAAAGTCACTTCCGCGTTGGCTTCATTTTTCGAAGACTATGTCCATCTTTTATTTACTGTCTATGGGGAAGATGGCCAAACTGTCAGGACGTTATTGACTTTGTCTTGAGGCATCTAGCTTTCTATATATATCTATGCCCTAGGTGACAACCTATGTCGCCTATGCTATGAACCGGCCCTGTGTGTGGTTATGTGTGTGTGTGTGTGTATGTAAATCGAAAGATTTACCTACAATCAGCAGCCCTGTCTGAGACAAAATAAACTGAAGGAGGCAACCACCGCAAATGAGACAGTACGAAGGAGTACATGTTTTGCTCAACAGAGAACAATAAAGTAATGTCCAGTCCATTTATGTTCTGTCTAATGGTTCCTCTTTTATTCTGGTTAATTTCTCTATGGGTGTTGTCTTGAAATTCTACTTCCTGCTTTCCCTGTGAACAACTGTCTCCCATCGGTTTCATTGCCATACCTGGTTTCTAGCAAATGCCTTGCGTTGTGACAACTCTGTTTTACCGAATGTACAATTTTTTTTACATTTTTTACAGCTATGGGGCAATACATCATTTGAGGCTCAGACTTGAGACGACTTCTAAGAGATCATAATTCTACACAGGTCAGCTCCGTTTTTTTGCCTTTTGACAACACAAAAATCTAAACTAATAAGGCATCAAACCATGGAAAATTAAAGAAATGTGTTACATACTGGCTCAAGTATGAACATGAAGGGGAGACCAAACGCAGTTTAAAGTAAAAATCAATCAAAGGTTTGTTAAAGAATAAACAGGCAATGCAGTGCAAAGCAAAGTAACTCGAATCCAAAAACCAAGCCTGGCAGGAGCAAGACCCCCTAGTGTGCCGTCAGCTGATCTTTTATAGTACTGTGCTCATCAGTACCATTAGGTGGAGTTAATAAGGCTATCAACCCACAGGGCTGTAACAAATGTTAAATCTGATCTCATTTTTAAAACATCCCTTTTCTCCCCCAGTAAAGAAAACATACTCTTTAACTGTTTTTATTTTTTACTTTTTTATTTATTTTTTAGTTACAAAATTTTGTCTGTCAATGCATTCAGATGAAATTGCCTGCCCAGGGCTTCTAGGAAATAATTGAAGTCTAGATAAGTCATGTGACTTTTTATTAATGTCATTGAACAAGACAGTTCAGTTAGGGAAATGAAAGACATGTTCAGAGAGAGAGAGAGAGAACTAGTAATAGAAAGTGAATATTAAATGTAAAATTTTAAAGGGAAAGGGAAGAAAGTTGTGAAAACCAGTGGAAAACAGCAGCAGTGGAACAAAGCACATGGAAATGTATGCAAGGAAGCAACATTAATTAACCATCAGGCATTTCAAGATGTTTTAAGCACGTTAAGTAATACAGGTTTATAATAAAATACAGTACATACATTTGTCAGGTTTATTTATTTTTTTGTAGTTCTCCTAATACAACTTCAATTACAATTTGTAAGTAGTACATACAAAAAGCAACATACATTCATTAAATAGAATAGTTAAATGAAAATTTAAAATGGAAAGATTATCTACTTCCACGTCATTTTCACTCAACAGAGTTCCCTGAAAAATATAAAAGTGTAAAAGTATACTAGGAAATTGGGAAGTAAAACCTGAGAGCTTCTCCAAAATATATCAGGAGTCAAAATGACATGAGACAAAGAAAATCAGAGGTAAATTATACATCACACTCTATCACCACCTGACTGTCTTTTGACTGAAATAAGACAAAATCTCTGCTGCTGACTGACACTAAAACTAACTAACTAACACTAAAAACTAAAACACAAGATTAATAACACACAACCCTGACAGTCTTAGTCCTCATAGCGATCCCTGAACCTCAGCAGGCTGGCATCCACTGCATTCATCCAGCCATGAATAAGTAACTACACTCTTGACCCAAAGAAGTAGACTCTAATAGAATAGTTACAGGAGAGCAACTTGCCAGATGACCATCAAAGTGTTACAGATGATGAATAGGAAACCGTCTTTGTGAAGAGTTCTACTCTCCTCTTGCTCACTATGGTTTGCTTGAATTTAACATTTCAATGTATAGTCTGTGTCAAAGTGCTTCATGATCTGCCTTCTCTCCTGGCAGGTGTCTTGAGAACAGCCAGATATCCTGATCTTCAGGCTACAGCAGAACTTCAAAGCTGGCCTCCTACAGCCGTCCTCTGTTCATGTCCATGAGTATCATAACCCCAGTGGGCACCTGTGAGTCTGTACAGGTGAGTGTCTGTGCTGTGTGACTGTCGCCACTGATATATATATATATATATATATATATATATATATATATACATACATACATACATACATATATATTTATATATATATATATATATATATATATATATATATATATATATATACATACACACATGCTACTTATTTCTTTAGGCTTCTCCTTCTTTGTTTACTAC
Source organism: Karalla daura (assembly GCA_029224185.1). Classification (NCBI taxonomy): domain Eukaryota; kingdom Metazoa; phylum Chordata; class Actinopteri; order Chaetodontiformes; family Leiognathidae; genus Karalla; species Karalla daura. The sequence continues at coordinate 11,722,096 of CM055189.1, read as the reverse complement.
AACTGTTTACTACAACTTGTAGGCTAGGCAACTTTGGGTTTGGGGTTTTTATATATAGTTTTTATATACACCGAGTACCCCTCACCTAGTACCGCAAAGTACAATTACAATGACGTCCAGTTGACCAAAACATCTTTCCTTTATTGCCATCAAATGGACAAATTGGATACTACAGCTCTAGAGGTTCCAGTATATACATATACATATATACACATTTGAGAGAATGTTTTGTGTAGTGTATGAAATATCACCCAGGTACATCTGGCTAATACAGATAATCATAGCTAACATGGTTCGGATGCAGATATTCATGATTCATCTGTATCAGTCAGTCATAATGAGACAATTCAATATAAAAATTCTCGGCTTGTGGGGAAAACCAGCAGGAAAGGGAGCAACACTATTTCTGTAGTCACTAAGTCAGAAACAATATTTTACATAAACAGTATTATCATGTAGTTCCAACACAGTGTCCTATGCTTCTCACCAGTCAGAGCTAGGGGCACGCAGGACAGCGCTGCTCCTCTGCGTCCACTGCTGTCAGGCTGATGACGCATTCACGTCCGACTGTAAATATAGGAAACTAGACCAACTATACTAACTACAGTATTCGACTGTCATAAAATCAGGACATTGAATTATAAAGCACAAAAAAATATATGGTATAGCGAAGATATAGATATTCCCATCTTTGAGTAGCGTAATAAGTATTGATGTGCTTATTTTCTGGAAGTTAATGAAAATGATGAAAAGTTGCATAATTGAGCTGCTACATATGTCTTAGTTTTTAACCCAAATAACTGCATCTTAGCTGAATCATCTTCATGATTACATTTATAAATGCCGAACTAAAAATAGCATTAAAAAAATCCTAATTTTAGCGAACTACATCCAGACCGAGTTTTCCTCGTGGTGCGCGTGAACACAACGGTGCCATGCACGTGTGCTCTCTGCGCCGTGTATATCTAAGAGCTCGTTAGTACAGCGCGTAATAAACATCAGCGGGAGGAAAACTAGCACAAGGTAATACTACGGCACCCTCGTACTTTGTCCTACAGTTAAACCACCGGTGTGTATTTGTTTGCTGGTAACGGGGGCGCTCTGTGAATATTGCGGCTGCCGCAGCAAAGCGAAGGAGGGGCTTTTTGTGGGGAGGTAGGAGGGGGGGCGCTTTTAGCTGACACGCTAGCAGCATTAACATACCCTTCATTTTAGAATAACCTGTTTGCACATCAGTCTTCGTATGACAGCGTTCCCACAATGTGATGTCACATACATCACGACGTAGAGACGTTTTTGAAGCATTAGTGGCTGTTAAAGGTGTTCGAACCGTTAGCTGCTGGTTCGACCGTTAGCCCCGTTTACATTAATGAGATGTTTAATGGATGCCCTGCTTATATCTGATCTCATATCTTTTTTTGTTGCTGTTGTAGTAATCAACTCTCATTTGCACTGTGGGCGTCTAAGGCTTCACAGAGTTTAATGTCAGATTAAGGGCTCTCCTCTCAAATGTATGAATGAATGAATTTTGCTGTGGCCTACTAGTATATTATGTGGACAAACCACAGCCGTCACCCGATCGTCTTAACCCTAATAAGTTCACATATATGCGTTTATGTCCTTCCACATGTGCAAATATGTGTTTTCAAGTGGAGTGGATCATTGACCCTCAGTAGTTGTTGAGTATTGCATCCTCTGTATCCAGATGGCTGAGACAGATGTTGATAATGAACTTCTGGACTACGAGGAGGATGAGGAGTCCCAGGGAGCCCCAGAGAGTGGGACGCCCGCCAACAAGAAGGAGGTGAAGGGCTCCTACGTGTCCATTCACAGCTCAGGCTTCAGAGACTTCCTCCTCAAACCGGAGCTGCTTCGAGCTATAGTCGACTGTGGTTTTGAGCATCCCTCAGAAGGTGTGCGTGGTGCTCCACTCGCACAAACAAACACCTCTTTACTGTGTTTTATTTGGATTGTTCACAAACGGGTGTCATTTGTTTTCTTTTCAGTGCAGCATGAGTGTATTCCCCAAGCCATTCTGGGCATGGACATCTTGTGTCAGGCCAAGTCTGGCATGGGGAAGACCGCAGTGTTCGTGCTCGCCACGCTGCAACAGATCGAACCTGTGGATGGACAGGTGAGTTTGGTTTGTTGTTTCATTTGCTGGCTTGCGCGTCTCTTCAACTTCCTGTGTAAATAAATGGCCCGACTCTTGGGCTGCTCATTTCAGTCACAAGACGCTGTGTTGAGAAGCTGCAAGCAGCTGCCTGGGTTCGAGGATAGGACAAGAAAGAGATTATGCCTGCTTTTAACTGTCTGCACACAGATGTGTGCTTGACTCGCACACTTTTGACTGCAGCTGCAGTCCATCTACAGATCTGACCAGCAGTTACACTTGTTGAGAGACAAATTTTGACTTAATCCACAATCATACACTTTTATTATACAGTGGTGTTGGCATCCGGATTACAGTGTAGATTATTTGGTAGGTGTCTGTTCTTTGCGGTGGTTCATTGCCTAAATTCTAGATTGTGTCAACTCAATATTATCACAGTCTAAGTTAACATGATAGCGCTCAGCATTTTCTACGAGTACATCACAGACGTGACCGTTTTCACACAGCACTAAATGCTAGAATCGCGTTCTCCGTTTCCCAGGTGTCTGTTCTTGTAATGTGCCACACACGAGAGTTGGCCTTCCAGATCAGCAAAGAGTACGAGCGCTTCTCCAAGTACATGCCCAGCGTCAAAGTGTCCGTGTTCTTCGGCGGCATGGCCATCAAGAAGGACGAGGAAGTCCTGAAGAAGAACTGCCCTCACATCGTGGTAGGAACCCCGGGACGCACCCTGGCCCTCATCCACAACAAGAGCCTCAGCTTGAAGAACATCAAACACTTTGTGCTCGACGAGTGTGATAAAATGCTGGAGCAACTGGGTGAGTAAAGGAAGACGGCACAGCTGTGGCAGCGGTGACATTGCTGGAGAGGATGAGCGTGATCTAAATGCAATGATGTTGATTCTAGGATGTTTGTTTTTTTTTGTCTTGGCAGACATGCGACGTGATGTGCAGGAAATCTTCAGGCTCACGCCTCACGAGAAGCAGGTCATGATGTTCAGTGCGACGCTAAGCAAGGAAATTCGCCCCGTCTGCCGCAAGTTCATGCAGGATGTGAGTCATCATCCAAATTTTCCCATTTAATCCTCTGTAAGCTGTTTGTGTTTTTAAGTGGAGGTGAGGCGCTTTGCAAGTTCAGATTCTTAATACCTTTAAAAAGACCTCAATGAGTATACCTTGTGAATCTCCACTGCATTTTATAGATTAAGAGTCTTTGTTATGTTGTCCACATGTCACGTGGTTCGGGTTCCTTAGAGTTTTTTTTTTTATTGTTCCATCCCTCTCGGCTTTGCCCTCTTGTGGTTTTCAGTACCATTAGTGGCCATATCAGAGGGGTAAAGCGATCCTCCTCGGTTGATTTGGCTTGGTCGGGGGCTGCCACCGCCTCCGGCTCTGCCACAGTCGGGGAGAACAGAACTCTGTAAGAGATGCAGAGTCGCATGTGGAGACACAAACCAGAGGGTTTTCTTTTCTTTTTTTTTGATTTTTCAGTGCAAGTGGTTTTTCTCATTTTATGGTCGTTTCATTCTTCGCACCTCTCATTTAGTGTGTGTGTTTGAGAGAGAGTGAAACTAATGTTCGGTGTTTCTGTTGTTGTGCAGCCCATGGAAGTATTCGTGGACGATGAGACCAAGCTGACCCTCCATGGCCTTCAGCAGTATTATTGCAAACTGAAGGACAGTGAGAAGAACCGAAAGCTCTTCGACCTGCTCGACGTCCTCGAGTTCAACCAAGTATTACTGGCTCTCATTCACATAATGCTAAACCAGAATCCTCATAGATATACTGTAGTGCTGTAGGTCTCAAGTGAGAGGGTTTCATATTGAATCTACCCTTGCAGCGCTTCTACTTTTTGTTAAAACTTTTTATTTCGCCCCCACTAGGGTAGGATAAAACTTTCATTTCAGCCTGAGCCATATCCCAGTAGAAATATGCAGACCTTTTTTTTTCTTTTCTTTGTGATTGTTTGGTTTCAGGTGGTGATCTTTGTGAAGTCAGTGCATCGTTGCGTGGCCCTGTGCCAGCTGCTGATGGAGCAGAATTTCCCTTCCATTGCCATCCACAGTGGCATGGCACAAGAAGAGAGGTAGGCCAGAGTTTGTACAGAGTCTTGGAAAGTACAGAAATTGTTTAATTTTAATCATTGTGTTTCAAGGTTAGAAATATACTCAGTTACTCGGTGCCAGACTAAGCAGGAAAACTGTATAAAGCACCTCACTGCACTTTCTTTGTTTCTTGGCAAGAGTTGCTTCCTCGGATTTCAGCTAGGGCATGAAAAGTATCCTCTGACTTTGGGAATTGTATGTTGTCTTTCACACCCTTGAATAACATGCAACTGCCTCCCTGCAGGTTATCCAGGTACCAGCAGTTCAAAGACTTCCAGCGGCGAATCCTGGTTGCGACCAACCTATTTGGCCGAGGCATGGACATCGAGCGTGTTAACATTGTGTTTAATTATGACATGCCGGAGGACTCCGACACGTACCTGCATAGAGTGAGTCCAGCTATGATATATGTAATCACAGGAAGAGCCAGTAAAATGGAGCTCGACCCACTTGTTTCCAGATACGAGCCTAAATCTCCCTGGTCATGAGGCCGCTTTCTGTTCCTTCAAGCAGAGCTCATTCTAAGCTGTCGTTTCTTCCTCAGGTGGCCCGAGCTGGCAGGTTTGGGACCAAAGGCCTCGCCATCACCTTCGTGTCAGACGAGACAGACGCCAAGACTCTAAATGACGTTCAGGACCGCTTTGAGGTCAATGTAGCCGAGCTGCCCGATGAGATTGATATCTCGTCCTATAGTAAGAATCTGTTTTTTACTCCAACTGTCTTACTCAATATGTTGCCGTTTTCAACGGTTTTTTGTCTCTAATGCGCACTTCCGCTTCACTGACAACATCATGGGTGCTTGTTTCTGGTCGGGGGGAGAAAAATGTTGAAGCTGAATAAATCCGTCGGCCACAAATCAAAGTGTGCTCATCCGAAAGTGTTTGGATGACTGGAGTGGGGAAGAAAATGCAGACACTGGCAGCAATTTTCAGGATTTGAAGACAAGCTTGTACAGTGTTTAGAAAGAAAGAAAGAAAGAAACAGGCCAACATTATAGTAACGCATTAGGATGTTAGTGCATATGTCACCCTACACATACACTAACAACACTGCTGGCTTCATCTGGTTGAAAAACCTCTGGAATGACAGACAAAACAATACAATATAAATGCACTGACTCTGTAACATTTGATTGCTCTGTGTAGGAGAACATCACATGCTTTCCCTTCACATCTTGATAACTTTCCTTTTTTTTTTTTGCAGTCGACCAATCCAGATGAGTCTCAAGTGACTTTCAAGTGGAGATTCTATTTGATCCTTGTTGCTGTATTTAAGTGGAGAGACACAAAAAATCCCCTTCCAACATACATTTCGGCAAGTTCCCACACACTTTTCCTTATTTATCCTGCCTTTGTGGAGTGTTTGCTCTTGTGTTTTACCTTGTTAAAACCATGGATATGTTTTGGATATGAATATATGACAAAATAAAGCTTTTGTACTGTATTTAATGGTGTTTGACTTGATTTTGCATGTCCTAAAACACTGAAGTATGTTAAACACTAAATATACAGTGAAATGGCATTAGTATCATAATACAAACTGTGCTGTGTTTCAATTGCAGTTAGCTTCCCTCACAAGAAGAGGGCACTGTCGCCATGGTTTTGGAAAAAAGCCTTTTTTCCAGGTCTATAACAGATGGCTACTTTTAACCTGGCTGCCAAGTTTAAAATTGTACAAGTTGACTTGAAATAATATCTTGCATGAAACCTGAGCTCGGCAGCCAGTTTTATCACGTGGATGGACCAACAGAAACTTGACAGCTACGCTGTAGCGTCTTCATCCGAATAAAGAAAAAAAAACTATTTACACAATACAGTGTGATCCAAAACTCAACTCTAAAGTACAGATTGATGTAAGACATGTCTCTCAGCTGCATTATACATATATATATTCACAAAAGAAGAAATATGTTGGCGTTGGTCCAGTTCTCACTGAACTCTTGTCGGTTCAAGATGCCGTTCCTTATCTGTCTGACTTGCAGGGCAACGGCTCATCGCTCTGTGTACTTTGAGATGGCTTATGTGAGCATGCCAAATAAAGTTCTGTTCGTATTGTGCTGATTTTATATATTTTGAATAAAAAAAAAAAGTTGTCCACAAATCCTTTTTTTTTTTTTTACTGTTTTCTTGTTTGAAGCTGTTAAAGGTACCGTTGCTCGTCTCTGAGAGTAGTGCATTGTGGGGGTATAGAGTCATCCGCCGTCACGTGTGAGCGTAATTGCAGGTGAGGGGATGCTTGTGCACTGTCGTCATAGTTACAAAGTTTCAGTGCTGTAAAGAAAGTGCTTTGTTGCTCAGTCTCGGCTCAGGCTGATCTGAGGGTTTCTAAAGGAAAAAAAACAAAAACAAAAAACAAAATGTCCTCGACACCTGAACCGACAATCAGCCCAAAGTGGAGGAAGTCGGGGAGTGCTTCAGGGCTCTAATTTAGGTCCCACGTCTGTTTGAACAGGAGCAGGCAAGTGTACACTCTGGTCACACAATGACATTACAATAGGAGTCGCCTTTGTGGGGTTTTTTTTTTTGTTTGTTTTCAACTGAGGCGGCCCTTCAAGGCGGGTGCCTGTGGTCTGTGCTCACTTGGGGCCTGGACGCGGTCCCTCGTCTTGAAGCGTCCTCCTTCACCAAGAAAGTCAATGTCGTGACATCGCAAAAAAAAAGATCAAAACAAAACCAAAAACTCTTTAATCTACGAACTTGTGTGTATCTCCGTACATCCAGTGCTGGGGAGGGAGGGCCACGTCGTTGAGGTGGCTGCAGTCATCGCTGCATTTACAGGACTGGATGAACATGGCCGACCTCTGGAAGCGCTCGCCGTCCGGACACACGAAGGTCACGGGAACGGTGCGCGTGCGTCTCGGCGAGCAGCAGCGTCCGTCCGTGCACACGCCGCAGTAGTTGGGCCGGTAGAGGCGGACGCTCACGCATTCTCCGTAGGACAGGCGGATGGGCTCTGGGGCTTTCTGGGCCGGCGTGCACCTCTTCCCCTTCTGTGGATATGGTGGTAAAAAAGAAAGAATAATGTCACGATCCTGAGTCTTTAGTTTCACATTAAGAGGGACAGGCTTCAATTTGTTATGTTAAAACAAGACAGAGAGAGGCCTTGTTTATACTTTTAAGTGATTCTTTTCAAGATTAACCGCTCATTTAACACTCCAGCGCTCTTTTATGTCAAACACGCCGGCACCTATGATCATTCTTGGCACCGGGGTTTTCAACTCCGCAGGGCAGAGAAAAGAGCTCTTAGTGTGTGTCCAACATGGAGGATTAATATAGACACACCACATCCCTGGACTCTGAGTACACAGACGGGGCCTAGCTATGGACAGTTGCTTGGCAGGAATGCCGGGGGTGGGGGACTATATTTAAAAAGGCGCCTGCCTGCCACCAAAACACCACTGAGTAAATCAGCACTGCCCAGTTCCCACTGGATGTAGAGCTTCCCAAAAGTACCGCAAAGATAATCTCTGTTCTTAAGCTTGGGATAAAGATGGCTTTAGCACTAAGAGCATATTTACTCAGGGCCAGAACATCTTATTTTTCATTCTTTGCAGCACCATTTTTTTTTTTTTTTTAAATTTCCAGCCCCTGCCCTTGAGTTCAAAGTGTGTAAACAAGGAAGCAGAGCACAGCTATTGTTTTTTTCCCTTCCTTGACCAGACATGCATAGATAAGAGGAGGAATAATTCCGTCCTGATAAGTGTTATCATGAGGCATTTGCGTTTTGCTGCGCGGTAAGCCGTGATAAGGAGCTATGGAGATTTCGACCTATGCTCCGCATACGTCTGCGTCTCCCTCACCTTAATTGGGGTGGTTAGGCCCTGGCATGGCCGCACGGTGCAGATCCGCGTCTCCCTCTCCAGTTTGCACTGTGGGTTCTTGTTGGTGATGCGAGATGACACGCCCATCCCACAGCTGCGGGAGCACTGGGACCATTCGGTGGTCTGGACTGGACACTTGTCTTCCTTCAAGTGGTTCCACGCTGAGGAGTGTCAGAGACAGCAGCTACTTTATGAACATGCTGGCAGAGCATCAGTGCGTCTTCCAAGGTCCAGACAGACAAATCCCAACATTACCGATGTGACCGTAACCCTGACTGTCTGCAGTAAAAATAGAATAGGCAGATTCTACTACATTATTCTACTATATCATATTCACCGTTCTCTTTGTGGGTGTGGGTCGGGCACACGTTCCCTCCTTCACCTCACCCTCTTCTTTGTCTCTCCCTATCTGTCCTCCACCATCTTATTCCGCGATTGTGCAGGACTAATATATTGGACCATATTGGTGTCTTTGTGCTTCCTCCCCTCCCAGACCCCATAGATGAGTTGGATCCAGGACTCTGTCCCTCAACCCGGCTCTTCCTGCTGCATGCACTATTTCTACTCTGGACTCATTTGACCTCTGAACTATAATCTAAATTGTTAGCCATTAATCCGTGCATTTTTGTATACTGTTTTGCTTGTGCCTGCCTGTTTGTACTGAGTGAGGATCCCCTCCCCTGTCTTGCACCCTGAGGTTTCTTCCTGTTTTTTTCCTCTCAGGGTTTTTCTTGGGAGCTGTTCCTCAGCCTTTGCGAGGGTCTAAGGACAGGGGATGTTTTCTATGTACATATTGTTGCTCACTTTGTCTTGAGATGCCTTGAGATGACATCTGTTATGAACTGGCACTAAAGATGAAGTTAAAGTTGAAAGTTATTTTAGTAACCTGATATGAAGTAATGAAGTTTAAGTAACCTGATATGAAGTAAATCTGGAAATTTCCATCTTAATCTTAATGAACAGTGTCAAAGAGTAGCTTTTGTGCTATCAAGTTATCACTGAATTGGCATCTAAACATGGATTGCTGGCCTCGCTCATTCTTTCTCTTACCTGGCAGGTGTTTGTAGCCACGCTCACTCTCCCAGCCGCTGGATTTCACCTCCGTGAGCTCGTTGCCCAGTTCGTTTCCTGGCTGGTGGTGGACAGGGTGGTGCTGGGGCGTGGGCAGGTGCTGCTGCTGGGGAGGCATCTGCGATGGGAGATAAGATAAGAGGAAACGGTGCCATTTTCTAGGGATTTATCTGTCCCACAGTGCCCTAATTATCAACAGAGTCCTTCAGGGAAATTGGTCACAGGAGAGGCATATAATTCCTCTGCAGCCTTGTCAGTTCATATTTTAAAAGCTTGAACACAGTCCAGGTATAAGTCTTATCTCCGTCGGGATCAGAAGAACTATGCTGCGGGAAATGTGCCAGATTGCTACAGAGACAATAAACCGGGTGAATTATAGGTGAATGGCTATGAAGAAAAAAAAAACTTATCATTCCTTACAGATAACAGATGAAATTGGGTAACATGGGCAGAATGCACATTAAGTAGTTAAAATGTCATTACAGGAAACTGATTACAAAATACAGGCAGCAAAATCAAAACGGTGAGCGTGATGGAACGTAATCACATTACACAAGCCATGTGACAAGTCATTTCATATTTTAAAGGATACTTTTGTTTCACCACTACAGTGGAACCTCGACTTGTGAAGACCTTCTTATATGAAAAATTTGGAATACAAATTGGGCTTTAAGAAATTTCAATCCCATTTAACAAAAAAAATTCAAAATACAAAAATGAGCAAATCAAGTGCCGCCCAACAGAGGACCTCCCGGTCATTTTTACACATATAAACAGTCGCATATTTTAATATCATATTAAAATAGTTGTATATTTACACTTTATACGACCGTTTTCGGGGGGTTGGAGGTTTTCCTATTTTCATAATACAATAATTCTAAGATACGAAAGCCCCTCCGCAATGTATTTCAAGGTTTAACTGTATATTAAAAAACAAACCTGGTGCTTAGGCGGGAGCCTCCAGGTGCCCTTGTGGCAGTCGACGCTGAAGCAGCACTGTCCGGGTATCCTGACCAGCCGAGGGTAGGGGCAGGACGGAGAGGCCGGGGGCAGCTTGTTGCTGCAGAGAGGGGCGCAGCCGACAGCACCATCGATGCAGGTGCACTGGTGTTTACAGCCGGCGCGGAAACTCTCGCCATTCTGGTAAATCCTGCCGTTGTACTCACACGTGCGGCCCTCTGATTTGGCTGGAGAGGAACACGTCATGTTGTTGTTGGTAAAGAAAGAAAAAAAACCCAGAGATTATCATTCTGTTTTTTCCAGGTATTATACTGTGTCTCCAGCATTCTGGTTGTGGGTTTGTACTACAGATTAGTGACATAAACAACCGGGCTGTAGTTATGTTGTTATACCAAAAGGGCAACATTGATATTCCTGGCACCGTCCATGGATACGGTATCTCAGAGATGCAGCTCACTACGCAACATGCTTTACGCTCTACGGGGACCAATGGTGGAGCTTCCGCTTACATGAGGTATGCGAAGAATACTTTGCCGCATGGTCTCGTTTCAACAGCTAAGATGATCCCTGTGAAGGAAACTTCCTCCCGACTTTACCGACGCACACAATGACTTCACGCCACACTGGTGTGCAAAAACCTCACGGGACCACCAGGACTGTAAGGTCAGTGGAAATAAGAAGACAGGAAGTGTCAGACTCCTCGTCTCCGAAGCATGGAAGAACCGGCTATTCTTAGTTAGTGGGGCAACACTGGCAGGGTGCAGATGGACAGTGTATTTTTATCTCTGAAACCCCCTGTCGCTGCCATAAAACATCAACTACTCATTAAAATACCCCCTGTCTCGTTCCCGGATGTGCAGGGCCCCGTGTTGTTTAATCACTGGAGTTGTTATGGCTTTGGTTTTATGGAGAGGAGGGTCATTAAATTTCATTACTTTGACATCTTTTTCACTCTGCCGCACAGGTATCACGCCTTCATAGCACCTCATGTTCAACACGTTACATTTCAATGTAGGATCAGCTTGCCATACATGTTTACACTAAGTCACTAACACAAATAGCTGTAGAAAGCAGTTTTTTTTCCTCTTGTGTGTGTGGAAATGCACCCTCAGACACATACAGAGAGTTGCCTCCTCCCTCACCTCGACAGATGCCCCAGGCCATGGTCACATCATTGCCGTAATTACACTCCAGCCCTTTGTGGTGATCACAGGGCCTCATGGGGCTGCAGTCCTGGTTGAGCTGAGCTGCACACACCTTGCAGCACCCACATGCATCCGGCACAGAGCTAACTCCTGGAGGACAAACTGAGGGCTCTCTGGGACACTCGCACTCTGTTGGGCAGCTAGCAGTCACCTGGAGGGAAAGAAGAAGAAAAAAAAAACCCAGAACCATCAGACCTGAGACAGACAAACAAACTTTCTAAAGCTGAGGAAAAAAAAACACATACAGCAGCAGAAAACTACACAGAAGCCTCGGGAAAGATCCACTATGCTTCACATGATAGGGAAAAATGCAGATGCAAAATAGCTGGATGGCATCCAGGATGTTGTTGTTCCAGCTTCTCCTCAGACATCAAAGCAAACGAACAGCGCTGGTAAATTCACTTTTGATTCTGTATCATCACTTGCGCTCCTCGGGGGTGTTGATTGATCTCTTTTAATTCCTCTACAGACAAAACACCGGGATACGCCTCTTGCTGTAAGTCAAGTCACTGCTGGCTGGTTAGCTCTGATTGTCTAGACAGTTCAGAGTTTGTACCCAGTCCCCCTGCTGGCTCGTGATTTGAGTCATGGCTCAGCACTAGAGCCAACTTGTTTCAGTTTGTAGGAATCAACATGTCACTGTGCTTCAAAAAGAGGGAGGACATGAGAAGGCATGCTGATTACCAGAAAGCCAACTTCAGAAGAACCATGTAACCTCATCTCAACACACTCTGAGTACACTTCTTAAGCTGACACACACACACAGTTACACACACAGTCACACCAGTGATCACATTTAACACTGATGTTTTTTTTTCTCCGCGCAGAATATCTCTTTGATGATATTTGAGAGCTTCTCTAAAAATACTGCTGACTTTTGTTGACACCAGGGGATGTTTATGCTGAGAGATCAAGGTTTCATCACATTTCGACTATCCTGACTACACTATCCGCGACACTTTACACATTAAACTAATCCCAATCCCATTTATATGATAATTCTGCCGGGAAGACTCACCAGGACAGAAACATCTTACCTGTGTGACGACGGCTGTTGTCAGCACTGTCAGGTAGATCAGAAACCCCATGATTACACCGTGACAAGTGGAAGAGAAATATAAATAAAGATACAAGTTTATCTTCAAACTACAATCCACAGAGCGACTGTTCGTCTAAAAGCAGCTTCACACTGCGACCCACTCTCTTATCGGACCGTAGTCCTTGTTTTCCTAACCGGATAAGAGTCTAAAAATCTAATTTATACCCGCTGTGAGCCTGAGAGAGACCACGCCCCTCTACATACTTTTAGCCAATCAACGTGTCCAGATCTTCCAAAGGGGCGTGGCGACGGGGGTGGGCGTGATTTGGAATGAATGCAGCCATTCATAAAAACGGCTCTGTGTTTGTTTTATGGGTTCGAAACTAAAATATAACAGCCGCTTTCAAGTCACACTTAGGCACATTCCTGCCTTTGTGGCCGCCACCCTTCTAACACTAAGTCAATATGTTCAGCTGGGCCAGACAGCACGGTAACATTAATAAGACCTCCACCTCCGGGGGGTTCAGGGGGAGGAGGAGGAATTCCCTCTGTTTTTCCAGACCAGTTCAAGGTGCCAAGACAGAAAATTAAAGTGCAGTGTATTAAGTAAATAGTAAGATAATAGCAGCTGTCATGGAGAGTGCACACACCCCTCTTTGTGTGTGCCCGTCACGACTTCAGAAACTTTGTTTCCATGGATGTTTAAAAGGCAGGCTTTGATTGTTTTCCCTCTCTGAATGTTTCATCTGAGATTCAGGTGGGCCCTGACTTTTACCTCCAACCACATGCTGCTGACACGGGAATGATGAGGATATGATCACTAGGAAAGAATGGTTTGAGTGGAGGGGTGAAAGCAGGATTATTGTTTTAAGGGCTGCTCACATGAGGTTCAGCCTCCCCCCTCCCTTCGCTGTCTTCCTTTTCAACCACAGGTTTTCAGCCACACCTGCCTTTAACACAGAGGCCTCGTTTGAAGGGAGAAATATGATCGGCAGAGCCGTTTGAAAGTTAGATTCCTGCTATTACCGTCCACGTACAGCTTGCGTGCAAAGTTCTGGCTTTGAGCTAAAAAGCCAAACACCACACATGGTTTCTCACAGGGGAAACCTCTGTGCTGGCACTTTAGTTAGACCTACATCTCACTCAGGAGATAACAATCCATTTGTATGCTGCTTTCTTGGATTTATTCCCTACTTTCCTAAAATATATTTGAATTTGAATAATCCATTTTTCATTATTAGCAACTCTTTACACAGTGGGCATCTGAAATACTAATCACCAAATCAAAATACTGTAAGAAGAAAAATATCAAATTTTACCCATTTGCATTTCATGACTTGATTCTGTTCTACATCTTCTTCAGGCATGTTCTTTACTTTTTCTGTTTCTCACACCAAGCTGATGTTCTGCAAATTATTGCTGCTTATCAATATGGCAGCAGTCCTCAATATCCTAAAACAGATAAATAAGGGTTACAGACACAATAAACACCCCCAACTGTTCACTTAAGCTCCACCAGCCTTTGGAAAGTTTGCCAATTTTGGGTTTTCAAAATGTATGTTCGTGTTATTTCTTAAGATGATAAGATGAGAGTCCATCTCTAACGCACCCACACATGCAGATGCACAACTTTACTCTTGACAGAGTAGTTCAACACTGTATATAAATTCAGTGTTGTTCAGTCACCCACCATAACCCTAACTTGCTGTTTCACACTGCAAAAAGCGGATGTCTGAAAACAAGATAAAAACACCAAAGCACCTGAGGAAAAATGTACTCAAACACTTCTAAATCTTCTGAAGTTTTTTTTTATCTTAGTAAAAACCAAATAATTTGCAGCACATATGTTGGTTGTATCAACTACATGGAAAAGACGCAACGGCGAGCAGTATAAGATGATCTTTAGCTCTGGTAGCAGGTAGGTGTTACAGTTAATGATTTGTGTGCAACAACCATCAGCTTTGAATAGATGAAGGTCCCTAGTTTGTCGTTACAGACCCATCTTTGTCCTGCAGTTACCTGTCTGACCAGCAAATCACCAAAATAAACCCATGAAAGGTTCTGTGTGTGTGGACGAGAGTCATGGTCATTAATAAAAAAATAAATAAAAGGATCGCACCCCCAGGAAGCTGTCAGTCATAGCACTAATGGTGTGACCGAAGAGACAAAGTCATGGCCCATCTATTTTAATCCTCCGGTGGTCATGGAGCAGGGCAAGCTCTCCAAAGTCCTGTGACTGCCTCTGTTTTCAGCTTCTCCACCGATGCTGAACGGGAGGGAATCAGAAGACTGGGAGAGACGTAACACTTTATATCTGGCATGATGAAGTCGAACAGTCTTTCTCAGACAGGAAAATAATTTACGGTATGTAAGCGGTGGGGCGTTTTATGGTAATTTCTGCAATCCCTGCGTTGTTTTAACAGGTTATCAGACAATTGTAATTTCTCTCACACAGTGGAGCGTATCTTTGCAGATGATGGATCACATTCCTCCAACCAGAGATTCAAGTCTGAGTCGGAAGTGACACTTCTGCTCCTATTTTACTCAAGTAGTGTAGTGTAGTTTTGACATAATTGTAGACAGGCCCCAGCAGACTCCTGACACGCCATTATGACACAAAACCATTAAGATAATGGATGGATTGATTGTTCTAACAAATGAGCCTGGGCATATTTTTTGGTTTCAATAAACATATTTAGAGAAATGCATTACTTATGGACAACTATTGCTATTCACACTCATCAAGGAACTAGACACTAGACTAGGCTACAACGTTAAATTATGCAGAACTGTCTGTTTAATCATTCTTTTTCACTCCATTTTCTGCAATAGTGAATTGATCATATTGATACACCAGTTTAAATATTATTATGAATGTGGATTTTAAACAAAATATCATGTAAATTCTAGTTGAAACAAGTAAGGAAAATTATATTTCCCTGTATGATGAGGAGGAGAATTACTGATATACTCAAGCTAAGTAAAGCTACAGCAGAATCATCCTGAAAGATTAATGTCTCTGCTGCCTTTAAAGAAAACACAGTAAGAAGATGTACTGAGCTGATATGAAGGCAGCATGTAACAAAACAGTTAGAGGGGTGAATGGGCTGATATTGTGCTCTTTCTCTCACATGGCATGTCACCTGAGAGGCCCACACCAATGCACACAAATACATGGAGGAAAACACAGCTCTGAGGAAGAATGGATCGAGGAAAAACAGGAAACGTCCAGAGAAAGAGTGGCAGATAAAAGAAAACAAGGGAGGTGTGTATGTATGTGTATGTGTGAGAGAGAGAGTGAGAGAGAGAGAGACAGAAGAAAGCAGCAAAAGCAGAGGGTGGGAGGAGAAGTGTGTAGACAGGGGGACGACAGGTGTTTCACGGTAAGAGAGTTTGTTTTTTCAGAGGGAGGAGTGAGCACGCGCCCCGCTGCCCGGTCCGGTCTGTCCCGATGGGATCCTGGCAGTCTGGTAGTCTGGTATTCCACGCAAAAACAGTCTGCTGGTATTTCAGCCCATACCACTTTTTAAGGTCATATAAACCAAATTACATGATACTAAGGTCAACACACTTAAAAATACATAAATTCATGTGGACAGGCGTATAGAAATACACGTTACATAACCTAATTCCAATGCAATTATCCAAATGGCAGCTTGAAATCAAGACTTGTGGAGAAAAGTCACGTCCTGAGAGAAAAGGCAGGAAGACAGAGTGCATGTGGTGGTGACAGGGTGATTAAAGCGATCTCGCCATTGCCACAGTGGAAAAAGTTAAGCATGTGGAAACCGCATTCATGTGTGACAGAAAGGGGAGAGGTGTGTGTTATAATTATATGTTAATAGCAGATCAGAAACCTGAGCACTGCCAAGGACTGAAAACTGTGTGAAAGCTCCCGGTGTGAGACTGTGTTTGTGTGCGCACACCACACACCAAACTCCTCGTATAATATTATAATGTGACATGGGATATGTGCTAAATCTGGCATCGACATTTGGTTGCTGTGTTAATGAACTGTGAAGTTCAGACTTACAGAGCATCGTAAAGTTATGTAAGACGGGCTCAGCTTTCTGGGCCTGAATCAATAACGGTCTCCCCTGGAGCAACTCCTCCACCTACTGGAAGTTTCACTGATAGATGAAGCGAGTATGGTTTATTGCTGAATCTTGCTACTTAAAAAAAAAAAATATGACCTCTTCTTCCATATCAAAACTACAACTTTTTCGAAAAAAAAAAAAAACTTCAACTCCAAGATCCAGCTTGAATTTATTGCCACAGGGAAGACCTTTCTTAAATGTCCACAAGATGGCGCCAAATGCTTCAATATGAAAACAAGATGTGCCTCCAGGACAGGATTTTAGAGCTAGTGCTTGGCACAAAGATGCTGAGGCAAGAAGTTACCGTTGTCAATGCAGACACAACACCTGGGCCAAAAAAGCCCAGTGAAACTTGTTCCCCATGAAACTCCCCATGGCTCCCTCCTTTTTTTCGTGGCCTTTTGTAGCAGCAGTGTGAAGAAGTGCTACCACAGGTCCTCCGAAGTCCTCCGTCATCATTTGTTAACAACATAGAATGTAATGAATGACACACACAACTGATGTTTATCTTCTCAGGTCTGCTTTAATGTTTCTCTCACAGATTGATATACATCATTACAGTCACGTTAAACTATTTCATGAACTGCATCACTTGGAAACCTTTCCCCATTGCTCTCCTCTCAGCATACGCTGATCTGGTGGTACAGCTGGGGGATGCCACCTCCCTGTCTCTTTCCCCTTGTCTTTTCTTCTTCTATCATTTTTTTTCCAGTGCCCATACACACCCACACACACACACACACACAACTCCATCTCCTATTTTTTCCAGCCTATCTGACTTCCATTGCCTCCCGTCTCACCTTCTCCCACACCTCCCCTCCCCCTGTCGTTCTCCAGACTGTGACAGCAGAGCGCAGCCCGCTTTGAACCTGGTTTTATTCGGAGC
This sequence comes from Karalla daura, assembly GCA_029224185.1. Classification (NCBI taxonomy): domain Eukaryota; kingdom Metazoa; phylum Chordata; class Actinopteri; order Chaetodontiformes; family Leiognathidae; genus Karalla; species Karalla daura. The sequence goes on along the minus strand of CM055189.1, from coordinate 11,704,801 downwards.
ACGCTCTTGTCTCCCATCACCCGTGGTCTCCTGATTAGACTGCCCCCCTTTAGCAGTCACTGGGGCTCGCAGCAGCCGACTGACAGAGGAGGAAAAAGCTTTTCCCAGGCAGGGCAGCAGTGCTGCTTGAAGACTTGTGAGCCAAGTACCCTGCTCATATGGGAGGTGGGGATTACCCTTTGGCCAACTGCTAGGTCTTTCATTTTCCATATGGGACTGTTGGGTTTCCAAAGCACAAACATGCCTCCCTCCCATTGCCACAAGCTGGTGTATGGGCAGATGTATAGTGTATGTTAGGATTTTAGCCTTTGGTAATTTCTACCCAGTTACATGAAAAGTTTAGAGTTTAGAGTTTTAAATACAAATAACTGAACATTGCTCAGAGACATGCACCGCCCTGCTGGGAACTATGCTCCTCAGGTTGTTCAAGAAACATGGAATAACACCTCAAATACCTTCTAGCTATGATTAACCATTCTATTACTGACGTCAAAAATGCAGTATTTATGTGTGTTGTGTACACACTAAGGTACGAGTGCAGTGTGGCAAAAAAAAGCAGATTTTTGAGTGGATATGTCCACATGAATCATTTCAACCTGTGCCTTTGGGTTGTGTTTTCATTTACACTCCGTCAGAGCTGTAGCAGAGAGTGTGTGAATGCTCGTGGGAAGTCAAAATATAGGTTAGTATCTCAATCCCTTATTTATTCTTTCAACACCATAATTACATTTGCAGTGGCACTGGAGAGCCAGGCTACAAGCAGGATGTTTGCTACCTCTCAGGGTGCAAATCAAAATCAACAGGACCAGAGGAACTAATTGTAGACATCACGAAACTGAAGAATCACCACTGTCTACATGATGTTGATCTGGTCTCCGTTTTTAGCCTCCCCGGAGGTGACTAATATGCACTCTGTATAGAACTGACAAGTCTCACTCTAATAAATATATACATAAACATATATTTGAATAGACCCGACCTCATTTATTTATATATATTTTTATACAATACAATTGTATACTACTTCTCAACTTACTGTTCTCTTGTTGTAGCCCCTGTTTCTGGTCAAATGTTTACATTGTGCTTATGTATATGTATGTTTGTGTTTATGTTTACCTACATTGTGAGTAAAGAAAGAAAAAAAAAGTAAAATGTCAAAAAAGTAAAAATTCCTTGTATTTATTCACATATTAGGCCAATAAAACTGATTCTGATTCTCATTCTAAAGGGCAGAAGCACTGTCACCTCATGGGGATTTTTGTCTTTTTGTCTATAGTGTATGAAAAGCGTACAGCCAGAAAATACTCCTTAATTATTATCAACTACACTTTTCGTCACTTTAGCAGGATGCAACCGCTTGATAATTCATTTCCGTTGGTGTGAATCTGACAACAAAGTTGAACCGCTTCCTCTTATCCTCCCTCTCCATCATCCCCCAGCCACACATCCATCCCCTCCTGCCATGCTCCTATTCCCCTTCCTTATCCATCACCTGCTTCCCACCTATTCCTCACATGCACGCATCCTTTTCTCCCCATCCCAGCGGAGATGCTCTACAAGCTGACAACAACTGCAACCTTCCATCAGCGACGGCAGACAAACACAGATATCTCAGCGTGCAACATTTACAGATAACCCACATCTCTCTCCCTACTCTCTCCCTCCATCCCTCATTTCCCTCTCCTCTGTTTCCTGTTCCCCTGTCTGCTCCGACCCCTCTGGAATGAGGGGGCGTTATGAAGATGAACGGCACCTCTCCGCTTCCTCACCCTGCGCCCATCTGCTTCCTTCGCGACAGCAGTGGGGAATTCCCAAGGAATTTTTTCTTTCTTTTTTTTCCCATTCCTCGGAGTGTCTTGCTTGACAGGCTCATAGGCTATATTTCTTTTTGTCCACTAGGAACTGGTGAGAGGAGGCCTCTGGGTGGAGGGAGCATCTGAGGCATTATGGGCAGTCCTGATGGTGATTCAGAAGATTGAACCTCATCAGATTTCAATTATGGAGGAAATGAAGTGGAAATCTGAAGAGGCTGTTCAATAATAATGAAGGTTATTGAATATTTTTCTGGCACTTCACCTCTGATATCACCCAGCAGACAATCTGAATCACTTCCTCTCTGGTATATGACAGGACACTGTAGGGAATGGTTCTGCGTTTTGGGACGAGCACTTAGATTCTTGAAAAGATGAGCATCGTTCTGGCATTTGAGTGATAAGTATGATGTTAAAGGCAACAGATGGTTAGTTTAGTTTAGCTTTTCTATGAAATCTAGGAACAAATAAGATCTAATTATAATTTGAGTTAGGGTGATGGAATGCATCATACACTACATTATGGCACTAACCAGGTAGCTTTATAAACCCAATCATAAATGGAGATAATGCATCCATCTATTATTTGACCTGCATTGTACTCTAACTACCGCAGAGGGACTGCTGCTGCTCAATGAGTGAAGGCAGGGAATACAACCTAGAAAACAACAGGAACATGTATGTTTTTAGGACTGGGGAGAACGTAGAAACTCTTCATAGGAAAGCCGTCAGTCCTTGAATTTGGGACTTTTACCACTCTATTGCAATAACGGTATCTTATTTTTAAAGTCTAACAGGATGTAGCTGTTTCATGTTTATCGCTAATTGAAAACGTGACACTAGAGGCAAGGCTGCACCTTAAAAAGAAATGCCAAAGGGTCCCGACCAAGCATTTTGTGTGTGTGTATGAGTTGGGAGTCAGAATGCGTTGCCATGGACACGGGTAACTCAGCAGCAGCATCCCAGTGGGTGGGCCGCGTTAGGCTGGGATGTCAAAATATTCAGAGTATTCATGGAATGAGCTGGTTGGTCCTTCACTTCTTCACAGCAAATGATGTGGCTGGTGATAGTAGGAAATGCTCGACTCACTGTATATTTATTTTTCTTTTTTTCGTTTATAGCAATCATGGTTGCACAGAGGGACGTATACAGTATGCTGATTTTGCAGGATGAGATAAATGAAGACATTAGTCACAGAGAGGATGCTGATCTTTGCATGATGGCCCTGCAGCTGGTGCAAAGTGCAGCAGGATCCGGCAGGAAGCTGTTGGCTGAAGAGGGGCTAAAGTTATGGAGAAATGACAAGAATTCTGATGTGTATTCTGTCGTGCAGGAGCATCTTACATTTTGTGTTTCTAATCATTACAACATGCATGTGACCTTGAGAAAGGTTTGTGAAATGTAAAAATACAATAATGGCATTTATATCAAAATGAAACATTTCAGTGCAGGAAGGATTGTAAAAAAAGAGGCTTTTTCATGTTTCAATAGTCGATTCATTTTGTCTGATAAATATAATGAGGATAGTGTCATTTTTTAAAAGCGGAGTATGTCTGCACAGATTCACAAAGTCAGCCTGGATGCACAAAACTACCATCTGACTTGGATCTGCTCTGTGAAATCCAGCATTAAGATTCTTAGTTACACCTGTACTGTTGCTACTGTTGCATATCAAAAGCAAGTAAATGGCTCACCCCTTGTTTCATCCTCCGTGTTTTCCAACCAAACTGATAAAACCAATTGCACTGATGCATGAATGAGGGATAAGACAAAAAAATGCCACGTTCTTACTTCATTTACCCTTTCCACATATTGAGCAGGAGGACATGAATATTTCAGAGGATGTGAAAAACTCCGCAGCCATGAGCGCCGTGCGCATGTTGGGGTACATAAGTGAATCTGCAAGACGAGAGGGTGGGAATGTTTAATTTAAAGTGAAGACAGAAAACAACCTCCAAGGAAAACAGTCTATTCCACTCATCCGGGCACCTTCAGCTACTTTCAGAGGCAGCAACCCTGAAGCCCGAAAACTCATCAAGGACACAGAGCAGCCATGTTTTTTTTTTTTTTTTTTTTTTTTTGCTCAGCAGAGAGTGATTATACATTCAGAGAGTCGTCTCTTTAGATACAGGCAATATCTCACACACAGCTTGTGCTGCAGCCAACACGTGTTACACAGTGATGATCCAGCAGTCACTGCAGGCTCACCATCAGGTGTGCCTGGTTTCATGAAGGTCGGTGTTAAATTAAAGTTGCACCTTGCCTCCATCCATCTAACCTCATCTGTTGACTTTGAAATAGCCAGTACAAGTTTAATGTCCTTAAATTTGTATCTGAGGTCAAGACAATTGACAGTTTTAGCTTGGAGGGATTTGTTTACCTCTTCAGTAATTGTATTTATATATATATATATATATATATATATATATATTTAACGTAAAGAGGTAAAGTAAAGAGGATGACTTGCTTCTCACCTGTCTTTCCTCTCTGTCAAGCCGAGGAGCCCATGACCCAGCGATAAACCTCACTCACTTTCATTCCCGGCTGTCTCACCAATCTCTCAACAGATTCTTTTCTTGCTTTTTCTTCAAGCTCGAAATGTTTTATCAAGCATGCCCTTAAATTCCATCACGCTGAGGAGCATACAGAGACTGAGCCCTTTGGAAGGTTGTCATCGCAAAAAACTGCGCTCACTCTCTTATACACACTTTTTTGGTTCTTTTCTTGCAAAAAAAAGCACAAAAGTATTCATCAAAGATTTTGCTCAAAGCACATCATCACTTTGTGAACTACTTTTAAGCATTACTTCCCCAAATCGGCTGAAATCAAAGGAAACTATGTTAAAATGTCCCCATTCCTACCATGTAGGGATAAAAAAAAAGATTGGATATTTCAGCGTGTCCATTAAATTAATCCCTTAACTATTGCTGGCAGTGCTGCCTTCGTTCTCATCAGGAAGCTCTCCTGCTCTTTACATCTGCTTTCATGACTGATGCAAGGTCTGTGTGTTTATGTGGGATATTTCTGCATCTCAAGGTCTGGCAAAATTGTATATCTAAGTTGAAATCTGAATTTATTATGATACAATAGGATATAATACGCTATGATACAGTACTGTATCGTTATGACATTATAGTTTTTTCTTAATATCTTAAAAAAAAGAACACATTAAAGGGCTTATTCAACTAAAGAGAGAACAAACCTCCAAATGACAAAACACACAAATCAAAGCAGTTCTTTTTTGACCTAATGTGGATTTGTGACATTGGCAATAAAAACAAACACACAAAGAAACTAATCCCATCCGCTATTACTAACCCCAGACAGTGCGATTAGGTCACCATAGATTTTTGTCAAACCTTCACCTCCCAAACACACCCTTAAGCTGTTGATTGCGTCCACCTCCAGAGATGAGGCTCCACACAAAGACAATGACACAGAACTGAATGTGGATTGTCTGCTTTTTGTCTGTCCTGTTGTGATTTCGTTGAGCCAACCCTCTGTGCAATACGAGTGGGCATTTTGTGGACATTTGTTAGGTACAGCCTAACCTACCGTATACTTCTCCTTAGTGATGGATTAGCAGCTCTGCAGCAGGTGTAATTTGGTTTTGGAGGATCAGGAGAATCCACTTATGCTCCGTGTAGAGACTGATCTCCTGCTATGGACACAAACACTGAGCAAATGTGCTGCTGAGACAAACTGGAGGCTTCATGAGCACACTACTCATACAGTGCTCAATACAGTAGTAATATATAGTCAATAGTACTCAATACATGTGTCCCTATGCTGCCACTATTGCTCTCAGTATGTACAACATACTGTATATTACAGTACTTCATTCTGAAAATTACAGGCTTTGGGCATGTGTCCGACTACATTCGCAAAAAATGGAAAAACTTACCCAGTGGAGTGTGTAGTGGCAGCACGCTGTTTTCTGACGCGATCCATGGTTAATAATGTGCTGGAGAAGTCTGAGGCTGAGTGATGAGTGAGTGACATTTTGGAAATTATTTAGGTATCACAACACAGAGTGCCAAAGGGTAAATCTCCCAACAGCAGACTGGAGCACGCCTTTCCTTTCATTCATTTTCAGAAGTGATGTTTTTGTTTGTGTGTGTGTGTGTGTGTGTGTGTGTGTGTGTGTGTGTGTGTGTGTGCGTTTCAGAAGATCTCGATAAGAAACCATCATCTGTCAGTGATGAAAATCCTCGTTTTATTTCATGTTAAGTGAGTGAGCACCAGCGCTGCTTAGTCGCACAATTTTCAGGAGAGAAAGTCTTTGAAAAAGAAGAATAAATGTTTCCTGTTTGCAGTTGATATGTTGAGAAACATTTCCTCAGTTCGCTTCCTCATTCATTATTTGAATTTCAGAAATGAGACATTTGTATTTCTCTAACGGAGCACTGAGTATTATCTATTGTACACTTTCATAGCAGAGTCTTAAGAGATGTTTCAGACAACTACTCACACAGACCCACCGGCTGTGATGCAGAGGACATTATGAATACATGACTCACTGCCATGGTGACATGACGAAGGAGTGGAGAGCAATGTCACCTCTTAGCAAAACTGTCCTTGGTTCAACTCCAAATTCAACCGATAGAGTTGTTGTTGCATGTTCTCCTCACATGAGTCTTCTCCGGGTGCAAAACCATGCCTGTGTAGGTTTATTGGAGACGCTAAATTGTCTGTTTCCTACAACTTTATTGCTTTTCTTTAATGCATTTCTCTGTGAAACACTGTGAATTACATTGTGTAAGAATGGTGCTATACAAATAAACTTGCCTTGCCTTGCCTTTACTCTGGGACAATCTAGTGAGGCACCATAAGCACTTACAATAACCCAAAACCATGCTTGTACCCTAAATCATTTAGGAGGAGCCTTCAGGTTTAGTTAGTCTGAGATAGGTATTTTATGGTTATTTTACTGTAAATGAAAAAGATAGTGGTAAAATAAGGATACTCCTCCAGTTTTATGAAATGAGTTATCAATACTGTATCTATACTGAATTTTCTTTAATCTAGATTTACTAGCATAAAATGTTACTTTTACTACAAGGTGTTTTCTCCTGTAAGCAACAAACTGAAGGGTGATTCTTGGTATAGTTAGACTCCCTGTTTACTGGCTTAATCCTTCCTTTCAGGGCTTCAGGGTTTTTGTCTCTGAACTGTGTATGCATGTGCAGAAGTATCATCCAGCTTCAAGGAAACACACATCCATGACGAGCCCATGCTGGTGTTGCTGACGATTATTTTATTATTTGACAGCATTGCAGTTTTTTTGTTCTTCAACAGATTATTTGGATCTTTTATGTACACAAGTGAAGACTACACAGCCAAAATCTACTTATTTCTTTCTCCTCAAATTACACTTCACATATGCAGTGGCACTCAAGAAGGTGTCTATTGTGAATAGCCACACAGAATATAACGATCAGACTTAATGGATGGTTAAATAAATTTGACTCGTACTGTACTGCGTGGCTTGGAACATGGCGGTCAGTTCATCTGTTTTTCCTTCGGATGTGCGTCCCTCACATTTGTGACTGTAGCAGCAGAGTCCATGATGCATGAATGCAGTTAAAGTTGTCACGTTCATGTATGTGTTTTCCACATTTCACATTCCACACGCAGCACTAGTTCATCTCAGAGTGCACAATATAATGTTCTGACTTTCTCAGGCGCAGATGAAGTTGAGTTTGTCCAGGCAGTCCCAGCTCACCCACTTGTTTGCTTTTGTGAAAGCACCGCAGCGTTTCTCTTTGGGACACATGTAGTCCTTGTCTTCTGGAGCCCAGCCATGAGCCGTGTCAGTGCTGTTGGTCATCCAAAACCAGCGATCTCCCAGGTAGCGCAGGCCGATCCACACCTGATCTGTGATGGATGCCCTCCTGAATACATTCAGGGCCATTTTCTGGTCAAGTCTATGTTCCAAGCTGAAAAGCTTTGTGTCATTATCTCTGCAGTACCTCCAAGCATCTTCCCATTTCATTCTCATCTCTGGTGTGTTCAAACGGAAGCAGTAAAAACTTAAGCTCTTGGTGCCATCATCATCAAACCAATGTCCATTGTAGAGTTTAACATTGTCCTCACGGCCATTGCTATTGTCTGGTTGGCTGCTACCCCACTTGTGATATTTGCTAACCCCTGTCCCGGACCAGTTCCAGGCTGTATCATTGTTGGTATTTCGCTGAAGACCAATCCATCCAGTCTTGTTTCCACCTGCAGCTACTCTGAGCAATCTGTGATCTCCATTGTTGCGAATGTAGGAGAGGTCAGTGTAATGTTGCCTGCAGTAGTTCTGAGCCTGAGGCCAGGTCTTGGTTTCAGAAACGAAAATGTGCTCCGTTGCATATCGCTCAAAAGCCGTACAAAGAAAAATTAGGAAGAGGAGTCTTTCCATGGTTGCTCAAGAGGTCTCTGTCCTTGGCTGTTTCCCCCTGCAGTGTTCTCACTTAAATAACACAGTAGTTCAGGATTTGACTTTGCATATGCTTTGACTTATTTAAATAACCAAACATCTTGATGGTAGACTTAGTTTGGAAAGTGAAAAAAACAAATGACTACACAAACACTTGAACATGCTACGCAGTGAAACCATGCCTGTGCCAGTTTTGTGGACACTGCATACGTTCTGTAAAGTAGCCACCCAGCTTGGTGCGATCTGTTCGAGGAGGAAAGGAGTTTGCTTTAATCCATCCGTTGTTTATTTAACTGATTTGATACCTGCTTGGGTGACGGGAGTTTGCTGGTGTGTATCTTAAACCATACAGCAGTCACTCTCACACTCATAACAAATTGATATTCTCTTATTGACTTACTGTATGTTTTTGACCTATAGGATTAAACCAGAGAACCCAGACAAACAAATGCACACATGCAAAGTTGAGGCTTTTTTTTTCCCCAGGAGACAATCAAATCACTGACTTTTAAATGACAACACAGCCCATCATAAAAATTATAATAATACCAAAATAAGTCGGTTGATTTATGCAGCTTTGCCTCTGATATGTTTTAATTGCCACGCTCTCCAAAATGCACAGAGAAATTGAAATAACTTCTGCTGATTGTTTAAGTCCCATGTGGGCCGTTTCTACAAACGGACAACAAATGGCTCGGTCAGTATTCACAGGTGTGACACACGTGTGCACGTCGTCATGGGCAGGTCATCCATAGAGAGGAACATTAGCTGCTAAATCCATGATATAGCCATGATAAATAACTCTATTTGCAACTCAAAGGTCTCAATAACCCCAATGTAACCACACTAAGACCATACTGGAAAATAAATAAATAGATAAAAAAAGTTTCCCACTTGTATAGCAGTGACAAAATAACCTTTTGGGCAGTTTTTGGAAGATCTTGATCATCTCTTTAAAAGGCATTTAAGGGTCACAAAGGTCCATATCTGGTATTCTGATATCATGTCGCCCCTCGTCCTGAATATAGTAGCTTTTCCTGAACCAAATCTTGTTCTGTACTTAATTTACATTTATTGAATTAAAAAGATGCCTCCAGGTTGATTCATTTACCATAATTGGGGCATTGACATTCCTGTCGATTTAGGTGAACAATTACCATATGTCTTGAAAACTGTCCCTAAGTTGAACCCATCAAGTGTCCACAGGCAATAATTTCATACTGTTACAGCATGAGGGAAACTCAGTTTGTGAGGATTAATAAACCAAGACAAATCACATGGGCACAAACGACTGATGCGTTCTTCCAGATTTACAAGCCAACCAGGACAAGAAATTGATGTTTTCCTGCTCTCTGGAAACTGATTATAAATAATTGCTCATGCTTAAGAATCTCAAAAACAGTAGGATAGAAAACAATGAAGCCATGCCACACTCTGAAGAGCAATTATCAATAATGGAGCAGATATAAGATGAATACTTGCTATCTGGCATTTGTGGGATGGGCAAGAAACGCAAACACACATCATCGATTAGTTAGGCTATAGACTGACATCAATGTTGTGAGACACGCTGCAGTTTCACATCGTTACATTATTAATGTCAGTGGATAAACAGATTTAAATGAGCTGGATACATTGGTACAGTAGGAGCTGCTAAAAGAAATGTACTATTTTAGGCTCACCATACAAATTACAGCAAGCGATAATCAGATTGTTGCCGTTGACGACCCTTTGCTCCATGTGCCATTGATTTGCAGAGATAGAGCCCCAGAGGTCAAACGGGATGAGAGCACACTGAGTAAATTAGCTGCTGGATGTGAAGGTTGACTCATAAGTACATTTCTCTCTGTGCTGCCTTCTCAGTGCTGAATGTCATAACAATGATTTAATGATGCTAATTAGGTTTTCAAGATGAAATTATCTTTTTTTTTTTTTTTTTCTGAAACGACTTATTCTTGTCTTCTGCTCAGACAGGGGTTGCACTTAGCCTGAACTGGGGGAGGTCAGCTGGGAAAATAAAAATAAAAATAAAAAAAGGGAGAAAAATTACTAAATGATCACGTTTTACCACCTGCCGTTCTCTCACTGCCTCCTCCCAAGTGTGGCACAAGAGATAATCAAGAGTGAGGCAGGTGAATGTGTTTGTTCATTATGTTTATTTATGAGTATGTATTTGTGTGTGTGTGTGTGTGTGTGTGTGTGTGTAAAGAGTGAGGGGCCTTGGCCGCTCTCTGGCCCCTGGGCCAACTGCATTATTCAGAATAGAGATAAGAGGCTCCACTCTCTAGACCCCTCTGATACTGCTTAACCTCAGCATGGTTATACACTAAATACACACACACACATACACACACACACAAACACATAAGGGCATGCATTCACAGACACACTAAACTTACAAAAACGCACACATGCGCTCTCCACAGAGGCCATCTGATATCGTGCTGAATAACCTTCACGGGGAAAAAAAAAGCATTGCGTGAAGGACAGCGGCACCCACAGGAATTCAGACTTTGCTCTTAAAGCACATTACTCATCTTAGTCAGTAATTTTGTGTAAAATTATATATATATATCTATATATATAGATATATATGTAGAAAGGACATAAAGTTTGGATTTGTGTGTGTTTCAATACAAAGTGAGCCTGTCTGTAAGCACCATATTGTCTCCATGGCAACATTTACAAAGACAAAGACGTAACTCACATTTACAGTGAAGTTATTCAATTCCAGTCTGCACCACATTGTTTCAAAAGAACATCAGATATTGGATGATGTATACAGACGAGCTGAGAATTTAACCATTAAAACTAATATAACACACACTCACTGTGGCATTTTTATGATTTTATGGAATAAAATAGATGCAGTGGACAACTGTGCTGCGACTGGAAAAAAAATCCCAGTCCATGATAGTGAGAACATTCAAACAACACACTATAAGTTGTTTTTATCCCTCTGCATGGCTGATGTTGTTTGGCAGTGACCCAAGGTGACACCAAGCTTCTTTCAACAGCACCACGGTGTGTTTAATTGAAGGTTGAGTGCGAGGTCAAGTGACTTTTCTGCCCTGCAGGGTCCCCTGAGGTCAGGCCAGCCTAACATCACTAACAGGCAATTTCTCTCTTTTTTTCTCTCATGCACACTCACATACAGAGAGAGAGAGAGAGAGAGAGCGAGAGAGAGAAATGAACAGGCAGCTAAACCTCTCCCAGCTGCCCTGATGAGCATCATGAGGCCCAATCAAGGCTAGTGATTAACCTCTGAATCCGTGGAGTGATACAGAGAGAGACTTTAATGGATGGCTTGTGAATGTAAAGCTCCGTGAATAGCACTAACGAGCACAACAAACCTCCGTGAGAGTCATTGCCCCCCCCCCTCCTCGTCTCCAACCATGCTTTAGGGTGGGCTGATTGCTTAGCACCGAGCAATGTGCCGCAGTGAGACAAAATAACAAGTCAGAGGTCTCCAACATCTCTTTGGTTTATCTCACACCTGAGTATACAAAACAAATATTCAACAACATGGAACTACCTCTTATAAATGTTTAATCCTTCACTTCCACTTCATGAGTGCATAACATGTACCGGTTAGTCCAGATATGTTCATAACTCGACTTATGTCGCTCATCGTTACTCTGTCCTTGTTCCAGTTTACATGGAACTGGGAAAATCAAATAGTTGATGGTGAACACATTGACTCCTCAACACCAGGGGGCGACGTGTCTTGTTTCAGCAGGTTAATACGGACCCCTTTCAGGTTCCTCCCATTCATATATTTTAAAATAATCATCTCCCTCAGATTAGTGAGCGTGGGCATAGCCTCATCACCCTTCCAGAAATGGACAGTATTGGGAGCTTCTGCTGTGTTACTGTTCTAGTTGTTGTTCTTTTGTCTCTGCTGTCCTTCTGTTTCTACATCTGTGACTGGAAGTTCTTGTACCATGAAAGCACACCAGTCCCAACCATAATGCCTGTTTGCTATGATTGCATTGGAGAAGCTGTAGTATTTGTAGGAGTAACACTTCACATGCACTCTAGCTCTTCAAGGCCATAATAATGATGTCAGTGTCATCTAAACACAGACAGACTCTTGTACATTTGTTGAATCCCTGTTACTATCATTACGACTATTTCAACATAGGGCAAAGAGCTGCAGGTGACTGATTCAATTCATCACTGAGAAGAAGATATCTGTTCTCCTGCTGAGCGCATACAGCTTTGAAGTTCACTGTGTGTTTACCTTGTTCCCTATTTATATAATAAACTCACTAAATTATAATTTCTTCAACTATTTATTTTATTACTATAATAAATTATGAGCGCCACCTGTCAATGTGGTCGATGTATATTTTATGGAAACGATGCTTTACATGATTAGTTCAGTATAACCTCATAAAGGTGCAAGAAAGGCAACAGAACCTGTGTGAGACACAAGCCCCGGCGCACATGTAAATGTCTTCATCACATTACTGCACTCGCTCACATGAAACAGGTGATTAACTTGAGTGCGATCCGACTCCTCGGGTGATGCAGAGCATGTTAAAGGCAGCAGGTGCAGGTCTTCTCTGTCCTCCCTCTATGAGTTAATGCGCTCACGGTCTCCCAGAAATTATTGATGACGACTTGATTAACGAGAGAGTCTACATATAAGCGCAGCTCTGGTTTCAAATATATACGCCTAGTACATTATACATGTGACAGACGCAGGGCTCATCCCGGCACATTCCCCCTGACTCATTTGTAAGAGATTAATGGCAACTTGAGGGATTGTGGGTAATTACCTTTGAAGATATTAATTTGCAAGGTCAACAGGGTGTTCGCCATGTACTTCAAGCATTAAGGGTAATATATATAGTGCTCCACGAAATGGGAATAGCTATCATATGCTTAATGTGTTACATAAAGTTTAATGACGTGGAGAAGTCAGAATTTGGGGTGGGGGGGTTGTGTAGCAGGAGATCATTGTGTCTCAAAGACACTGTATGAGCATGAGATAGTGGCTTAAAAACAAAATGAAAGATAAAGAAAGCCATTTTTCTTTGTTTATTATCCTGTGCATCAGCTTTTCCGCATGGGATATCTGCATCTTGGGAAACTTTGAGTTTCAATTGTACCAGTTTAAAGTAAAATATTGCCCATGGTGTCTTCAAGCTTTTGTACGAAGACAGAAAGAAAGAGAGAGAGAAAAACAATAAAAATAGCATCTTCTGGGAGGCTGTGCAATGGAGACACTGCTACAACAGTAAAAAAAAATAGAGTTCCCATTCATGCATGTATAGCTGCTCATGCCTAGAAAGCACCTGTGTGCATGCATACATGCACACAACACACACACACACACAGGTTAGAAAAAAACAATCCTGCTCCATTTGAAGGATGACTGCAGTTTGCCCGTAGGAAGGCTCCATGGATTTTCAGCCACCTGCTCCTCTACAGCACTCTGGAGCTTTGGCAGAAACAAATAGGTCTTTCACATGTGCTGCTGGCTGTTTCTGGGTTATATAGACGCTGGATTTATGTCTACAGATGTTCACCAGTCGGCTACCAGTTATAAAGGTATCTTACACTTTTGTTTATGTGTCGTAGTTTCAATACCATCGATCTTATAACCATTTTCCACTTCATCACGTACACTATTATCTCCTTTGTAACCATTTTCATGCAGCAATTGTCTTTCTAATGGAATTGCCTCAGATTTCTTATAATGTATCATTTTATTCAACTTCAAACATTTTGAGCTCATGTATTCTTGTGTTTTGTTTTATATTAACAAAAACACAAGTTTTAACACGCATAAGGCAAGATTGACTTATCTGCACCCTCTTAAATCATTGACCTTCCTCTACTGCCCTCACTATTATCAAAAACAAACAAACAAACAAACAAACAAACAAACAAACACAACACAACACAACACAACACAACACAAGACAACGATACATATACAAAACTAGTTCACATCCAGAGGAATGAGCTTGAATGAAACATGAGAAACGTGAGAAAATTCACATTTTCTTTACTTTTCTCATAAAGTCAAGATGAAAATAAAAGAAAAGCGGAGAGCAGAGTTGACACTGAGCCAGGTGAAGACAGTCTGAACGTATTGTAGATCTCTTTGTCTGGGTCCGGGTTTAGTCGCCACAGCGGTCGGTCTTTCCTCTCAAAGTTAGGATTTCCTCCAGTGTTACACATAAATACAGAGTAAATTTTCATCTTCGGGGCTGTGTTTTTTGACAACCCTGATCCACACTGATGCTTGGCCGTCCACTAAATGACAGTTTTCCTTGTGAGAGCAGCTGCCTCCGGTGGCTCCTCAGCAGCCTCTCCACAAGCTCACAGTTAAAAGGCCTCTCTCCACATCCTCCCCTCCCAGGAGCCCCACAATTAACTTTTATGTAGCTAATTGAATAACAGCAGATTAGCCTCACCCTGCTACATCTTCAGCCTCTTCCTGTGGATACATCTCTATGCTGTGTGTCACTATGCTTTGTGTGAAGACAAGGACCGGTAATTTGGTCATCACAGGGAACAGTTCACTCACAGTCACAGCTAGGGGCAATTTAGATTATCCAGCTGACTTAAACATGCATGTATTTGGATTGTGGGAGAAAAGCTAGAGTACCTGGAGAATACTCACACAGACAGGGACAGGGGGACCATACAAACTTGAGGACCCTGAACAACTTCCACTATAGAAACAGATCATGACACATCCAAGACATTCCACAGAATCTTTCATTGCATCTTGGATGTAATTTTGTTTTTGATGACACTCTCACAACCCCATCGAAGGCAAACTGTCATCAGGGCTGATAGGTAGGTGCTCTTCACCTGAGCATAGGAAGGTCAGACAATGCAAAAACAAGCCAGACGAAACATTTGCAACTAATAAGAAATGCATGATTTAACCCCGGACACAGAGAAAGTACTGCCAAAAACTGGAACTAATGATTGTTTGGGTCTCTTGATGTCATAACCTGTTACACTCCTCCTTGAACATCTCAAGAATGAGGTATGTCTACTATGTCAGGAGTATTATTACTGTAACTCTGTCATAGTTTAACCAATCATAAAAATTCCAATGGACTTGAAAACCTGAGAAGTAATTTTTTCAGTAGGGATGTGATTAAATGTAATAGAAATAGACCTGTGATTTAGCTGTGTAAAGCATGTGTAGATTCACATTTCAAAAGTAAAATCAAAAGCAAAACAATATTTTTTCTCATTAAAACCCTGATAAAGTCAGATTTGGTTTTGTGATTTTCTTCACTTGTCTATCATGAGAAATCGTTATCTACCAGATGTTGAAGGTTTAAGTTCAAATACACCTGAATAAAGGGAGTCACTCAGACAGAGTGCATTCTTTGACAATTTCATGGCTATAATAATAAAATATGTCCAAATGGACATTTTGAGTCTCAGGAGATAAAGGGTTATGTCCAGAATAAATTAGCCCATTCGATGTCTACTGCTTGGATATTTCATTCATTGTGTACAAACACTTGTGGCTGATTTGCAACACATGTAAGGAGTATGTGAATAGGAGCAATTTGTTTTTTTGTACCTCACTGGATTATTTTGTGAAAACTCTGAAGCCTTGGAATTACGATTTATGCCTTTTCTCTGAGGCTGTAAAGTCCGCCTCACAGCCTGATTTTAATTCCAGCCAGACTGAGGACCTTTTTGTTTGAGTTAACATGCTCTCCTCTGTGTGGGTTTTCGCTGGGTACTCAGGTTTCCTCCCACTGTCCAAAAACGAGCATGTTTAGGTCACTCTATTTGACCTAAACTCTCTCTCTAAATTACTCATTTGTGTGTGTATGTGATGTGATAGACTTGAGACCTGTCCAGACTGTATTGCCTGCCTTGGCCCTACAGTAATGTGAGCTGCCTACAGCAGACCCCAGCGACATCTTCAGTACAAAGTGAGGTAAAATAATGGCTTTAATGATGATCCAAGATTATAACCTTAATTATAATCTTAATTTCCTCCATGAGCTGCGTGTCGCTGACAGATGGTGTAGATAAGTAGGCCAAATTAGCTGCCAGGACACAACTTTCTGTTGTTTTTTAGGCCACAGGCTTCCCTCTGACTTCATGCACACACACACGCGCACACACACACACACACACACACACACACACACACACACACAGTTTTTTACAGTAACACAGACTGACAGCGTGTACTGTCCTCAGAGTGCAAGTAAAGTAGGAGAAAAACTTCCACACCATTTACAATGTTTCTCAATTCCCTAACTCTTATTTGGTCATCAGTTTCATCGAGCACACACACACACACACATACAGACCAAGAGCAAGTCTGTCTTTTCTCCACTCTACTTCCCTCCCTTCTGTCCTCCCTCACCCTCGACTCTGTCCTGCTCTGATAGCCCTGCCTGTGTTAATCACTTCATAGCGCCATCGAACACACGTTCACACACACCCACACATGCACACACACACACACACACACACACACACACACACGGTGGAAGAGAGAGACTCTCACAAGGGCTCAGGAAGAGGAGTAATGAAGCTGGCTAAATGTTTTCAGCCCGGCTCTCCATCATGTCACCCAGACGACCTTGGCTAAGGGTCAACCTGCTAGTGTGTGTGTGTGTATGTGTGTGTGTGTGTGTGTGTGTGTGTGTGTGTGTGTGTGTATGTGCATGCCAGAAGAAAAGTATGAGGTGCACAGATGACAGATGACGCATGTGTCTGTGAAAAGGAGAGCCAGAGCATCTCCATCCCAGTTTGTGGGTCTTTGCATTAAAAGCAGAGAGAGAACAGCGATGGGGTGAGATCCGAGCACAGGCAATAAAAAAGCCGCAGAGGGAGGATAAATGAGGATAAATGTAGAGCAAAAGTTGTTTTAACTGAAACAGGCTATGGTGATGAAAACCCAGATGCAACACGGTGACAATAATGATGAGGGATATTGAGCTATGTGCGTGTGTGCGTATGTGTGTGTGTGTGTGTGTTTCCTGGGCAAGACTTTGATAACAGTGGTTGAAAGCCTCCATTAGACATTCAAATGACTCTGTGCAACTCTGATGTTTCAGATCTCTCTCTTTGCTTAAGTCAGGCATTGTTTGTTTCCTTCTGGGCTACTGTAGAAACACAGTTGTACTCTTTAAATGGCCCTGTGAGTACTGCTTGGGACAATATTTGGATGTAAAGTGGATCGAGAAAATGAATGAGTGAACAGCTCATACAGTACCAACTTCACAGAAACAAAAAGAGTTTCATTGTTTGTGAAACTATGTATATATAAGCTCAAAGTTATGAATATTAGAAATATTGCATGGAATGTGTGCATTCATCTTATGGAAACTTACGCATCATTATCGCACATTATAATCTTTATCGTCATTTAAAAGTGTTTTATAACTCAGAGATACAATATAAAAAGACAAGCACAGGCACAATAGGACGATAGCTGGTTTGAGTATATTGCAGCTTTGGGAGTTGTTTGCTTGTCCATGAGTGCACATGTGTGTATGAAGGCGAGCGCTCACCTTAGCACACCTTCCTTGTAAAACTTCCAATCATCACAAACTTTTGATGGTATAGATTGTCAGTTACAGTAAAACCTCTACTTTGCTGCATATTACCATTGCCACAGATATAAGTGCTTTACCAGAGCTGCATTTTACATTAGTCGTGCACACACACACACACACACACACACAGACACACACACACAGAAACACACTGTTATCTTTGAGTTTTATAGATAATATTTATTGCGTTGTTTGTTTGGGTTGTTTTAATGGGGCTAGAAGATTCAGGTCTGTGACATCTCTCGCACCATGTCTGCGCTCGTATTTATATTGGCTGCAGCCCTAATGTGACAAAATAAATTTCCTTTGCCTCCGGGTTCTACCCATAAAAGCATTTCAACAATGAAAAAGCTACAAACTGTCACATAATATGCATACACTGTTGGCTCGGGGCTTGTGAACTACTGCTTTAAATCTTTTCAGTGTTTGTTCAATTAATCCATGTCAGGATGCATCACTGAGTCCTTTTCAAGGGATATTACCAAAGTAGCATTTTCTATGCTTTTTCCAAATTGTTGCTCCTATCTCAAATACAAAAAAAGAATATGTTATACAATATAAGTGCTAAGTTTTATCCCCCAGACATAGATATTCCCTTCCTGCTCTTGAGCCTCTGGCTTAAGAAAGTTCTTTCTAAATGCAGGGTGCTTTACTCTCACCAAACACCAATAAAGCCTCTCTCCAGCAGCAGCAGCAGCTCCAGACCCAAACCTAAATAAATTTCCCTTGATAGCTTCTGTCTCTCTCTAAACCAATATACGTCCATCACTTTAGAGTTTCATTCCCTTCTCCCACTCTACGCTCACGTTTGGACACATTCAAAACAGAAGGAGATTTAGCAGGCAGATGGTTTCAGCTTCTGTAGGGAATGTATGTAGTATCTGCCTGGGGTTGCACTATACCGTGTGCCTGAGCTGCAGCCTGGAAGAGGTACAGATTATTAAGGGGAGGTGTCATAGTGATGGTAGATGGTGTGTTTATTGTAGCGGGTGCAATCTTTTGCAGGACATAGTGCTGCACGTTTCATAGTAGAATAAACTGTCACAAGTTTGTCTTTTAGGGAATGAGCAATTACTGTGAGAGACCAGAGATATATAAAAAGTCTGTGTTCATAGGTGTGTTTCCACTACCCCTATAAATGCAGAAACCCTAAGTAAAGCAATGTGAAACTGTTAATGGAAACACCTAAATTTAGGAAATACCTCAAATGTTAAAACATTTTTCCTGTCTCATAAGACGGTAAAATCTAAAAGTTGAGCTAAAAAATGTCATGGAAAAATTCTTACATTTACACCCCACTGGACGTGGCGTAGGGGTCACATGACCAATTCACTTCAAACAAGGAGGAATCTGTTGAATTGAATTGAGTTAAACTTTTTCTTAATCAAGTTAAAATATCTAATCTTCCTTTAAGTGAACATGCAAGACAAGAGTTTTAGAAAGAAAAAAAATAATGGGATGTGTTTGGAATAGACTTTATGACTGTTACAGCTCATGCACAACAACACACTTCAGTGGAAACACCAACAAGTAGGACTTGAAATATTGCTTAATATTCTGTGACTGTGACCTTATAATACAATCTTTTTTTTCTGCACACATGCACAAAAATGCCCTGAAACACCCAGCATCACACTAAGGTACATAAATCTACATACGTCTCCATAATGAAATCCAAAATGAACCTACACCTCACATGGAAACTCTTAATTTTTTACACGTTAATTACACGTTATACCTTTCAAATAGGTTAGTACCATTTTCATCTTCCAACACTTGTTAGTTTCATGAAGATGGTGACGAGAATATTCCAAGAACAGCACAGTCAGCCACTTAAGTAAGGCTCCCATGCTGAACTCGCATTCACGTGTCATCCCCCATAATGCCTTTCTTGGACATAACTTCAGACGACACGTTTGCCGTTGGCCCGTCTGACCCCCGTTGTCCCCGAATTACAGCACAACACCTCCGATGGCAAAGTGCTATTCAGCTTGGAAAACGCACTGTTAGTTCAACTCAGAATCATTCCTGGCCGCATGCTGTACTCAAAGCCAGAGAATGACAGCCTAATTCACAGAGAGAGAGAGAGGAAGAGAGAGAGAGAGGAAGAGAGAGACAGAGAGAGAGAGGGAGAGAGAGAGAGAGAGAGAGAGAGAGAGAGAGAGAGAGAGAGAGAACGGCATATAAAAGAAGGAGAAACTGGGTCGTGTGGCCTGCAGTGCAACACAATGTATGTGATGCAACATAACTGCGATGGCCAGATAGACCTGCTGTTTAAGTGCAAAGAAAGAATGCAAAAATAAGGTTGACGGCGAAAACTCAAGACGTACGACATGACTCCCTGAGAACAGTAACTACCTAGATGTCACTGAGAGAAAAACAGGCAGGCAGAGGTGAAACGACTTTGTTCCACCTTTTTTGGGGAACCAAGAAGTGCCAAGACAAACACTGATATTAGCAAATTGTGACATTTGCCAATATCATATGACCTAGAGTGGTGTTATGAGATGGCAATGGACTCGGCTAAACAAAGAGAACCGTAAATCTCCCATATATGCGAGTGGTTAGACAGTATGACTTTCTGTCGCCATCCTAGGAGAACAAAAGGCACTGAGGAGAGAAAATGTGAGGAAAAGGAAGAAACATATCTTTATCCCACTGCTGGGAACACCCAATCCCTGTCATCTGTCTTCTCTACCGCTTCAGCAGCATTTTCTGCACACATAAACAAACAACAGAGGATGCTTGGACATAATGTACCCTTCATATTGTAGGTATATATCAAGAATGGATTAAAGTGGACTGGATGCCTCAGAGCCACCTCAGAATCATTAGTTTCCTGAGGACACTTAAGGACTCATATCTTTGTTTAGAGGCAAAGAGGCATTAAAACACGTGTTCTTGCAAAGTTCCCCACAGTAGATGGTTTTCTGATGCAAAATTAGCTGTATTGTGGATTGAAAGCTGTCTAGTCCTACTTTATTTTCCTCCCTGGAAGAATTTAAGACCACGTTGCCACTGCAGCAAGTCAATGCATAATAAGGCTCAACTTTGTCATTTTCTTTTCTTTGTAGGTTCAGAATGGTCTGTACTTCAACACAGGAGCTTGAAAAGGATCTCTTATGCTTCTGAATAGCTTTTTTTAGACATTTTTATTCATCAAATTAGAATATAAAGAATCAGAATATAGACCTACAGTACCAATAAATAAAAGAATTGCTGAGCAGATAAGATGGACTAAATTGTTTGGATAGAATTATTATTATTATTCTTTGTTTGACAAGTGCAGGAAGCTTCAAGCAAAAGAAATGGGATGGAAAATGCATCGAGGTTGGAAACAGTCCAAACAAGAATTAAAATATGGCAATAAATAAACCTTTAGGAGAGATAAAATTATGGTTTATAAACCCGGAATACAAAAACATCAACATCCACATTCTGATATGAAATGAATGGAAATTATATGATTATTTACCGCAGGGCTGTCAAGGGACAGAGTGAGCAGGTGACAGGTAAAATTGTCTCTGGCCATCTAGTGGACGAGTAGGGAACAACAGTGCACGTTATGAAATCACTTTTTAAGCAGTGATATTAAGATAATAACATCAAAACTTTATAGAACTTAAGCATCATTATGCAGAATCGAACATTTCAGTATGATGGAAGTGGATCTGATTCAGTAAAGCATTCATCATTTCAGTGGTGTTGCAGACTAGAGGAGCTAGTTTTTAATTATATAATGTCATTTACCACATATCCTAATCTGTTATAAATGTTTTAACTTAATAATCAGATTTTTCAAACAGAGCAGGATGAAAGTATTTGAATTTTATTAAAATAGTGCAATATTTTCCTTCAATTTGCATTGGAAAAGAATTCCAATCTGGAAAGTACCTCTAAAGCTAACCACTTCATGGAAATGATTGCACACAGGCTGACAAGTATCTGTAGGGATGGCAGAGACTGTTCCTGTACTGTATGTGTTATTTTGTTAACTAAATATCTCCATGTGACACAGGAAAGCGTAGTTGCGCTGATTTGCATGGACACTATAGCAGACCACCAGCGACGGACTCGTGTGTTCATGGAGCTCAGCTAATCCTCGGGACAGTGATGTATGTTATCCACGTCTGCTCTGCAGCTCGACGGCCTCTCGCCCACTGTTGGGACAGATGAGAGTAATGGAAGTGTGAATGAATCCAGACACTGATCAGCTCTCCCACCGGTCTCAACAAAAACTCCTCTTAACTACATGAAATCCTGTTACACTTGTGCGTGCGTGTGTGTGTGTGTGTATGTGTGTGTGTGTGCGTGTGTGTGTGTGTGTGTGTGTGTAGATTTACTGAGCGATCTAAAGAGTAAATGAGACGTATTGAGTAGCCTGTTGGCAACACACAAAGTAGAAAGCAAATCAGTGCCTTTATATTTACATATTTGTTCGTGAAAACCCACTTTTACTACTACTACTTCTTTTGTCTTGACATTTCAACACATGATAATGAGAATCAGATTTGTTCAAACACATGTGGCTCTCCTCAGCTCAACTGTAATGCCAACCATGGCTTTGTAGATACATGGTTAGATATGTCTCTCTCCTCAAAGATTGGCAAAAGAGTGCAGCTTGAACTTAATGATGTGATTTCTGTTATACAAGAGTGCATGCCTGAGTCTTTGTGTGTGTGTGTGTGTGTGTGTGTGTGTGTGTGTGTGTGTGTGTGTGTGTGTGTGTGTGTGTGTGTGTCTGTGAGTGTACATGTGTGAAGGCTGAACAGCGCAGATCTGGCTGCGTTCCTGACTTAATCAGAGGGCCGCGTCCTGCAGAGAGCCTCGCCGCTTCGTGCCGAACATCAGAGGCAGTTGCTGTGGCGATCTGTCACCATGGGGACAGGTTTCTGCTCTGGGCTTCTGTAATAAAATGAACCTCCACCCCCCCCACACACACCCCCTAGCCCCCACCCCTTTTACCGTCCCTATGCTCTCACTCTTTCATTCTTTGGAGTTCTGTAATGAAATGAATCTCCCTCTCTCTCTTCAGGATATGGGTCAGTCCGCCCACTACCCCCAACCGCCCCCCCCCCCACCTCTCCATCCCCATCGCCCACACCGTGCGTCTATACGATCAGCCTGAGATGGACTGCTCCATCACTGTCACAAGGTGCCCAGATTGGGTGCCAAAGCCACTAATAAAGACGAGAAACATTTCACCGCCTTAGAATTACCTTTTGCTCGCTCTGGCCTTGGCAGGTGGATGTGCCTGCAGGTTTGTGTGTGTCTGTGTGTGTGTGTGCGTGTGTTTCCTGTGAATATGCTATGCAGGTAACTCAGCCACCATATCTTCCTCGATGCTCAGACATACTAACTCACACAAATATGTCACTTTAAGCGATTATATCATTTCCCCTGGACTTCAGAGAAAAGCAAAGCACAAGTGGAAGCTTAAAAGCTACTTATTCTCAAGATTGCTGAAAAATTACCTCTACTTCCTTGAATTTCTATTAACCTTTGAAAACATATAAAATATTATCGTAGTAGTATTATATAGCATTAGATGGTAAAATACTGTTGGATTGAACTCACTGATGGTGTTTGAATTGTGCTCTGCACTTGATGAGATATTGAATCAATAGAAAGAAAACACACGTTCCCAACAGAGGCAACACATGGAGATGAGTCATTTGAGTCGTTTGAGTTAATGTATTTTGTCATACTTTACAGTTTTGCAGCCATCCTCTTGACTTCTTAGCTCCTAGCTCATTCAAACCAACCTTAAAAGCTTTTGAAGTTAGAAGAGCTGATTTCCAATGACTGCTCCACTGTAACCAATGTTTGTTGTTACAAGAGTGAGAGGAAATTGATTGTTATGGACATCTGATGCTGTTGAACAGTTCACAGCTGGCAAACATAGTCCACTGAAATTATTTTCAGAAGCAGTCTTTCCATTCAACTGTAAATTAAATGCACCATTGCTCATTAAATGTGGAAAACATACTGCTGGCATACATTTGTTTTTTGTTTTGTTTTTCCATATTTAGTATAAAATGCAATTATGTTTTATATGGGGGGTCAAAATATAAATATAAAGTTTATTTATTTTCTTAATATACACTATGGAGTTATTCTCTTCTGTTAAGCAGTAGAACAACCAGATGCAGGTGGCCATTATCAGAAAAGCATCCAAGGGTTTCTGAGCTCATGATCAAAAGTCTACAGTAACATTGATGAAACTAATCCTATCTTATCTAATCTTTTGTTTATACAAAATCAAACCCATATAGAATAATTATCTACATTTTTGCATCAGTTTTATAAACAAATGGTTAAAACACGAATAGGACTGAGGCAAGTGAGATCAAAGACATAAAGAATGAAACATCCAACAATGAAACAGATAAGAAACTATACAGATAAGACAAGTTGGAGATAAAAACGGAGTAGTGGTAATAAAAGGCCTTTTCTTCTTTACTCTTCTTCTTTTAAAAAAAAAAAAAGATAACTGTGTGGAGAGAAGTGATTTAAAAGATGTTACTGATTTCCAACAGCCTCAGACCCAGAGCTGAGAGGCCCCCGACCGCTGAAAGATCCTTTAGTTTGGAGCCGATCCTGAGAAACGGCAGTGGAGACTGTCTGAGGATCATCTGAAGCTCAAAGCAGGATAGAGACTTGAGAACATAACGTGAAGTTAAACCATGTGGTTCTTCTAAAGACGAGGCTGATATGATCTTCTTGTTTTGGTCCAACTCTAAGCTTTTTTGTTCTAACTGAAGGATAAAATGTTAAAAATGAATAAATAAATAACAAGACAATCATCTATTAAAAGCCAGGATGAGCTCAGACTTGACTTTTTATGAGACTTGTGTGGCCACTAAAACCTGTAGTCCCCTTTCAAAAGCTAGTAGCAGCATTACAGTAAATACTAAGAGAAAACCGTGACTAAAAACAATAATCTGCTGTAATTGCATGTTTTCCGTAATTGAAATCCCTGGACACGCCCTTTTTTCCCCCC
Organism: Karalla daura; assembly: GCA_029224185.1. Lineage (NCBI taxonomy): Eukaryota > Metazoa > Chordata > Actinopteri > Chaetodontiformes > Leiognathidae > Karalla > Karalla daura. The sequence goes on along the minus strand of CM055189.1, from coordinate 11,679,994 downwards.
ACCTTTTTTCTCTAAGTGAGCAACCTCGATAAATACTGCCCGACTCCTGCTCTGACCTCAGCGCAGCACCTTAATTACAGGTCAACAGGGGTTTTGACTGGACAAATTACAAGTCAGCCCCTATTTACTTGATTAGATTCTCCCACATGGGCAGCGGGCCACTTGGCTCTCGGTAGGGACCTGCGGCCACAGTCCAAGTGATTAAGAGGAAATGTTTGCGGGTGGAAGTCGCTTTTCAACATCTAGGGTTTCACTTGAGTCTCTGTTTATCTTTCAGTGAGTCACCCATCTGTCTGATTGGACATCTGTGGACCACGGAGCTGTCTGAGTAATCTAATATGGCACTGGTAGCCTCATTATTGACGTGGAAATGTAAAAATTAGATTCAACAGTATGTCACAGGCTCGATTAGTCATCAGCTTGTGAAAGCTCTCTGAGTTAATAATAAATGAAATATTTTTATTATATTGAGTACCTCAATGCCAATGTGACTATGTAAACCAAATCTTAAAATTATTTTTCTCAGAATACTGTATGTCCTTCTCATTTCGGTCACACAGAATGGAAACTTTCTCAGGTTCTTGTGCTTGAGGCAACGGGAGAGTAAATGTGTGTTCACACGATTTTGATCAGGGGAATATTGGACCCGCTGAAAAGGAACGGGAAATGACTGGGAATGACACATAAATGTGATCCCATTCACCCTGTGTAATCAGTTCTTCTGGCTGATTAAACACCTCCTCAGCTTGACACCAGGAAATACCCCAATAATGTTATTAACCTAAAAGTGTCTCAGTCTGGATGCACACTCTTGAAATGAGGTGTAATTAACCAAAACAGGTGGAAATACCTGTGTAATTGCAACTTAATTTCTTGGATGTTGCTGTTTTTGTTTATGCATTTGTTCCCAGGATGAAGAGGAGCATTCCTTAGCATCTCGTTTTAGAAATATGAAGAAAAGAAAAATTTGTGACAGGGAGGATCGGACTGACAGTGGTGCTACCCGCATCCCGAATGCATCAGAGAAGCTGGAGTCACAGAAACCATTTCTGTGTTGGTTTTCATGATGTGTGAAATGTAAGTTAAGAAATGATCCCTGAGGAAAAAGAGAAGCTGTCATTAGTTTGTAATGTTCTATTTAGCGGAAAACATTTTGCTATTGTGGTTGTTTGTTGCTAGTTAATGAGATCCAGTTCAGTGAAATGTTACCTTTGTAGGAGGAGTTGTTACAGCAAATTTCACGACTGTATAAATACAGCTTATATCACTATTTACAGTGTTGCATATACTGATTTTGAATGTGCACAGCTTCGTCCATTTCTTGTCGTTTCCTTTCCCTCTTTTTCTCCCTCTCGTTTTTGTTTTTGCTGGCTGAAGTTTTTCCTCCTCGCCTGGAGTTTGTTTCTTTGATTTTATCCTCCACGGGCTGGTTCATGGGCCCGATTAGCTCAGCGTTTGTGTCAAGATGGGAGGAAAGGTTGAACAAAGAATGAGGGATTTACACCCCGACGACAAGAACGCTGAGACAGACATTTCACTATAAGAACCACGCAATAATGGAATATACAACATGTAACACATTTGTAAAAACTTATCTCAGCTGTATGGAAATGAGTCTATAATCTGGTGTATTGCAGCAGTCAGTTTCCCTCCAGCGTCTCTTGCGTTTTCGGTTTCTTATTTGTAAACGTATCAGGACTGATCAAAACCTCCATCACGCACCGTCCCAGAAGTAGAACTCCCAACAAAACCAGGTGTGTTGGTGTTTGCGGCCGGCCGTGCTGCTGCATTGCCGGGCGTTACATCATATTCTTGTCTCTTTCTATTACCCCTGCGCTCGCTCAGCATAGAGGCAGGGCGACAGCGTAATCAGCGTGTAATACTCCGAATCATTACTCTATATGTGTCACCTTGCCAGGTGCTAAATGCTCACTTCTGATATCCTTTAACACCTCACGTCGCAGTCCTCGCCCTCCACTCCTTTGCCTGCCTGATGATATTACAGCGGAGAGGTGCCAATTAAATGACAAAGGGAAGCTAGCTGCCTTCGCCGCAGACAGGAAGGACTATTTTTACCTGTGGCGACCTGTTCCCCGCGGTTGCCGCGACAACCTCTGCGACAACATTATTTAATCAGACTTTCACCAGACCAATTTATACCAATCCTGTTTAGAGACGGGTGTGGAAGGTGTGTTTAATTCTCATTAGCACAGTGCGGGAAACGACAAGCGACCTTTCATATGGTCGTACAACATATGGATGATTAATTAACTTTGTTCCTTGTCTTGTCCATTCTTAGACTCACCCCTCATGTTAACACCTGATGTATGAAGATACTGGGCTTTTCAAGTCGCCTGAATGCAAGCTCTGTGATTATTTCTAGACTTGCCACATTAAGTGAGGTTTTACAGTACATGTCATGTAATAAAGAACTGGTGGTAAGGTGGCAAACTGGTATTTCGAACAGTAAAAATATGGATAATTCACCAGCAGAGGGTTGTGGAACATGTGCATGTGCACTGTCCACCTTCAGCCAGATTAAGGTGGTAAACATGCATGAACCACTGACCCAGAACCTCATGATGGTGTCTTGAAACCTGATAAAGACAGTGTCAAAACCCTCTTGGACCTTTGGTGGACAGACTGACAATCCTCCTTAAACTGTTGCTCTAATACTTCCTTAGGCTGCTAAAGAGACCAGTAAAATTGGCAGATGTGCCAATGAAAATCATCTTGAAGATGAACAACTTAATGGTTGATTGCTTGATTAAGTAGGAAGAACGCAGGGTTGAGGAATGATGAATCCGGGATCAACGACATGTGAAATGACAGGGACTGCGACAGAGCAGACACAATGGAGTCGTTTCAGGGTCTAAGTACAACCTCTGAGATGCTTTGTGATTTAGTTCCTCTGAGAAGGTCTGTGACACACGTGACGGTGAATGGCCTGCAGTGCAAACCCCTGATGTGTCCACGTCAAGCAGCAGACGGGAACACACCTCTACTGGTGACACCTTGACACATACACACAGATGTGAATAGCAACGTGTCCCAGCTGTCCACTCGTTGATCTGATTGCCTAAGACTCCTGATAACGCATGGCATAAACAGGGCTGAGTCTTTATAGAAGTCTTTGTATCAGACATACAGAGAGAGAGAGAAAGAGAGAGAGAGAGGCAGAAAGGAGATGCTGGAATGTATTGTGTTATTGCTATTAAGTGAAAAAAACAAACAAATAAATAAATAAAAAAAAGATCTCTTCGTGGACATATGTCTTCATGTAAATGAATGACACTGGTTGGTCTATTGGTACGTATGCTGACATTATATTTTGTTTCATCGCTCAAAGTGACACAACATTACAAAGAAGCATAATGAGAAGTTGCAAGATGATCCCAAGTAAATATGTGGACAACAGTGCAACTTGGAAACGTCTGACTGGCGCAGAAGAAGAAATAATAGCTGCACCTTAAGGTGTCCTCACTGCCTTAGAGAGCTTCAGGCCAATGCTACAGTAGATTTCATCATCTTAAGAAGACCCTGATGCACAGAACCACTGATTTATGATTCAGCTCAGTTCATGGTTTTGTGGAGAAGCAAGTGGAGGTAAAAAAGGTGTGTGTGCGAGAGAAAGAGAGACAGGCAGTAGACACAGCAGAGGCAGAGACAGAGCGATCGGTCTTATTTGATTTCGGGAGAAAGAGTGAGTGAGCGAGGCAGGGAAGAATGGAGGGAAGGAGGGAAGGAGGGAGGGGCTGTCATCAGTTTATGAGCCAGAAAGTGGGTGGTGATATTGACTGGTGTTTCATTACCCTTGAATAGGCTATTGATCAGTCTGTTAGGAAGCCTTGTGTATTTCTGTAACACACACTACACACTACACACACACACACACACACACACACACACAAATACACTGTGCTGGCAATAGGCTGTCATCGTAATGATTGATTGGCAGACATTTTGTCTCTGTCTCTCTCCCAACAACTCTGACACACACACAGATGCCTACACGTGAGCCCACAATCAAACTGGCATACAGCACAAGATTCCTCCTACAACTTTGTCTCTCACACACACACAATACTGCTGGTCTCTCTCCTATGCAGGCTCCCATCTCAATGCTATCTCTGCTCATTATGTCGCCTTTGTGTCCTTGCCCTACTGCCAAGAGCGATTGGGCCAGAGCGCCCATTGTTCCAGGCCCTGTCTATCAAGCCTCAGTGCTAGCTTATCAAAATGAACATTACCATAACACAGGACCTGCTGGCATCTCAGCCACACACACACACACACACACACATACACACACACACACACACACACACACACACACACACACACACACACACACACACACACACACACACACACACACAGAAAGAGAAATACCAAAGGTGAGGTGAGCAAAGACCACAATACAGCTCCACATAATGGTGTCTTGACATTTGCAGAGCGACAGGTAATAGAGGGCTAATAGCTTTCTTGGTCTGGGAATGTGTGTCTCTGTGGTTTTGTGCATCATCTCTCGTATGCCTGAGTGTTCCGAAAAAAAGAACACACAACATATACATGCACAGCAGTTTAATGTCCTTTCATAGAAGTCCAATTTACAGAGAGATTTTTTGCTGAAAGGACCAATATTTTTCTTGTCATAATGGGACTAACACAGCACTCTGTTAGCAGTATACGTGAGGCCAAATGTAAACAAATGATTGCAAAATATTAGGCAGACTTTGTTCTGTAAGTGTCCCCAGAAATTAATGTAAAGAACTTGTTAAAAATGTCTATAAATAAAAAAAATCTAGACCCAAATGTTACATCTTCAATCTAAATCTAATCTTTATGACTATGAACTAAAGCTAAAAGTTAATTCTAAGTAAACCAGGAAATTGCTTAACATTTTTGTGCTTAAACTCCAGTGTTGAATGTGAGACAGGTGAGCTATAAATCAGCTGTTGTACTGACTGTAGCTGCCTTCTAACACAAATCAACAGTCGTCAGTTTGTTGTTGCTATGGTGTTTGTAAACTCTGTAATGAGCAGACAAAACAGAACTTAGTTTAGGGATCTGTCAGTTTAGGGATCATATTAGGTCTGACCCGGTTTTAAATAGTTCACAGCAGCTGAGGATGATAAGACACACAAACAGAGGGGCGTTAGCCTGTCAACAAGCGAGTCCAGCGGTATACGATATAAGTGAATGTTTATTTAGGACTGAAGACGTCTGTCTGTCTGCTCGGCTGTCAGTCACTGTTTGTCTTGTCAAGTGGCTCCGTATTAAAATATTCATTGGTTTATTTCCCTCTATGCAAATTTGATTCCTGGCAGACAGAGTAAATGCAGAATCTTCCCATCATCTTGTGCAAACACACAGACACACACACACACACACACACACACACACACACACACATACACACACAAACCCCGTAGAAGCTGTTTTCCTTGAGGATTCAAAGTCACTCCCACCCGGATTTGGGCAGGACTGTGTGGGTGATATCTAGCTCGTCTGGCTCTTCACACTCTCCTCTTCTTCTTTCTCTCTCTCACTCTCTCTCTCACTCTTCATGTCTTCATGTGCAGGATTTGACTCCCAATCATCCATCTTGTCTTGCACCACATTATTGTTCATCAGTCCGGCCAACCAAACCATTCACAGAAATACCTTTCTGTGTTCAGTTTCTTGCCTTAGAAGTCTGAACAGAAGAAATGGAGGAGACATGCAGACATGATCAGAATGCTCATGCAATTAATCTATTGCCTTTATCTAAAGTACACGTTTTAAAGAAAAACAATGTATGAAACAATTCTTATCAATAGTTTTTACAGTGTTACTTGCTGTGATTTGTCCTCTAAAATCAAACACAATTTAGCAAATTAAATCTGAGGGGTATTACTTCCAAATTGTGATCCAAAGGACAAAGACGTTCAGGACTATATCCACAGACATGCAAGGTGCACACACAGAAAAAAAACAAGCATAAGGAGGTGGAGGTGCATTGAGGCGATCTGACACACACAGGTGCACGACGACCCAGGCACAGACACACGGGTACAGATGGAAAACTCACAAAAGTGCATCTCGCCGTGCCAGCACAAATACTGGCACATACTGTGTGTACCAAACAGGCACAGAGGTACAAAGGCACACACAAGGGCATCGCATAACAATCCTCTTAAGTCTCCCCCTGCCCTATCCCAGACCCAGAGCTGTGATCTGGAACCTCCACAGTCCAAACACACACACATACACACACACACACACGTAAACACAGTCTCACAGCCTCTCAGAGCATTCACAGTGGAGGTCACACTCCTGAAATTTCAAGCTCCATGTGATAGCAACAGCTATGCGCCTGCTTGTTGGACAAAGTCACCCGATACATACATTTTCATATTCATGCCTGTTACTCCCAGTTTTAAAAAGGTCATTTTCTCAGCAGCTATTTGCATAGCAGAGTTGCATACACAGGGAGATGAGTGGTCGATGAGTCAGTGAAAATGTGCCGGAGGCACCGAGTTGTTTGTTGTCCACAGACTTCAGATCCTTTCTGTCTAAGTGTTTTATGCGTTATTGCAAATCCCTAAAGCACTAGAAGTCGCAGTATTTAGTGTAATTACTTGACATTTACAGACCTGTGATGATACCTTGGCCTGTCTTGTGGCGCATTATGTCTGCTATTTGGCTGACATCTTGTATTATTGTAATCGTGGTGTGGTTGTTTCAAGTTTTAATCACATTTTTATTTATTTTTTTCTTAAGGATTCGGTTGTGATCTCAGTGTGTGTGTGTGCTTTCATTAATGTGGGCATGAGTACTCATGAATACTGGAAAAGAAACCTGGAGGCAAAAAAAACAAAAAGAAAAAACGATCAAGGACCGAGCAAAAGAAAATTGAACAAACTGATGGAAGGAGAAAAATAGTGAGAGAAAGACAGAGAAAAGATGTCTCCCACAGAGATCTGCGATGCTGGAGAGAATCAGGACCTTTTTGTCGAGCTGGCCCTTCCTCCTGTGTTCTGAAATGAAACCAGTGAATCTTTTCCAGACCAGCTCACACACACGGTGGCTGGAGCGAGTCTAAACTGAAGGTAACTACTACACACTGTTAAATCCCTCAGAAAATGCCCTTTATTATTTCTCACATCGTACTTTAGAAAATGTCTTTTCTATCACTGTCTTGTGGTAGTCCTTGAGAGCATTCAGCAGCACTCCCTGACGGCTGAGCTCTATAATTTCAAGGAGATCACTAAACAGCCCTAATCACCTATCAGGAGACCGACTCGGTCGGATCAATAATCACATTAATGAGTCCGATTAGCACCGCTGCTACAGTAGCCTCAGTTTTGTTCTAGAGCTACCGGAGTTTTCCCCATTTCTGGACATAAATTATAATTTTCATAATTTTCGGCTTGTTTTCAGGGCTCGTAATCGCTAACTTAAGTGTCGCTCCTCCATTGGACACATGATTTACTTTGATTACGAGCTCCATCCACTCACTGCGATATTTAGACTCTACTGTCCAAGTCGTTACACGCAGCCAGCAATGGAAACTACTTACTATGTGATGTTCTCACAGCCAAGTTCAAAATCCACACCCCATTTAATCACTATAGTCATTATCCAAACTGAAGGCTGAACCCTGCCAGCCAAAACTCCGTCTGAGCTCCATTAGGTGGCCACTGCCAGCCCGTCCAGATGGCGGTTGCTGGGCGCAGCCACCATGTGGCCGGCTTGGACTCATTGAGACAGAGTGGATTATCTCACCATCCCTCTCTGCACCCGTGCATGTCAAACACACACAAACACACACACACACATGCAAAAACAGTTTGTACACAGACATATGAAACCACCTAAACTTCAAGTCCTTCCCATTGGGAATCGGGTTAGTTAAGATAAGTAAAATCCACATTTTACTCACAATTACATACAATACCTCAAGCTGAAAGGCTCCACGATTTTCATGGGCTTTATAAATCCCAAACTGACTCAAAGTTATTTTTATCCATAAACAGCCCCAAGTCCTACATAGATTTTCATCTATGAAGTGCTTAGTGGCTAGAGTAATCTTGAGGAAAATATAACAAAAATGTTATATGAGCTTGTATAATATACAGATTGCTTGATCGGTTTCGTTTACTATAGATAGAGAATCACAGATTTTCATTCATTCCATCGACCCAGCTGAGGCCAGTGCAGAACAATCAGTCTTTTAATGAATGCCATCTATTGAACAGTGATGGAGTTGGAGCTGTGCTGAACTGAGCTGGAGTGTTTGTAAGCAATGAAACGGGACAAAAAAAGAGTGCATGGGGAACGGGCTGAAGGTCGATGAATTGTGTCAGCCTTGCGGGAGGAGATCCAGCTGAGGCTGAGCGGGATGTAAAGGAACATTTGCACAATCGCACCTCAACTCTCTCAACTTGAAGCACATGAGTCGTGAATCATCCCATCAAGATCAGATGCAGGTCAAATCATAGACAGTATGAATGAAGTGTGTATATCCTCCAAAAGTTTTTTCAAACAGGTTTTACTTCACTGCTCAGCAAAGAGGAGTTTGTGGAGCTGCTGGGGCTGATTCCTGGCCAGATGCTGTGTGTTCATAACTCTGGCTCCTGTTCCCACTTGATTTTGTAAACACCGAGCGATATTGCACCGTCATCCTCCACAGGAATCAACACAGATGTGATAACATAGAGGGGGGAGAAAAATAATCCATGTCTACTCGACCCTTAAGACAAAGCGCGGTCCCATCACTCAAATGTGAAAATGTTGCCGCGGCATGACATGGTGAGTACTTTTGTGACATCATGCCAAAAGAAGAAAAAAGAAATGTAGGAGAGCTGTTTTTTTTTATTTTTGCTCTGTTGCAAATCACCTGCTAAACATGTCTGAGTAAGTCTCTCTTTAAAATGTGAAATATAAAGTAATGTCGTAATTGGAATATGGAACTGTTATATTTTGAGGTTTATTGTCAAGGTTACTGAACAATATGTGCAGAATAAAATTGATAATTTGTACTTGTAGGTTTGTCCACTGAAGGGCATCTTATTAAGTGTCCGACACTCTGACATCCCATAAGTTTTACAACCTTGTGTCCGGCAAGATTCTTCTTTGAGGAAGCTGGACATCCTAAGCATTGATTTATTTGTTATTTTAGAGGACAAAGATTAGATTTGAAAAACATCTCACTCTGTACATCTTGTTTGAAGACACGTATGATGACATACAGATACTAAAAAAGTGTTTCCATCACACTTCTGTCATCAATTTCCATATCGACCACCGCTTCATTAGAGTGTTAAAATGATTCAGCGATATGTGAGATGCTTTTCGAAATGCGGGTGTTTACATTACCATTTTTTATTATTTTAAATGCTTCAATATTCAGAGGGAAAGCTCAGAACTTGGAGGGCTAGAGCAGAGCAATCTCAGACATTGTTTGTTCTGGCAGTAAACCACACGAGCTGACTTGCTTGTTGTTGGATTGGATTAAAAAGGGGCAATTTGACGCATCAAGCTTGTGTCTGTGTATGGCGTATGTGAATAAGCATGGAGCCAATTAGGGTTTAGGCAGTTAATGGGCTGAGACCTGATGATGTGTGATTGCTGGGGTTTCTTGGGGAGCTTCAGCTGTCATGTCACATGCAAACACACACACACACACACACTGTTGATGAAAATTGCAGTGACAGACGAGTGTTCACGTCTCCATTTTCTCTGGTTCCCTTTTATTTTCCTCTTAGGCTTTATTTTACTTCCCAAACACCTTTTACACAAAAACATCCATAGCTAGTTACACACATCCACACAAACACAAGAACACACACACCCATGCACTCACACTGTCTAATGAATAATGGCTGGAGCGAAGGGTGTAGAGGTTATTCATTTACAAAGCACTTCCTCGGCTTTCATCTCCCTGTAGGCGCAGGATTCTCATGCTGAATGAATACCTTGAGACAGAGAGGTAGAGATGAGATATTTAATAAGCCTAATATATTGTATGCTGAGCCAACCTAAGCACACTCACACACACATATACACAGACACACATAGTCTCCTTCTGCTCTGCCACCAGGCTCCACTACGACTGCTCTGACAATCCTCGGCTTAGCTTTGGTGGAACTGCATAGTTTGTTTTAAGCAACAACAGCTGCCTTGACTAAAGAGAGAGCGTAAGAGAGAAAACAAAAAATCACCTGAGACATCTAAGAGTACAAAAGCAGCAGGAGCTAAAACTTTGATTCACTTTAACTGTAGACAAACAAAAGATTTGCAGGTTTACCAGAGCAAATGTGGCACTGAAGACAGGGAATAAAGAGCTCTGCAGCAGAGAGCAGAGTGAAGGATCATAACTTCCACAGCTATCACGGAGTTGCATGGAAATACTGAAGGATGGTCTGAGCCAACGGAGGGGAAAACCATCCATTATGAAGAGGTAAAATGAAGACAAATAAAATTGTCAAGGCACTAAGTACTGACCTTCATATGACTCCAGTGTTTGCGCTCTTTAATAAACCAAAGTGGACGCGGTGATAACTAAATGTACCAACATGAACGTGTCTGCAGGTGAAGATTGCACTCGACCTTCATTTTTGGCAAAATCTTGACAGAAACGCTGACAAAACGCTGATCTGTCATTTAATACACCCATCCTCTTTGTCTCTGCCACAGCCACAGGAACTCATGTTTTCAAAGACACACACACACTTCTCTTTACCTCCTCCAGGACTTTGCCTGCCGTGCCAATGTGTTGCGCTGCTCTAATTAAAGGCAGGTTTCCATTGGGGCACCACACTGAGGTTATAACACCACATCGCAGTGACAATTGAACCTCTCACACATTGTTGTTGCACCAGCAGTGCTCAATGCAATATCTCTCTGGCACCTTGACTTATTTATAAACATCCTGTGACTGAGCTGGAGGGAGGGCATTGTTTGCTCCCCCATAAGGCGTTCATAAACTCATTTAATTAACATGTGTTTTTGTGTGTGTATCTGTGATGATGACACAAAAGTCCATATGGGTGTTTGTATGCTGGTGTTTGAGCGCCTGTGTGAACATGTTCCGTCTAAGATCTTGTGTATTCATTGTTTCTTTTCTTTGCATTTTGTCCTTGAGTCCTGGAAAGGTTGATTTAAATAAAATATATTATTATTACTGTCTGTAATTCCGTGTATTTCATGCATGACTTTTCTATGGAACATGCAGTTTAATACAGCCCATGAATTATCAGATGAAAAACAGTTTGAGGTACATGCTGAGCATGCAATTACAGTTAGAGAAGAGAGGACATGGAAGATGTATCCTCTCATTTTTGCCCTTTGCAAATTCCTACATTGCAAGCATCAGCACACAATACTGTATGCAATATGTTTGAGCATCCATCCATCATTTTTTCTTACCCATTATCTCTAGTACACAACAAGACAAAGGCAAGGACTGTACCCAGTCCATCTCTGAGCACATGCACACACAATTCACTGTCACCTAGAGGCAATTTAGAGTCTCCGAACATGCATGTGTTTGGCATGTGGGCGGAAACTCAGAGACAAAGGGAGAACACACACATCTCCACACAGGAAGTTCCTACTCCGACAACAAACCAGGAAACCTTCTTTCTCTAAAGAAATGTTCTTCTTTTATTTTGTTTTGTTTTGCAGGTGAAACACGTCCTCTGATCAGTCTGGATCATTAAGGGGGCTGTACCAGTGACGAGCATCAGATCCCTACTAATTGCAGATACAGCAGCTTTTCTCTGTTTACATAATTACACCAACTGTTTAACTCTGTCTCCGCCTCCTGCCAAATTATGAAAAATATGCCTTGGGACAAATAAGGGGGGAGGGGATTTCTTTTCCATGCTAACCATTTGATGATCTGTCTGACTGCAACAACACCATCGCACAGGGTCAGGTACTTTCACTACCTTCAAAGTTGGTTTACATAAGAACATAATGGCTGCCATGACTGGTGGAGGGACTGCAGAAATAACTCTCTGATGACCACATGTATGAACATGTCATTTAAAGAGGCGGCTGCTGTCAGTTTCGGACAATGGCAGGAAATCTCTGCAGTATACGTGTCTCGCTTGGGGCAATTTTCTTGTTCAGCAGATCTGTTGTGTTCAATGTCAACCAACATGCAGCCTCTCTGACAGTTGCAGACTGGAGGTCAGTGGACCAAACCTGGAGGGGTGGAGATCTTTGCTCCAGGCTGGTACAGTTGCCCTGCTCCACATTAGCCCCAGTACAACAGACCCAGAACTGAGAAAATGTGGAATAAAAAAAACAAGACCACTGGCGCTAATGCATTGATGTTTTTTATACAGTAGAAGAACAAAGATTATCACTAATTTGATTCAATTTCTGTACCATTTTTGACTGTAGTGTTCTAACAATTCTCTTTTACTGCATCTCTATTATACATTAGTCTGCATTGCTTAGTTTTTGTATGTTAATTGGTACAACTAGCAGTTATTACGGTGAGTATTTCTTTATGGATGTTCCAGTAGAAGAACACATGACATGCCTGGTCAAACAGCAAAAATACTGCTGCCATGTTTTAGTTTCTCTTTGCTCCATGTTCTTGTACTTGTATTGTACCCAAACTGTGTTCCAACTGACCTAATCATGCATGTGTTTGGACTGGAGAGGAAGGAGTTTCCAGAGATAACATCCAAACTTCAAATGATAAGGAACTTGGTCTCACAGAGTCAAACCCAGGTCCAGTACCACACCTATCTGTGACACTCTTATCAGCATAAGGTTAATGGTGGATTAGCCAAAGCATCAAATAGAGCGACTGAGGGTACCAAATACTGTATTGGTACAGTTGGTTTACACAAATGTACCAGTGATGTGACAACACACGTTTAGTCTGAGTCGCGACACAACAGGTCGAACGTCTGCCTACTGTGTCTTTTTAGCCTGACTGGCAGCCTTTCTCCCAGTCCCTTACAAATTCGCCCATTGTTCATGGTATGGCTGCCCTGCAGTTTACACTGTGGGATCGCAGGCATTTATAGCACCTAGGCAGAGCGTCCCCCAAACTGGGACGCTTTGCAGCGGAGCTGTGCAGAGAGATTAATTTGTAGAGGAGAAAAAAACGGGGGGAAGGGAGAGTAGTTAAGAGCCAGAGAAGTGATGTGTCCCCCCAAGGGCCCAAAGCGGCACGCACCTGTCTACATCCTGAAGTGATTTATTTTGTGGAGGCATGATGATACAATTATAATATAGGGCAAAAAGACTCTGTGGTATCGTTTGACAACTGCTTGAGGACGACAGAGATACTGTAGCAGCGAGGGGGAGGATAATCGTGGCTAAAACCGAGGAGGAGAATTCACAAAGTTATAGCTGCTGCCTTTGTACTTCGGATAGTAAACACTATGCACCCTCAGACATACTTGAAGGAAATCTGTGCAAGTTTTTTTTGTAAATAAAGGTTCTCATAAAACACCTCATGCTCACAGTGACTGCTTTGCTTGGGTTAATGTCCTGTTTTGTTTTTATGATACCATATGAGCATTTGTTGGACTGTGTGTCTCTCTGGGACCAAATCATAACAGGGGAATAACTTGTGGTCATAGGCTGATGGCTATCACATCAACTGCAGTACTGTATTTCTTTCTGCTTGGCAGTGACAGTGGTCTGCATACGTACTCTTTATAGATTTTAAATATTATCTTACATTTCTGTTTTGATTCACAGCACCTACCAATGTGGAGGATTTTACAGTTTCCTTTCAACCATGTTTCGTTTTTTTTATGGAGGAAAGGAAAAATAAAATAACTTTTTCTTTTCACAATTTCCTTCTGTTGACATTGGGCAACCTCAAAAAAAACAAAAAAAAACAAAGTGCCTTTCAAACACTGCGTCGGCGTTTGGTCCGTAATGCATGTTTGAGTTCACTGTAGCGTGATGTAAAACTCTTCATGCGACACATATACATAACGTGTGTGTAACATACATCTCCAGGTTGTACTTATGGCTGAATTTGAACTGTCATTTGTGATGCACAAAACACACGCTATGCAGCTATTGAGCAATGCATATGTATGAACACGCACCAACACGCATCCAAGAGCAGAGACACAGGTTGACACAATGTTCTGCTCACTGAAAGAGGAAACACTGATAGGCTTTTGAATAAAGAACCCAAGTTCAGAGGACAAACCTGCGAATGTTGAAAGGAGGAAAAAAAGCACAACTTCCTCTGCCTGTGAGACAAAGATAATGCTAAGGTAGAGCTCTGACCTAGTTCCAGAGGATGTCTCGGTTTATCCTAGTCTCCCATACAGTGGAAGGCATAGAATATGTACTGTACTTAGAACATCTATACCACCAGAGTTTTTATTAATTCTATGAAATATAAGTAAAGATTGTCATGGGTTAAATTGACAAATAAGCCCCTTTCGCACATATAGCCTTACCGGACATTTACATGGGTCTTATCTAGATGACAGGTATGTATAAACGTGATCTGAGGTTGTTTTATCAGGTTAAAAACTATGTTTACACGATGGTTCAGACCTGACGATGTGAAGATGTGAAGAGATGTGGGGCAATACGTGGTTACATAATCACGTTTTCCAGTTGCAGGTTTTGTGATAAATTTCCCTTCGACCCATTTATTTGTTGTGATGTTTTTCAAACACCATTAGAAAGAACAGAAGTCATAGAAAGCAGTAAATGTACTGGCAACCTGTCTTTCAAAACAGTTGCCTCTCTTCCAGAGGCATACGTACATACGTACAACAGACCCTTACTGTAGTTGCAATAGGGCTAACTGCAGAGTAGGTAGATATGTGAATGGCTAAAATCGTAGACCTGGAGAGACTTGAGGGACATTTAGATCAGGAATTTGCTAATGTGTGAAAATGGCTATACAGACACATCATATAATATTTTCCCTCAATAGTACAGGGGCCATCTTCTTAAATCAAATACTCTTGGGGAGGGTCAGTAATTTATTGAGTTTTAGACGACATAATTTCTAAAATTAATTGACTTTGCCATGACTACAAACAATGTAATTGTCCCCTGTTATCGTGTATGTCTTCATTAGAGAGTAGCTGCGCTTGGAAAATTGACTGACTTTCAGGCTTGATAATTCAAGCTCTCAAGGTCCTGGAGGCCTTGAATCTATAAGAAGAGGAACGTTTGGTGGGGAGAGATAGATGGACAGAGGAAAATCTTTGGCTCCGGTCATTTTTCACACTTCAGTGGCTTTTGTCCTTTCCCTCATCAGGCTTCACTGCAGTTAAGAAAGCTTTTCTCAGTTCGATATAAACGTCGTCTACAGTCACAGCAACTTTTCCTTTAGTCAGAAAGTGCGAGGGGTGATTGCACAGAAAAAAGCCATCGGAGTACACTGTGATTTGCAAATCTGTGACATAAAAATGAAACTGACAACAAAATGTTGACCACGTTCTTACTGACACAGACACACACACATGCACAGGAACCCACCCTCACCCTCGGGCTCACCCTCATATTGACTCTATCAATCAGCAGCGCACAGGTGATGGGGTTTTTCCTCCGTTGGCTCGACCGGCTCTGTGATTTTCTCTAAGTGGACGTTCAGCCTTGGTAACATCTGTGTTTACCTCCCTCGCTGACAGCGGATGGATCAGCCTCTCTCTCCACCTGCCACTGAGATGTCTCCTCAGAGGAGGAGGAGGAGGAGGCTGTGATCACCCACAGCTTATGCTCAGATGAAGCAGCAGGAACACATGCTGCATGTGTGTCTCAGTGTGTGTGTGTGATTACTAAGAGGTGGCACATTAGAGGCAATGCTCACAGGAGCTTTTTTCGTTTTTACCCTGTTACACACAGGAGAAAATGTGTGCAACAATGATCCTCTCTGGGGGGCTGATGAAGGTTCAGCGGGCTAAATTGTAGCTAATATCCCTGCCGTTGTTAAATCAGGTGCTGAGATCTCTCCCTGGGATAACGAGACAATCGCCTGCCCGCTTGACTTTCCATGTGATCATTAATGCAGGACAAACCTTTATGTGAGGTAGTACAGTAAGAGAAAAGGGAAAAAAATGCCTGCAGCATGTGAGGTATTGTGTATTTTGTAGATGGTAAATAAAGACACATAAAGATACTGCACAATGGAAAGTGCAATGACTAATAAAGATTGCGTTGAATAAGGGAAATAAGATTTGGACTGTTTGGAATGTACCAAGTTCTCATGTCGATGGGGGTGGTTTTAGCTGTCTACTGATTACATTTACATTCTCACTGTACTAACTGAAGGTAGTTATCTTTAAGTACCTTAGTTCCCAGCTTACACCTAAGCAGATTTGATGGAAATGAGTATCAATAAGGAATCGTTTCAATGAGCAGAATCAATAATTGAGTCACTAAATTCTTCAGGTCCCTTCCCTACTCTTCCAAAAATAAAATAGGCAGCAATTTCATGTTCCTATTATTTTATGTTTCATAGGTTTAATACTCAGGTGTTTACAGTTTACAGTAAATTTGCAATCTAGTGATCTGTATCTCTACAGCACACTAATGTATTTTGTTCCCACACAGATGCAGGCATTAAAATATCACCCTACTTCACAGCTACGGGGTGAAAACAGCGGGTGGAGAGTGACTGGCCAGCTGTTGTAGAAAACAAAGGGCAGCACATCACCACAGCTTCTATTTCAGGTGGAAGCTGCAAGCTGCTGTTTGATAATCAGCTGTTGTTGTGTCTTCCCACCGTGAACACAACAAATGGAGTCCCAAACCCTCTGCCTTTCACTGTCACGGTGCAGAGTCCTGCCGTATCTTACTCCAATTCTCTGTCGCAGCCTCTCTCAGCCATTGTTACTCCAGCCCTTTACCACCATGGTCACAAATCCTCACACAAAAGAGAGACCTGGAAGAGGTTGAGCTGCAGCGAGGGACCTGCTTTTGAACGAGGGACAGTGTGACTGTTGACTGGAATCAGAGAAGCAGATGCATCCTTGAGGGAAATAAAAAAAAATAACAAAAGAAAACATGAGTACCACTACCATCATCTGAGGGCTCTTACTGGGAAGGATCTGTACTTTAGTAGAACAGTGTAAAAAAAAATTCCAACCTAATGATGGCTCTGCTCCCTCCAGCGTGAGTCCGAAACTTATTTGTATGTGTTGTATCGTGGCGGGAGAGAAGAGGAAAGGTATTTGCTAGGAGAGTGTTTTAGCCTTCATTATTTAGACCCCTTGTGAATCCATTCTTCACTACATGCCTTTTTTCTTCAAGGTTGATGTTTTTACAATAGATCTGTAAAATAAGTACAGACCATCGATGTGTTGTCCTAGCATGACAGCTGCTCAGTCCATTCACTATACAGTGCTTCATGGAATGCAAACACATTATTGGTCTGGGTTTGCAACAAAATGTGAACGATTCGAATCAAGCTGCATTTATTGAAATTGGAATTGGGATTTTCCATTTGTAAATCCCCTTATGAGCCAGACGTGCCTGAAACACATATTGGACTAATTCTCAAAGGTTTCATGAGTTACAGAATTTCAAAAGCTAAAAAAGAAAATCCAAAGGGAAATCACACACTGCAAATTATTTGGCTCCTACTAAAATGAGGCTTAGATTCACAAGTGTCAGATAACTTATCTTGTTTTAATGGTTAATTTCTTGTACGTGTTTAACTTCACACTCACTAATCTTGAATCAAGCACTTCACTTCTTATTTCAAGAAATCTTGTTAAGTGAAAGAGTCTTCTTACATGAACTGATAATTTCACTTGTTTTGAGACTTTTTTTCTCAGATTAAGAGTTTTATCTTGACTTTAGGAACCCCTTTTTTGCAGTACAGAGACTTCAACATGACACTGAATAAAACAAAGCAGGGGTGCACGTGAGGTTCCCAACAGCTTTGTGGTCACAAAGTTTACTGGCTGTTTCAGAATTACTGGAGTTAACCGTGCAGATAACTCACAATTGTTCTTTTCTAGGAAAATGTGACATGTGAGAGCAGCGATGTGTAATTATGCCTGGGAAGCCTGAGACGTGGGTGTGAGCTGGATTGTGATGTTCCACCACAGGGAATTTCTTTTAGGCATCAGGTGGTTGCAGGGGGGATCTGAACAAGTGTTTCGGTGGTTTTTATGTAGCTGCTGAATGACAATATCATCTTCTCTACATCGGCCAAGGACAGACAGTAGATGAGGATTCTGCAGCCAACATGCCTGATAGATGACCCTTGGATTCCTGCTTTCTCCGGGGAAAATTACCTGTAAAGCTGCAGAGGCTCCCACATGATTCAGGGTCATGACCACACACTGGGATGATGGTTAACCATCCATACGGCCTAATGCCCCTACACATCCATCCAGCCATCCACCCATATATCCAATCCATCCATCCATCCATCCATCCATCCATCCCAGTCATCCCCACAATGTTGCAGAGACGTGTCAGCCATGACAGTCCTACAACACCCAGAGCCTTAAGATTCTCAAGCCGGATTTCATCCATCCCTGGGGCTGTGCCACTATGGAGTTGTTTAACAGCCACAGCATTAATATTTTATATGATTGATTTTACTCTTACTGCCTGTGGCTTCACACTTGCATTAACAGACGCGGCTCTATAATTTTTCTCCTTGCTTCATGACTCAGGAACTTGTTTGAGTTGCGTACAACTTTGGTTTTGCTTTTGAATTCGTTTACATGTTAACAAAGCAGCTTCACCGTCATTTAGCTATTTGATCATTTGCCTACAACAATCATTGCGCTACTTTTCATATGGCAACATGACAATGCTGTTTTTCATGTTTTTCATTGCTTCATCGCATGTTTTACTGTTGGATGAAGTTGTTCTTGTTTTTCTCTCAGTTGAGTCTGAGATTTTATCACATTTTTATGTGAATCCTTTCAATTACTCCTCGTCTCACCAGCGTCTTGAAGAGCTTCTCTGGTTGCACTCTCACCTTTTGGTGACTCTGCCAACAGACCTGCACCTCCATCCAGACATCACTGTCCTGCCCAGTCGGCTGCTCCGTCGAAGATTCAATCAATGACAATTACAGCACATTAAGTTTAAGATTGCTAGTAAATTTTCATGTTGGAAAAAAAGGGGCATTTTTCTTCTAGGGGGTTGAATGAATTCCTTCATATGAATGTCCACCAAAGATAGATGCTGAAGATGATACCCTTGGTGGAGTTTGTAAAGCACAGAGCACCTGAAGGTATAAGCAAGTAATAATCAAGTTTTGATTGACAGTTGAAACAAATAAATAAACAGGACACATCTGGTGCAGATGAAGAAAGTAATATTCAGTAAAATTGAAAGACTGTATAAGTTTACACTCTGGGTTTGAAAACTGTATTAAGGGAAGGCAGTGTGCCAGCTGAGGTAAGAAGGTGCTACAAGAGTAAAGAATTCTTCCCAGAAAGAGACAAAAGATATATAAAAAAAACACCTCAATTGAGATAAAACAGTCAGTGTGTATGTCCACGGGGAACGAAAGTCCTCAGGCAAACGAGGAGACAAGGAGACAGCGCCTGGAGAGTCAGACTGTGAATCAGTTGGAAAACTTCAGCAGGGGAAAAAAATGCACATCGGGGTTGGATCTGTCGGATAAAACAACCAGCCAGGTGCTTTTAAAAGATCTGCAGTTCAGTGTTTCATGCATGACATCAGCTCTGCGGATATCTGATTATTTCCTGTCACAGTGTGCCAGGGACCTCCAGAGACAAGCAAAGGGCTCGGAGCAAGCGTATTAAATGTGAGGGATAATGTGATGGAAAATGAATTGTCTCAGGTGGTTGGCTTTGTCTCTCAGGGAGTGACAGCTCCGTACCAATATTGTTTTTTTGCACAACCGCGGCCTATATACGACTCCTGCACTGAGAAAACTTTGCTCTTAATCTCGGGAGCTGTAGAGCTGCACGAATCGCCCTTGCTCTTTTTCAAACAATTAGTCCAATTAAGCTACAGTAAATTCGCTCCATACAAATTTGGGCGGAAACTCTCACAATCACTTTATATGCAAATAAGTTCTTAGATTGTTAAACGAGACAGAAAAATGGGGCCTTTTGTTCCCTCAACAAGGGCTGTCAGGTCCCGTTGACACAGACGTCCTGTTGTCTGCAGCAATTTAGCAGCAAGCAATAATGGAAGTGCACCACTTTATAGGAAGAATCTATATAACAGATCACAGTGATTTTCCTCTTGATGAAAATCGTAGTCGTTATTGGAACAAGTTACTACTCATAATCGATAACACTGCTGGCTATCAGTGTACGAATAGTGAAATACTTTGAGCAGTTAGTAACATATTCGCTTTAAGGTTTACAGCCAAAGGAAGGAAAGAAAGAAAGAAAGAAAGAAGTCCTTTAATCGTCCTAATAGAGCAAAATTTTGAGGCGCGAAAGCAGCCTGGGAGAAATTGGAGTGACGTTCTTTGCTCCGGGGCATTTTAGCAGGATATGAACAAGTGAGGTGTCCAAAGGGTTCCAAATAAAGGCTCTTGGTCACTATACCACAGCTGGTAGGATTAAGATTTGAAGCCCGGGTAAGGGTTGACATGTAGAATAAACTTCCAGACTCTTAATATTGAGTATGAATACAGGTACTCAAATTAGCTTAAGTGATGTGCAGGAAAGTGTTTGTGTTTTAGAACTGGTGGTATGATCAGAGGGCTTTGCAGGTATGAAATCTTCGTCGGTGAATCTTAAATCTGCAGAGAGAGCTGCAGATGAACAACAGGGCTGTGTGTGTGTGTGTGTGTGTCTCAGTGTGTTGTTGTGGGTGATGGCGTTCCCTGCGGTGTCTGTCGGCTTCACCTGAAGTGTGTGAGGAATCTGACGGCGAGACGCCTCCTCAGTAACACGCTTGTGTGGCACACGCTTGGAGATGGAGCTTTCTCAGAGTCACCGTTTGATTTCCTTCATCCTGAATGTCCCGAATCAGTCCAGTGACCAGAACTCTGCTGAGCCCGGAGGACGTCAGCTGAAACCTTGAGAGGAGAGTTTAAGGGAGTGCGGGATTATCTGCAGCGGTACGCAGACAGATACAAGCAAGATATCAGAAACTGCTACAGAAGGCAGTCGCCTGCCCTCCCTCACTGATGCTTCTCTCATCACCTTAAAGCAAAGGGCTGTGACACGCCCAAAACCTTTCTGACTCCTTTGGAGAAGAAAAAAAGCCCTGTGCAGAGGGGGGGGGGGGTGATCAGATGTGTGCTGACAAAGGTTCAGGTGTCAGAGAATAGACGATGTTGACGCAAAGGATTTAAAACCCGCGGGTCAGGTTGCTGTCGGGAATTTCCCGTCTGATGTCTGCGAGCTCTCTGCGATACTTTATAACACCCACGAGGAAAATATCACAGATCTGAGTGTAGCTCTGTGGCTGTTCCTCTCACTCACTGTGGCAGATGCTTCAGGTGAAAGACACATTTTTTTTTTTTTTTTTGCTCCGTTCTGAAATTTCTTTCAAAGCTTTGATCCAAATCATGAGAGAGTGTGTCTGCACCGGTGTCTCCAACAGAGTCAAAAAGCCGCTGCGTACGTGAACATAGATCCTCTTTTGCACCAACATGGTTCCAGTGTCGGTCCAGGGTCATTGCTTAGGAGCTCCACTTCTTTTGCGGGGCCAGGGTTAAAGAACAAGCTACATCAGAGGCTGGGGGCAAGGTCATGGAACAGAAACAGCAACTATGACAAGTATCACTAGTTCATTCAATTCCACTAAAACCTGCATGTTTATGTACTGTGGGAGGAAACTGGAGCTCCCAGGCTTTTGGTCCGACTGAGGACCTTCTTGCACCAAGCCCAAAATGTTTGTACAAGTAAGTAAAGATACTCTTGAAAAGCATGTCTTTTCCACTACACTAGTTAGTGTATGAATAAGAGTGCACACACATACAGACTCGGACACATTGCTTCCTGAAAGAAACGTATAGACAGGTAAATATGTTCAGCTTGTCGGTCCAGTCTGCTAGACGCAGTGAAACTTGTAAAAGCGCGAAATGATGAAGAATGATGCGGGTGTAGCGCTGTTCCTCTCCACCATCTGTGTTGTTTGCTCATGGTCACATTGTAAAGTTTTCTGCTCTGTGTTGACATTTATTACAGGAGACTTTTAATGAAGAAAATGCAAATTCAGAGCAACCATCTGTCCTGCTTTGTACCGGGGCAGAGAGTCTACAGGGAATATATTGTACAAATAAATAGCCGGAGGCTCCAACACATATATTCACTAATTAAACACTTGTGTTAATACCACCTACAATCGGTTTCATTAATGTTTTTATCAATTACAGTGTTTCTGTACCCGAAGCGCTTATGAGTCAGGATCACCTCAAAATAATGTAAAATGTCAACTTTGAATTAATGAAAATTAGCTGTGTGGGTACCCCAAGGCCACATTCGAGGCCTCAAACAGGGGAGGACTTGAATCAATAAACAAGGTACAGCACTAGAAATGTTTCACTTAAATACAGAAGTGGCTGTGGTTTATTAGGAGGTTAGGAGTTTAGAGGCAGCTAACAAACAGAGGCCAGTGTATTTACTGACACTTAAATCACCACAAAACATTTTTTTTTCTTTATTGCAGTGACTTTGGAATGAGTAGACTGATCTTTTTATGATGAGTTTACTGCTTTTTAAGTTGGTCGAGGACACCACACTCACTTAGTAAGTCAGGTTAGAAAGTTTGAAGAACTTAAAGAGCCCTTATGGGATGTATGGTAGAGGTTTTTATTTATTTTTTTATTATTTTTTTTCTTGTCTGTCTCATATTCTTTTATCGAACCCTTGGGAAAACATTTATTGCGTTTTATGAGACAAGATGGCAAAATATTTCTAGTCACTGGCATCAAATCTGGATGGTTTTCATAGCCAGCCATCTCCCTCTGCTGACTAACACTGCATACTGAAATTCTCATTTGTCCAGGTCTAGACCTCTATCAACAGTCTGCTTCTCACAATGTCTATGTTAATGACTCCATAGAGGTTTTAAAACACCAGTCAGTCAGAAATGAAGAAGCCTCATGGATGAGAGATGATATTTCTTCAGGAATCTACAACTTAATGCAAAATGACGTGAAACACATATGAGTCCATGATTCCATAATTAGTTTTGCCGATATCACTGATTCTGATTATTTCTTTGCTCAATTAAGCTGGGACCCTTTTGTACAATAAAACAAACGGAAAAAAAACAAACAAAAAAAAAACTTGTTAACTTCACAAATAATGGGATTTTGCACGATCCAAACACTATGGTGATATATTCTACCATCTGCTGTTTTCATCAAAACAGCTTGAGAACTGAAAATCCTAACAAGATTTCACTCCATGATTGTGTTTGCGTTTATATTGTGTCAGTGAGCCGAGAGTGAGGCGTCGGCTCTATGGACTAAATTAATAGCAATACAAGACTTATATGTGAGTTTCACCAGGAAGAAAAGGTCCCAAACTGAAAACAACAGATTGGTTTACAACAAGGCAAAGGTTCCCAAAATTATCTCTTCAGAGATAAACTTACACTCCAGAGGGATGCTACGATGCCCGCACGTGATGGAACGCACTTGAGGCGATCGGGCTGAAAGATGAGTAAATGTATTTGGCCATCAGTCATATTGGCTTACTGTGTTCCCACTGGCAATTTGTTGCCTCCGAGCAATCTTCTCCATATCCATCTGTACTGTCATGCAGAGCCGCGCTATTTGTGTCTCTTCGTGTCAACAACAATCTCCAACGTCCGTGTCACACAAGCACTTTGTTATTGTCTGTCAGACGTCTCCGGGGGTTTGTGCCGGCCACGCCTTGCATTTTGAAGTTGAAGTTAATGTGGGGAGAGAGAGAGAGAGAAAGCAGCAGTCAAAGAGACTCGGCAGACTCTTCTCTGCTAATAAACCGAGGCTGTACAATGTCTAGTGTCTTCCATCTCCAACCTAACCCACAATTTTTATTTCCATGTTGCCTTGGGCTGATCAAAGCTCCTTTCTGCTGTGGAAGACTCCCCAAGGTCCACCCATGAATAATACTACACACACACACACACACACACACACACACACACACACACACACACACACACACACACAGTGATTCATAATAATCCCAGCCATAATTAAAACCCACGTTTATTTTCTGAAGCCGCGCTCACATGAAAACACGTCTCGCTGCAGCGCTGTATAAACCAGAGGTCAGCACTCAAAAATAGGTCACGAACGTGCTTTCAGCTTGTGTATAAAATTTCATTAACAACAAACAAGTCTAAAAAGTGTGCACCGAGTTGGAACAAGCTGGCGAATTGCTCAAGCTTTTACGCCTCCATAACACGGCTCTAAAAATTCCCTTCGTAAATCCTCTTACTTTGTCAATCTGTGATGTTCAAAAACACTTCTGTCACAAACTTGATGCCGTTTTAGTTTTAGTCTGTGTTGACTCACACTTCTTTGTGAACCTGTTCCACTGCCTTGTCTATTTCAGTTAGTTCTGATCTTTCACCAGTTCTTTCAACAGTTGAAGTCTTTTTGCCTTCAAGGGAACCTTCTTCAGGAACCAACGTGACTCCTATGGTGTAAAAACCAGAAGAATCCCACACCAAATCAGACCTGAAGAAGCCTTTTGGGTGAGAGGTGAAATGTCTTCACAAACCTAAATTGTGTCAGTGTGTACTTCAGTTAGGTCACTACCAGTCTGTCCCAAAGGACCAAGTCCAGGATATCCAGATATGGATTTCTCTTCAGCTGACCATTGCCACTTCGACCGATGTCCTTTTTTGCTATAGTCTTTCTTATAATCTTTCCTATAGTCTTTCCTAAGGTTCTTTCTCTGCTACTCTGTCTGGAAAATAATTGGTGGACTTCTTTTATGGATGGCTTTCGTTGGTCTCTGCTTCTGGCCCAGTAAGGGCCTGGACCTAATCTGAAACCAGTGAAATTGCATCAGTGGAAAAGAGGCATAAATGATCGTTACACTGAAGCCACAACCTCTGCTTTGATTCAAAGAAAAAAAAAAAATTTTTCTTCTATTTATGTCGGAGAAAATAACGTTGGAGACCCTGTGATATTGTGTTGCCTACTTGAGGTGACCTCAGGGTGAGTGCTGCATATTTTGTAAGTCTTCATCTGCAGCCATATGAAGAGGTGTCTGTGAAAACGTTTGATGTAGTTCTGACCCAGCCTAGACCCCAAAGCTGCTGTTGTTAGACGGACGACCTTGCCAGTCAAGGACGTCTGTAACATCTCCAGGATGGGGAGGAAGCACTAAGTCTGAGAACGGTATGGCTCCAAAAACATGGTGCCAGTGGAAGAGGTCATGATGATGAATGCTCTTGAGAGGAGATTCAAACAAAGGCAGCGCAAGTATGTGCAGTCTTTAAACACATTGCATCTTGTTTGTGTCTCTGTTCTGGCTTCTTCTCCTTCAGTTGTCTTGTCTTCATTCTTCTTCTTTGTTCCTTTACAACTGCTGTGGGCTGCAGCTCACCAAGGATGGACTAAATTACACACCGCACATGGAAAAGGATGCACGAAATGGACGAAAGGCGCTATGGACATAGAGCATAAACTTAGCCTCAAAATTTGTTTAAATGAGCAGCTATGTTGAATACAAGGTAGAATTTTACACAAATCTCAACCATTAACCCAGATAGACACAACACAAGTAATTGCTGCATTACAGAAGCTTAAACTGTCAAAACATTTGTTTTTATGGCAAATGTTTACGCTTTCAGAATCTGCTTTTAAAAAACCTCAAATCTCCTGCAATTCTGTCAATGATCTTGTTTTTTCCATGCACAATTTATAGTGTTTGACAGAAAGTCAGTATTTACCTGTAAGCAGTTTCCTCATTCCTCGTGGCCTTTTTTTGTCCTTCTTTTACAAGACCTTTGGCTAATGCAATCTGTTACACCTTGTGCCACGGTTTGTGCCAGAAGAATAAAAATCAATCATGCAAATGTACTTAATTTGCAAGCATTTAACCTTGAGATGTTGGCAACAGGCAACAGGCAGTATAACAGTAAATCAGACAAACACAACAGAGCTGCCACGAGGAGCAGTTTTCACTCTGAGCGTAGAGTCAGATGTTATCTACACCCAGGAGAGATCTGTGAAATGTGGGAGGGCATACCCTACGCGATGACATGCAGCCCAGCAGTCTCAGGTTTGATCAGTGCATCTCCACTTGTGGTCTTTGTACGATAATTGGTGGGTCTTCTCTGTAAACACTTCCACTTTGCAGCTTTTCAGATGATTACGCGCCTCCAGGAGCCCCCCGTAAGTAATTGCCACTTTCCTTCCTCTCTGAATCTTCCCTCGCTGCTTTCTCGCTGTCGCTGGCTTGTTTGCTTTCTTGTTCCGTGATCCAGTCAGCGTGTGAAATGGAGCAACGGACACTCGAGGTTGAGACATCAGACAGGACGCGTTGGCTGCGGGTTGAAAGACACTCTCGCTCCTCTCGCATCCTCCAAACGGTGGGGACTCCTTCCTGCTCTCATCCCTCCTGGCGCGCTCTCCTCCCCGGGCGCAGGGAACCTTGGAGGCCAGCCTCCTCCATCTTTCATCATCCTGCCTCCTGTTTTCCCCACCTTTCCCGCATCTTCAAAGCCCTCGCTCCCTGCTTACAACAGCAGAATAGAAACGAGGCAATTACCGAATAATCCTCTTGAATTGCGACTGGCCTGACCCTGGGTTTACACGTCGCAGCAAATTATGTCGTAGCAAACTGATAAAACAGCACCCCAGTGCCATTTGAAAGTTTAAACAAGAAACACATTTCAACTGAGTTTATTACTCTGGGACGGCATCTCTTTTGCTGCAGTGTGTTTGTATATATTTGTATGGAAATCCACCAAACTCAGACCAAGAATGGCTGAATTTAGCATTTATTCCTGTACTTTGGTGATCATAAATAGAAACTCTGGAACAATGGCTTTCATCAGAAATGCCTCTCAAGTTATTCATGAGAATAATGGCCCATTTTTACACAGAACTGTCTCATATCTATCTGGCACCTACACACAGGCTTTACATGCACTGGCTTTTTACCTTCCACTCACACAAACACATGCTCACGTGGTTTTACACTTCTTGCCAAACAACCTGGCAACTCTTTCCCAAATTAAGTGGTAATTGGAACGTAATATGGAACGAATAAACATCCAGTCTTGTATGTTGTATGAGCCAGAAATATTCATATATATTGTTGTGATTGGACTATATTTAACAACTACATTTTGTATTTCTTAAAGTCTTAGACTTATCTGTCATATTCAGCTTGGGTCAGAAGATGTGTGGGTTATAATGTTCAACTAGCAATAAACTAGCATTTTAGGCTTGAGCAGAATTATGTCCATTCAGTGACACAGTAGTTACTCCATCATTGTAAGCTAATAGTTGCTTGTCTGACAAACATAGAAGCAGATTTAACAAGCCTCCATTCTGTTGTGGTCTTGAGTGTCAGGTGAGATACTCATCTTTGTTCAAAGTTTTTTTTTTCCAAATTTTGTTTTGACTTGTAAAATTAAACACATAACAACAAGTCAAAACCATCTTCTTTACTGTTACCATGTGATTAACACCAGCTGAGATACATTTTTGCCAGCATTTTACTTACCACTTCAGCGCCACACGTGCCTCATTGTGCCAAAACTATTACATCTTTAATCGGGCCATGCTCATTTTCCCTCGCTCTGCTTTTTCACTCTCTTTTATCTCTCGTTCCCTCTCTCATTACCCTCCACTCCCTGAGGGGGTCCTTTATCAGTTTTAGCCTGCCTCACCCACTAGACGCCGGCACTGAAAGAGGTTGCAGAGAACGGGGACAAACATAGCGATGGAAGAGGAAGGGGGGGTGATGATGCAAGAAGTGCCTGAGAGAGACAGAGAGAGAGAGAGAGGAGAAGTGAAGAAAAGAGAGGCAGAGAGTTGGAGTAGAGGAGAGGAGATAACAGTGGAGAGTTGCTGTGGGGAGGGCGGGAAAACAAAGATGGAGGAAATGCATGCAAATAAGCGCACTCGCTCCAACAAACTGCTCCTGTGGTGTTATCTGCACAGCTTATTGTTACGAGCAGCTCCGAGGCACTCACAGTCGCCTTGTTATTCAGCACTGAAGGAAATAAGGTGAGAGAGAGGGAGTGGAGGAGGAGGAGAGAGAGGGAGAGAGAGAGAGAGAGGGAGAGAGAGAGAGAGAGAGAGAGAGAGAGAGGGGGAGAGGGATTTTCTCTTTTTCTCACCAGCTCACCTGGGGCATCTTTCATTGATTGCTGCTCTTTTTGAGCAGCTCCTTTATTTACACACAACTTTATTTATTCAGGCTCACGTCGGCACGCAGGAGGAGTCGGCCAATTACCTATGCATTATTGACAAGGACGCTGTCGACCTCTCATGGTTCCCACCTTCGCCTCTCCTCCTCCTCCTCTTCTCCTTCTTCTTTACCCTATCTTCTTCTCCTCCCTTTTGCATCTTCCCCCGCTTCTTCTTTCCCTTTCATTTTTTTTGTCTGCCCGCCTCCCTTCCCTCTTCTAATTTCCTCATATCTCATCACCTCCTCCTCCTTTAATTTCCCTTCTTCCTCCGTCTCCGCCCTCTTTCCTCCCTCTACCCTTTTCTTTTCTCCTCTATTGTCACAATCTCCTGATAGGTCTGCAGGTATCAAGATAAATAGTGACACACACACACACACGCACACACACACACGCCTCAATCCTCCTGCTGCATACATGCATAAGCAAGTGCACCCTAGCATTTCATCACCGTGGTCTCTCAAGTTTTGAACCCTGCTGGCCGTCAGAGTTGGCACATGAGGGGAGATTTCTCTCCGGAGAGAAGGACAGAGATAGCAGCACATCTGAGGCGAACAGGAAACAGGTCCACTCCACCTTGATGTGAAAGCCCCAGCGGGGATCTGACCACATGACTAAAGGCGGTGGATCCATCCATCCTCCTCCTCTTCCTCCTCCTCCTCCTCCTCCTTCTACTTCAAAAGGATGTCGGCTTCATTAAAGGACTGCGCCAGGAAACATGAGAAAGAACTACAAAGAGACGAGTGTTTGTCTTCACATCTGTGGGCGAGCTTGAACACGCACTCACACACACACACACACACACACACACGCACACACACACACACAAAAACACTTTCACTAAAAAGCTCAGAGACATCACCACTGTGGAGCCATGAAGCATCATTATGCATGTGCAGTACATATGCATGCCAACACATGCACACATGTGTACACACCAACACATGACTGGCTGAACGGAGAAGGTACAAACAAAACCAGAGAGGTAATTAGACACACACACATACACACACACTGAAGCAACTAATATGGTGTACAAACAAACAAAGTGTGTGTCAGCAAGACTGTTGCTCCAAAGGTTTGGCGGGCAAATTGGACCGCTGAGATCTGTTGAAAAATCACACACAAAATGTGAACAAAGAGCCGAGGAGGAGGGGGAGGAGAAGGGAGGGAGGAACAGGGGAAGAGATACAGACTTTGGTCCTGGATAAGAGCTGGTTTTGTTTGTATGTGTATGAGTGATTTCAAGATTTTATTTGTTTCACCTTCAGAGAGCATGTAATGAGTATGTGTATATTGCATGTTTGTATGTGTGTGTGTGTGTGTGTGTGTGTGTGTGTGTGTGTGTGTGTGTGTGTGTGTTTGTGTGTGTGTGTCCGGGCAGCAGCGACCACACGTTTGTCAGTTTGCAGTTGTTTCTGACAAACACCTTTTTCCTGCCAGTTCCATATTTATTATCTGTGCTGGCTCAGTTATTATTCAGCTGTGTACATCAATCTGTTCCCGAACTGATTAATTATTGTTTAAACGGCATAAATAATAATGCCTGGGTGTGCTTCTAATTCAAATTCCTCAACAGCTGACAGACCAAACAGGATTGATAAAAAGCCCATTAATGCGACTTTGTATATACAGCCTCCCACTCACACACCACCACAATGTGGACACAACAGACACACACATACGTATTTGCTCCATTATACACTCATGTGTCAAGCCATGACATGTATGCACACTAAAGTTTTTTTTATTCTTTCATTTTTCATTTTCTGCCACTTTTAAACTCTGACCGCTGTATTTTACATTCATCTCAAAGCTGGAGTCACATCTTACTTTGCGGATTATGATTTAACAAAAGGGACGACTCATGAATTAAGGCTGAGGCTTTCATCACTGGTTAATCTTGTAATCAATTCCTTAATTAATAGATTCATTATGAGGAGAGACAAACTCCCTCTGAGAATCCTCAGAAAAAACCTCCTGCAAATCTTAATTCTTACAAAAGAGATTAAGTTGGGCTTCCTATGAGACAGTAAAGCAGGCCGCATAACTGAAAAGATGAAACCAGCAAATGGGAAAAGAGATTGAACAGTTAATTAACTATCAGCCGGACTCGCACATGTTCTCACATGCTCCGACAGAGACTGTTAATATCTCGTCCTGTAGATCTACAGGTGAGTCGGACGGCCTCGGCCTCGTTGATTAAGACCAGGAGGTCAGCTCTGACAATTTCCCTTGGGAAGAGCAGAGGTGTAATTTTTCAACCTACATTTACCTACATTTTCATGTAATTATCTGTACCTTCTACTCCTTACATTTATAAATGCAAGGAGTAGAAGTGGAGGTAGTGTAAAGAAGATGTATGTGTTTCTGTGTACTCCTTTATAACTTGTTTTTTGATTAATCATTTATTAATAAAGGCTATTGATAAAATGCTTCTGATGTGTGGCGTTTTACACCATTACAAAACTTATAGGCAACTAGTCATGATACCCTCATACCTATCACTATACTTTAAGTAGTTTAGAAACCAGTACACTTTTTAGTTTAACCTGAGTAAAAAGCTTCAGTTGATAGTCCAACTTCTCCAGAAGTATTTCTAAACCCGAGTATCTGTACTTCTACTTGAGTAACAAATACTTTTGACACCACCGGGTAAGAGTCACTCGACGAGCTCCTCTGGCTCTCTGCGGTGCACGTGATGCGTAATCCCAATCGTTCTGTGGTAACTTGATACCAAATTAAAATGTATGCACGTAGATGCTCCTCGCTGCTGGAGCACAAAAAAGCGGCGTCGGGATAATTGTTTCGTGGGAGTCTTAGTCACACATGACGCTCCTCCGAACAGAAGGCAGACGAGCTGTTCTCATTGAAGGAGGCTTGATTAGGCGTCGGCTCCAGTGATCAGCTATTTTCTGTGTAATTGTTCCCCTCTGTGAATTCATACGCATGCAAAACAGCCCCCAACCCTCATCGTAACACTGAGCAGTGAATATGATAAACAGATTACTGAACCCGGCTGCTGCGGCATCATTTTTTCTTGATTTTGAGACTTGGATGCTAATAGCTCTTATCCTTAATGCTGCAAAGAAATCTGTGCATTCGTTATTTCACCTGAAACGACACAGAAATACACTACTTCTCTCTCAATCGCATCTAGAATCAATCTAGCATCTCCAAACAGCCTAATAATGCATGTTTTCGTGTTAGAGGAAATATGAGGGCGAGGGTGCGATACTTCTCACCAGTAAAACACCTTTTTCTAATATTATTTTTAAGCCAAGAAAGGGAACAAAACTGACCGAGCGGCTGGTGCTTACCTACGCCTTTATTTATGACACGTCTGCACATTACGTGTTTCTTTTAGCTTGCAAAGTGCTGGGTGTGCGTCTGCCTGCCTAGATGGAGCCGTCAGTCAAAGTGAATTGTGGAAACTTGCAGCGAAAACACACACTGCAGGAGAAGTAGCCTGCAGGCATTTTGAGGACTATTTAGGCTCTTGCTGTGTGGCGTTTTTTTTTTTTCCCTCTTCTACACACACTCTCTCTCTCTCACACATACTCACACATATAATCTGTGTCCTTCAGAGACAAGTTGAGTGTTTTTTTTTTTTTTGGATAAGCGGAGGGGGGGGGGGGGGTTCAACAAAAAAACAGGAAATGCAGCTGTTGTAAAAACCTGGTTCTTAGGCAGCCATGTGTGAAGTTTGAAAGTCACCCTGAGAGCAGATAAAGACTTGTAGAGGAATGGAAAGCCCTGAGTTTATAGGCTCAGATTAATATCTGATGGTTGTAATAAAACTACGCTCAGCCTTCGGTGGCTCACTTTCATGTCCCTGCTCCACAGACTGCGGCCTCTTGCACAGACTGGGCCTGCAGGTACTGAATCGGACACCATAAACCTCATCTCATCTAATTCATGTTCATATTAATTTATGTCCAGGTGCTTCCTGAGCAGGAAGCACAGTGAGCTTCATATAGTGGAGTTAGAAGCACAGGGAGGTGCACTGGGCATAGCAAGCCTTTCAATTTCTCCAGTGCTTAAGTTGTGGCTCATTCAGACATCCAGTATTTACATTAAATTGTTTGACTAAAGTAAAAAAATAAATAAATAAATGAAATAAATGAAACATGAGATATTTTATACACACTTTTTCACAGTGTATGTTGCTTTGCAAAAGGCAGGAACGTGATATTTATTAAAAAGACAAGTCTGCTTATCTCCCCCCGAAACTCTTCATCGATCTGCTCGATTTATTTCTGCAGTGTGGTCACGATATTTCCTCTTTCCCCAGCCTGAGAAAGATACATCAAGTTTTTTTTTTTTTTAACTTAGGAGGAAATATTCTTGTTTGAGCTCCTGCAGTGACTCTCTGCTGGTCACCAAGCAACTTTATTTTAACAAGCAGCTGCTCTGAACTCGCTATCAGCTGTGTTCACTTCTGCTCTTCTGAAAAGTTTTACACAACAAATCTCAAAATGGTAATTCATAAACTTTGAGGTATGGATGTAACAGATAACTGTCTCATGTTCATTCATTCCTTCTATTACACACTTTGTGTGTGAAGAGGCAGGAGACACACCATGGACATGTCTCCAGACCATCACACAAGACACACACACACACACGCACACACACACACACACACATGCTCCTACACATCCATGCCAACATGTTAATAATTAATCTTTTGATTAAGATTTAGTCCCTTAAATATTTGCTATAACGCTGAAAGATGCATGTTTAAACGCAGTCTTGGTTCCACCTCCTACCATTTTAGCTGAGATGTTCTCACCTTCTAATGAACAAATCATAATGTGACAGTGTCACATAATTACCATATGGCGCGCGGCGCTGAAGTGAGAGGACTAATTTTTCAGTGCAACGTCTGAGTGTTGGCCAGTCTAGATATTTCAATCAAGTGCAGATGACAGGGATTCATCGCAGTTTGAAATGCATATCTGGTGTTAAATTGAAATCACAGGGTGCTGGTGAATAGAGTGACATTTTCCTCCCCTCTGTGCTACCGCAGGTCAACCAGGACTCGACGAATCTACTTTGGCATTCACACTTGTGATCTATTATTCATTAATTTCTGCTTTAGTCACTTGGATTCATACCAAGAGCAACCATTTCTCCAATACACACACATGCATACATATGACATGTCTGACGTGCAGGTCATCATTTAATGTTAATCAAAGAGTTGTGTATTGATTATACATTCTTCAGTACAGCCTTTATCTGATCTAGTTTAAAAGAGGTTTCTGCACCGAATACTAATCTGACTTCTACTAATGGCATCTGACATCATAAGCTTATTAATGGCATACACTAAATCCTGATAAAGAAAACAGTTTTCGGCAAGATGAAACTTGTATCTTTTTGGAGCAGGGGGGTTAAAAGGAGGACAGAGGTGTCACATATCTGGGACACCTGTGGGCATGAAACCATAAATGGGGACTGACCTGGACAAAGCAACACGTCTGGCTGACCGAACGTCCAAACAACCAAACGTCTCAGGAAATCTCTCACCTGGAGGCTGGTGTGAAGATGTGGCCGGAGGATGTGCCGGCTCTGAAATCTGTTGTTGACATTTGATTAAAGTCAAAATAATTACGGCATAATTCAGGGTCAGCCCGGATACATCCTTTATCTGAAAATAACTAACTGTGTGCTCTTTCTTTTTCATGCTTTATGTGAAACAGCGCTTATTAGATCTTTTTATGCTTCTTTATCACCGCTATCCGTCTTGACGTGATATGTGGATTGTCTCCTTGCTGGAAGGTGCTTGAAATTCCCCTAATGAAGTATCTATCTTATCTGTGACGAGAGCTTAAATATGTATACATTTACAGCAAATGGTGGCATTAGGCCGTAGATTTGTTGGAAGTAAATCTGCTGTGCGAAAAGAGGGCATAAAGTGTGACGAGGAAAGTGCTAAATGGTAACAAAAAAAAATGAAAAAAACATGCAATACATTAATCACACCAGCACAGCACACAAAGAGGAGCCTGGGTGTTGAAGGAAGCTGTATAACCAGCTATTACACTGTCAGATCTCCATGTCTGATCCTCTTCATGTCTGCAGGGCGCAAACGGACATAAACAACATATTCTCATCTCTGAGCATCATTTGAAATATGTTAAAGGAGAGATTTTATGCTCATTTTTGCTTCCTGCCCATGGTTCCTTGATGTCTAAAAGTAATGTTAGTAACATGCTCAAGTCGGAAAAATCACACAGCCGGCTTTGATACGCGCCAATTTGATGACCCCGGGTTTTAGTGCCTTGTCCTTTAAATGCTAAAGAGCCCACCTCTTCTTGCTGGGCAGAAGACATGAGGACAGGATACATTCACAAGTCACATTCTACTGTACGGGGGGCGGGATCGATTGATCGATTGGCCACTTGGAAAAATGAGAAATATTCCTTCTGGCTACTGTATGTTCAGTATGAGTATGTTAACACACTGTTAACAAAAAAAATACATATATTAATATTGCCTTAATCATTCTACAAGTAGACAACTCAAGTGCATGTAGACGTGTTATCTGACTAACGGCTCCGATTTGATTAAAACAGCCAGATAGTGTGACACCTATTTTCTTCTGCATATAATCTGTGCGAAACTGGTTGATGCAGATGAAGAAATAGAAGGGAAAACAACAACTGGAACAGCAACATATACGCAAAGCTCGATTTGGCAGTTTATGTAAAAGCTCTGATTATTTTTCAAGTATCTGACCACTTGTTCAGAAGTGATTAAATGCACTGTTGAGTTGACAGCTTTCACATTTATAGCTCTTTCAGTGCATTGACAAAATGATACTGCACATTATCCATTTTAAGAGCTGACAGTTGTCAGTAAAATACTGGACGCCCGGTTTGCGAAATCTGACCTCCTCTCATGTCTCTTCACTCTCTCACATCTGATCGATGATTTTGACCAGCACCGGCTGCCGACTCCACGTGTGAAAGATCAAACGGTCATGCATCCAGTTTTGATGGATTGATTGAAATCTGGACGAATGTGAATGGTGGGAGGACTGCAAAAGATGATGATGATGAAGGAGCAAAGAGAGAAGAAACATTCAAACCTACAAAAGGATGCAAGGACCTGAGCAAAGATGACAAAAAAACACCTCAACACTTTGATCCATTCTGATTTTTTCATTTTTATTTTCTGATTTGTTTTCCCATTTCCCCAGAGGACTCTTTAAAAATCCAGTTGAGAGCTCTAAAGGCTTATTTATTGAAAAATAATCTTGTATTCTTTTTCTCTGTCTTCAGTCCTTCTCCTCCTCCTCCCCCTTTCTTTTTCGTGACCAGAGATGATTGCATTGACCGATGTTGCCTCAGACTTGGGGTTCAGCCTGATAAACGACTCTGCCCATCACTGGAGGAAGGGGGGGTGGGGTTGAGAAAGCGATGGAGATAACCTGGTTGTCCATCATCCTTTGTCTGAGTGCAGAGAGGAGATTGGATATTGACCCGAGGTTGCCTTCTTCGAGCCAACATATTTGAAGTCTCTGTCATGGAATGACTGTAGTCTCGACTTTCTCTGCAGTCACGCGCTTCTTTCAAGTGTTACAGTTTCCAACTTAAGCCCCTTATTTCTGGTGATATGCAGTCCCAGATGGGAAATGTGGCGTATCATCTCGTATCATCGGCCGGCATCTCGCAGAAACTGTTATCCTACTGTCGGAGAGTTAATGTTAAAGTTGGTGGGTAATGAAGGCGTTTGCCTCAGGCTGTGAAGACACCTGCTATCGTTGAGCCATGATCCACAAAGTCTTACTGTTTTTTTTTTTTATATATATCTCCAGTCACAGTCTAACTGTTATGGCAACTACAGTCAGTCTATTCTGGCCTACTTTCCTCATCTTTTTTTTTTACTGCTCGGGGGTTGAAATCCTTCCTCTGTGGACCGTCAGGTGATTTGCCACAGCTCTGCTCTGCCCTGCTCTGCCAGAAACGGCCCGTTTGTTCTGCTCGTCAATCTGCGCCTAACTCCTCTGTCCCTTATAGACAGTCTCTGCATAGCGCCACCTGGCCGCGGCGGAAGTCCCTGCAGGGGCAAAGGCGTCTGTATTTGGGAGAGTGTCCTGCGCAGCTGAAGAGGAGGGGTTCCCGCTGGAGGCCGCACTCCCGCCGCACCACGGAGAAGGCCGGGAGGATGTGGTTGATCTCCGAGTCGACCACCTCGCACTGCACCTCCAACCTGAGGGGAGACAAGGAGGAACGGAGGTCTGTGAACATCTCTGTCTCTGAGAATGCACCAAAGAGACTGACTTAGCTTGACTGTGTCAATGGAGAAAGAAAGTAGAGCTGCAACAACTATTCCATCAACTCAGTCGATTAATCAGACAATACAAAATGATTTTGCTGCACCATGTCTGTTCTAACAGCATTTCTCATTTGCAGCATTTTTTGCTGCATTCCTTTTTGTATGTTTGTGTGTTTCCATCCTTTCTGCAATTGCTACATTTGGCCATAATAACCTTTGCCTTTGAGAATAAGCATTAAACACTTTCCCACCAAATAAGTCATAAAAAATTCAAGAAAGTCACAGACAGATCCACCAGCTATAAAAATGACCGTTTGTTGCAGCCCTAGGTGACATACACTAACAAATGTAAATTTAAAAGAAAAAAACAGACAAAAAAAATCTAATATATATTTGGATAAAAACAGAAGCTGTAGGATGTTTTGTTTTGTCAGAGAGCTGAGAAGACTCTGGGCCATCTGTCTAGTAGTATAGCTACATGAATATAAATAAATAAATGGTCAAACTGATCCTCCACCTATTGCCAGTCAGGCAGTAGAGAAATGTGTAGGTGAAGCACCTTTAAGCCATAGATCTACTCTTGTTCTCTTGTTCTTGTTCAATTTTCGATCTTTGTGATACGCTTCTCTAGTTTTCACCTTATTTACCAGACATCAAATCAGCACGACTCCGTGCCTATCTTACCCGTGCAGCGCCTCCTTGTTGTTGATGAAGCGGAAGTGCGCGGGCTCGCAGACGAAGCCCTCTAAACGGCACGCGTCCACGCAGGACTGGCCCTCCTGAGACACGAGCAGTCTGAGGGAGCTGAGGGGAGGCCAGGCCGCCGGAACTGTGGCGTTGGACGTCCAGCCAAGGGCCGTGGAGTTGGGCAGGGGCACAAACAGAGGTCCCGTAATCCTGCCGCTCCCGGCGGACGCCTGTCTGGAGTGGTTGGCAGGGACGAAGGGAGTCTCTGGGACACAGAAGTCCTGGAGGTGAGAGATGCGGCGCTGTTAGCGTGTGAAATCGTGTGTCTCAGCTCGAAAAAGATGCAGAAGAATAATGGATATATTCATGATTTCTTAAACAATCCCCTCCGTGTCCGTATGTCTGCAGAGGCAGTTTCCCCCCCGTCAGCATTTCTCTTATTTACGCTTCACTGCGCAGTTTAATCCAATGATTCTGAATCTATGGTGGAGCTTCAGCAGGGTGGGATAGTCAAAACAAGCTTAAATCCCTCAAATGTACAGTACAGTCATTCTGAGTACCAAAATCCCCTTAGAATCCATCCTTCAGCCACAGGCCTACATCTCCTTAAGGACAGGTAATTCCTCCATAAAAGAAATCCCCGTGTGGATACATTCACGTACGGACGCAGCAACTTACAAACGGAAATCATAAAAAAAAAACCCTCTCCATCTCTGTGCATCCTGTCCTCCGTCATCCACCAGGCCCTCAGCTCTGCTCTCCTTACTCACTGATTCCTCCTCATAAGCGTCACTGGACCCTTCTGCCTTTCAGCCGGGGGCCAGATGTGTGGTTCGCACAGTGAGGGCACAGTAGTAGCATGTAGATTAATCACGGCACGTACGGCACCCGTAGACACTGACTGACACTCGCTCGCTCACTCGCTCGCTCACTCACAGAAGCTGAGCTACACCATGTT
Source organism: Karalla daura (assembly GCA_029224185.1). Classification (NCBI taxonomy): domain Eukaryota; kingdom Metazoa; phylum Chordata; class Actinopteri; order Chaetodontiformes; family Leiognathidae; genus Karalla; species Karalla daura. The sequence continues at coordinate 11,641,785 of CM055189.1, read as the reverse complement.
CTGGGGGTTGAATGCACACAACGATGAAATATTGAGCAGAGTGGGGAGTTCGAGAGCTGCTGAAAGAGTCTGTATGCATGAGAGAGTGAGTAAGAGAGGGAGCGAGGACGAGCGACCGAGAGTCCAGTACCCTCTGTGTGTGTGTGACCTCACCTGATGCTGTATGTAAGAGTGGACTCTCTCCAGCATCCCCTCACAGGTGTACTCATAAGGCAGATAGGGCTCAACCTGGAAGACATAAAAACAACCATCCACCAATATCATTTCCATGAACTGTCCATTCGCCCAAATTAAAGGACGGTCTTTTTTTTTTTTTGGTGTTCCCTTTCACTCTACTGTTCACACTAATTGCAATAAATTGTCTCTCCTCCTTGTTAATTTCAACAGATGAATGTTTCTGTTGTCACATTTCTGCGAGGCCTAATCACAGTGTGCCACTGCCTGGAAACTCATTAGGCTTTATTTGCATACCAATGGATCATCCCCTGCTGCGATGCGCCAGTATCATAACCAAAGCACACTTCTGATTGGCCTAATTAGAGATAGAAATAATGATATATGCAATCTTTTTCACCAACACACTCCAGAGAGGCTCACACACTGTCTGACTCGAACCAAATTAATGTGAAACGGCTGCAATGGCTGCATGGCTGTGATTGATACATTTTGATTAAAAAAAAAAAAAAAATTGATGATGATATCCTAACTGGAAATCAGCGACTCGACAAACATGTTGAATAAAGCTTTGTGATTGACTGCAGAGACCTTTCCAAAAAGAAGCGGAACAAATGAAAAGACTTCTCCGCATCTACAGGAAAGGGCAGCAGCAGCCTCGAGAGCGTGTTTACAGCCGCCACGCAAAAGACCCGCCTTTGTAAGTGACACCTGACTCGCTGAATTGCATTTCTGATCCGAAATCAAAGCAGTCTAATGCTCAACCGTGTGTGAAATCAGACTCGGCCTGCTTCAAGTGGAAACACTGAGAGGCAAGCGTGCAGGGATGATGCAATTTAAAAAGTTACCCGCACTGCAAATCTGATCAAAGCCTTATGTTAATGTCTTCTGTAAACTAGAGAAGAAAGTAAACACATGAGCCCAAGCAGCTCCGGCAAGAACAATCCACTCTACGGAGCCGCGCAGCTCTTCCTCTTTCTTTCCCCTGCGCCGCACGACACGCGGTGACACTTTGAACACGCTCTCATTTTCAGCTGCCGCCTCCTGGACTAAAAATACTGAAGACTAATAGGTAGCAAACTTTTTACGTCCACTTAAGAAGAAAAGTATTTAAGAAAAGTATTATCATCCATCAATCACTGGCAGCAGGACACAGTAATTTGAGATCTACTGTAAAAATAAACAGATGAGAGGGAGGAGGGAGACTGGGATATAAGATGCAAACTGAGAAAATGCAGAAAAGAAATAAGGAAAGAAAGAAAGAGAATTAAAGAAAGCAGTCATTGGGACATGAGCATTATTTAACTAGCCAAAGATAGCTTTGTCCTGCATGACTGAACATGAGTCACTGACACATACATTGGCACACACACACACACACACACACACACACAAATATTCGATTATGTGTCTTGCATTGTTAGTCGCTATAATGCTGATGCGTGCATTTCTAGTTTCTTTACAAACAGTGGTTATGTGTGCATTGTACAGATGAAAGAGGGGAAAACTAACTGACCGTCTGCTGTGTGTGCATGTGTGTGTGTGTATGTGTGTTTGTTGGCGCACTGTGCCTCCAATGGAGGGTGAAGGGGCCCATCAGCTCCCTCACACTGCTCTGACAGTGCAGATGGAGACAGCGCAGTCAGCCTGTGCTGCTGAACTGTAGCTTGTCTGACAACACAGACAAGATGCACACGCGCGCACACACACACACACACACACACGCACTCACACACACACACACACACACACACACACACACTCACACACACACATCAGCACAGATACCACCTTTTCCTCTAATCTCCGTGCACACCGCCGTCTAATCTGCTAAAGGCACAGACTATTACAGAACGTTTAAAGGATAACGCAGACAGCTGTCTTCCCGCTGCACACGATGCATCGTTGCCCTTCACAGAGAGTTCAGGTTGATGCTTTGTCGGAGCGTTACCGCAGCTACGAAATGAACTCGATGAAGGGGAGAGGAACGGTGAGGCCACGTGTCATGACTGAGGAGTCATCTAGCAGCGGCGTCATCATACTGTATGTAAACGAGCATGATTTCCTTCGCTGCCAATTTAACTCTGATGGATCAAAAATAGCTCCCGATCACTCCCTGCTGCTCTTCACTGACTTGTTGTCAGCTCTCCGCTTTGTGGTGTGACCAAAGTTTTTGTTTCCTTTTTTTTTTTCTTGCACAACCCACGCATGGATGCACCGACAGAGATAACACTTCCACAATCCACTCATTCATCTCTCTTCCAACATGCCAGCTTCATGCACTCTGGAAGTTGAGTTGAAGGTAAAATGCAAAATCCAATGCGGTTACTTCCCATTTCAATCTCAATTCATCTTAATGAGAACAGAACGTCAGTCTGAGCCTCAGATATGTCAATCTTCCGTTTTTCCATTCTTCAATATATGTATATTCAGTCCTCTCCGTTCTTTGCCCATTTTCCCTGCCTTTGTGCTGTGCTTTCCAGAAAGATTTAATCCCCTTTGTTGACTCCTTAATCAACCTCTCTGCCACTCTTGGCAGTTCCTAGCATCTTCTCATACTAAAAGTTAAGCACTGTGTAATATCAGGGAGACGTTCTGGCTCTCAGACTTTTTGGTGCATTAAGCTGCTGAGCTACTGTATCAGGGTTAAGAGACCCTTTATCTCAGCTCGCAGCAACAAGAGCAGGTCCAGAGTTTTCCTGCAACTTCATCACAACTTGGCAAAGACAAAAAAAAAAAAACAAGGCAAAAGAAAAAAAACCTCAAAAAGTCCAGAGCAGAACAAGGACACCTATAAATCTTACCTCACTGAGGGAAAGAACAGACTGATTTATCGTTACCACTGAAGTTGCATACACAATGTGACTGTTTTTTAATGCTGTTTATCTTCCCGTTGAGTGTCAAACAGAGAGGGAATTAAAAGGCTTGCAGCCAGCTCGCCAGATGAAGACTCTGCGTCTATTTTCGACTGCAGGCAATCGGCTGGTGGCTGATTTGATTGCAGGGGAAGCTGAGCAGACAGTGACAGCTTTTCATTTTCAATGCAACAGCATCACTGCCTGACAGCCTAGCTGCATCAGAGGGATTTCATATATATATATACACACACACATGTATGTATATATGTATATATACAGACATTGAGTTTCACAATATACAAGCCTTGTTTTGAGTACCTATATGATTACCTTGGTTCTCATGATTTCCCTGATGGCAGAGTCAAACTCCAGGGAGTTATTGTAGTCCACTGTCATGACGTGAGGTCTGCCGATGTACTGCTCTGCATACGGGTGTTGAGAAGACACCTATGAAAAAAGGGGAGGAAAAAGGAGGATGCCTCAACAACAACCACATTGTGGTGGGTGACGTAACCCCACCTTTTTTTAACCTTGCCTTTGACTGATAAGATAAGAACATTATTTATCTGCACGAGGAAATTGCTCTACTCCAGCAGCCAAAGTCACACAAAGACATTCACAATGCACAAAAGTCCACACAGAATCTTCACAGTGAGTAAAAGTAATGAGTGGTAGCAGCACACAATAAGTAAAGTAGTATAAGTGAGCACATTCTTAACATTTTGAGAATGGTTCTGTGCTCCAAAGCTGCAAAATATCACTGCTATTAATATTACTACCTCTTGTGCCACTCCATACCAGCTGTATGGAGCCACTAATGAGGGTTGCCATAGCGACCTCTAAACAAGGTTGCCATGGTGATGGCAGCAGAGGGAGAGCAGAGTTGCTCTGTGAATACGATCATTGTAAATTGATCGATCAGAAACCATAAAGCCCAAAAAACGTAGAGCACCACATCAACAGAGGAGACTCGTGTCCCTGTCTCTTTAACTCTCTAACTTAAAGTGAATGAGGTCTCTACTGTAGGTGAAGGTTGGCCTGAGCTGAGTAATGTTTGAAAAAAAGCCAACAATTTGTTCGTTTTTTCAAATTGCTTGATTTTTTATGGGGGGGGGGGGTCGCAAATTAACATTCATACTCTGGAGTGATATTAAATAGTAAACCAGTCCGACTGAACAACACATTTTGTTGTATAACTTGGGGGCTTTCAACGATTATGTTCAGAAGAACAGGAGCAAAACTCTGCACTGCATCGCTAATAATGAATAGTGCCACTAATGCCACTATAAATATTGCCACTAATACACTGGTTGTAGGAGAAGCTCACCTCCCTAGATGTGGGTTTGCCCCTGAAGAACTCGTGATTGAGAGAGCTGTGGGGCGGCTGGAACTTGGGCTGGAGGAAGATGCAGCCGTTGGCTATTGCTTCCAAAGGGGCGGGGCCTTCGTAGGGGAAACCAAAACCAATGAAGAGCTGGAAAAAATACAATTAAAAAAGCAATATCAGGATTGCTATTTTGTAATCATGGAAACTTCTTTTTGCCTTGAAGTCAGTTACTGCTCTGCTGGTGAGGCAGTTAAAAGGAGAAGGACACAGCCTCAGATGTCACAGATGCTACTGGGACTTACCTTGGCCTTGCGCAGCAGTTGCTGCAGCTCGTGCTGGGGCAGCAGGCCGTGGTTCTTCACGTAGGCCGGGACCTCTGGAGGTCTCTGAGTCTCATAATACACTGTGCCGTGGACCTCCATATACCTGTGGAGAATCTGCAGGAAGCCTTCCTTACCCTGCTGGAAGAGGAGGGGGGAAAATGTCGGGTTGGTGAGATTGAGGGCAAAGGGTGAGGAGGAGGAGGAGGAGGAGGAGGAGGAGGAGGAGGAGGAGGAGGAGGAGGAGGAGGAGTGTGACAGAGAAAAAAAAAGAACAGCACAGAAAAGAGTATGATTAAAGAACGGCACGTTGTGTCTTTTGAGTCTCTAATTTGCTTTTATAGGAGCTGTCTGCATGCCGTAGATGCCGGTGTCACTTTGTTTGTGCAGCGCAGCGCTGAAAAGAAAAGAAAACTCTCGACTAGAAAAATAAAACAGAATTGAACTCTTTCAGCAGACAGGCGAGCCTCACAGAGCAACTGTACTGGCGTTTTTGTGTGCGTGCAAGAGAGCTGGGTGCTAGAAGTCGAGTCGAGTCAAATTTACTTCCACAGCTCACTTCACACAAACTGTAGGACTCACATGTGTCTCACATGCACCAAATACATATGTAACAAGTGTGGGTGGGGATCAATAATGGGTACTTTTTCAGAAATGTCACAACTGATCGTGAAAATTGTGTTTTTGGCCTGAAAATATTGCAAAATGTTTGGTATCTCTGTACTGTATCTTCAGTTTAAAGGTTGAGAAAGGGGGGAAGAGAGGCAGAGAGAGTTAACACAAAAAAAACAAAGAAACATTCATATACTTACACAATATCAACAATGGAATCAGAAGCACAAGGAATGTAAATTAGTACTGTAAACATTCCCTTTCTCTAGTCCTTATTTACAAGACAAATACGAACTAATTTCATATGTTTGATAGGGTAGTAAACACCCATAGATAGATAGATGGATACATATATATACACACACACACACACACACACACACACACACACACAGACACACGTGAGCTGTTAGACCATTAAATAAATTGCAGACAGCAGATTTGTATACCAGTAATGTGCATTTTATTCGATTCCTAGCCTGGCAACAAGGCCACAGCACCAGGTCAAGGGAGCAGCTGGAGGAGCTGTGTCATCTCTTCATTTACGAGCCATTTTCATTTCCAGAAAGTGTGGTGGCAGGGGGGCAAGCAAAGCAAAAAAGCAAATGATAAAGCTGTGCAATATTAGTACTGAACTCCAGAACGAAGGGGGCACGCGTTCAAAGTCGAGTCAAGAACCGTGATGACGATGAAAACAAAAACCATCCAGCATCGTTTAACGCCCGAAAACCGAATCATGTGACCGGAGCATAACCCTAGACCGGAGTATTGACTGGTCGTCTGGTGTTAAGCAGCTTACTGTGTCCATGTGCTGTGGTGTCACCACCCGCCCACACACCCCCCTCCCTCCAGCCGTAATTGGAGGCTGTTGCGATCGATAGCTTCCTCTGCGCGGATTTTCCCAGCCAATTAGGAGATTAGCTCAAGCGCTAAGTGCAGCAGACAACATGAATTAGCAGAAGGAGAAACACGGGCATGGAAGAGTGCAGATTCCATAAACTGCACTTCTCTCTCTCTCTCTCTCTCTCTGTCTCTCTCTCTCCAAGCTACCTCTTCCGACACTGGATTAGGGTCGTTAATAAGTATGTTCTGCTGTGCTGGTGTTTTTTCATCCCTCACGTCCTCTCTCGCAATGCAGAAAACTGTTGCAGGACATCTACAAGTTGTGGTGAATTTGCTGTTAAATGCAGCACACAAGAGGAAAAAAAATGGTCGCTGGTTTGTGTCTGTGTCGCTGCATCTAGACAAAGAAATGCCGGTTGAAGATCTTTATTACTGCTCTTGCCACCTTACATGTTCTCAGAGGTCTCTCAGAGACCAATGGCCCCTCATTGGACCAGCTCTTGTGCCTTCTGAAGAGTGAATAAATAGTAACGATCCATTATGATAACTATCACTGACAGGGAGATTGCTGTTCTGTGAACGCTTGGAGTGTACTTGGGAGTTATGAGAAATGTCATTTCAGAAATCTCTCACATGGATTCAGCCAGCTGTTTGCATCAATGCTTGTGTGTATCCATTGACATGTTTACGCAAAAAAGTGACCATTTTGTACATATAGATATAGGCTGTGAGAGGGGCATTATATTAGTACTGTATGTAGGGAGAGTGACGGGCTCTTACCTGAAGCTAGTAGTAATCATCCAGCCAGAAACAACATAAGAAAGAGAGATAGAGAAAAAAAAAATCAGTCAGTCAAATCAATAAATCTAAACAGACAACTCCACAATAGGGGAAAACAAAGAGAGACGAGAATTTCATGCTTTTTTTTTCCCAACAGCCTTCTTTCAGGATCACGGTATTGTCAGCCTCATCTCTGCACTGCGCACGTCTCTCTTTCAACGAGCCACGACTGTGAAGAAATCCAGGGAATTGAGCGGACAGATGGTGGGGAGTAATGGCAGCAAACAACATCTTTATAATCATTTTAACAATGGAGGCACAACTGTGCCCTCCTCTGCAGAGGAGCATGCAGGCAGCTTTTCAGAGAGAAAACGTCTCTAAATTAAGGCTGTACAATTTTGTACATAGAGCCGCACGACGCTCGGCTGTAATGGTGCAAACAGCGGGGTGTGCAAAAGGCTGCCATCGGATTTTTCTGTTAACACTGCAGTATACAGTACGTATTGTTGGGGGGAGGCATTGTGTGCTTGTGTGTGTGTCTGTGTGTGTGTGTCCACAGTGAAAAAACCTGTATGAAAATTCAGATTTGAACCTGAAATTGTCCCATTTTTGAATTTAGTAGGACAACAAGCATTTTCATGCATACGTGTGTGTGTGTTTGTGTGGTTGTAAGTATGCATGCATGCCAAATTGGATGCTCAACAATGCTTGACATTTACAGAACTGCACACGGTCAACAGACAATACGAAGATGCATGCGTGAACATAGGTGATTATGCATGCACGTTCGTTGTATATTTGCTACCTTCCACATGCTGGCCTCCTTTCCGTACACCACAGCCATGTTGTTCACTTTGTTCTGCTGAATGCTCCTCTTCTCCGTCTCATTTAGCTCCTCCGAAACGAAGCCCATAAACGAGTTGTCTGGCGTGTGAGCTGAGGGTTTGAGTGTATGTGTGTGTGTGATAGTAGAAAAGGCAGGATGGAAGTACGAAGAGAGAGAGAGAGAGAGAGAATAGGAAAGTTTCATTGAGAGTGAGAAACGAAAAGACTGAGGAAAGGGCAATGCATCTTGGTTTGACTCAGTTCAATGGCCAAGTCAGAGTTATTATCAGTTACCTGAGTAATATAAATAGTGACTGTCATAAAGCCTGCTGCTCTTGGCTCTGGGACATGGTTTTATCAGCCATAAAGTTGCTGAAATGGTTTTCCAAGGGTAGACTTTAAATACTTTGAATTTAAGGGAAAAGGGTTTTACTTATGCGACATAACTTTTAAAAACCATCTTCTACTGCAGCTCATAGTTGTGGTCCTCAATCTCTTATGCGGAATAAAGCTATAGTTGTCGTCAGGCTACATGTTTGCTGAAACCGCTGTCAATCGGCAGCAATAGGCCTAAAGTTTACCGAATGTGTTGACAGCTGAGTGTCAGAGCAGTAAGAACCAGCAACGCTGTCAATGTTTCCGTCAACAGAACGACAACAACGAGGGCTTGGAAAAACAGCAGATCAGACAGAGACGGAGAAAAAAAAGCAAAGAAATAAAAGAACAGATAACAGCTTGAAGGGATGCTGGATGCTTGTGGTGGTGCCAGAAATAGCTGCATTAGACGCATTACTCCAAATTAATGTGAACAAGCAGCCACACCTGTCAAAGAAAGTGAAAAAGTTTTCATCTTTTTTAGAATTGCTGTCAAAGCTGATGGCAGATTTCTGCGTGTGTGTGTTTGTGTCTCCTATGTGTACGACAATCAAAGTGACAACTCTCATGTCTTGACCATATGAAACAAATGAAAATGAATAAAATAAGCTGTGAGAAGAGGCTCTTACGGAACATGGTCATGTACTGGCGGGCGTTGAGGTTCCAGTAGCCCCAGTTGGTGCGATAGCCGTGCAGCGTGGCGTACTCCTCGTGGTTGTAAGCTGGCTCTGTCCCGAAGGTATCGATCACACGGATGTGACATCTGGAAGATGTAAAGTACAACCTATTTTGTCCCAAATATATCAGATCACATTCTTCTTACTGTGCTTACTGTTGTTGCTGTAACACGCTGTTCATAAGAATAAAGTTGATTAAAAAAACGACTCAGATCCAGACAATTGTACAGTTTTAACATTATACTACTAGATGTAAGAGGCATCCACACTGAGCTGTGACACATGCATGATTTAAGGATTAACACTTCAACAAAAACAGGTAAAAAATAATAAAAGTCATTTAAAAATATAGCCTGCACACTGAGTTTTGAGGTAAGATGTAAGGTTGTATGACACAATAAAACACACACATATCCTGTGCATGTGATTCTGGACAGACACATGCACGTGTGCGTGCGCGCGCACAAACACACACACACACACACACACACACACACGCACACACACACACACACACACACACACACACACACACACACACACACACACACACACACAAAGTTATCTTCCAGGAAAGAGTGTCTGAGCTGAGGAAGTGGGCTCTGCCACCTTTAGCTCTTGTTAATCCCCCTGAGCTCACAGTCTGGCCAGATTGAACACACTTGCTGCCACAGACAAGAGCATTGGTGTGTGTGCGTGTGTGTGTGTGTGTGCGTGTACGTGCATGGAAGAGAGTGAGACAGACAGTAAACAGTTTCCCAAGCACTGAGCTGGCCTCCTGACACCGCTGCAACAACAGGCCAGAAACTGTTCCCTTCAAAAAAAAAAGAAAAAATGTGATTGTTAGTTTGATAAATAACCACTCGGAGATCGGTACAAGCCTCATATCGCAGAGGCTATTTTGGCGAATTAGAGCACCGATCTTATCCCAGATCTCAAGATCTTATCGTCAAACGGCGCTCCATCTCGCTAATGTCGCAGACTCGAGTCGTTGTCCTTCTCCACAGCTGAAACTTGACACAGGCACAGGCGGGGTTTGCCCACGGACGCCGTCAGCTGTGTCTGTCACATGGCCCGCGTGCTTCACGTCACAGGGCTCCTACCACTACTTCTGTTTTATGGTCCACTGAAGCCGCTCACAGAGGAGAAATTGGTTTCCACCCGTCTCTTTCGATGATGGATTTCTCACCGCGTACTTGTCGAACATCGGCGCAAACGGTGCGAGTTGCACTTTGATTCTACCGCAACTCAAGTGTGTTTTCTTACATTTCTAAAAAAAACTTTTTTTTTTTTTGCTGTATTTCTGTCACAATGTTGAGGTCATTTGCTGCGATTAAATAAATCTGGTGAAAGAGCTTATAAAAACAGGCTTGGAAGGGAGAGTTAAAAAAAAGAAAGAAAAGAAAACATGTATTTTTCATTCGTTCATGGAGCCTTGTTTTGAGGAAAAAAGGATGCGATTCTGTGGAAAATGTTGTGTTTCTATTTGTACGGGTCACTGAAGGCTGACAATGAATTATTAATAGCAAACGTTAGTTTCACTTGTCTCTGGCCTGTCCTTCTTTCTCCCTCCCTCCCTCCCTCCCTCTCTCCAACCTGCACTATCACATATCGCCAGCTCGGAAACAGTGAAAATGTTTCTGCCCAGATAAGAGGTCCCGAAGGGAGAGGAGGAGGAAAAAAAAAAAAAAAAAAAAGGGGAGTTGAAGAAGAAGAGGGGGATAAGCGGAGGAGTAGCTGAGCTGAATATCTATCGGCAGATCAGAGGAGGAGGCTAATCTGGGTTAAATGGCTGCTCAGCAAGGCTCAACAGTCCTTTGGGTGAGGGGAATAAATGGCACGGAGATGTGTTGTCCCCCACAGTTTCAGTTTTAGCTGCGGGCTGTTGGAGATGTTGTTGGACGGAGACATACGCTTAAAATTGAAATCAGTCTGAGACTCCAAGAGAGCAGTGTCTGTCTTTGTTTGCTCCAGTTTATTGATATTGGATGTTGTAAGTTTCCAGGTGCACACTTGGTATGAACAGGATCAACCTCAGTTTGTATTTTTCATGTCATATAAATCCAGTCATTGTAACGAAGTGGCGGCCTGTCCGGGGTTTATCCCCTGTCTTCATTCTACAGTATGTGCGCTAAAACCACGTATAGGTGGATGAAATCAGGGTCTCGCTCTAATCGAGAAAAATCCACATTTGGGAAAGCAGCGAGCCTCGGACAATGAATCCAAATGACTTGAATATAATAAATAAGCCCAGCGAGCCTGGACACTGGTTTGCAATTCAACAGTAAAACAACTGGGTAAACAACATTACTCAATGACGAATCTGCTCGCTAAAAGGGCCCCTGACATTTTGTTTATAGGTAAACAATGTAAGCGTGTCACCAGGAAGCAGGACAGCGGTATTAATGGGAGCGGGAGTAACTTTAATAATGATCTCACCAAGGGAAACTGCATCCTGTGCTTTACAGCTCTACACTAATTTTCATGTTGCTTGTTATCCAGATAAAATGACAATACACAGGCTTTAAGCTATTTGTGCCAACAATTTAAGTGCGGGAGGTGCTCAATACCCAACCTGCATTTGATTTTTTTAGCAGATGCTGCAGCTTATTGAATAAGTTATGTTCAGATTGAGCATGTTGTGATGGTCCATGAGCTGTGGTGGTTTTCTACATTTTACATTTTATTCTATTGCCAGTTGAGCACATTTGGAGCCAAATCTAGAAAGAAACCTGTGAATATGCAATGAAACTGCTTCACAAGGGCTGCTACATTATCTGCAACAAGACGGAGGAAGAAGAAAGCCTATCTACTTTTTATTGATTCCACTGGATACCTACAGTAACATGTAATGTACATGCATTACAATGCATGTATATGCAATGAAATGGATTATGCCAGATATGGAGATTACATCTTGATTCTTACAGAACTATCTGAAACTCAAGACTAAAATAAAAGCACGTGGATCACACATGCAATACACACAATACATTTATTTGAATTATGTTTAATAACTTATAATCATCCCTTTCTCGAATCTTTTTAAACCCAGTCAGAATAAAATAAATAAACCTTTAAGCTTTAACATTGTGCTTTAACATTGTCAGGACAAACAATTAGATCTTTTGACTATGTAAATGCTGTCTTAGGGAAAACAAAATGCAGATACTATTTCAAGATGACTTTAAGTTTCCTCCAGGGTACAAGATGTGGGCTTGTTTTCTCATTAGGCAGCAACAGGCATTGAGATAATGATAACTGAGGATGTTTGAATAGTCCAAGAGAGTGATCCTGAGTTATCCAACAGGTCGCTAATACCTCTGAGAAACTTGCTTTGTTATTAAACTTAATTGTCAGTGATACTTCCCCAAAGACTCAGCAGACTCCAGGGAAATGCAGCTGCTCTGGCTCGCCTTACGTAAGGTGTATCTTTAATTTATTTATCTATTTATTGCAGACCTTCCCTCGGATATCTCCTCCCGATCCACCTCTATCTGGGCAGTAAATTCAGCGAGCAGAGGAAATCAATATAGCCGTCCCGTTATCAGATGAGTGGGTGTTTTAAGACTCTGATCTCCTATCAGCTCTCAGCATCTTTAACAGCGGTGCACATGCACTGGCACACCTCTGCACACCACACACACACACACACACCTGACAGGACAGCCTGCGTCGTGTTGTCCCGGCATAATAAATGAATGTGGATGTCGGCGGCAACATAAAACAAAAGTAATTAAAGCGAGCTGAAGGGCCCCAGAGCTCCGAGCGCTTGATTAATGATGCCTTTGGGCGCTCGGGGCTCAACTAGACTGTTCTAACGCCAGACGAGGCAAGAAAGCAAGAGAGGGAGAGAGATAGAGAGAGAGAGAGGAAGAAAGAGAAAGAGAGAGAGGGGGGTACACAGGTATGTCATTGACCTGCCCGAAACCTCTGGGGGTGGAGTGGATTTGTTTGGGTGAAGATAAATGAACAAAGAAATTGTTCGATAGGGAACCAACGGAGAGTGGAAATTGAAAAAAAAAAGAAAAAGAAAGAAAAAGAAAAGAAATGTAGCCTTACACTAGATCGATACAAGCGATTGGATTATGTAATGTATCATACGTCCCACTCTAAATTACGGTTCAATTTTTTTGAAAGCTTTTAAGCGCGTTAATAAATACAGCCCTTATCTCTGAAAGACTTCGAGCCCCTTTCTCTTCACGTATTTAAATTCACCGAGGCGCGTCCTCCTGGGAGTGGGGAAATAGATGTTCTCGGCTCTGTCGGTATTGCTGAAACATTCAGATAATTCCTACACCGCCAGCTTCTCAGCTGGGAGAAGGGGGGGGGTGGCGGGCGTTGAACAAAAGAGTCCTGTCTCTTATAAACACTAAAAGTCACTTTCCGTTAGGGGAAGCAGAAATCACGGCTGCGTAGTAATGACGGAGCGCAGAAGCTGCTGACCTCAGCATGCAATTAGGTGCCGCCTGCTCGCTGATTGGCATCCTGTCTGGCTGGGATTGTGGGATACTGTGCGTGTGTGAAAGAGAGATAAATTGTGAGAAAGAGAGAGCGCAAAAAGAAAAAATAAAACAGGTTTTGTGCTGAGAAAATAGCTCCCCTAGCCCGCCCATAATGCATTTCTCTTTCACTCATAATTGGATTTTAAAAATATATGCAGCAGCCCTTTACGCGTGGCATCAGGTTGACTCCGGACACCTCCCGCTTCTCTGTTTTTTCTTTTTTTTTATTCTTTTCTCTCTGGTATCTCTTTTTATCTAATTTCTCACGCCTTACTGTCTCTACACACACCTTCCACTGTTTTATCTCTTAATCTTTCCTCTCCACGGTTTCCTTTCACCTCCTACTCACATATGCTCCTTCTCCTTTCATGTTTCACTGTTGTTTCGTTACAAAAACTCAAGAAAACTTCCACTTTCCTGCATTATGTTGTTGAGACAGTATCGAGATAATATAAGCCCGTGCACCTGCTTGCTCTTCCAAATGCATCATGGCACATTAGATTAATCTTTTATCCCTTATTGTAGTGTTTTCTTGCCTTGGTCTCATGGCTGTCGTGGCCTACTTTCCAAGTTTTCTATATTTGCAGCGATGCCAAAAGCCATTAAAGACACTTTTTGTAAATGTACAAAAAACCCCTCTCAGCCTCTTTCTTTTTAACATCTTACTAATGTTTCTTCTTTCTCATGGGGCAGATGTTTTCCACCTGACTTCCACCTCTCTCTTATTCCCAATCTTCCTGTTGACACTGAGCTTTTGCGAGCACATAAAACAACAGCATTCATCTGCAGAAAACAGCATTTGATTGTGAGCTTATACAAGACAGGAACTGATGTGTGCATGTGTGTGTGTTTTATGACAGTGTGTGTGGGCTTGCGTGGCAGGGGGGCGGCTGTACATCTGTTGAGTTGTCAACATCTAATACGTGCATTCAATCTTGTATGATATTTATCTTATTACTGCTGTGAAGAGTGGCTTACTGTTTCCGCATTACGAAAATGTATTTTCTGCACTACATGTGTATATTTTTGGTCATACAACATAGAGATAAGAGAGGTCTTAAACTTTTAAAGGGGAAATATAAGGGATGGGAGCCGAGAACCAGTGCCTGGTGGAACAATTCCTCGGGCCTGTTTGCATGTCTGCTAAGTTAGAGTCAAGTCTTCTTGACTTTACCCGGCCTAGGGTTAGGCCAAGTCGGGCTGAGTAAGGCTGGGTGTGTTTTATCTTCAGAATGGTGGGGATGGTGCTGCTTGACACAATTGCCCCGTTTCCACTACATGATACCGGCTCGACCTGACTCAACCGCGTTTCCATCAGAGAATAGTACTGCATTGAGAGTATCCGGTCGTCGTAGCAACGCAGGTAAACATGCTCACTGCGTTTAGCGCCGTCAAGCTCTCCTTAGATCTTATCATGGGCGACGAAGGACAGAAACGTCTGCACCTACTCTACCGACCAAGGTGTCGTTTTGCGGGTCGTCATTACTTCCAAAATGGGTGAAAAACAAATGGGAGATGAAGTGGAGGCAGCAGTTTTTTTTTTTTAAATGGCAGCAGGCTGAGCAATGATGTCACATGATGTTGTGACCAACCTAATGCTGCATTTCGAAAGCTTGATGGGGCAACATGCAGCGAGTGTGTTTACCTGCGTTGCCGTGACGACCGGGTACTCTCAATGCGGTACTATTCTGTAATGGAAACGCGCTCCAGCTGAGCCCAGGTCGAGTCGAGTACCGTCGAGCGGGTACCTCGTAGTAGAAACGGAGCTTTACATAGTTTTGTTTTAAACGCGTCACTGTGTTGTTTGGTTCAGAATGCAGCTTGAAAGCGTGGCTCGTATTTCACAGAAAAAAGACGACATTAAGGCCACTCGCAAAATCTATAAAACTTTGATTTTGACACACAACTGCAACTGCACGCTGCTCAGCGCCGGGACTGAATCTGAGCCAAGCTGCATCATCTGTTTTTTTAAAGTGGAAGGTAATTCAAAACGCTTCAGGCCCTGCGTCTACTTCATTAATGATATCACCATTTCATTATGTAAAACTTCAACAATATGAATTATCTCCAACCTCCTCCTGAAGAGTTCTTTGGATGCTTTTTGTCAGTTGAAGTTTTGTTTCAAGTTGAATGCAAATGAGGTCGGTAAATATTGCAAAATGTCTGTGTTGCCCATTCAGAGGTGGAAACATATAAAAAAAAAATCAATTTGCACTCTTTTATTCCCTCACCCAGTGAGAATCAAAAAGAGGATCGATAAGGATAGGAATCGCTAAAATAATATAAATTCCCTTCTCTAGAGATGAGTGGACACATATAGGGTTTCTGTGAACTGAACGTACATAAGATCCAATCAGACATCTGAAGAGAGACATCCACGGTACAAAGTATCAATAATAATAATGAATCCATTAACACACATGCAGTCGGAATGACAAAAACAGAGAGACTGTGGAGTGAGCAAAGCGCATCTACTAACTTGTGTTTCTTGAGCGAGAGCCCCATGTGCTGCTTCATCTGCTGCAGGCCATGGTAGTCGGTGTAGATGAGGTCAAAGGGCAGCGGGCCGGTCAGTGGGCAACTGCCTCTGCCTGGGGGCACTCCGAGGAAACTGCAACATGATCAAAAACACTTAGTTTAGACAGAGCGCAAAACATGACAGAGGGCGTGAATCTTCTGTCTTCTCTGCGAGCGCTCGGGCCAACACGTCAACAAAGCATGCATTTTTAACTGGAACAAAAAACAGCATTTTTATTTCCACAAAAAAGAGCAGGAGAAAGACTGTGTGCACACATACACACACATCAGAGCAGCTCAGCTTTGACAAAAGCACTTCTGTGTTTATTTACTCTCACACCACTGCATTTAACATAGCATAGCAAGCTATTAATGAGCTCAGTTGTGTGATATATGCCACGTAGGCTGCTCTGTCTCTCCGAAAAGGCTGTGGCTCGTCCTGGAAACGCAGTGTGGGATTTCACGTTCCCATCAGCAGAAAAAAGTGAGCGGTTAGCACGAGCAGTGATAGCTGAATAGACAAAGAGTGTCGGATACAGAAGCTACGCTCCATCAGCGGGAAAATTTTGACTGGCAGTCGGAGGAGCAGACGGCACAGCTGTGAGACTGTCACACAAAACACAGTTTTAGAGGATAGTGCCACGGCACCAGAAGTGTGCGTTCTGTGACTGTATGTACAGCTACCATCAAAGCCCCATCAAAATGCTGAATATTTTGCCTTTTGACGGATGGCAGTATGAGGCCGCACCTGTAAAACTGCTGAACTGCTTATGACACAAGTTACCCTTACCCCTAGAAATGTGCAGAGCCTAATATATTGCACCTATGTTTAAGAAAAAAAAAATCTCTAAAAACATCAGACATATTGATCTAAAAGTTTATTGCGCTGTGTGGAGGAAGACTGAACTTCATCTAAATCTAATTCAAATTTCAAGCAAAACAATATTTTGGGTGTCCATCTTCCTCAAAGCAGAGATTTGGGGGGGCGAGATTGAATAAAAATTACGCGTTGTCGCAGGATTAGATTTTACAAGAATGACAGCTCATGCTCAAAACACCCTTCAATGGAAAGAAGCAACAATTGTATTCGATTGAAACTTTAGAAACGTCTCCATTATGTAGCAAAAGAAAATTGTCACGGAAACACACACAGTAAAAACTTAAGAATGCTTAAAAGAATAAAGACTGCCGTGCTTGTATTCAAGAAATGCCCTTGCACTGTGATCTTGAAACAATTAAAACCACCCGTACACCATTTAATGCAGCCCGACAAGATGATGTGCAACGATGAAATTTGCATCACTGTTTGCATCTCCCTCTTCCTTTTTTTCCGCCTCATATCAAAGTTAAAATCAAATTCCCTGCAGTGAAAGGGAAAAAAAAACTATTAGAACTCAAACTGACTTTTGACTGAGAGCTAAATTAAAAGTATGATCAGATAGCATTGTATGGGGGGAGGGGGGGTAAACGTTGGATTCGATCAAAGTGAAGAGCCGGGGGCTGCTGGAGGAAGGGGGAGGAGGGGGGATGAGGGGGAGGAAGAGAGGGAAGCACTTTGGCAAACGCATAATTCAAACAAACACGATGAAAAGAGCCACACGTATAATGACCTGGCTGTTGTACCTTACAGCATCCACAACAACAGATGGTCAATGGATGCTGCGTGAAGAGAGGTACACTGATGCACTGGCGTGTGTGTGTGTGTGTGTGTGTGTGTGTGTGTGTGTGTGTGTGTGTGTGATCTCTACTTCCTGTCTGTCAACTGATACACCCCACTTCCCAAAAGTCTTTGATTACATGAAGACAATCAGGTCACATACACACACATGGGCACACACATGAACCCACACGCACACATTATTTCTAATTATGTGGTTTTAGTCCCTCCACTTCCCAGTTTGACTCAGTTTCGAGTCATCGACCGGCTGCGGGCCTCTCCGTTACCGTGCTGACAGACCTGCTATTGGATATCTGACCTGTGAGTGGTCTGCTAGCTCTTACTTAGCTCTTATTTCTGTGACAGATGAGGCCAGAGGCTAATGGACACTGTAATGCAATTCGTACCCCCAGTGAATTTCATCTCACTGCGGTGTTTTTTTTTGTTTTTTTTTACATTGCAGTCTACTTGGCTGTACTTGCTCATACACAGGGTTATTTGATCGTTATTTTGACCGAGACGAGCCCAGCTGGCAGCTACTACCCACCACCAGGCAGCAAGGCAGTGAAAACACTCAGCTTGTAGATGGCCGAATGAATGCATCACTGATACAGGCTGAACAGTTGTAGTGTTTGTACGATGCACAAACATGAACAACTTTAACTGTATCTGCAGTAGAGTCGACCTCTGTATCACTTTGGTCCATTTTTGTATCTATCAAACCTGCTCCGTTTGATCAGATGTTGTTTCGTTGTTTTGTTGAGATAAAGACTTGTTCCACTGGTAGTTGAACCGTGAGTTTTTTGTTTTTTTTTGTATTGAGCACTAACTTCTGACTCCATGGCCCCGCAGCATTTTCTAGTTAAGCATCCAATTATCATTATGGATTTTCCATGTTGTAGGAGTCTGTTCCCACTGATACAGTGAAAAAAACATAATTTCTGTCATTAACTGGCTAATTAGGTTTTTACACAAACACAGTCACATATGTATGTATATGAATTTGCTTCTAAATCTTAGGTTTAGCAGCACAAATGTGGCTTTGTCTGCTATTCATTGAAGCTGTTTTTCTGGATCTCCTTTCCCATCTCTTATATTAAGGAGCACTTTGGTAACGGATCTTTGGCTGGAAAGGAAAGAGATAGCAACCACAACCAGTGATGACCGTAAATCTAAAAACTGTTGAAAAAAAGCTACTTGGAAAAAAAGTGAGTATCACAGGAAGTGCTCGTCTCTAATGGCCTATACGGCAGGTGACATAGCCCTCCAGTTTATAAAACTGTGACGGTAACGTTGTTGGGATCCGAGCATTTTAGCGAGCTTGTTGCCATCTGTGGTTTCAAGCGCGGTACAGCATTATGGAATAGCCTGATGGGGTTTTGAAGAGTGCACTCTGCCTGCAGTGTGGTATCCTCATTAGTGTTGTTTCCATTAGCGGTACAATGTCTCCCTCAATTCTTACATGTGCGATAATGGACAACCCTCATAGCTCAAGAACCCACTCGCTCAGGACTCACTCTTCAAAATGTCAGGCTGTCGTCAGCAGCATCGTCGTGTCTGCATGTCACAGGAGTTAAAGTCGAAAACACGACGGATCCCAAAAGCCAGACATCTTCAACTCGAGTGTGTGCAAAGCAACCGCATCACTAGCTGCCTCTTGACCTCTCTGATTGTTAATGATCTATTATCTATAAGCTCCGAACAAAACACTTAAGCAGATGCTCAGGAGGCTTGTTTTCTAGGAGCGTGTTTCTTTATTCAATGTGGGAATGAAGAAAATGGCAAAGAAGAGTTTCAAAGGAGGTTACAGACAGATACAAATTTTATGAAGGAAACCACTGGGTACTGTAGTGGTGCCTGTTAAATATGTTATACCTGTTAATAAAAGATTGTTTTTCTAAGATGGACAGTGGCAATAGATGGCACAAAGACTATTAACTGGCTAATAAAATAGTCACCACATATTGAGGTTGAGAATGATTTTATATTTTATGTCCAAATTCTTTGATCCCAGCTTCTTAAATGTGAATTCTAGTTTCTTTCTCTGTCTCTTCTTAGGTGCGTGCCCAGACATTTTTTATGGGTGTGGTTTGTCACAAATAACCATTTGCAGTATGAAAACTGGCATATCTGAATGCCTTTGTTACCAGGGCAGCACCCGAGACGACCCCTGTCACCAAAGGTGTTTAAAGATCTCATTTTAGCCTCTATGAAAGAGGCATTAACAGTTTTCCCAGTTTTTGTCTCATTTTATAAGCAAAACAAGTAGTTGATTTATTGAGAAAGTGACTGACAGGTTAATCGACTGGAGCCCTGATTCTTGCATTGTTTTCGCATTGATGCATTTGACAGGTGTAACGCAACACCGTATTTCCACTGTCTCAAATGAAAATCTGTTCCTTCAACTGCAACGCTGGCTCTAACGAGCATGACAGCATGTGCCAGGCATGATGGCGAGACTCAGTCGAGACAAATGAAACAGAACTGCAAACAAAAGACAGCTGGGTGAGCTTCAACACCTCTACATACAGTACACTCGCCGCTCTGCTTGTCTGGGATCATCCAGGTCATCTTCCATTAATAACCCCTTCATGTCCATGACAAAGCACAGCTGACACACACCCACAGAGACACATTAGATTGATGATTCACCGGGACGGAGGAAATAAACCATCAATAGGCCGCGTCCGTTTCTCTCACCAAATTAAACTCATGTTTACCCTCATCGAGGCTTCATATCGGCATTGTATCACACACAGACAGACACGCAACTGAGCCTGTTTACATGCACACACACACACACAAATAAAGCAAATAATGACAATCATGATTCTGGTTATTCAATGAGGAAGCAACAACACACACATTATGAGTCCTTGTTTGCCTGCCGATGTCCATCAGTCTGTTTCTCTGTCATGACAGAGATATGGGCGCAATGAGACGAGTGGGAAATTGCTTTGTGATAATGCTAAACGGGATTCGGAAGAGCGTCAGAAAGACGGAACAAGAGACAGACAGGAAATGAAGAACAGGACGTCTGAGAGAGCGGCAACGTGGCATAATACAGACAGCTTGTCTTTTCCTCATTTTCCATCAGCTGCACATCGCTCTCATTCTTCTCCTGCTCTAATCCTTCCCTTTGGACAGCCATACCACACTGGCACGAGAGTGAAAATAATTAGTTTGTCCCCCCATTCAGGACACTGACTGACGAAACTACCTTGAAAACCTGCCCTCGAAAGAGGATTAATTACAAAGTCACCTGAACCAGCTTTTCCCATCAAGTTCAGGTTCAACCTTGCTGCAGTATCAACCTCCTGCTCGTGTTGCCTGTAGGTCGACTCAAAGGCATTCACCTCGAGTCTGGACCCACTACCAATCAGACGCTGTCAACATGTCAGGGACAGACAATGGCAACAATGCATGGGAATACTTTGGAGCCATGCTAAGCAACCTGATGGAAATTGTGCCCTTCAATTGCTCAGGTCGTGAGCACGTCCTGTAAATGTGTAAAAAGTCAAAACTGAAGTTGTGGATCGGCAGTTCTTCGTGCAGGTGCATTTGCATTCCTGGCATTGTTTTCCTGCATCTGTTTACCATTTACCCAAAAGCTGGCATGATTTATTTCTGGGATTTGGCTTTGGAAATTCTGCTAATTTGCAAAATGAAAAAAAAAGTTTAATTGAAAAGAAAGAACGTGTCAGAAAACAACTCAGATACAAAACGTCAAAGTTTCAAAGCCAAGATAAAGTCAGAACTACAGTACAATACAAATTAAGTTGTGTTGAAATGAGAGAGGCACACAGCGCATCATATCTATATTACTGCTGGGCATTATAATACTTCTAAATGCTGACGTATAAAATATCCTGTTGAGATTCCTCATAGACATCAGGCACAACACACACATACACACACAAACATGATGGCAGGCATCCCAGACACAATTCCAATGCCACGCTGAGTCCAATTACCTAAGGTTCTCTTGTCTCTTGGCTGGCGAGCAGTCAACAAGCCCTCACAATGCACACACAAACACAAACACACACACAAACACACAATAACACACACACATACACATACACACAGACAGGCATGGCGTGGGATGGTCGTCTTGAACCAATAAGTGCTTCCAAGCTAATATATATATTTTTTTACCGTAGAGTATATTCACAATCGATACTGACCGTATAAATAAACCGCTGTTCATATAATAAACCAGAAATGTCGCAACAGCTTTTTTGTTGACGTTCCACTGCAATCCAGGAGGAACACGGCACAGCATAAAAATCCTGGCAAGCACAGGGACATCTGTGTGTAGTAGGATGTGGCGAGAGCAGCTATACCGCCACACTCATTAATCACGGCGAAGCTTTTCGCTTGTTGTTATTACAGCGACAGCTCTGATGGGAGGTGCTGATTGCACTTCACCCAACATGTGTTTCACTCGATCAACTTCTCCCACCTCAAAAACTCTTTGTTCATGCAGTATGCGACAAATCAATAGAATCTCAGTCATATGCATGTGATTGCAATGCAATGTGTGTGTGTGTGTATGACTAGGTATGTTTCCCAGAACAGTGAGCACATAGATGTTGTGTTCGATACCAAACGACTGTATTGATTTCCTAACAAGCAGTGGAGCAGGGTGTTATTGTACCCACAGAAGCACAAAGAGAGCAATAACACACAGTGCTGGTGGTGAGCTAATATTTGTCACTTTGCTCATATAGGTCTATTACAGCATACACTGTCTGTAGTATGTGTGTGTGTGTGTGTGTGTGTGTGTGTGTGTGTGTGTGTGTGTGTGTGTGTGTGTGTGTGTGTGTGTGTGTGTGTGTGCGCGTGTGTGTGTGTGTGTGGTGAAGTAATTTCCTTTGACTGAGGAAACAGATGATCCACATGGCTGGCATACAGTGCGTATTGTTGTGCATGCATGTGCAAGCTACATGCATTTGTAGTGCACGTATCCAGAATCTGTGATCTGTGTTTGCTTGTGTGTGTGTGCGTGTGTATTTGTGTGTGTTTGCATGACACAAAAGTTGAAGGGCATTCCAATCAGTGCTGTCAGCTAATGTCATCCCCACTGTCCCGGCTGACAGAGGGCAGAACGGGGTCAGTGGAGAAGCGAGGATGAAAGCAGCTGAGACCGTGACAAGCACTGCAAAGTGTGTATCTTTAAATGTGTGTGCATGAGTGTGTGTGTGTCTGTGTGTGTGTGTGTGTGTCTATAGTGCGCGTGCATCGACAATCGAAAAAAAACTGACAACTAAAATGACAACTATACAAATGGTCTTTTGCTTTCCACTCTCTTCTGTACATAAAGGGGCCTTTGACGCAGGAGAGCAGTTTGGATCTTCACAGTCTTAGCACCAGAGCTTCTTAGAGAGCCTGGACCTTCCACATATGTACAACTGTTTGTGAAGGTTTTGTGCTCCTTAAATCAGGCTACCATGTCATTTTAGTCTGTCCCATATAAAATGCTGTTTCAGCAGGATGAGTGCTTGGAGACTGTGGAAGTTCAGACAGGGTATGAGGATTTGTTTCAGTGTCATCATCCAGAGAACAAAACCCTACTTTTTTCATATCTGGGTACTTCTTCTAATCAGTCCAATTTAATGTCAAGAGGAAGTAGAATCTCAGACACATACCAGAGGGTTAGGAAGTGATAATATGAGCTGAAAAAAGCATTGAAATCCACTGAGGCAA
Organism: Karalla daura; assembly: GCA_029224185.1. Lineage (NCBI taxonomy): Eukaryota > Metazoa > Chordata > Actinopteri > Chaetodontiformes > Leiognathidae > Karalla > Karalla daura. The sequence continues at coordinate 11,618,606 of CM055189.1, read as the reverse complement.
TAGGTTAGTGTGTGTTTTGTCACCCTCATCAACCAAATAAGAAATCCCTGTTTGTCACTTATTACTGCTTTCCCACCAAGCCCAATTCTAAGTCAAAAAGCATTGAAACACAATGACTTGGAGGCCAAGGAGCCCAACAGGTACTGAGAGGCTGAAAAGTAATGTTTGTCATCTAAAGAGACAAACTCCTCCTCAATAGAAGGAGGGCTTCGAGCAAGAGGAATCTGATGAGGCAACAGGTTGAGGATGCTCTGGATCAGCGTCAGCATCCAGAGATATAAACACTATCATTTCCAGATCTGGAAACCTTATCTCTCTGTGATGGCCAATGCCTGCCACACTGTCAGCTGGCAGAGGGCTTGGAGGGAAGTGCAAAGTCAGCCAGCTGGCCTGGGGGCATCACATTTTTTGCATTGATTCATTAAGGGAACAAAAGCTTGTGCAAAACAAAGCTGAGTTCTTGTTCCCTTGACTCTCTGGCAGAGCTGCACGCTTGGAGGCAGTTAAAAATCCTCAGGGGAGAGAAAACACAATGTTGTGTTCCCTTAGATCTGATGGCACTGTGATTGCCTTTCTCAAGCTGCAAAATGGCAAAACGGTTAAAACATCTTCAGCATGAAACAAATAGATGATGAGTACGTCTTATTTTCAATTTTAAACAGTTAAAGAAAATGTTACAGTCTTGACTGTTTACTGAATGTTACTACATTATTGTTTCTTAAGGAGTTGGTTAAAAAGTGGTAAACCTATAGATCTCATCATCAAAGAAAAATAGTTTATGGATCAGTCTATATGGATCATCATTAGCTAATTTGTTTTGTGCCTTAATGAAAGAACTATCCATGATGTTGTCAGTATTTATTTATTTTTTTGTATTGTTTTGTTTTGCTTGGGTGATTTTATTCCTGTTTCTTTTTTACTGTTCAAACAAGTCAAGGAAAAAAAAGCATTTCTAATTAAGTCCAAGAACTTAAATGATCAAGATAATTTATGCAAGGAGGACAAAGCTATCATGTTTTTGTTACGTTAACCCAGAAAACAAATACAGACAATATGATAATTGTTTCTTTTCTTGTTACAGAGAGAGTTCAAGGCCTGGGGTGCATATTCAGGGGAACAAAGATGTTGTAAACTTTAAGAATTTTCATCTCGATGGGAGATATGATTTAAAGGGAAATGTCCACTTGCTCCACAAAACATCTGCATGTTTAGAAGCCTTAGTGATGAATCAAAGAGGGGCCATGAAAAGAAAAGAAAAAAAAAAGTGAAACCAAAATCTGCCCCAAATGTCATGGAACTGTTGCCTTGGTGTTGCATAAGGCGAAAAAAAAAAAAAAAAAAAAAAAGGAAAGGAAAGAAAGAAAAAGACAGAAAAAAAGTTTCTGCCTTAAAACTCAAAGAGTTTAATTTGGTTAAAAAGTTTATCACTGTGACATGATGACAAAGTTGTGCAACACCAGCTTGATCCTCTTATGTGTGTGGACCCTGGAGGCAGCTGTAGGCTGTAAAATATTCCCATTTTAGGAGGACGAGTCTGCTTCACTTGTGAAGAAGATTACTCCATGACATGAATGTCACTCTCTCTCACGCTCTCTCACACCCTGTCTGTGTGTGTGTGTGTGTGTGTGTGTGTGTGTGTGTTTGTCCCCAAAATGGAAACTGAAGCTATTTTGTGGATGGCTATTTTCAAAGGTAAAGGTATAAGGTAAGGGATGATGAGGTGAAGCAGGAAATAAATGTGAATGTCTTGCAGAGAAAGCAATACCAGTGTATAGTATATAGTGTAGGTGCATGTTTGTCTTCACTGTACATGTAGGTGTGAGTGGGAATGTATGTGTGCAAAGTATTGAGCTGAAATATTAAAAACGGTAGCCGGCAAAAGTAAATACTACTGTCAATCAACATATTTCTAATTCCTGGCTCAATCAAATGCTCACCAGGCACACACACACACACACACACACACACACACACACACACACACACACACACACAGTACCGTAAGTAATCAAACTCACAAACGTCCATGTAATCAACTGTTTCCACATCCTTTTCTGATTGCATCCAGGGGATGAAAATGCGCGCGGGTGTGTTGGAAAAGTTACTTTTACGTGACACCACCCACACACACACACACGCACATACACACGCAAATACATATAACCATTCAAAAAAAAATGTTTGACGCACAAACACTCGCATGCACATCCACAGCTGTGCTAGAAGCAGCTGACAGACCCCAGTTATCAGCCAAGGCAGGGCGCACTAGATAAGGGAGCCGCCAGGCATCATAAACACCAATACAGAAAGAGAGTGAGAAAGAGAGAGAGAGAGAGAGAGAGAGAGAGAGAGAGAGAGAGAGAGAGAGAGAGAGAGAGAGAGAGAGAGAGAGAGCAGGGGGAGGGATGAATCAGAGATTAAAGACGGAAGAGGGGAAAAAAAAATTTCAACACTCCTGTCAGAGATAATAAAATTCTCAGATGAAGAGCTCCACTGCAGAGAGGGAGAATTAGAGACGCAGGGGGGAAGAGAGATAGGAAGAAAGATGGGGGAGCGGGGTGAAAGGAGACATGACAAGTTAGTCGCAGGGGTGCAGGTTGTCAAAGTGAGAGAGAGAGAGAGAGAGAGAGAGAGAGAGAGAGAGAGAGAGAGATAAAGAGAGAGAGATAGAGAGAGGAAACGGTAGAGTGAGTGGGAGCAGAGAAAACCAGGGAGGGAAAAACAATCAGGTAATGTTACAGAGATTAAGAAGCTGAGAGTGGTACCACATGATTCAGAAATCTAACTTTCTCAGAGAGAGTGTGTATGTGCGTGTGTGTGTGAGAGAGATAGAGAGAGAGAGGGAGAGAGAGAGAGAACGAGAGAGAGAGAATGAGGTACAATGTGATGTGGCAAAACACCTCTACAATCCCCAAGGACTGATTCTGGTCTCTGGACAAAATGTGAATTTACATTCATTTACATTAGCATTCATATACATAGATTTACACACACGCTTGCACACATATTTACACACTCCCTTTCACACACAGACACACACACAGGCAGGTTGCTAATAAAGCCAGCTCCTGCTTTGTCTCCCTAGACATCAGGCGGCCTGCTCTTTTTACTCCGTCAGCAACTTTTGATCTAATCCCACTAAATCAAGAAGAATAAGAGCCTACATTGGTTGTGACGGAGGAAGTCGAGGGAATAGAAAACACACTAAAACACACCCTCCCACATACACACACACACACTTACACTGATGAATAGATGTGAGAGACCACACAAAAACACTCACACTTGCATACGAAAATACATATGGTGGGACACAGGGGTGTAAATAGAGACTTTGGCAGATACACACATCATTAAGCTCACACATTTGGTCCAGATCAAGGAGCTCCACTTTGCAAGGTCTCGGGAAGGCTTCAGCGATACTGGACGGAGCCCGTGCATGTGGATGGATGTGTAGGTATGAACACGGTGAAACCATCTCGTATGTGGTGCACGTGTGGATCCAAGTGCCATTACACATCCCATCACACACACACAGACACACACACACACACACACCAGTAGCTATTCAAGTGAACTCATTTGTATCAGCCAGCTGACAGGGCAGAGCACCAACTAATTTTAATCGATGTGTGCTCTGTAGACCATTGACCCAGTGAAGCTGCACTCAGCTGCATTAGCTCAGATTGAGCTCACACCTAAAAGTCGACCCATGCAGGCTCGGGTTAGAATAAAATTACAAAAGTGAAAAAAAAAAGAAAAAAAAGATGTGCAGTCAAACAATGGAGCATGAAACCACTGTTTTACCAACCACTCAATGGAAAATCAAATGTTTTCGGTGTAAATTCTTATTTTAGAGCTTATACCAAAATAAATCAAACTCTATTAGTGTAGCATTTTTTTATTCATGGCCGCAGCTTAAAGCTTTACATACAATAAAAACATTGAAAGCTGTTAAAAACCATGACTGAGGAACAGCTATTATTACCTGGCAATGAGGATAAACAAGAAGCCGTGTTAAAAAAATTGAGACAAATGTAACAACTGAAATAAAATAAAGTTAGAAAATAAACATGAAATTGATACAAACAGATACATAAAAAGAGTAAAATGGCATAAAAAGAAGATTAAGATAAAGGCTGTACCGCTTGAGCCTTGAGTTTGTTTTTACTTTATGCAAAAAGTCTGTTAAATCTTGAATGTAATCGAGTGGAGCAAAACAGAGACAGAGTTATGTTGAGTATGAGCAAAAGCCTCTAAACAAAGTGTCTGCATGGTTTTCATTTTAAAAAAAGCTCTTCAGAGCTTCTTCACTGAAGTGTATGTGTGAGAGAGGGTGAGATAATATGTGTTGCCTGGTGCTATTTAGTAAAAAGTCTCGTAAAGGATTTTGTCTTTTTTTATTCTTGTTAGTCTCTCTTTGGTCAGGACTGAAACCTCTGCATGAGCTTTGGATGAGTGTGACGTGAGAAACACAAATGGATAACATTTAGTGAGTTTCCATTGTTCCTGCTTTATTCAGGCTTTCGTTGGGCCACATGCAGCATCTAGAATGCCTGGGAAGCCGTTTTCGAGTCTAATCATGAAACAGTTTTGTGTTTGAAGTCCTGATTTTGACCAGCGTTTGAAGACGGGGACAAACGTTTTTTGTCTGTCGAGTGATGAGAGCATCCCCACCAGCACACAGCTGCCATTTGGAGGGCATTTAGAAACCTTGTGTCTGGCTGTCGAATTAAGGTGTGTTATTGAACATTTCCCACTTTAATTCTATTCGGGATGAAATGAAATGAAATGACAGAAGTGGTATAAGAGGAATTATACCGCAGTCACAGGAGCTGAATGAGATGGGTGAGCCGTGCTGTCTGTTCACACTCACCGTGAGAACTCGGCTCAGGACTCAGCCAAGGCTAATCCACCGTGCTATTAGTTTTAACGAAAAATGTAAAAAAAAACAACCCTAGAAATAAAAAAAACAAAAAAGTGGAGGAATGTGGGTTCCATACATACTGCAGACTGTATATAAGAGATGTCTCCAATGTGAGGACTGGCAGCCACCTGCAAGTCAAACTCCTGGCCTCCATGCATCCATGGCAAACCAGTGGTTGACGTCATGGAGGGTTGGGACTTGGCTCTGTATGACAAAGATGTTACAGGCTCCGCTCACATCCCTTCATCAGACAGATGGAGCAGAGGCACATGGTTTGACTGTGACAGAGTTATAAAGAAGCTGTTCGAGAAGCGTCTGTCTCCACCGATAGCGTAGACATTCATGAAAAGAACTGCCAGTGTGTGTTATAACCACATGTCCCTTCATGAGCTCAGCTATTACCGGGAATTTGCAGCACAAAGCACAGACAGTCAAAGAGGGGGAAAAAAAAAAAAGCTAAATTGAGACAGAGTAGGAAATCAAAAAAAATGGGGGGGAAAATGGGAGAGAAAAGACAGCAATCTATTTAGATTTTGTGAAATCAACACCTTTCTTTCCTGAGCCTAATTTCAAGCCTGGCTGCCTTAATATGGCCCAATTTTCTCCTTGGAGAGGGCACAGAAACATCAGGTGCGCTGACATCAGTTTGAGCAGGGCTCTGACGGCGCGCCGCTTCTTAAGCCATTAGGAAGAGGAGGCGCTGACAGCATCATTGAGCAGAATGTTTGGGTTCTCGTGTTAACTCTTAACAACTCTGAGGACACCTCCCGCGGCAGAGTGTGTAGGTACCAAACCCAATTACGCTTGACTCCGCTCACATCAGGCGCACTCTCTTTTCAGGGAAAGTGGAGATAACAAGCACTCTAATATAACTAGCGAGCTCTGTCTTTGTTCCGGGAAAATATGGATGATGAGAGGTTTCTGACCCTGATTCTAACAGTGCTTGGCACCGGCATGATAAACTGGTGTCTCTGTTTGAAGGTCATTTAACCTACCTTAACTTTTAAAGATGAATAATTATAATAAAGCATGATAAGAACACTGTGATGGTCACATATTGCAGTTCACATAATTGATGAATGACTGATATTTTCCTTTCCCCTAATGCGCATGGCTGCACTCTCCCAACATTGAAATTGATGATGATGTGGTTGCTCTGCAGGTGCTACACACTAATTTGTCAGTGGTGGCGATGCACCACTGCCCCCGAGAACCAATAAAGTATTCCCAAGAGGTTCCAGATTTTACAAGCAAGGGATCATTATTCCTTTTAATGCAAGAGGAAATCTGTATTATGTTTTGATGGATCACTTTTCCACTAAAACTGTTCCAGTGCTGGTTTGGAGCTGGTTCAGGTTGGGAACCAGTTGAGAACCAGTTGCTTTTCCAGTGCTCAAAAGCTACGTCATTACTTAACTGTATATGTTAGTTATTTCGGTCTATCTTTGAGTCCAAGACATCAAATTGTGGAATTCTCGATCACTGTACTTTTTCAGCCCATAAAAGTCTTTCTTTAGCTTCTTTAGCTGCAGTTCCCTGGCAACAAAGTCCTATAGCAAAAAAATTGGTGGACTCGTTCTCATTGTCCTCAATAACCTCATTCTAACCCACTGGCATACGTGGTTCTTACTCCTGGGTCAGCAAAAGAAGGAGCTACTCTGAAACCATCTCTGCATTGCTTTAACATATTATATATGTTTTTTAGAGTTTAGAAAGTTTAGAAATTGCAAGAAATACTTCATTCCATTGCTTCACCTGAAACAAACACTGAAAAATGCTTTGTCACTGGCTCATCGGATAAGTAAAAGATGCCTTCCCCATCTTGTGAGGTATTAGCCCTTTAAAGGGCTGTTGTATTTAGGACTTTAACAGCAGTCTTTCCACTTCACTTTTCACAAACCGCCCACAAAAGCTCAGGACAATGAGGAGAAAAGAGCTGCAATAATCAATCAATCAATCAGTAGTCTTTTAATAAAAGCTAGATGTGTTACCATCCAAGATTATACTTTCTCCAACTTCTCTTTTCTGTCATTTCCCTCATTTTCTTAGCTGTCTGCTTGCAGGCTAGCCTCTCATTAGAATTAAAGCTTGTGAGGGAAAGGACACTGATGAATAGCTGATAGTGTTGGTTTTAGTGGAACTCGGCTCAATGTGCCTGCAGGTTGTTCTCACTGCCACTGCCAACTCTTCTCCTTGGCTTCTATTCCCTAGGAAGAAGAGACTGAAAAGCCCTTAGCGTCCAGGTCTGGGGTCAGACACACGTCCTTCATACATGTCCTTGTTGTACCTGTCGAACTTGTCTTTTTCCCTCGATTTATGAAGATGCTGCCAAATATCTTGACCCTGCAGCTGTTGGAGTCTGACCTCACAGATAACTGAGTTTATTCATGTTTATAAGGAATAAAGCCCCAGTGGGATGAAAAGACACTCCTATACCTATGGTGGCCAAAAAGGGCAAATGCTTCAAATATAGCCATGGTGCTATACTAGACATACAAACAAATACAAAGGAAAAACACTGCAACTGAGAAACAATGCAATCACAGAAACAATGCAAAACCAAAAACACACAAAAACAAACGCAAGAGGGAAACGCATATTATTACTGTAGCTCATAATCGGCATGGTCAGAAGAAAGTCTGTCTAACTTTAGGAGCATCCATATCAAATCCTAAAGTCTAAACCCAATGGATGTATAAAGCAGATCCAGGTGAATCTGAAGCATTTGCGTTGTTTTCTGGGTTTTGTGAGTTTATATTGTTTCATTGCTTCAGTTTTTGCAGCATTTGGATATCGTGCCATGTCCGTCCTTGACGGCCACCAAATACACTGTACGAGCACACAAAGGCAGACTCAGATATGAAAGCCACTGGTCATGAAACATCAGCTGAAAAAGCGTAAACAGGACTCATGCAGGCAAAATAGTGGGGGTAGTAACAGAACTAGTAATAAAAGACAAAGTCACCCATGGACTACAACTGTTTTTTTTTTTCTCCCTCGCCCTTTTTTTCTTTTTTTCAAACTGAAGACACAGGATAAAGGAAGTCATTACCAAGTGTGCGCTCCTATGATGTGTGTGCGCGTCTCTTAGGAGTTAGAGGCAAGGGCAGGGGTGATGAAATGCAGTAAAAATCTGAAATGTCGCTAACAAGCATCTACAAGCTTAGAGGCGAACAACTGGAGGAGGGAAACAGAAAGGAAAAGAGAGATAGAGATAGAGGGCAATGGCACAGGGGAGGCTGGAGGAGATAGGATGCCCTAAAGGGAGCAGAAAGCAGGGCAGAGGAAGCTCCCCCATCCTGTTATATTGCTGTCGTACCCCTGTCTTCATATCAGTAGCTTATTAGCGCACATGCATTGATGTGAAAGCGAGATTTTTACTTCCACTTATTATTTTACTTTTGTTTTATCCAAGCAATACTTAGTTGTATATCACCACAACTATGACGAAGACTACGACTACTACCAACAAACAGAAAACGATGAACACATTTGGGAAACAGGATTTTGCAGGAAAGTTCACCAAGTATACGAGAGAAAGGTACAATCCAAGAGGAGAAGAGTTTGCATGTGGTTTGTTTCCATAGAAATGTTAGTAGGAATAGAAAAAAAATGACGCCAAGTGAGTAAACCACTCATTTGCACGCTCTACTTTTTAACAAAGAGACACCCTGACACATGCACAAATCAACTCACACACACATGTATCACAGCTGATTAATGTTAATGTGCTACAGTTTCTCTTACGAAGCGCAGTCACTCTTAAAGAGTTTCACACACCTCAGCGAATCAAGAGATCACATTCACACTCCCTTCACAACTTTGGGTTTGATATTCTTAAAGGGAGACGCTCCTCCTTCCCCGCACTTACAGCCGGGTGCATAATAACGTTTGGAGTCAGCTGCTTTAAAAGTTGTTTCCCCTTAAAACTGCATGGTTGCTTACTTGCACAACAAAGTCAGAAGCAAGGGAAAAGTGTTAAAGTTGTGAAAAAAATAATAGAAAGCTGCGACATAAGGAAAGTGAGAACAGCTTAATTGCCTCGGAGACGGAAGGGAAGCAAGATCAGGGATTTAAGGAGAATATGTGTGTGTGTGTGTGTGGGTGTGTGTGTGTGCGTGTGTGAGGCTGTGTGTTCTTAATATCTGCTTTGGGGCAAGTATAATAAGGCAGCTCATAGCCAGCCAGCAGGAGAGCAGGGGGGTGAACTGAGGTCATCGACTTCGCTCTCTCTACAGGCCTCACTTTAATGATGGTGGAAGGTTAGGGAGTCAAGTTGATGGGGGGATGATGAAGGAAGAAGGGAGAGTAGGACGGTTTATGAGGCAAGGAGTCAAACAGAGCAACCCTGCGGAAAGCGGTATCAGCTCGGGAAAGAAAAAGAAACAAAACAAAACAAAACAGAAAACAGGAACCGATGTAAACAACATCCCCAACAGCCACATTTCTCATGTTTTCTGAGACGAAATACATGTTCTCCAGGCTGAGGGTGTGTAGACAGCAACCCTCCTCCCTCAATCTGTAAAATTTTTGATTTTCTGGATTGTTACAGGATTAAGCGAGCAATAAGATTGTAACTGGAAACCAAGTGTCCACTAAGAAATGGACAAAATAGAGCACAGACAAAATAGTGAACTGAATACAGAGAAAAACAAGTGTGCAACTGATGAAATTTGAAGACCAATCCAATTTTACAAGGTGTTATATAACCCCCATGGATCGCTCTTTTTGCATTAATCTCATGGGTTATGCAAGCCATATCTGGGCCAAAGCACGAGCTTTACAGCAATGAGCTTATGATGCAAACTAGCTGCCGTTTTTACGCCGTGCAGCAGTAGTGAATGCATCCACATGAATTCACAAGAACGCGTTTTTTTCTCTTAGTGTAAAATGCTCCCTCATGCACAAGACAAAGTTATACACGGAGCACGCAGCACATTAAGCGCAACGTGTCAGAACTAAAATACATTAGTTTTATGGTTGTGTCCTGTACCCCCGAGAGCAGAAAACTCTGCAAAATACCAGACTCCTTGGTTGCAAAATACATTTTCAGGTTATTTTCAGTGAAAATGAAAACTGCGTTTACATCCATACTGCCAGAAACATGAGTTTGAGTGTAAGGAAATGCATTAGTCTGCAGTTACACAGATGATTCCAGCCTACGTGAAGTTGGGGCCGACAGCTGCAGAGATTAGAGTCAGCGTTAATCTGCTGCAGGAGACAAGCGAGTCGGAAAAATATGTCTGATAGAGCTTATCAGTCAAATTACTGTCAGACACGAGGTAAACTCACATTGCCAAAGAGACCAGTCATTCCAATGCTGTAGTTGGTATAGAAACATTATTTTAATCATTATTTAAACAAACAGAACACTCGCAAATTTTGAGGTGAAGGTGACTGCTAAGAATGCTAATATGCAATATATGAATTCATATATATTCATATGTATGTGAATTCATATAATTCATTAAGTGAAGCTGAAAGTCTTCCTGATTTTAGTCGTCCGACTTGCAGGATGGGAAGGATAAGGATGACATATCCCTGTACAGGAAAGTAGGAGATGTACAGAAGTACAATAAAAGAAAGGGAAAAGAAAGCTTTGCATAAAGTTTTATGGCAGTGAAACTGCAAAAGGATTTGAGGACAGATGGCCATCATAGAAGCAATTGACTGTTCGCGAGGCTGGTGTGAAGCACGATGATCTGGCCTGCTATAGAAAACTGGACCATTAGCCCGGCTGCTAGTGACATCGAAACATCTGAAACAAAAACAGCAGCTTTGCCCCGAGAACGTAACAAACAACTCAAGTCAAGGGCATAACAAGAAAAAAAAAGAAGAAGCATCATCTACGGATGTGTATGAGATTTTTGCTGTCGCTATAATGCTCTCTATGCCACAATGTGATATATCATATCACAGCAGATAGTTTCCTTCAGTAAACCAGTGGCATTTTAGGTTCCTTACAAGGAAAGATTGCAAGGTTACGCGTTGCACAAAAGCAGCTTTGGTGCCTGAGGCAGAGGTGAGAAGTCGTAGGTCTGAACAAAAAGAGCACACAAGTGCTGCAGGCGCACGTCAAATGCCCACAGCGGGGCTTCGACGCCGCCGAGATAATCTCACAAACTCCCCTGTAAGTTTGTGATATCGAGGTCAAAATAAGAAAGAGTGAATTGCCTAATAAAAGCACTTATATCCCATCTGACACGTTTGCCACGCTCCCCCTGGCCTCAAATGCAGATTTTATGCAGCTTTACTCTAATCACCACAGCGGTGAGTTAATTTTAGGTGTAAATGAGCTCATAGCGTTTTAGGTGAATAAATAGTGAAGAAAAAGGGTATTCGACTGTGTTCATGCATGAGTAGGAAATATGATGGCTCTGTATCAAGCAGGGTGTGCAACTGCAGACCTGTAGTTACCATGTCTTTTTAAGAGCCGCGGAGGCAAATACAAGACACGGCTTTTACAGTTTTTTTACCGTTTTGTGTAATCGGAAAAGACACGAGATCACCGTCAAACTAACTACGAGCTGAAGGACATGAAAACCCGAGCTGTGAACTCCTCCATACACCCGGAGTGAAATGTGTTTGTGTGCAGCCACAGATCGCAGCCTCTGGACTTCTCATTCTCAACTGTTCTGGGCGGGTGTTGATTGACTGCTACTCCGTGTTTCTCCACCTCCAACCTCGACAAGACCCGGAGTCTGATCTCCATGGCAACTGAGGCATTACCTGCAGCCGGGTCGAGATGGTGAAACTGAACTCAGAGCTCAGCTGGCTTTAAAATTGGAATCAGGATAGTCTTCAATGTTATACTGGAGGTTTTGGCATGTATATAAACACACATATATATATATATATATATATATATATATATATATATATATATATATATATATATATATTTCAAAATTCCAGAAAATTCATTTGACAAGCTTTTAATTGTGACATTGTTTCAAACTAGTGTTTTGTTAGGTGTCTTGTGACTTTATATTTCACTCTGGGGGTTCATTATGTAAAGGCTAACCCACACATTTTGCTCCCGGGATGTTTTATCTTTGTAGTATTGCTGAACTTTCTATATGTCTGAGTACGCCGGTGACAGGTTCAGGCACAAAGGTGCTGACCACCCACCTTTGCGCTGACAGCTCCGCAGCTCTCACTGATCTCCGTCCCGGTGTCTGTAATGCAGAGCAGGCAGAGCGCTGTCTTCTCTCCGTCTCGCACTAATACATCTGAGGTGCCTCTTGCCAACGTAATTGGCACCAAATTCAGCTTCATTTCCATCAGGCTATAGCCAGTTAGGCCACAACGCGAGGACTGCACGCTCAGCAGAACCGAGGGATGCAAAAAAAAAAAAATCTGTGTGGAATGAAGTCGGGTTTGTCTGCAGCTTTGTTTGGGCAACGAAGCACAGCGAGTCAAATTTATGCCTTCAGCAGAATTGAAAGACGGTAAAGTACCCGGAAATAAAGGGATGGCATTTATCAGTAAGTCTTCAAACAGAAAAAAAAAAAAAATCTGACACTAAAACTGACTCCACAGATGTAGCAAAATGGAAATCAACTTTATTCACACTCATTCAAGAATGTTGCAGTCAATAAATCTTTTTTTTGTCCAAATTATTTTCATTCTCAGCCACTGTGTGTGGACCCAGTGAGCCCCTTTGAGATGTGACCATAGATCTCTGGTGCTGCCACCTGATTGTGCTGCTGAACAAATGATGGTTCTTGTACAGTGTATACACTAAACTGAAAGACCAAATCATTCCCTTAGTGGCCAATTACAGCTGCCCTCTGCTCACAACCTTCAAACATGGCTATGGAAGCCACACACGCACATACACACCACTGTGTACCCTTACTCAAACACACACACACACACACACACACACACGGAGGCACGCATGCATCATGTTAGAGTTGTAGAGCTGTGGAGTAGTGGAGGTGGATGGATCCTGTTCAGTTTGGTTCTAACAGTAGTCAGTATTGCAAAGGAAAACTTTCCAAATCTGTGTCTGGACTCTAAGCAGCCTTTCTGGGACAATCACTGTCAGCCCGTCTGCTTTTCCCAGTCCTTCGGTCCAACTACAATGGCCTGAGCAGCTCTACCACATCTGTCTGGTCTCTTGAGCCACCACTTTTTTTTTTTTTCTAACTGGTTTGTCTCTGGAATTGGTGGCACATCTTTGGTAATGGAACAAAGGGAAGCGTGCAGCATATCTGTTAAAGCAATGATCTCCAACAGATGAAAGAACTGAAGTGTGCGAGATCAACCGCGAGTCATTTCCTGCAAGAACGGTCTCAGAGAGAAAATGTGCTACTGCCCCAACTGTTTGCTAATGAAGGATGGCTGCAGGATGCAGCAGCGTTTGTAAACAGGTACTTCATTTCCTCAGCAGCAGTGAACAGAAGGCCTCCGCTAACACCGCTCGGCTGTAACCTGAGCTTATCTGGACACTTGACTATTATAACTCACTGCCTGTGGCAAACACTTTACGGTCGCTGTGATAAGTTGCCAGCACTCTTCACTCTAACACGCACAAGATCTACTTCCTGCAGCTCCCTGATGAACAGCCACAGAAACAATTTAGAGATGATGCTTGCCGCCTTTTTAATGGCTATAAACCAAAAATATTTTCGATTTTTATTGGGGAATGTAGCTCTCCGTCCGTTGGTTTGGGCAACAATAAATCAACATTAGCAACAATGAGACCAGCAAATGACTTGTCTGTGAACATTTGCATTTGCTGATTTGCATCGCAGTGCTTTTTGAATAAGATGCTGATTGCATGCAAGGTGTTATTAGTTTTCTTGTCTGTTTACTGACAATGTGTAATGATGGCATTTGCATGACATAATGTCAGCATTTACAATGCTGTAAATGAAACGAGGCGAGATCGCATAGAAACCATGTTTAACATTTGTTGCAAAGCTCAATACAGAGCCAAAGCAAAGGAAAATACAGCACATTTATTTTTATACTCCGACTCTATGACAACAAAATTGCATGATGACCTCAGTGAAACCTCAACATTTACTGTTTCATCTTCCTGCAGGTAACAAGAAGCATGGGAACGAAAACGTGACACATCAGCAGGAAACAATTGGACACACTGCACAGCCCAACTCTCAACTGCATTTGCAATAAGCCAAAGAGACTAACATCAGGAGACAAAGTCTCCACGCTATTTCCCACTCCGCTGTTTCTAAATAAATTGAGCTGGGATTCAAACGTATTTCAGAGATTTGCCTTCCAAGAAAAACCCAAAGCTTAAAGAGCTTTCCTTCCTCCAAAGCCTTTTTAACGTCTGTGTGGTGAATAAAGATTGTTTTTTCTGGTTTTGTGTTACATTATAGTGCGCACACACCTTAAAAAGACAAAAAACAAACAAACAAATAAATAAATGTGACACTTCAGAGACAAGTACAAGCTGCAAAAATGAACCTGCCATCCATCTCATGTCTGACAGTCGAACTCAGCCTTGTAGATGTCCCTGCCACATCTAAAGTCATTTTTTAAAACTTTAAAAACGCCTCTAGATTTCCCCCCACTCTGCCCTGCTCCCTGCAGAGGTGCTATATGTCTCCAAAGTGACTGCCAGAGGCTGGGGGTCAATACAGCACTTCTTCTATGATTTGTTAAAGTTGTCGCAGGCAGAACACGGTGCACAAGAGCACAGCGAGGTCTCGGTAGACATCATTACATCGATCCACACTCTATACATGTGTCATCGCTGTGATCCATGGTGACAGAAAGACAAAGACTATTGGTCCAATCAAGGCTGGATGAAGACGTCACCCATCTGCGCCAGGACTCGTAGCTTGTCTTTCCATACCTATTCAGAACTCCACTGCTCAACACTTGCCATCCATCTTCGGAGGGGAGCTTGACAACCTGTGTGATTTATTCAGTCTCAGCCATGAAGTAGATATTGCACAGATTGGACAGAACAAGCCTGAGGGATCCCTCTCAACAGGGCAGATTTACATCCGTCCACCCATCTGTGTGTGTGTGTGTGTGTGTGTGTGTGTGTGTGTGTGTGTGTGTGTTGGCTCGACAGCTGTATCCGTCAGCAGAAACATGTAAGTGTGCTGATGCAGGGGATAAAAAGACACAAGCCGACTCAGTCACGCTGTCAGGAAGCCGGGGGAATGTATCAATAGGAGATCAATACAACAACAAACAAATCAACAGGCCCTTAGAGAACTCATCCCTGATCTTTAGGTTTTAGTAGCAAATGAGCGTCAGAATGGCGTCTTACACGTTTCGAATCCAAGATGCGGGGATATGAGTGCGTTGGCAAAACTTTAAAAGTTTAGTTTCTTTTTTGCAGCTGGAGCTCATTAGTAAACACACATGCAAACAGTAAATACAACGTGCAGATGTTACGCAGATAGGGCTCCGCTTTCAAGTGTCGTTATGTCTCTGAACCAGCGAATCAATAACCTTTCCCTTTTTAAAAGCAAACATTTTCCCTAATGGCCTTGACCCTAACAATCAATAGACGTTCCTTTTTCAAAGCAAACGTCTTCCCTCGTCCGGATAATCCCGCATATTGACGCGGTGTAGGCCTTGAACTGGACAGATGTCGCCTGCTGGCCTCCAGTGTTACCAGTCAAAGGAGATGTTTGTTCCTGTTTACAGCTGTGGAAGCAGCTTTAATCCTTTTATAGCAGTCCAGTTAGGCACACCTTCAGTTTGATATTTGCTTTTTCGAAAAAGCAAGACGAGATTTGACAAGAGGTGATGAGTTTAGTGAACATAATACACCAAGGCGTGCACCATCGCCAGGCAGAGACAGGTGACAGTAGTGAGTCAAACACATCAGTATTCAGTGGCTTCAGTGAAACTCACCCCTGCAGCTCCTTGACAGACATGGAGATCTTGAGGTTGTGTCCCAAAACGTGGAGGGCAGTGAGGATGTCAGCCCACTGAACCATCTCTCCCAGAGGACCCCCCTTCAGCACCTTGGGGCTGAAAACGTCTCCAGACTCCTCTGTCAGAAAACCCACATGGACCAGGATCTGAAGGAGGAGGAGGAAGAGGACAGGAACACTAAAATCCACCATAACGTACAGCGAAAAGACACCATGGTTGATATTCATCTGTTGCAGAAGGCTTTCAGCTCCGTTACCGACATTCGTTACCTTCAGTGATCTTATGACGTGAACGTGAACCTGTTTTATCACAAACGGAGTCTCATTTTCACTCTGTGGTTTAGGTCCCTGTTTTAATTAGTCATTCTGTAATAAAATCAAGATGATTAATGAGCTCTGGAAACATCTGAGTGAGTAGCCTGACCTAGATGTTCACCTGAAAGAAGCGGTTGTATCACTGCTGAAGAGTCAATAATTCAGAAAAAATAAACTTGGTACAACGAACACATTAGAAGTGACGATCGTGGTGTAGGGCTAACTGTTCACGTCAGGATTGTGTCTCACACAATGTGTATGTTTCAAAGCACATTCCTCTTAATCTGATTCATGTTATATAATTTATATACGTGGCTGTACTGTGTAAAAATTAAGCCCCCTGAAAGTTAAGCTTTCCACAGTGCAAACTGTTTTAATGAGTTTGAGGATTAGAATCATTAGAATTTCAGACTCTTCCAAAAGAAAATTATGGAAACTGAAAAGTAATTCTTTGAAATCCCCAATGAATTATCCCCTCATGCTCTGATGGAAGAGCGTGCACAAGCACAAATCCGCCATTATAGACTTTTGCTGTCCCGTTCATTTCACGTGCACTGTATACTCATACCAAGCAGCGGCTCCGTCTAATTCCTGAGGACGCACCTGCACGTCACCCACGCTTTGTTTTAAAACAACACACGTGTAAATTATCACGGACGCATGATTATTAAACTCTTTACAGGATACCGTCCTGTCATGCATGTCCACCTCACCGTGACATAATCAGTGCATCCCAGCGAGAAATGAGCAACACATTGCCTTTCACAGCGGATTAGACACAGGCATGTCCAAACGTTGCTCTGCTGCGTAATCCTGATTAACTAACACAGCGTGAACACCTCCACGCAACATACATAATGAGCTTAAGGCCAGCTGTGTGGAGTTTGGTGAAAAGTTTCAGTAGTGATTGCTCACAGTGTCTCTCTCCTCTCCACAGAGCGTATGTGTTCGTACCCCCATATAGCCTCTTGAACTGCAGCAGGAATGCTTCTATAAGTTTTTTTTTCCCCCTCACTTCCTCTCTGTCTCTCTCTCCCTCATGCCACATTAGCTCCATTACATTAATGTAGACATGTAGCTACTGCACATTACACATTTTATGGTCCTGAAAAAGCATCATCACGTCTGCTTCCTTTCTGTCTGTCTGAGGAAAAAGAAGGAAAGAAGAAAGAAAAAAAAACACAAATCTGGTCTTCTGGAACTTGGGCACTTGGTAATTACCAATAGTAGGAACTATATTTAGTGATGAAATGCTCTTTTTCGTTACGGCTGAATAAATCCAGTGCGACTCCTTAAATCATCCGCCCCTGATGTCCAAATTGTGTGTAAAACATTGGACAATGGTGTATACGCAGCTGAGTCAAGCTCCAGTGACACTCCAGCTGGCATAAAAAAAAAAATCCCCTGATTTAATAAGCCTGCTCTATTAACTTCTGCGTCATAAAAAGATAAGTGAAATTTAATTACAGTTTGGGTGGCAGATGGCAAGAGTGAAAATTCGTGGCAGCAACACTATTCACTGCACCCCCCCCCCGCCCTCCCCAAGGCTTGGTGGTGGTTGTGGCGCTGGCAAGGGGTGGATCACACAAAACACTGGCAGTCGGTGCAGAGACGGAGAGACAGAGGGAGACAAATTTCACGGACTGGCAATAGAACAGAAGCTCTGATAGATAAATAAATACCACGCATCGGGGGCACAGCCTGATTAACTGAGAATTGGATTCTGTTAGAGTGGCACGGGCGCAGATTTGTGAACAGAGAGGTGACGGAAGCGGGAGGCTCGCACCTCGACCGGGGAGAGATTCCACGTTGACAGAATTTACCTGGAGTTTGATGAAATGTATCATAGGAGAGGTGAGAGGAACGAGAGCGGGTGGCTCACACCGAAGAGATCTTTGCATTTTTTCTTTTTTTTTTGGGGGGGTCGTAAACGAAGCCGAGATGGTGGAAAAGCCACACGATGGGACATCAACAACTCTCCAGCTACAACTATGCTTCCTCGCACGCGCCCCCGTGCTGTAATACAGAAAGCTTGCCTCCCATAGGAATCTAATCACACACGAGAGAGTGGCGCTCTTTATACGGTGGACTTATGATACTCCCAGATGGTGTGTGTGCGTGTATGTGTGTGTGTGTGTGTGCGCGTGGGGAAGGATTTGAATTTTGTTTGTTTTTGTTTGTGCGCTTTTTGCTTTATGCTGACATACATCAATAGACTTTGTGTGTGTGCGTGTGTGTGTTCTGATCTTTTGCCGCCAGCTCTGTGGTGGGGGGGGGGGGGGGGGGGGGTGGCTCTCATAAGGATGTAAAGCTACACCCTCTACTGTTAAGGTCCCATAGGGATCTAACACAAAGCACAAGCCAAACCCGCCGAGACAGACAAAGAGGAATGATAAGAGCGCGCTCGGGCTCAAATCTCTCGCTCACCTCAACTACGCACAACATCCCGGTTCTGAATGCTTCTCCGCATGTGTGCGTGTGCCTGAGAGAGCTTATATAACTGGGTTAAGCTCCGGAAAAAGTGTGTGGGGGGGGGGGATCTACTGTCTTTCATGTTTCATGTAATATAAGTGTGTCTTAGTAAAATCCTTGGAAAGCCCTTGGAGCAGTGGATCTCAAGTGAGTGTGTGTGTGTGTGTGTGTGTTTCCACTCCGGTCCTCACTCCACGTCCCACTCACCACTAATAGGCTATCAACAGAAGAATGCTAATGCCTGATTCAGCATCTGTCGGAGCAGCAGCCTGCCCAAACGCATGCGGTTCCCAGCGAGTGTGAGACCCCGTTCGCTGATGCTCCGTGGCCCTCGTGAAGGTCACAGCTGTCTGGCGGAGGTGCCACAGGTTGCAGCGCAAGCTGGCACTGCCAAACCGTCTCTGCTCTACCCTTAACTTCACCTTCTCCATCATCCCTCCCCCACATCCTCACCCCGAAGACTACTTACTTTCTCCCCCAACTCTATTTCTCCTCACATCTTCTTTCCTTGTTGTCAGTCCTGCATTCTCCTCCCCTCCTCTGTCTGTCCTACTTCTTTTCCTCAACCCTCCCCTAAAAAACTAATACACATGTACGCCTGCATCCTTGTTTCATTTCCCATATCCCATTAGTCTCTGAGACTGTCTGCACTTCAGTCAGAGGTCAATTACCTCCCAGGAGAGCAGACACAGAGAAACAGAGAGAGAGCGAGAGAGAGGGAGGAAATTAACTGTTGGGTTTTAGCTGAAGAGTCCACTACATGTGCATGCACAATACACACCGACCAGGCACAAACGGTGAATGGCTGAGACGAGATAAATTCACCGCAGCAGGTTAACAGGATGGGGTCAGCGCCTTTGGATCTGCACAATTGTCTCTCAAAAACGTTTACATTATGACACATGACAGGACCGAGCTTGAACGTGCGTCCCTTTGATGTTTTGTAAAACGAGAAGAGCGATTCGTTATACACAAAATGTTCCATCAGCGACGTGATAATGGCTGAATGGGCTGACCCGTGCTTTTCATTAATTTTGACAATGGCACAAAAGAGAAACCATATGAGTTCTCTCAAACGGCTTTGAAAGGCAAGTGCAGCAAAAGGTTGATTGTATTCTCTGTGAAGTCCGCCGCCGCCGAGGAAATGGGGAGATTAGTCATAAAAAAAAAAAGATTTACGAAACTATCTGAGGCAGGCTTTGCCCTCCTCGCACACTCAAAACCTCTCAAAGTCTACCTTTCAAATATATTAGACTGTAGAAAATCTCCTTAGCTGTGGATGTCAAGACACAGTCCCTCGCAGGCACACACTTGCTCTCACACACACACACACACACACACACACACACACACACACACACGCACACACACACACATAGACACCTGGACCTGACCGCTTGTGTCCTTGTGTCTGCCGCTGACAGTTAGAAAGAGTCATCTCCCCTCTTGATTCTTCCCAGCTTTTCTTCCTTTGACACTAGCCTCTCCGCTCTGCTCGTTGATTCACTTTTCTGAGTAAACATCGACTGTGCTTAACAATCAAAGGGAAAACCAAACAAGGAAGCAGAACTGAATCAACAGAGCCCCGCTGGAAATTGCAAAGACTGCGCTCTCGAGCAGAGTGCTTCAAATTGCTACCGAAAAAGAAGGAATTTTGTCAAAGACAAAGGGACGAACGAAAGCAAGGCCATAGTCAATTCACATCAGGCAGTGATTCTTGTTATGTAGCCGAGCCAAAGTTAATTAAAATCAAACATTTTTCTCCTCCTCAGTGTTAGAGAAAGTCCTTATTTTTAAGTGAGAGGGAAAATTGGGGACGGCCGCGCAGGGGCAGGAGCATTACATTTGACCATGGTATGGAAAGACATTTCATTGCCTAACAAAACACATGAGCCTGATAATAAACTACCATTCTGGGATTGTCCCAGAATGAAGGCATGTGAGTAGCCTGTGATGGGCCGGTGACCTGCCCAAGGTGAGTTTCCTGCCTGGCACAGGCTGATCCTAGAGGTTATTGATACCTTATTGGTTATATTAGTGTATTGAAAGTCTAGTAGTCTAAGTGAAAGTAGATGAGTTCTGGAGAGTTTAAAGTTACATTCACTTTAATTAAGAAAAAAAAAAGAAATCTTTGCTGCTTCCTGAAGCACACAACATAGCATGCCTGTGACGCTCTCAGGAAAAAAGGGTAGCCGACATGCAGAACAGTTAAGCAGGCATGCGAACATTTCACAGAATCAATTTGTTAGGATTCAGAAAAAAAGAAGAAACGTCTCTGGGGAGATAGGGCAGTGGCGGGCGCTCGCGACACCACTGCGTATAAAGCAAGTGGGATGATGGATGGACACACGTACCAATGCTGTGTACACAAACTCACAAATTTGCAATTTTATGAAAAATACTTGCGATAGCGGAGGTGCACTGCGAGAAACAGCGGCATGCGGCCGAGCGATGAGAGCACACAGGCTGCTGGAGGAGCCTCAGCGCTGTGATGGAGGATAACAAATCCCCTTAGTGCATTTGAAGAAAGGAGAACATCAATCTCTGTGACAGAGGACTATTTCCACCGTTGTTAACTTATTTTAGAGAGAGATGAGGGCAGAAGAAAAACATTTTGGGGGAGGAAGACACGGGCTGTGTGCTCAATCTGCCTTCTCACTTGAACCCGTTCATTTATCATCATTTTTGCAACGGAAAAGATGATGACCTCATTCAGAGCACGGTGAGGAATGTGAAAAAAGGGAGGCTTGACAAAGCTAAAAATGTGAAATGGTGAAAGGTCACACAAAACAGAAAAAAAAAAAAAGTTTTTAAGACTCCCACAGTTATAATTACATATTCTTTCATTGACATTTAGAAAAGTAAGCTTTAGTTTTATATCACTGGTCACTTTATAAGAGAATACTCACCTCGGTATTCTAGCCTTTGGGGCTTGCTCATCCTCGGCAGCACTTCACAACTTCCCTCACCCCGCCTCCATCAATCCTTTCCTAATCCATATTCTACTGTACCTTTGCCACCACCATCCATCCATCCCCCTCTTGTGCTCCTCTGTTTCCCCTCATTCTTCTCCCTCTGGCACTGGCACATACTTGGCATTTCATCATAATCCAAATCATTTGTCATCATCACCTTCTTTCTCCCTCTCATTTCTTCGCTCTCAAACATCCTTGAATCTGCTTCCCCCTCCCTCTTTCTCCAACTCAGCAACACCCGAGGATGTCCACAAGGTGCAGCACCACTTTAGTGCTTACTTAAAATTAGGTTTAATGATTGGACATGATTATCCGTAGCTAAATCCCATCTTATAGAAGCATTTTAAAAAAAGGCAATAAATAAAGCTTAGTTACACAGCAATCACAGAGGAATGCAGATGGCAGCAATGGATGATGATATATCATTATCTCCTCCATTTTTCTTCCAACTTCTTTCAAACTGAAAATCCTCATTATGTCTCTGTACTCAAACTATTCAACAACTTGAGTAGAAAACTGTGTGACCAGCATATATGAATAATTGATAAAATGTGCTCTCTTTGTAACAGGAATTTACATTGTCATTGGATACAAAGTCAGTCTGAAACACCTGTCAATGCCTGGTCCTGGTCCTGCAGTAGACTTCCAGCAAATCAATACATGTGTCTATGTGAACATAAGAAACAGATCAGCGTTACCAAGTAATTAGGAGAGAATGCAGGTTTTGCAAGGGTGTCTGTTGTGAAATAATATGTGGTGATAACCATATGCTTTTATTTTTCTAACACTTTATGACTTCCTGTTCCATTAATGCTTATGCTATTCATACACTTGATTAGCCTAACCATTTTGCATTATGCCGATGCAAAAATCAGAAATTGTCTCACTGACTGACTAAGTGGATGCGTATCAGCTCCACTGGCAGACTTTTTCTTTTTCAGCACCTCTCACCTTCTTCTGGTCCCTCCACCGCTGCCCCAGCTTGGCGTCCAGGCGACTGGCGGCCGTGGCCCACTGCTGCGCCAGACGGCGGATCCGCCGCTTCATGAAGCTGAGCGACTCCTTCCCCGTCCCGACCTGGTCCAACAGCACGGACAGGTCAGTGCGGAAGGCAGCCTGGGACGGTCAAAAAGAGAGAGAAAGAGAAGAAAGTGCACCACGGTTATAATTTTTATTTTGCCAGTGATGTGTGGCAAAGTCCATCTCAAAAAGTGTTGGATAGATTTCTGTTGCCTTTGACAAGGAACAATACGGATGTACTTCCACATCATTTGACCTTTTCTTGGGTTGACATTTTTGGGTTCAGAGTATATTGGCGATTTTGGTTCCTGGTCTTTTCAAACTTGGCAGATCCTCTGACTTTTTCACCCAGCGTCTCTGTCGGGCCCCGCGGTTCAATTTGTCCAATACTTTGACTTATCTGTCAAGCTGTTTGGTTTTCATTCCAATGAACCCTACAGTCAGTGGGAGCTGTCACTGAGGCTGCAGATATGTCTTGCTGGTTCTGTTTGGCTTCAGTGCTGTTAAAACAAGCTCAACGGCAAAGCAATTACAGGAAGATGTGACCAGCCCGGACTTATTTATACTGCATCCTATTCTCTCTGTGTGTCCTGCCAATCAGACCTCTTACTTCCATGACACCAGGAAGTCATGATATGCCATTACCTGAACTTCTACTTTACCTGTCATTATGCTTTCTTTGTTAATAGCACTGGCACTATATACAAATGGGCTTTTTTTTCTCATCCATTTTGGAAAATGGAGCTAGACATGTTTGCTTACTTGTACATTCCTCTTTCCTTTGTCTTGTACTCTTTTCATTAAGGCTTTTAATTAAATGCAGCCCTAAACCTTAAACAATGTTTCTTGTTTTTAACTCCTCACAAGGAGAAGCATTTACAGAATATATGAAGAATTCTATACTCTTGTATTAATTTATTTAACACTGTGTTAGAGGCGGGATTCAACAATGTTTCCCTTGTGTTTTCTGAACAAATACAGTGCTGACAAAGTCATTTTAAACTGGAACAATACCAAACTGAAGTCAGCATGAGTGTGCAGTTAATTTCTTTCTTATTTTATTTATCTATTATACACAAGATTTAAAGACCCCTATTATCCCTGCACAGGATGGCCCTCGAGGTCACCTTCACCTCTACCTCTTCCTTTCTACAGTTCACAAATGTATCAATATCAATTTATATTTCTGTCAGGCTGCATAGGCAGATGCTTGCTAACTACCCACATTGTGGGTATGACCCTGCAAACTGTTCACTCTTTGTTGGTGTGAATTTGTTCTCCTATGTGAGGAATTAAAGTATTAAACTTCTCGCTGATCCGTGACCTTTAGTCCGTGGAAAAAAAAAACTGAAGGAAGAGGATAATGATGAGGGGGGCCTGGCCTGTTTTAATTAGTGGAGAGAGAAGAGAGTCAGATGAAGGGTAACCATTATGTAGTGATGGGAGAGAGACAGAGCAGTATCTTTTGAAGACGATTAGCACTCTTATTCACTTGCTATTCTCGCTCTTTTGATTAGTTCCTTTGATGTATGACTGACAGCTTGACAACTATTGTTTATCATACACTTCATTTTAAATCATTTGTCTATGCAACGTTGGCTTATTTGTCAATCCGAGCAGCTAACAAAGGAAAATATTGTTCGCCTTTTTTTCTTTCCCCCCCAGACTTTTTTTCCACTCCTATGAACCTGCACTTTATCCATTAAGGGACTGAGGAGTTTTCATTTTTCATGGCACCATGAAATATTGAAGCAAACCTTTATCCTGCTGACTAGTAAAAAACAATGTTTACATCAGCGTCAACAGTACAGAAAAGCTTTACAAGCTAATACAGAGTTGATGTATGATAATGATGTACGTGCGTGCTTTAAGTATGTAGTATTCATGTTATCACAGGACTGATATTTGCTTTGAATTTGGTTGGGATGTGAATAATTCACTTTCCCAGGACAAAAAAAAACAAAAACAACAACCGTACATTTAACCTCTAGGAATTATCTATGGGTATTATCTATGTAGATGGAGAAATATAGCACTCTGAATTATGAGATGCATTCTTTGGCCATAATTTCTATCACCATCATATTTTCAGGATTCAGCAGCTGATTCTTTCACTGTTGCATTTTCACATCACCAGGCTGAACTAAGGATGATTGGATTGTCTGAGATATTTTTATTTTTTTTGGTAATTTACTAACAAAAAAATAAAAAACAGAGGTGAGGAGCTTGTGGTTATGGCTGTTAAACAGAAAATACAATAAAAGAAAAATACAATTGTTGAACCCATCAATTATGAAGTATGAATATTAGCTAGATAGAACAAGTAAAAAATAATAATAATAATAATAACCGTGTGTTCCCAGCAGCAGCAGAAGCAGTAGCAAGTAAAGGTCATCAGCTTCTCCTAGCAACAGTCTGTATTATTTCTGGTGAATGTCACAACCTCTGACTGTGTGTGTGTGTGAAGTTTACAGTAAAGCCGTGTCAAGCTGAATACCGTCCATCCATCCATCTGTCCATCCATCCATCTGTCCATGCATCCATCCATCCATCCGGCACTTTTCACACTCTCACACATTACAAAGGTTTCTATAAGACCCTGTATTGTCTGACCTTACACATACTGAAACCATTTCTCCAGGCTGAAAATGTTGAAGTACATATACACATACAATGGGGGAAATAAGTATTGGACACGTCAACTTTTTTCTCATTATATTTATTTCCAAAGATGCCATTCATGTGACATTTCTTCCAGACACTGGTATTAACTCAAATAATCCACACATGAAAAGAAATCACAACATTCAAATCCATAAATAGTGATTATGTGGAATTAAGTGAAATAACACAGGAAAAAAGTATTGAACACACCATGGGAAAGCTGTATAGTTTGGCAAGGAAAGGCACCATACCATCTCAAACCTGAAAGTAATTAGTCTTTGTACTTCCTATGAGCGCAAACCAACATCAGCTGGGTTAGTACTAATTGATGGCCGTATAAACAGGTTGTTTTTTCACCAAGTAGTCAAACAAGACACATCTCATGATGGGTAAAAGCAAGGAGCTCTCTCAAGACCTTCGCAGCCTGATTGTTGCTCAGCATCAGAATGGAACTGGTTATAGACTCATCTCAAAGAATCTGAGTATTCCAGTAAGCACCGTTGGGGCCATTATCCGCAAGTGGAAGAAGCATCACCTTATCATCAACAGGCCGCGCACAGGAGCTCCTCACAAGATTTCTGACCAGGGAGTCAGAAAGATGGTCAGAAGAGTTCTCAAAGAGCCAAGGACCACCCGGAAAGCGCTCCAGAAAGACATGGAGGCAGCAGGTACAAGTGTTACAGAGAAAACGATAGGCAATGCACTCCACCGCCATGGCCTCTATGGACGCTCAGCCCGCAAGACTCCATTCCTCAAAAAAAGGCATGTTGAAGCTCGTTTAAAGTTTGCTAAACAGCATCTGGATAAGCCTGTGGAATACTGGGAGAATGTTGTCTGGTCAGATGAGACCAAAATTGAACCTTTTGGCTGTCATACTACACACCATATTTGGAGGAGAAATGGCACTGCACATCACCCAAATAACACTATGCCAACAGTGAAGTTTGGTGGTGTGAACATCATGGCATGGGGTTGTTTCTCATCTCGGGGTACTGGCAGACTTCATGTAATTGAAGGAGCAATGAATGGAAACATCTATCGGCAAATTCTTGAGATGAACCTGCTGCCATCCACCAGGATGATGAAGATGAGACGTGGCTGGACCTTTCAACAGGACAGCGATCCGAAGCACACGGCAAAGTTGACTCTCGAATGGTTTAAAAAAAAGAAAATCAATGTGTTAGACTTAAATCCGATTGAACATTTGTGGAAAGAACTAAAGATAAGGGTTCACCAGAGGGCACCAAAGAATATTCCAGATTTGAAGACAATCTGTGCGGAGGAATGGGCAAAAATCACACCTGAGCAGTGTGGGCGATTAGTTCATACATATAAGAAGCGTCTGGAAGCAGTCATTGCAAACAAAGGCTTCTCCACAAAGTATTAAACGAGTCTCAGATAGTGTGTTCAATACTTTTTTCCTGTGTTATTTCACTCAATTCCACATAATCATTATTTATGGACTTGAATCTTGTGATTTCTTTTCATGTGTGGATTATTTGAGTTAATACCAGTGTCTGGAAGAAATGTCACATGAATGGCATCTTTGGAAATAAATATAATGAGAAAAAAGTTGACGTGTCCAATACTTATTTCCCCCATTGTAGCTGTGAAGACAATTTGACTGGCTCTCTGTATGTGCTCTCTTTTTACTCGCAGGCTTTGGATGTATTACATTTATTATACTGTAGTATATATACTTCATAATGCAATGGCCAACAAGGGCAAATGTGCCCCATCAGCCAAACTCTGCAAATACAGAAATAATGCAAAACCAATGGCAGAAAAACACATGAAACAAATGCAATAGAAAATTGCTATGAATGCTAAAAACTGAAAAATTCCAAAAACAAATGCTAAAGAGAAAGGCTGCATATTCCCTCTGCGTCCGTAATCCAGGCCTGTAATGGGATTTTACTTTTGTTTAACCTGTATGTATACAAGTAATCTCATAGAGCCCAAGGGTCTCATTTACAAGAGGGATCTATTTTGATCCTAGAAAAATAGTCTAAAAAATGTCTCATGTCTTCACACCAAAGACATGAGCAGGATGTGTCAAAAGTGAGACAAACTTTCCCGTTCGCATTGTTTCTGTGATTGCAGCATTTCTCAGTTGCAGTGTTTATCCGTTACATGTGTTCCTTGTCTGTCTATTTTTAGTTTTCCATTGTTTCTATACCTGCATTATCCCTTGTCGGCCACTGTACTACACGGCTGTTTCGATGAATTAAATATAATTTCTTGCCGTAGGCACGCTTAAATAATTAACATACGGCTTAATCAAACAAGGGACTTTTACAATTCACAGCGGTCGTGAGAGCACTTTGATAAACGCGTGGACTGTACAATAAGTGCTAATTATTCTTCCAGGACAAATACAGGCTGTACTGTCACTGGAGGCGGCGAACCAAGCAGAATCCCCTGTGTTTTTTCCTTTTTTTTTCCTGTGCATCTATTTATTTACCTTCACCCGCTGTTACTGTGTGTTAACGAGTAGATCTGCGTGTGTGTCCTCAGAAATAATTCATTTGTGCGGTGTGTGTGTGTGTGTGTGTGTGTGTGTGCTTCATCTGCTTCACGTTCACCTGTCTCTTGGGGGCCTTTGTGTGCTGCGCATGCTGGGTGGGTTGGCTGCTCTGGTTCCTCCAGACCAGCGGGGGGCAGAACCACTCCACCTCACTCAGGTATATGAGGAAGGAGCAGTCCGAACCGTCGACACCGTAGAAGGCGTAGCAAGGGTCCGACGTCCAACGTGCACGCATCCACTGGAGGGTTCGCGGAGATCAGCGTCATTTACATTCACGTACAAACAAAATCAAACGCATCAGAGCGTGTTTTTTTTTTAATCAGAAAGAGCCTGAGAAATTGAACATATTTATGAAAATACTCACATCGACTTTCCCTGGACACTCTGGAAAGCGGGGATCTCTTGGCACTTCACACTGGTTTGATGTCCCATCTCTCACAGCTGAAAAGGCACAAGGAATACAATTTTACTTTGGGTAATAAAGCATCCATGTCTTTTTTGCAGGGTTTTTTCAGGCTGGACATGTTCCAGGAAAAAACAAAAAAAAGGCCGACGATACACCGGGTTCATTGGCTCTTAGAAATACCGCTCAAAAACAGCACATGAAATACCATTTGCACTGCTCTTGCACTGGCTGCTTCATTAGTCCGTCCCGTGGACTCGCTGGCTTAACTCACTGAAGTCGGGTGGCTTTAATGTGAAAATTTGTCCTCCAGTCAAGTATGGACTATTCCAACAGCAATCAACCAATGTAATGATATCTATTAGGTCATTAAGCACCATATGCTGCTTGCTCAAGCTCTTTAAAATACAGGTTCCAGTGAAATCCATCAAATCCATCCATCTGTCCATACATTATCTTCCTCGCTCAGGACCCAACGGGTGAAGGCGGGGAATAACACCCTGGTGTGAGTACGCTAGTCCAACACAGGGCACACACCCCATTCATTCACACACCTATAGGGGGAATTTAGAGTTTCCAATCAACCTAAATGTGTGTTTTTGAACTGTGGGAGTAAGCAAACACACCCAGGGAGAACATGCAAACTCCACACTGAAAGACCAACTAGTTCCAACTAGGATTTGTACCAGGGGTCTTCTTGCTTAGTGACAATCCACTGTGTCTCCACCCAGGGTCCTCCAGCTTTGCACACAGTGACAGGCTGCTTCTATTCAACACGCTGAGGGTTGAAGACACTTTCTACATCATTGTTAAACTCATCGCTTCCAGCATCTCTGTCGGTGCTCACAAGTCCCTGTGGCTTTCCCCCCTTTGCAACAATACACCACCATCGGCTCTCGCTACACTGTGTCTTGACACACTGTGCTTTATTCACCAGGCTGTGGCAAAGCGGCATGGCCGTGTCTCCCCCTGCTGCCAACAGTCCCAGGGTTACGCCCGCGAGAGCGTCTGCTCACTTGGGCTACACTCACTGCATTAATTGCTCCACTGACTTAGTTAACTGCCTCTCTGCTGCTGATGTGAGGAAAAGAGGGGAACAGAGAGTGACGGAAAGAGAGAAGGAGAGAGATGAGATGATACACCCTCCAACCTCCCATCTCCCTTTCTCTCCCCGGACCAACAAATTTGCCTTCACTCTAGGCTGCGTCTTTTTCCATTTGCCTAATGAAAAAGAGACATTTCTCTGCATTAGTCTTCCCTGGGGCTTCTCTTAATCGACTGAAAACACACACACTGAAACACACAGCTAACAAATATGATTGCAATGGCGGCCACTGTGGCAACAATTGGAAATGTGGTCAACTAGGTAGATAAAAACTTGACTCATGTCCCTGTTAGACAGCACGTAAAAGCATCGCCCTGCGGTGCTTGAGGCGAAGAAAATTCTAATCACATCCTTTTGCTCTCTCTCTCTCTTTCCCTCTCTCTCTCTCTCTCTCTCTGTCTCCTGTCTCCCTGGCTCGCACACGCCTGACCACGAGATATATAAACTGCCACTGAGCCGTAAGATAATAAAGTCTGCCGGCAGTGTTTCAATTCATCTGTGATTAGAGAAAGCGGCAGTGTTTTCATTTTGGCGTGTGCCATCGTCCCCTGCAGATGCAGCGAGGGAAAACAGATGAACAAAGGAGATGTAATGTTCATTTATTCTCCTGTAAAGAATGGGGCAATTACCCTTAAGAGAAAAAAAAAAGTGAGAGGGGAGAATGAGGACACAAGAAATGATCATAATAGTGGTTATTTTGTGCATTGTGTGCGTGTGTGCACGTGTGTGTGTGTGTGTGTGTGTGTGTGTGTGTGTGTGTGTGTGTGTGTGTGTGCGTGTACAGAACTGTCCCAATCTTAAGTATTATTTGGGTTTTGATTAAAAACGTGTGAGAGCCAAACAAGAAAAAAACACTCAAGTGGAAGGAAGCAATAAAGTCAAGATGAGATATACGGTATAGAGCAGCTGACGTCCCAAATGACATGATTACTCACCTTCATCTTATGACTTACTGTAAAATATACAGTAAAATATATAGTAAAATACTGTGAAACTTTTCCTGAAACAAACAGGGAAACAGGGAAATGCTCACAAATTCCACAAACAATGCTCTTTAATGTTTGCAGAGTCTGGATCGATATTTTTGATAACTTTAATGTTTGGGAAATAATGTGAAGTGCTTTGGGTCAGACACAGAAACAACTGTATTTCCTTATTAGTTTGTTTTGGCGAAATCGGTTGAGATGTGAGTACAGAGCAGGGATCGGTACTGATGGATGGTAGTAAAATAAAAACAACTGGAGTTGGCAGTACCTCTCCCTTGCACCATGCTGTTCTGTAGTATCTGCTCCACCCTGATGGCCATGTTGGAGACATTCTGGGCGATGGCTTGGATTCTCTCCACCAGGCCAGCTGGTTGAAACCTGCACACATGCAAATAAGATAAAGATAAAGACAAGGAACTACACTACATGTCTTACTATGTAAACAGAGACATGTAAAAAACATGCACATCTGCATTATGTGAAAGCTCCAGATCGCTGCCATTACTTCACTGAATCTCTTACAATGCTTCCTTCCTCACATATTAGTTATTCCCAACTTTTGAGACTCATTCTTCATTCAACTTTTTTTCTCTCCCTCACACTTTTCTACCACTTCTCTCTCCTTCTCACTTGCTTGTCTTTCTCCAGCCTCCTCCTTCCTCACCAGTTTTTTTTTTTTTACATCTCAACAGATGTAGAAGTGTTAGTGGGAGATGCAAATTGTTAGACACTTGGTTGGAGCGTGAAATAGAAAAAGACCTGTGCTGTAATACCACTTCCTCTGTAGGGTGAGAGACTCCCCATTCACATAATAAGATGTGTGTAAAATGTGAGTGTGTTTTTTCTGCGTCTCACTGTTTGCATTGATTTGCACACGCCTCATAATTCTGCATATTTCCAAAGCGTCTCGATGCATGATTGCACTTCATGCAAAGCTAAGTCTGCGTAACCACACATGCTCACACTGCTGTGCCCATTATGTCCATTTAAATGATTCAATCTCAGTGTGGTTCGTGAGAATGTGTGTGTGTGTGAGAGAGAAAGAGAGAGAGAGAGCGAAAAAAGAAGGTCTCTCTTGCACTGTCTAATCAGCAGATGGTGTAAACCCTCATTAAAGTCGGGCTTAAATGCAGCATAATAAGAAATCAGAGATGCTAATCAGAAGTATTGATAATGTGTGTGTGTGTGTGCGTGTGTGTGTGTATATGAGAGAGAGAGGGAGGGAGAGAGAGAGAGAGATTCCAGCAGTGGCTGCATGATAATGTAGTGAAATCAAAAAGGCACACAGCCACAAAAGTCATAGAAAATCTCAAATCACAATCAACAGCTACCCCCCCCTCCACCTTTTTATCCAGCACATGTAAATGTGAAGTTGTGACAGTTTGTATAATTTTGCATGAAACACGGCTCTTACATAAACAGTTGTCAGCCTCCGGACGTCCAGTCCGACTTCCTGACTTCCATCCTGTCCAGTCAGCAGACTATTAGTGACTCCACAAAATGTGCTCATCTATTCCTACCCGGTGCGGAGCAGAGGTCCGGCTCGTCCTGAGAGTGATCATCAGTTAGCCTGCCCGACCCCTGAGCATAATTTATAGTTCATTCGTTCTGGGATTAAAATTAAGCAGCTTGGCTCCCGATGCCTTATCTCTGAAAGCAAGCTTGTGAAGAACTGATTTTTTCTTTCAGAGATATTAAATGCAACACTGTGGAAGAGTGGTTTGCATGTCCACCCTTCCTCCAGGTACTCTGCTTTCCTCTTACTCTCCATGAAGACAGGGTGACAGGGTGGACACCCTGAATTGTTCCTATGGTGTGAGTGTGAATGTGAGTGGTGTGTTTGCGTTCCCTGTGATGGACTGGGGACCTGTCCAGGGTCCAATGTGTACTGAGATACTGGAACCGACATAGCAGGTAAGACAACTGATGGACAGATGCACCAAATGATTATTTTCCCAGTTGATGAAACTGCTGAATACTTCCTCCATTAATCCATTTGTGGGTCATTTGAAAAAATGATGTAAAGACCGTGGTGAACCTGGTCAGTCCCTGTTTCACAAACATCAAGATGAGCTCTTTAAATGTCTTTTGTTTCTGTTCTTGACTTTAATGAAAATAAATTTTTTGTCCTTGAGAAACAAAGAAAGCAGAAAATATTCAGGTTTAAAAAGTTGAGAACAGAACGTTTTGACTGAAAAAATGTTTTTAACTGCTTAAGTCGACTATTAAGATTTTGGTTGATTATTTAGTTAGTTGATATGGTCATCGATTGATCAGATTAATAAAACAAAAAAAATACAAAATATATTCCTTTTAGGCCTCTTCATTAATTAAAGAAACTTCTTGGATGAGCACCCCTCCAAACATGCTCAGTGTGAATATATCCCGAAACCACGTTGTCCAAATAAAAGCATACGACAGAACTAATTACAATTACACTCCATCATACCGGGCAAGTGAAGCAAATAGCAGCAGACGCATTAGTGAAACTTATTACCTTATATTGTTTTTTAATGAGAGGCAGCATTATATTAGACTATAAAATCACATTACAGCATTAATATTATGATATGGGGCATTAAACAAAAGTTGTAGTTGGGTGGAGGAGGGAGGGGGAAGAGGGGGGGGTTGTTACAGCTGCCGAGGCACCTATTCTATAAAAATAGCAATGAATTTAGCCCGGAGGATGAAACCTTTTCTTGCAAAGCTGGGCTGTACTGCTGTTACTGTAAAGGCCACTTTGGGGATGGGGTGGGTGTGGTGGTGGTGGTGGGGAGGGGGGGTGATTGTGACTTGAAAAGACTCAAGGAGACGTAGAGTGGGAGAGTGGAGTAAAGACTGGAGTAAAAGCTGGCAGAAAATAAAGAGAGGGACCAACTATCCACAGCAAACAGACCAAGTGTTCCAAGACATCTCTTTGTATTAAGACACGAGACATGATGAAATGAAGTGATCCGCCGCGCCTCTTCGCGCGGAAGCTCACAAAACAGCCTGACTGAAACATTAAACGATGATTACGATCAAAGAATCC
Organism: Karalla daura; assembly: GCA_029224185.1. NCBI lineage: Eukaryota > Metazoa > Chordata > Actinopteri > Chaetodontiformes > Leiognathidae > Karalla > Karalla daura. Next base: position 11,585,304 of record CM055189.1, on the reverse strand, counting down.
AGGGATATGCATATTTGATGATCCGCTGTTGCATGCTACTTGCAATGAAAATCTCTCCCGCTTTTGATGAATGTAGACAGTTGGCTCTTTTACAAACAAGCCCAACAAAAACCAGGAAAGAGGGAGAGCAAAGAGACGACGAAATGGGAGGAAAGCATCGGCGGAGGAGAAATAATGAGAGGGAATGCCGAGCAGAAGGGGAACGCTCTGAGAAGGAGAAACCGACAGAGGAGTGGTAAAAGAAAATCAATGGTAACTAGGGGGAGAGTTTCTAAGAATACAATGTGTTCTTGTTCCTGTGTTCATCTCTGTTTCTGCCTCCGTCCCACTCTGTCTAATAGGCTCATCGTCTTCAAGGGGGGAGGAGGGGACAGTTCTGGCAGCATCCCATCAAAGCTGTCCAGACGCCTGTGATGAAGTGTCGGGATGTGGCTCTGTGTGTGTCGCTTGCTTGACGTCTGCTCGGCCCAACCTGTGCCACCCTCCACATCAGGGTGTTAAATGAAACTCTGCATCCGTCTTTCTCTCCTCTTCATTTATTTCTTTTACGTTTTTTTTTACATACTGAATCAAGCTTGTTTCTCAAATGAATGCTTAGATCATCCGAAAAAGAGACTGGAACAAATTGCTGTGTCTTCTACAGATGCAACAGCTAATCTTTTATTCTTATTCTCTATTCTATTCTTTATAACTTTTATTCGATTAATAAAGTAATTAAGTCAGTTTAAGCAGTTTTGATTATGATTTAAAGAAAATGAGTCACAATTCTCTGATATCAGTAGAACAGAATAGAATGGAATGACATGAAATGACATGACATGACATGACATGACATGACATGACATGACATGGCATGGAATAGAATAGAATGGAATGGACTAACAGAATGCAATAGAATAGAATGGAATGGACTAACAGAATGCAATAGAATAGAATGGGATGGAATAGAATAGCACAGAATAGGCCTTCAGTGAGAAGTTACAGGTGACACAGCAGTAAAGTGGACAGTGCAATAGAGGTAGTTAAATTAAAAAAAAAAATAATAATTGAAATATAAAAAACACCCGTATAAATTTACATTCTTTTTACACTCTTTGCAGACAAAAAGCAACAAATAACAGCATGTTATCCTGTTTTCTGTTACCTTGGCCTTGGTGATAAAGGCCTTGACCATTACCACAGATTCTGCATGATTTTATACACCAAACAACCAATCGATCAATCGCGATTCTTCAACAATGACAATAATGGTTTGTTGCAAGCCGTGGCGTCTACTTCTAGCAAAGCTGCAATGTGACTTTGACTGGAGTGCTGGGGAAAAAGAAGGCCTCCCGGGATGAAGGTTGTTACTGACGAAGCTTAGATGGGTGCTTAAGGGAGGAGAAATAGGTAAAGCCAAGCCAAAGCAGTGATCTTCAGAGAGCATACGCCTGAGGGGAGACTTACCAATCTCCTCTCTCATCCGCTGCACAGTAAAATGGACCGAATCAACTGCGCATCCTTCCCTCACACCGCCCCTCCCTCAAACCACCCCCTCTCTCGTTTTCTCAGACTCTTTGGTTTCCTGCTCTCTCTCTCTCTATCCTTCTCTCTCTTTCTCTCCCTCTCTCCATTGTTATTTTGCCTCCGCTTTCTGCTCTAACGAGTGGCTGCCCTGTGGGCGAATCACAGGCTGGGGCCTCAGACATCAAGTCCCATTCGCCACTACACGGGAGTGTGTCAGGACCAATGAAGCTCACATGGAGATGAGACTCCCCGCCCAGTGTGTGTGTGTGTGTGTGTGCGTGCGTGTGTGTGTACTGTGAACGCGTGCCAGACTGGCCTGGATTAGGGATATGTTTTTGTGAAGCTCCCTTTTTGCCATTTCTTTCTGTTCCTACTGGCAATATCACACTTGTACCACGTCATCGTCAACCACCTTTCTCAGACACTTTTTTGGGGTTATTCTGTGTGAAAGGAAAAGAATTAGATGAAAACAGCAATGATGGAGAGAGGGAAAGGATGGAAAGGCAGAGAAACGAAAGATTAGTTGGAGACAGAGAGGGAGGCAGAAAGAGAGAGAGAGGGGGACCAAGTGATGGCATGAAAATCATTGGATTAAAGATACACTTTTGCCATTGTGTGTGCATGTATGTGTGTGTGTGTGTGTGTGTGTGTGTGTGTGGCCATTAATCCTGCAGGATATGTTTTCCAGCCAAGGGTCTATGCCCTCGTTTCACACCCGGACAAGTGTTACCTCAAATGAACCAATACAAGCACCGACACACACACAAATACATGCGCGCACACACATACACCCATTAAATAAATGTTATCTTCATCAGCAGGATGCCAACAAAGAACTTCATATAGACAACAAGTGTGTCTGTGTGTGTGTGTGTGTGTGTGTGTGTGTGTGTGTGTGTGTGTGTGTGCCGCTACAGGCGGTCAATATTCTTTTCATTTTGCTGCTTGTGTCTAAAAATTCACTCGGGCTATTACGGCAGCTTCGCTCCAAAGATCCATTCAGTCCGACACGAACAATACTGTACTCGGGAAATACAATGGATTTTTTTCTTTTCTTCATTTTTTGCAATGTGCTGATTTTGATTTCGTATTGTTCGCAGAGCACCGCGGTCGAGCAGGACGAGACTCAAAGAGAAGGCATTTAAGAATTAAACACGGGAAGGCGGGCTGTGGCAGAAGTTTTACTGTACGTGCCAAGTTTAGAATCCGGAGGAGGAAGTTTTCTTTTGGCTCGCTGGGTGTTGTTTTGTCCCCGTAGGGAGGTCTGATGTTTTTTCAGCTTCACCTAATCCATCAAAACACGTCATGACATCGATTTGTGCGAACGTAAATTATAGGCAAGCCTTAAAATGCCGGTCATTGTTTACAAGTATCTGATTTTGAGCCTCCTACTTTCACAGCTGAATTTAGACATAGAAGTAGCATTTCAAACCCTGAATCAGAGAGAAAAGAGCAGATCAGTTATCATTATTATTATTAATTCAATTCTAGAGGTGTCTTTCTGTCGCAGTATCACATTGTACCTCATTGTATGGAGACCTCTCTCTCTCTCTCTCTCTCTCTCTCTCTCTCTCTCTCTTCCTGTAAAGCGACATTGCATTTCACTTGTTAATGTAATCAACCTTTCACTTCCGCTATGATTCATGCAGCCGGTACACAAATAAACAGAGACGTTTTTGATAAAAGTGGTGTTAAAGTTCAAAGCATCCTCTATACAGACTGCAGCAGTCTCTGCATCAGAAGTGTGTGATAGGCTGAATGAAACTGCAAAACACAGCGGAGGGGAGTTTGGGGACACCTCACCAAGCTACAGTACAGGCTGGGGTTTTAAGTCTGGGTCTCTGCTGTGGTGACTGAGTGCTTTTTTACCCCCCCCCCCCTCTCCCCCTTGTGCTGTTTAAACAGCAGGACTAAAACCCTAACATAACACTATTTTGATCATGCATACTGCATCTTACTCCCTCCGGATCGGCTCCGCTAATAAAACATGCAGAGTTATTCATCAAATGTGAAAATGAAAGTGGATGGGCTAATACAAACACTGCCAATTGGCACGCTGAATTATGCAAAGGCGTGAACACGCAGGGATCTTTCCCATCTCTGTTCTCCATCTCACAGACTGTGAACTCACAATTAAATCTGCTATAGATAGTATTTTCAGACAAAATTTTAAGTGATATAAAACTCATAATCACCAATTAAGGGGGATGAAGAAAACACTTTTGAATTGTATTTTATTCAGGGTACCTATAAGCGATTCCTTTTGACAGCAATTTATCTGTCAATTACTTTTGAGGTTGTTTATTAGTCAACAACATTACATTTCCTGTCACAGAGGACTTACAAAACAAAAAATATTCACATATGTAGAGCTGAGATCAGATCGTTGTATTAGTATATTAACAGTTAATTCATAGTTGTTGCAGCTCTTACGTGATCTACTCAACATTCGACTAGTTTCACTGTTATGCACCATTTGATTGTTTGATCCAAGTCATAGGTTAAAAGCAAAGCTTTAGCCACTCGCATTCAGAGCAGACGGTCACACGGTATTGACGTTCAGGCCATGACAGTCCAGGCTGCCCTCCTCGAGGCGATAACAAGATATTGATTTTTGGTACAGTAACACAGGCATGTAACGTCCTACTTACAGCCCCCTGACAAAAGCCAGAGCTAGCTCCGCTCTCCCCAGTCATGGACGGCCGTGGAGTGGAGCGGCTTCCCCCATCTTAAACAGCCCATTACTAGACATTGATTGCAGTTAACACCGACGCCAGACCGTATTAATCGCTCCATCCTTCCGCTCTAGCACCTCTGCGCGGATCTGAACCTGAGCGCTTATCTGGGATCATTTAACAAGGTTCAAGGAAGTGAGGGGATTTCTGTCAGCGTGTATCACATCACTCCCCGGTTTTAGTCGGGCTGTTTGAAAATGAAAGGGGTCGGAATGAAAAGAACGATAGATATGAAAGACAAATTGGATGTTTTGGTACCGACGGGGCAAAGAGAGGAGCGGCTTGATAAAAAGCAGTGGCAGCAAGGTCATACAAGACGTGTCTGTTTGCAGCAGCGATTTCGAGGTAATAGGCGGCAATTTCCACGAGCGATCACAAGGGGGGGAAGAAAAGGAAAAAAAATAGAGAGCGGAGATGAGAGCGAAATACAATAAGGCAGAGAGTAAAGAGGAGAGGAGGCAGTCATGTCTAACAGTGTAAAGAGGTGAAGTATGGCATCAATAACAAAAAGATCTTTGATGGCGTAATTTTAGATTCTCACGTCTGACTGCCATAAAGAGTAAGCACTCTCACTGAGCCCTACCAGCTGCTCTCAGCTCTCTAACCAAAGCATAAAATGAGCTGATTAATGAGCATTATCCCGAAATTCTCAAGTTTTTTGATCCTTTGGGGAAAGGAACAAAGCTAAACTCTTACAGGCCTGAGATGGCAGTATATATGGTGCATTCCCTCAAATTGCTGTCACGTAAAATGCTAAATGCTAGAAGAGAAATAGTTCAGGTCTCTTTTTAGAGGAATGTGAAGATGCATTATTAATAAGAAGAACATGAGTAGTAGTTTTTGTTAGTCGCTAGTAATTCTTTTTCCAGCCACATGAACTTCAATTCTCGTTTGTGCATATAATCGGGAATTTCAACGCTTTGATCAAGTTAATAAAACCAACTATCCAAGAACGTCTTTCCAACAGGTTTGGAGAGAGACGTCACATGCCAAAAAGATTCAGATGCAGCGTTTACCTGTTGATGGCCGAGCTGAGCTCGTCCAGGCGCCGTGCCTCAGTGGTGGAGGTGTTGTCCAGTTTGGACAGGCTGTCCATCCTCTTCAGAATCACCTCCAGCATGTCACTGATCTTCCTCAGCACGCCACGTGACTCCATGCCTCCCAGCACTGGACAAGGGGGACACGCATGAATGAGACGGGGAGAGACAAGGGGAAACTGGACGAGGAGCAGGACGTAAAACCCGCTCAACGGCGCGCACATTAATCACGGAGCCTGCGGCTCTTCTGGCGCAATATAGTGTGGCTGATTTTGGCTGTCTTCTTGTTTTGGACAAGTCTTTCATTGCACTTCACTTCACTGCAGTGCAGATCAAAAGTAAATCCCTCCCTGTCTATGTGCCAAACAAATGTCCCCCCAGTGAGATTTGTAGGGAAGCATTCACAACTATTTTTTCTTTTTTGCCTCTGCGTCTGTACTTTCAATCGGTGTTTTCATATGACTGAAAATCTATATATCAAAAGCTTTAGTTTCTCTCTCCTGGGATTAAAGAGCGATTGAAAAAGACAAGCGTTAACGGCTTCAATAACAGTGTACTTATACACAATGTGAAGTTATACGCCATTTACCCACTCGAATATTAATGAGACATACTTCAAAGTAAAAGACACATCCAGAGAAATTTTATGTCGTGAGCGCTCGATCCGTCTCCGCGGTGCAGTCTGTTAACGCCACCTCGCTGATTAAATTAGTTTACAGACTGTCGCCGTTAATTAATAATTTGGGCAGCGAATGTGCAATGTTCCGCGGTCGGTATAATGGAAAACAACGCGGAGAGACGTGTTTTCAAACACAAGTCGGCCTCAGTCCTTGCTCATCAAACGTGACACTTTTATGAAGTGAAGCTTTGTGCGGATCACAAAGAGGCTCCTTTTATCAGAAAATACACTTTGCATACTAAATGTACAGTATGTGCGCGTGTGGCTGGCTTCTTATATAGCAAGTTAAGAATGAGGAAAAGACATGTTTACGAGTAAAACGAGAAGGAAATCTAATTCGAGATGTGCTCAGTTCACAGTAGGGGTTTACATAGCTAAACCTACAGTATAGTTCTGTCTTCCTTGAAATTACTTTGTATTTCCATTTGCATTTCACATTTCAATAATAGTGTTTTGTGCATTTCATGCAGAGTTAACAACACTTTTTGTGTTTTCCTTTGAATGCTTTTACACCCTTTTAACCTTATACAAAGAGCTCCTCCTCCCATCAGTTCGTCCGCTAATCCTCATTTTGAAGTCTGAAAGTCAACAGTTTGATTAGCTCCGGGTTTGACCCGTATATATCTAATCTCTCCATTTCCACTCCAGCCAACAGCGGTGCACACTGCCCGCTGATGTGTTCTGATCTCTTGTCATAAACTGGCTTTTGTCGAGGCCAAGCACCCAGACACTCTGGAGTCTGATGTCTGAATACAGGCTTACTTCTATATCCTTTGATATCCTTTGATATGAGAATGAGGCTCCCACTAAGACTATGAGTTATGAAAAGCCAGGAACTAATTACGCAGGGGTGCTCTCTCGCTCTATTTATCTCTCCCTGGGTCTGTGTGATGGCTAATTTATTTCTTTCACCTAGCCAAGCAGAGATGGCTCTTTGTGGACACAAAGGAAGGGAGGCTGCAAATTTGTTTTTGTATGTGAACAGAAAAATACATCACTGGCTGTACGAGTTGAAAAGTAAGGCTAAGCCCATAAGCTTACACACACACACACACACACACACACACAAACACACAGATGACAGACCCTGAGACAGTGACAGAGGGAGGAAGAATATACTCTGGATAAAAAGTACCCAAGACCTCATTAAGATGATTGCACAGTGGCCTAGAATGAGGAAAGTGACCAAAAGGTAGATGCATCACTATGAAACATTCTCCACTTAAGAGGACTAATCCATCCTCCTTATTGATCCCTAATATCCAGCACGCATGTGTCACAAAGGCAGGAATTATAATTCATGCATATAATCCACAATCTTAATACTGCAGCCTGAATATCCCCTGAAGGAATGACCCAGAGCGATCAATACGGTGTCCTTCTATGTTAAATGTAATCTAGCCACTCCAATTATGAAAAATCGGTAATCACACATTATGAAGCCCGATGAGGGACTTTTTAGGACGCAAGGGATATAAAAGGTCAGAACATGTTCTTCTCTTCTCCCATCAGAGGACTTGGCAGGGCACATATTGACACTGCAAACACCTGGATTACACTGGCCGACCACTCCGTCAAACCCCCTCGCCTGCTGCCTGACAGGCAATTACAACCAATGGGCTCCAGCGTCTAACAGCTCCAGTGCAAGGTCACTGCCTGCCTGGATCTCTATACAACAGCTGCAGGAAGCCTAAGTTCAGTGAGTTATCTCCTCGGTGACAGATGTATTCATCTCAGACTGACAGTGTCGTGTCCTCCGTCTGTGATTGAGCTCTGTGTCACGGTGGACACACGCTGGGTCACTCTGCTGACACCTTTGTGATTGGCTGATAATGGATAACGTCCACGTCAGGGGGTCAAGAAAATTGGCGGAGGTCAGGAGGTATAGTTGGTTTATCATGGGCTATTGTTAAGGTTTTGCAAATTCAGGCTCATTATGTTGCTACTTGGCCTCTTAAAGTCACACAGACGACCAAAACTTTACACAGTTTTAGGACTCATTAGGTTTCCTTGACTCAAAACACATCACGGTGCTTCTCTTTGCATTTGGCCATCGGAAAGCTGCCATGTGACCCAACTCAACTATACTTCAGTCCATAAAGAACATTCAAAACCACCATGGTTGACCCCAGTGCTGCACAGAGTGCAATATTAAAAGTGCACAGCAATGAAGTGTATCAATTGATAAAAAGAACACATCAGCGAAATAATGAGATAAGCATGTCATAAAAATATCAAATAGCAAAATAAAATGAGATATGTAATGAGTTAAGGTGAGATATTCCAATTACAATAGAGATATGGTAAATCCAGGAGGTTAATGATGTGATCAAATCTTACCCCAAATCGGACCCCAATGAATACCTGTCAAAATGTAGTTAGGTGTTTTAAATGAGCTCTGTTGAGAGTTAACGCTGCTGAGATTTCTCTATGTTAAAAGACACTGTGTGTGTGTGTGTGTGTGTGTGTGTGTGGGAGGGGGGGGGGTCATTCCAAAAGTTTGTGTAAACAATATTTACCAATTAACAAAAGAACAATGACTCAAAATAATACAAAATCTCCATTAATGGTCATGACAAAGTAGTTATGACATGTAGTACAGTAACATGCTAAACTACCAAATGAGAACAGTTTCAGAGGCACTGTGGCCCTGGTTTCCACTGCTCTCAGAAAATATACTGATCTTCTCTCATGTCTGAGTTCGAGCAAATCCTCAATTGGATGAGTGTGTAATAATGAGGGCTATCCCACAGTGATTAAAAATAAAACACCAAACTCAGCGAGTCTGGAGCAAAAACACATCCATGGGCATCGTGACACATGCTGCTGGAAATGTCACCCATATTAGCGAATAAGCCAATTACAAAGCACTGCAGGCCAATTATTTCTTAATTTGCTATTGCCTCACAGCAAGAGGGTCCCAAATTCCAGTTGGAACGGGTCGGAGTTTGCATGTTCTCACAAGTCTGAGAGGGTTTCCGTTCACGGTCGAAAAAAAAACAAACAAAAACATGCATGTTCAAGTTGAGTGGAGACTCTAAATTGCCCCTATATGAGTGTGTGTGTGAGTGTGTGTGTGTGTGTGTGTGTGTGCGTATGTCACTTTTAATGGTACAAAGCTGGTAAAATGAAGGATGGATACATGGAAAAACTGACAATAAGTCGCTCCCCTGCAGGTCTAATCACGCTGAAATGGCATCTTTGATTACAAGAAAATTACAAAACACAAGATTAGATAATGAGTAGAAAATTAAAGACATAACAAATAACGATGCGTATGTAGATTAGATCCTGCAAGTTATTAACTCTGCATGGAAAGCCAACTTGCTCCAAGAGATGTAGATGATGATGATATATATATATGTGTGTGTGTGTGTGTGTGTGTGTGTGTGTGTGTGTGTGTGTGTGTGTGTGTGTGTGTATTTATATATATACATTTCAAGTATTCAGTCCAGTCTGAGTGCCTACCCGTTTGTGTTGGTGCGAGATAAATACAGACTAAAGGTTCAATGGGAGTGAAAGCAGTGAGAAAACAGGGGCCTCGCTGCTGGCGTACTATTTCCTGCCGTGTTTGGCTTTCCCCACTTGGCATGGGGTGGAATAAATCAACACACACACACAGACACTCTTAACACACATATCTCAGTCCGTTGCTTTAGCCACCATATTGAACTGAATATTTAGTGTCATGGCACATCATATTTCTCCCGAGGACTTAAATGCAGGAAGCGTGAACAGAATCCTTGTTACCGTCTCCAAAAGGAAAACAGAGGACTTTTAGTATGTGAGAACTGTGTGCGCGTGTGTGTGCGTGTGTGTCTGACACAAACAAGTTGGCCGTTTCCCTCGTCATTCAATTCAAGTCTCCGAGCAGCAGAATTTTGACAGTGGGATCAATTAACATTAGTGACTGGAAATTAAGTCGCCAGCCAGACGCAGCTCCTGCAAGGACCCACACAGAATACCAAATGTAATCAATGTGGCTGATGTCTGTCTGCTTGACTCCATAGAAATAGAAACGTCAAAAAGGGTCAGACAATACAAAATAACTACGACCGGGGTCCGACATTCATGTTTTATCCGGGCGGCCCGACCGAATTTGTCTATTTCGCCTCGTGATGCAGGATATCTTTGATGTAGACATGTGCCAGAACTGAAATACATAATGGATCTGTCCATTAACGGTCGTACTGCCAAGCAAATAAATAAATAAATAAATGAATTAACGGGTGGGATTCCTTCCATTTAAGAGTGCGATTGTGCCCCCGAGGCAGCCTGAGTGAGTTATGAGTTTATCTTTGCGGAAAGGACAGAGGTCACAGGGTGAATAGGTGGGAATTCTCTCCAGCACGTCTTATTGAATCAAACCGAATAAGAGGGGGAAAAAGAAAATCCTGCAGGCAAAAACATGTCTATCACCACATTACAACGAGGAAGCAAACCGCTTGCGTGCCGAATGCTTAGTATCGACAGGTCTCGGGGTACACAAATGGAGTGATCCATTGAGAAAAAAAAGGCGTTTTGTTAGAAAAATGATGAGACGCGAAGAACTGGAGGGAGTCGGCGGGGCAGGCGTGAGGAATGAGCGCTCACCTGCGGCAAGAGTTATGGCGCTTTGTGAAACGTTTTCCCTGTCTCCCCGCATCAAGCACCACCAAGCTCCGTCTTTGAGGAGTCCACTGTCTCGGAGGAGAACCTATCCATCAATACCGCGTGTGGCATCTACCGTACTGTACTGCTACATGCAGTCAAGTTGTCCTTTTAATCACGACTGCAGCGGCACACAAAACATAATCACTGAGTGCATGCATGTGTGTGCGTGTGTGTGTGTGTGTGTGTGCAAGGTATTAGCATGTGTGGCGGAGCGGGATGGTGTTTTGATTGGCTTTGGGGGGTGTTTGAATATTCATGAGGAGAAAACCATTTGCGGTTAGATGTGTTGACAGAGGGGCCTGCTGGATAGAGGTTGACGCTGCTGAATTAACCGGAGACCGATGTCGTTTTTGTCGCCTCGTGCACTCGTACATGCGCTCAGGAGCACAAGATAAGACCACGTTAAATAAGACACACAAAACCGTGATGGCATTTCACACTTGTAAGTCGAAATCGAGATTCGAAGCGTTTCCCTCCGGGGCGGGGAGAATCGCACTTTATGGAGACGGTTCATAACTTAGAAAGCCCGTTGAAATCCGAGGATAATTGCAGGAGAATTGCAGGGACCACCAGCTGTGACTCGGTAAACATGAGAAGCAACATGGCTGCCGTCACGGTGTCCTGTCTGTTCTGCTATTATTCACCATCAGCTCGGAGTGGGGTGAGGGGGTGGGGGGGGGGGGGTATCTGTCTCGGATGACATCATCTCCACAGTCTGTCTGTGAAACGTAAAGTAACCTCCAGGTGACACACGATGCATGCTCTGCGTTCCTATACCCCACTCCCCCGCTCCTCCCTTCCTCCTCCCCCAAGTCGTCCCAGCGTTCCCTTTCCCTCACTTCTGTCTCACTTCATCAAATCCTCTTCAAACCTCCTGCTTCCCCGATGCCTGCCTCTCATGTCCCACTCATCCTCCACGTCCCCCGTCCCCACCCACTTCACTCTCTCCTCTCGTCCGCAGCGAAAGGGAAGGAAACCACAGCAGCCCCAGTAAAAGCCCGTCCCTCAGAGACAGAGACAGACAGACAGACAGACTGGTGTTTAATGCCTCACTAACACTCCAATCTCCAGTACATCTCCTCTCCTCATTTCCACACCCACATTCAATTACTACAAATTACATGCAGTTTAATTATTATGGTGCAGGAGCTCTACTGTTCATTAGCTAAAAGAACGGCAGCACTGAGTAAAGACCGAGAAGAGAGAGTGGGATGTTTTTCTGTCTTTATTTTCCAGATGCAAAATGGGGATACAAGCATACAGTGAGGGTGGGGTCTGGGCAAATGAAAATGCAGCAAATGAAGCATGAAGGCAGCGAAATACCATGCTGGCAATAAAGTAAACAGAATAAATGGCAATGATCTGAAAGAACAATGTAATAAGATGTAAGACGGCACATGATAGGGTGATCAATGGGCAATTCTCTACACTATGGAACAGGAAAGGAATAGAATAGAGAATAGAGAACAGAAAAGGACTGTCTATAGTAGAATAGAACGGAATACAACAGAGCAGCCTATGTAAACAACAGAATAGTCTAGAATATACAGACCAGACGAGTATGAAATGAAATGTATATAAAAGATGCAGCAGGCCATTGTAAAACAGAACATTCTAGAACATTCAAAAATAGAATAGAATATGACAGAATACAATAGAAAATTATGAACTAGAACTTTAGAATAGAAAATACAGTGAGAATGTAGGGCCTAGAGAATGATACGAGCATTACAAAGCAGATAAAGAGAAGAGAGAAGAGAACAGAATGGAACAACACAGAATAGATAAGAAGAGAAGAGTTTAGAATAGAGCAGAGTGAAACAGAAGAACAGTCTGGAATAGAGCGTGGATGGAGCAGAATGGAAGAGAAGAGGATAGAACAGAACAAAACAGAACATGGCAGTTGAGACTACAGCAGAAGAGATAAGGAGAAAAGAATAGAACAGGATAGAATAGAACAGAACAGAACAGAACACCACCTGCTGCCAGTGTTGGAAAGAAGACGTACTTAGTTAATTCGCCCCCCCCCGCCGGTTCAGACCTTAAAATATTTATTGTTCGTCTGATTTTGACACTTTCTCTCCATTCATCTAGCGATGTCAAGGCAAATTGGATTTCGCGAGGGGGAGATGAGAGCGATGAGGGGACATTAAAGCACACGGAGAACAATGCCTATTACCGCTGACAGTTTCTGTCACTTCTGCTCCGAGCGCGTCGCCGTTTCAAAGCGAGGGGAGGACGGGATGAAGACGGAGCCCGGGCGTACGGCTCTAATCTGAGGCTCGTCTCCAGAGCTGGCCTCGGTTCAACCCTCGTCCCCCTCGTATTCCTCCTCGTCCGTATAGAAAAAAAAGATAACGTTTTAATCTCGTCTTGGGGCTCCACTGTGCCATTTGTCCGTCGGTGACGTCTTCCTCTCATCCTTTGCACGCCCGCCACTCTTCGGCTCGCCGCGTCCTCGCCTGTCGGCCATCTTGATTTGTCACAGTTTATTTTAAGATGATGACAGAGGATGAAAAACCGCCATCAACACGCCCACGCACACAAAGCACTCGAGACGGACAAATAAAAACAATATTTGAACGGAGCCCGTGGCAGTGACAACTGCAGCGCGCGTGTGTGTGTGTGTGTGTGTGCGTGCGTGTGTGTGTGTGGGCGTGTGGGCGTGTTTGCTGTTTTGATGAAACAATGATGAAACGAGAGCACGAGAGACGACAAAACCACAATTTTCAAATGGAACCTTTCTTCTTTTTCCTTTTTTTTCCAAATTACACACGAACAATGCAGGGTTTATCTGCTGAGCTGACATTTAGACACGTCACACACACACACACACACACACAGACACACGCACATCGGAACGTGTAAGCCACACTCATCCCCGTGCCCCATTGTGACAGGCTTGACAGACACAAGCCGTGGCCCTCATTACCATTCCCGCCACCTACCGGAGCCGCCGTCCCCGAGAAAACGTTTCCCTCCCTCGACTTTCACGTCTTCTGCCGCGACAGACACGCAGCCGCAGGGGCTCCATTCGCCGCACACACACACGCACACACACGCACGCACACACGTCAGTGTGTGTTAGCGTGACGGAGCGTAGAGCCGTGCAGCGGCGCTCGTGGAGAGCGTGGAGGTTGAGTTTGGAGCGGGTGTGACTGTGGCTGCCGTTCGCGTGTCAGATGAGGGGCATGCGGGGATCCAGACGGGAAATGTGTGTGACGTGACCTTTGTTTTTTGCTTTTTTTTCCTCCCTGCTCTGGTTGCCTGAGTGTGCACTTTCGGTTTGTGGAGCGCGTTCAGTGTCATAGTTGCCCGGGAAAAAAAAAAGAAAAAAAAAACTCCTCGGTTCACACATTTCACACAAGTCGGTAGATGTGAGAAATGCGAGCGGCGAATGGCGAATCGCATCCATACGCGTCGATTGAATTAAACTTGAATCGCGAACGGTTGTCACAGCCCAGGCCTCGCGCTTTTTACCTGAATTCATTTTCCACAACTTTTTTTAGTCGCAAAGTTGTCACGCACACGTTCAACGCGCCCCCTCTCTCTGTGCTGTGGAGACGTGTGAGTCCGTACATTACATTTTTGCACATTTTCCCACGTTGCTTTCATGTCTTTTCCTCGTTCACGCCCGCAGAAGGCTGACTTAAAAGATGCGCAGTTTATGACTGTAACTTATCTATGAAATCATCTCTTATATGCGTCGACATGATGACAACTTAACAGACTATGTATGTGAAAGCCCTCTTAACCACCTGTGTTTAGTCACAGAGTAGAGAGATGCAGGGAAGGAGAAACCATTGCGTTTTTCCAGGGCATGTTACTATTTTTATCATTTTCCATCTGTTTTCCATGATTGTTTTATTACAAGAAAAGCTTTTTTTTTTTGCTCAGTTCCTCATTGCAAATCCCTTGAACACCATTGTCATACACATGGACAGGTGTGGATTTGATTCGGTTTTGATGAATTATGTACAATTAAAGCTGATATGTCGACAACTTCAAGTGGCTTTGATCCTAGTGCAGACTCTTTTGATGGCAGAGAGATGGGTTTTTTTCAGTTAAACTTCCTCATTTAGCCCTCCTCGTCTATTGTCCTCAAATCTGAGCTTCTAATAGCGTTTATTGAATGCGCGGCCCGTGCGATAATCAGAAAACAGCTCCATTTCAAAGACAACGTTCGCTCAGCCTAACATAACGTAAAACACGTCAACGGAGGCTCTGACATCGCGCCACGGCGCACTCACGGATTCTTCAGTGCTAAACAATGAGTCTTGACAACTTCTCCGGCGTCAGGATCCTCGTTAACAATCTTTGGCTATTGTTGCTGTGCATCAAGAACAACCACGCATTAGGAAACAACAGATGCCACTTACGACTCCCATTAGGCAGACTGCATGCTTGCGTTTGGCTGTGGTTGAAGACAGATTTACTTGGGGACCAGCCTCGATTCCAGAAACAGCAAGGATAACGTTTCACAATACTAAGACTGGGCTGTTTCGCAGTAATTGCGTGTGCTATATCGTCTTCATCTTTCACGAGATTACTTGAAGGCGCCCAATCAAACAGCATCACAATGTAAGGCAGCTGCATTGCATCCCTGAAGCAAGAAGAAATGATCTCACCCAGTGTTTTATATATCATAGATAATAATACTCACATTAGTAGCAAAAAGAAGGATGCTGCTGGTAGTTTATGTACTTAATTTATCCGAGGATAAGAAATAAGTGCAACGGCTAATTGGGACCGCGGGTACATTTCCCTCCCCTGAAAAACAATCTGCTCTGTGACCTTTCAACATGATATTTCAGGATAATCTGTCTGTACTCTGTCACTTTTATCCCTCTCCATTTCATATGCTCTCAATTCATCCCCTGATACTCTCCCTATCCTCCCCATTCATCTTATCCCGCAGCATCTCCCTCTTTCTCTCCTCGGACCTATAAGTGTTTGTCTCTTAATTCTGCCCTCAGCAGGCACATTAGCATCTGTCAGGCTTTGCTCTGCGCTTAGAGCTTTGGCAGAAGCTTTTTCTCTTTTTTTTTTTTCCCTCTCCCGCCTCCCCAGCTCCGGTGGCACACTCAGCAGCCTGGCACCTTCGCTCAGTCTCTTATTTACTCTGACTCGCAGGTAATGAAGCAGTGGACTGGTGAAACCATGTGAGAGGGGAAAGACAGACCTCTCTTGGAGCCAGAACGGACATCTGGCCTTGTGATGCCGCGAGGCTGCGAGTCACAAACCAGAGATATACAAATGTTTACAATCGGAACGAGCAGCTGGGCGCGGGGCAGATGAGTGTACGGCGCAGAAAGACGTCGATGGGAGGGCTTTTAGCCCATGCCAGCGACTGCGCCGCCTGTCTTCAGAGCCAAATTGGGAAAATCAACAACATACTTTAGATGAGCACACAGTTGCGGTACCTGTTTTTTACAACTTGTTAGAGTGCGTGCAGCTTCAGTGCGGCTCCTTCAGCAACGGACATGCAAGGAAACCCATTTCAGAGATCCATCAACAACAACTGAAAAGTTTTTTTTATTTTTCAAAGTGTCTTGATAAAGGAAAAAGGACAGGGTAGCACACAGCACATAACTGGGTTTGACCATGTGGAGACTGCCTGTTGTCCCTGTGTATAAAGGGTTTTCTCCGTGTACTCAGATTTCCTCCCACAGTCCAAAATTATGCACGTTTAGGTCGATCAGAGACTCTAAATTGTCCCTCGGTGTGAGCGTGAGAGTGCAATGGTGTGTGTGTGTGTGTCCTGTTCTTCCCATCGGTGCTGGAGATCGACACCAGCAGACTCACCATTTGGGTACAAAGCAGGCGGGATGGATGGACGTTGAAATAATGTGACAAGAGTGACCATAGAAACATTGAAACAATGAATAAATTATCTGAATGTGAAGATGAGAATGAATGAACTGCTTCTTGTCGGAACTCGGGGGGGGGGGGGGGGATCGCAACCGAGGGACTTTCATCTGAGGGACCAATTAAGAGATTAAAGAGAAAAACACACTTGATTATGTTTGAAATCTGTGGAGTATGAGAGGATGAAAACATTAGATGTGGGGGAAATTAAGATGCAGCAACAGGTGCGTAGTGAAATCAAACACAGCCACTGTTTCTCATCGACACCATGTATATAATCACACACTAAATCAAACGAAGTTCAGATTCTGATTCTTCCCAGCTCTGCTTTCCTGTGGAGATCTAGGGGCCTGTGCCTAGCGCATCAGCTTTTATTTACCTGGGAGAGACCACAGCATCCATAGTTATTTATTTCATTGTTTAATTATTCATTTCAGGGAAATATTGGTGGGCGCGGCACTGACGGACGGCGCTAGCCGCTCCAAAGTGCGACGGTTGCAGACGGTGCGGCAGAAACATACGCTCGCAGCCGCGTTGACATCTCAGAGCAACAATATTCATGCAAATAACACACACGTACAGTATCAAATCTCACGGGACGGCCGATGAATTATTGAACGCCCCCCCC
Organism: Karalla daura; assembly: GCA_029224185.1. Taxonomy (NCBI): domain Eukaryota; kingdom Metazoa; phylum Chordata; class Actinopteri; order Chaetodontiformes; family Leiognathidae; genus Karalla; species Karalla daura. The sequence continues at coordinate 11,568,198 of CM055189.1, read as the reverse complement.
CCCCCCCCCGCCCCGCGCCGTGCGGAGGATGATGCTGTCTTTAAATATTGATGAAAGCGACTAGACGGTGTTTGTCTTGCAGCTACTGTACGTGTGTGAATGTGGGAGGAACTTAATACGCTCTTAAAGGAAATTGTCTCACCGCTAGTAACGGTTATTGTGTGCAAGGTGTTACCAACCAAATCACATGATGACGACACGATGAGGCTGGGGCTGCGACAAATGATTATTACTCACTGTTGATTGTTGGTTTTTTCGATTAATCAATGAGTTTGTTGCAAAAACTATGAAAACCTGCTCAATTTTCTGTCACCCAGGACTAAAGAAACAGGAAAATGCTTGGGTTCTTTGAAGATAATGCTGACTTGATTTCTTGAAATGCTTCTCATTTGTTTTCAATGCTTAACCCGCTTAATCGATTATCACAATAGCTGCTGATGATTTCAATCAGTCAGCTCTTGCAGCTCCAGCTCGTCTTGCTCTCTCTCTCTCTCGTTCCCCTCAGTCTTCCTCCAGCGATGCAATGCAGCTGCCTTACGGTTTGATTGGACGCTTTCAGGTAATTGCAGCTTTCGCTTTGCAAACAACTGTGCAGTGACTGATAACAAACAGCTGATACCATTAGTCTGTTTCGGTCTGGAGGCTGTGGCGCTGCGTGGAGCTCCGAGCCTAAGTGTGGCTAAGAGCATCGATATATATGGGCAGTACGCGGAGGAAAGCTAGACCATCAACGGCCAACCTTTGTGCCGTAAACCATCATACGTGAACGTCAGACGCGCTCGGCGCAGCTTAACCTTAGCAGAAACTGTCAGGTCGCTGACAGCGGCGACACTGATTGGTCCCGGTAATGGCTCTATGGTATTGATCCATTCAGCAGCCAGACGGACAGCACATTAGTTTTAAGGCTTAGAGACAGTAGAAGTCGAGGAGTCCACCGTGCCAGCATTTTGTCCTTCGTGGCGGGGACACAACAAGTCGAAGAGCCTTGGAGAGACGAAGAAAGCAATGTGCGGGGATATGAGCTTCCACATACATGACAACCGGAGCAGGGAAATGTCACACGTAGGCGTAGAGATAGCAGCAGAAACACAGCCACATATGCATTTGTAATGTGAGAGGTGGCGTACAGTATCTGGGAAAGCGAATGGGATGCTTATACGTACAGGGGATGAAACAATAGACGCCACCAATAGGCAGGCGGTGTGTTCCACATAAACAAATCCATTATTTACACAGGGAAAACACAGGATCATAGCCCGAGATAAACTAACAACTCTACAACTGGGTGCATTTAAATGTAGATGTAAAAAGCCATTTAATTGCTGTGAACATTTTTCTATTTCTTTCTTTCTTTCTTTCTTTCTTTCTTTCTTTCTTTCTTTCTTTCTTTCTTTCTTTCTTTCTTTCTTTCTTTCTTTCTTTCTCCCTCCTCCGTGTGAATGTACCATGGATTTTATTTGCACAAAGCTGTGCAGAGGGGCTGGAGGCAATTTTCTCAATCGACTTGCTAAACTGTCTGAGTTCAGCTGGTTTGAAAGCTTGTGGGTATAGTTAATGTGTGTGAGAGAGAGAGATAGATTGATACAGAGAGAGAGAGAGAGAGAGAGAGAGAGGGAGAGAGCGGGGGTTGCTGCACATACATATGCAAAGTGTGAGACTGTATGGTGTATATGTTTTCTGGGAACAAAGGAGAACATCTGCCTCAGAACTTCATGTTTAAGACTCCTCAATTACGGATGCAGAGCTGGATAGGTTGCATTATTTTTTTGTTTCCCCTCAGGCCGACAGACAGACTGGTCAGGAGCCTCGGAGACTGGAGTCGCCTCGAGCGGCTCCATTAAGGAAATTAAAGCGATCAATCAAACCTGATTAATACAACTCGATCTCCCCGAGGCTGATAAAGAAATTCAAATATGAACCAACACACTCGTGAAAAACGGGATAAAAATGACACTTTCTTTTTGTTTTCTTTTTGCCTCCAGACAGACTTAATTCCGAGGCCGCTGATATAGAACTACGCTGTTTCAGATCCTCGGTGCTTCTCCTCCGCCACTGAGGCTCAACTGGTGCTTTGAAGTGAACACGTTGCAAAAACTCCCGGTACCGGCCGTAAATCCCGGGGAAAGTGACTGCACGCCGGCACATCAATTGCGCGGTGAGCGTTCCTGACAGGAAAAAATTGCGCTTGTTAAAGCTTCCCCCTCCATCCAAACGGGATGAATTTCTCAGCAGACAAATCTAGCCGACGTTACACGACAGAAACAAAGAATGAGAGATTTGGGGGGAAAAAAAAGAAAGAAGAAAAAAACCTCTCAGAAATTGACTTTCCTGCCGCGCTTCGGCACGTCTTTTATTTACCCAGGAAAGGATGGGCCCTATCATCCGAGCTGACAGGTAATGCCATTTAAACTTTCCCGGGGAGAGGAAGAGCCCGGGGCTTTGGCGGCGAAGCACAGACGTGCCAGCGCTTTTTCCCACTTTTAGTAAACCCGCACGGGTGGCAGAAGAATCATCAACGCCCGATGTAGAGAGTCTGTCACATGGCGCACACTGTACTGTATGCGTGTGTTTATCAGGTGCGCTCCTACGAGTGGATGACCCCGTTTCTTGCTGTCACAATAATGTGCTATGTGACTGAATTTGTTGGATCGCATGTGACAAGTGTGTAAAAACGGAGATAAAACGGAAGGCAGTGACTTGCAGACGGGAGATAAAACAGACTGGGAAAGTTATAAGATCCTCCAAAAAAATCATTCCACAGGTTCACTGGAGATGGGAGGCAGTATCATGAATGGGTTAGGAAGGGAGAATCGAGGCAAGGATAAAGCCAGGTTTGCCACTTTGTAAAAGAAACTGTGAGAAAATTGTTGAGGATTTGGATTGGTCGACCTCCCTTATTTTCATTCCATTTCACCTTTTTTTTCCCAGGTAGGTCGGTGGAGAACCGATTACCATTTGCAACGACGACCTGGCTGGGAAAAGGTAAATGTATAAAAAGAATGACAACATAAAACAAGAAAAAGACAATGCATACAATAAGTCATATAAGGTATTAAAAACTAGGTGGCTGGAGGCGGGTGCAAAGATCTCAGAGGTGGAGAGCTTCAGATTCACTTCCAGCAGGAAACTGGTTAAGAGACTGGTTGTCAGCTGGTTAAGAGAACCAGCTCTGTCCTGGGATGAACCCTCAGAATTTATAATCAATACTCCCACTGTGTAAAACACCCCCCCCCCCCCCCCCCCCCCCACACACACACACACACACACACACACACAATAGAAGAACATTATCATCGTGTGCGGTGGAGGAGCATGGTTTATGGGTTTACGGCTCAGCAGCAGGGGGAGAGGTGGGAGGGGTGACTTGTGGGCACAGCACCTAAGACAGGTGAGTAATTATGTTCTCTTTAAATAGCAGGAGCCTGGAAGAGACACACACTGGCCTGTGCACGCACACACACACACAAACACACTCACGCACACACACGCACACTCACGCACACTCACGCACACACTAGACAAAGGAGAGCAGCATCTCTAGAGCTGAAAGAAGCTGGAAGGACCTGCAGCAGAGATTATGTTTTGATGTCTGTATGTGTGTGTGTGCGTGTGTGTGTGTGTGTGTGTATGTGTGTGTGTGTGTGTGTGTGTGCGTGTGCACCCTGGTGTCTTCATAGACTACTATGGTACTGACACTATGGGGTCAACCCACTGCTGCAGAACTGCTGCCGTTTCCTTTCAATGATATAGCAACTATGCAATCTGTTGCACTTGCTCAGACGTTCTCTGTATCACGCGCCTCTTTTAAACGGTCGCTACTTTTACTTTGTAGCGTGGCCAGTCTTCCAGTCATTGAATTATTGAAGCATTACCCCATCTCGATTCATCTCGATCGACGTGAAAAGTCTCCACGTCTGAGTGGAATCCAACGAGGCTGGACGGGGCAAGAGTCAAAGCACTGCTTTGTCCGAATCAATTATGTAGGAGATGAAACCGTGAATAAACTAGACGAGAGAGCGTCCTGCAGCGGCATCGCTCCGCGCACCCTGGCGTTAACCTTCGTTTTCAACTTGACAGCATACGTGTGAGGTCCTGTGACCGCATCTGGTAGCACCATGCCGACAGAGTGGGCCCACAGACGAGGCCTTTCTTTTTTCTTTCTCCGTGATGATTATTCTCACACACAGTAACTCAAACTGAAAGACGGTAATAAGGTGGTATTCATTTGTGACTAATTAATTAATTCCTATGTTTCTACCTAGACAAATGTGCAGATTATGGTATCTACTTCTTGCCATTTTTCTTTTTTGTCATTTTGCAAAATTGAGTGTCTTCAGCTTTAACGTGGACCAAAAAAAAACCTCTAATCAGCTCCACTCAGGCAATGTCAATGCTGCAGGTATGCGCTGCTACATGAAGATTGGGCGATTGGCATCTGAGATTGTGGCGGGTGGAGGAGATGGAGAGAGAGAGATAGAGAGAGAGAGAGAATTATGGAGGAAAGATGGAGGAGGGAAGTGGAGTGAAGATAAGAGAGAGAAGATGCGGAGAGGTTGAGTGAAATTTCCCCTGACTGCATGACAAGTGAGCACAAAGACAGTGTTTGTGCATTTGTCTCTTCAGCCTACATGCGTCTTCATTTAGCTCCGCGCTCGTCTGCATCCCCGATGTTAGGAGGGGAGCGACTCGGCTGAGCTCCTTTCTTAAACCCTCAGCAATCACTTCGCCCCTTTCGGCACAAGTCAGACACAAGTCGTCTCCCCAGGTGTTCTTGCTAACACACCCACACACACACACCCACACACACACACACATACACACAGGCCAATATGAGGTTAAGTCCGTCCAGCCTGCCTTTATGTCTTGTGCTCAGATTTCTCTTTCTGGGCTTTTTTTTTTTTTCTCTCCCTGTAATCAAACTGCTTCTCACGTCCTCTGCCATTACCTGTCGGGAGGAGTTTCTTTTTTCCCCCTCTGTTCATCTTGTAGAAACGGGCGGTCAGGGCGCTAAAGCTCCATTTACCTGTCTAACAATGAGGGTAGCCACCGTTGTTAGCTGCGCGTACGGGATACTTTTGAAAACCCACAACTCGTGTTATAACCAGCTAACAGAGATGCACAAGCAGCATATACTCATTTCACCTCCCGCTGCGCTACATTACATGTGGTGCCATCACCACGGACCACATGACAAAAGCTAAAAAGAGAGAAAGAGAGAGGGAGATAAAAGCTGAGAAAACAGCAGCCACAACGTGAATCAAACGGGGCTGAATTACGCTACGCAACAAACAAAGCAGAGCGGCTCAGCAAACTCTTGTCGGAGCAACCTCTCCCTCATCCTTTGTTTTCTCCTCGTCTGTCTGTCTGTCTATCTATACTGCATCAGAGCTGCCCTGGGAGACATGTCACTTCCTCCTTGCAGCATTTTCCTGAAATAGCAGCAGCAGCAGCAGCAGCAGCAGCACCCTCATAGGCATTTGCGCTGCTACATAAGCACCATCTCCAAACAAAAGCACCTACTACATACAGCACAGGCCGACGTATGGGCTCGGGCATGTCACGCTCTTTCTCAAATCTCTGTTGACAACATCAATTATTCAGACTCGCTTGAGCATCCATTTCTCAGCCAACTTCTTTTCTGCATATTCCCTTAGTTTTTCCTCTCTGTTTTTTACCAGGGGCAGTTTCACTGCGTCCTTTTTCCTGGAAAGGGCAAAAAGTAGCATTAGGATTACATTTCCCCGTTTAGATCAGTGTTTCCTGTGATAAACCTAAAGCTACTGTTTCTGTGGCGACGCGCCAAGTGCATTTTTTAACACTCCATTTCATAATGTGGAACTCTGACAGCGTTAGCCGCGTTACATCGCGCCTCTCTGCGGTTTCCAGCAGCTCTGTAGACACCTACTGCACAACGCTGCCTGAAAGGCTTTGTTTTAAGGCCCTGGCAGTGTTCACATTTGTTGAAAGCATATCATTCGCATGCATATGTTGTATAACTATATCATGTTAAAATGACATAATACCGTGCGTCTTAACATTGGATGCTTTTCTGTTACTCAAAGAGATGCGCAAAAAAACGAAATATCTCAGTAAAAAACGGCAATCTAGTCAGTTACATCTTGACAAACCTCTCGCTAAATATCGCCAAAACACTTTTTACGCTTTCATCAGGTAGTTTTTCAGGCGTGTCGATACAGAAGTTCATCGGCGGACACGAGACCGGTTCACTTCAGAGAAGATGGCGCAGCATGGAGCGGGACCGGATCTGATATAATCTAATTAAAAAGTCTAATGAAAGTCCATCTTTCTCCAAGTGTGGTCGGGCAGGACGAGACTTCAGGCAAATGATGGGATGTCTCCGCAAGACCACGGCTCATGCGTAAAACACCCTTAAATGGAAACACTCAGTTTTTTTTTATTCAATTTTAAGAGGTAACACTTTTACTGTGCGAAAAAAAAAAGCACAGTAGTTTTGTTTTGTTTTTTTAATGAACGCAGGAAGGAATTTTTAAGGTGTAAAAACTTGTCAGAGTGCAAAAAGGAGACCTCCCACTGAGAAAAGGCTGCAAGGCTGAAAACGCATTATTACGGTTCTAATCTGTCACTTTGAAGATGGTAAAACGGTTCAGAAACCTTTATTTCCTCATCTTTTCATCATCCCTCCACTACACCCTTTGCATCGAATAATTGAACTCCCCCTGCAATGCAGCAGTCATTTCTGTCACTTTTTTTGGGCAAAGGCAGGCGCGTGTGCATTCCATTTATTTATTTTTCTTTCATTTTGTTATTAGTAGTTTTTTGGGTTTTTTTTCCTGTCCAACCACATCCACTGTAGACAAAACAGGCAGCGGCAGAACGGGCAGAGAGGAGCTGAAGAAACAAAAGAAAAAGCTACAGCTACCCTGCAATTATTCAGTCTCTCACCAGGCCCTTAATATATTCATCTCCGAGGGAAAGAAATGAGAGAGAATGAAAAGCAGGAGGAGTAGAGAGAGACAGGGAGGGAGAGAAGGAGAGGGAGAGGTGGGGAAAAGAGGTGGCTCGAGGAAAGAAATAATCTCAAGTCATGCTCCGTGTGCTTTTATGACTGTATCTGCAACCACCAGCAAAAGCAAGCACGCAACTATAGTACAGCTGTCTCCTTTTTTCCTCTCAACGCACACCTAACACAGTAGGTAGTCTTAGGCCGCGACTTCCTAAACACCATTAGCGTAGATGTGCAAAGAGGACGAGCGGGTGCGCTCCTGTTTGCCGCCATCAGGGCAGAGGAAATAACCAGCTTATGGCTGAGGGAAACGAGGAGTTAGCGACCTCTAGACAAAGATTCGATGCAGCCCGGGTAATTGAGACAGCATATTGCTGCAGAGCAACCTTCCCAGAGACATAACCGTAATATCACGTTAGCTGTGGAGGAAATTCTCATTCACGGCTCGGGTAATAGCACTTAGGTCAGAACAATGGCCCTCTGTGCTTGGGAAGTGGAATGGGCTTCCTCATTAATATGTATTGTGTTGGGAATGGGCACAGGATGGAATGAAGCAGTGAATTATCACCATAGGGGGAAAACTAAATCTGGGAGGAGATGATGTGAACGTGGCTGGATCAGGTGTGTACGCCCAGGTAGAGCCACACGGCCCCTGTGAGCTACTGTAGTGCTTTCTGGCTTTTAAGGATAGAAGGACCAGAAAATGAAAATGTTCCACATGTTTCCGTGTCAAGGAGAAATGTGCAAAAGCTAAAAGTCGTATGAAAAAGGACGGTAGTCTCCCTCCAAAAACCTCTCAAACATCTTGAAACGCTATGTTGAAGTGGTTTTTCAAACCTCTTGACTGGAAGTTTATCCAAGTTTTTTGCATTTACACATTATGGTATATTACGTGGGGGGGGGGGGCGGGTGTCACATGACCAGTTTGCTTCAGATAAGATGCTAAATCTAATTAGAATACCAAATAAAACCACGATATTACGAGAATTATGCACAAAACACCCATCAACGGAAACATCTACAAGTAGCTGTTCTTCATAAGACGCTTTTTGTAGAAATATCGCCCTCACATCGTGAAAAATCATAATGGAAACACACCCAGCGAGTCACCGAGAGCCGGTCGCCGACGTCCGATCCTATCCACCCGTCTGTGACATTCACGCGTTGTGTAATCTGACATTTGTCACTCTGAGACGTCACCTCCCCGTCAACACCGCTCAGCACCACCGCAGCACCTCCAGCGCAGCCTCGGCCCTCGCCGCGCCCGGTGTCTGGAGTTTGGAGGTGTTTTCACTGAGATCTCATGTTTATTCATGTGTTTACTATTACCGGGATGAGAATCCCCAAAGCTTTTTGCGCTGCTTTTTAAAGAAGCTTGGTCATGGTCATGGTCAGCTTCTGGTGTGTGTGTGTGTGTGTGTGAAACAGCATTTTTTTTGAAAGATTTCATCAAAACACGCTGATTGACTGAGCAACTTTGCTCCCTTTTCAGGGCGCCGAGCGGTTCGTCGCTCTTGAGTTTGAACCTTGTTAAGTGGAAAACACAATATTTTATCCCTCCTCGCTGTGCAGCTGCTCCGCTACATCCAGGAAGAGCTCTGTTCATCCCTCACAGAGACGCGCTGGAGAGGGCTGTGATCATTACCGAATCTCCAGCCGTTTTTTTTTTCTCATATTTTACTACATTTGTATCCTTAACAACTTCTTCACGGGAGGATCTGTCAGAGCTGGAGTGAGTTGTTTTTTTTAGTTTTTTTTTGGTTTGGCCTTTAAATGCATGTGGCAGCGTTCGCAGGCGGGAAGCTGGTGAGGCATCATCTTGTCACAACACCGGTGTCTCCTGCTGGTTGTTCTTTGTGCTGTAGCTGCGTGTGTGTGTGCGCGCGTGTGCGTGTGCGTGTGTGTAACGCGGCAAGAGTAAAGAGCGACAATGACGTCTTGCCAATTTCCACAATAGGGTCTTTTGGGTACGCGCTACAATTACACTTCTGAGGGGGGGGAAATTGTCACGGCAGGAAAATAAATCTGTCAGAGATTAAGCAGGATGCACGGCGCTGCTGCTGCACTGTCGACGCTGCTCCTCCTGAAAAAGCCTTTGTACTCCAAAAAGGTGCGGTTCGCACTCCCTTGCGTTTTAAACCCTCCATTAAATATGCATGGGCCTTCTGAAGAACGCCTCGCATCAGTCTTAACATTAAGTGTAAGAGCCCGATATGACTCGCAGGTTTTCCTTGGACCGCACACCAACCACTTCAGTCTGACCTCAGCGAAAACCATCGGTGTTGCGCACACACATACGCACACACACACACACACACACACACACACACACACACACTCACACAAACATATGACTTTAGCCCCTAAGTGATGATGCTAAGACTTACATCCATTGCTACCAAATTGGTAAGTTCTGCATTCATACCTTGCACAAAGCCCAAAACAAGGCATCCATCCCTTTTGTGTGTGTGTGTGTGTGTGTGTGTGTGTGTGTGTGTGTGTGTGTGTGTGTGTGTGTGTGTGTGTGTGTGTGTGTGTGTGTGTGAGCAACTGACAATAACTGTGGGGAAATATTTCATTTCAACTCAGATTCCATCTTCTATCTGTGCCGGCCGACCTAGAATAAGGTACGTTAGGTGGAAATTTCCACTTGGCAGAGGTGTCCCATCTTTTTTATCGCTCGAAACTCAATAAAAGTTTCCCCGCGCCGCGTAACGATGACGACGTGGCCGCATATTGTAAAATACAACGACAGAGCCATAAGCAGATTCCGGTGTGAGCGCAAGCTAGATAAAGCGCCTTCACTTTCATCGCCGTCTCGCGTTGTCCCGAGATAGGAAGAGACAAATTGGACGCTAACTCGGACGCTAGCTCCCAAACTCCTCACTTTATGTCTTTATATTTCTGGCACCAAGTTGGCAATGTTATCCGGAGGGGATCACAAAACCATCACCACACACTCTCTCCTTCACACACACACACACACACACACACACACACACACACACACACACACAGTCCACTCCCCAACTCCCCAGGCTATGAGCGCTCTGATAAAGTGTACTCCCCGAGTGACTCCCCCGCTGCACCTAGCGCATGCGACATGCAGAAGATTGTCATGCCAGATTTGTTCGACACGAAGCGACGGGAAGGAAACATAACTGCGGGGAACGTGTGATAGAGATGAACTATCCAGTGAGAGAGGGGGGGGGAGAGAAGATGAAACGGGACCACAGAGTGGAGGGGGGGGGCGTCTGATGTGCTCGACTGGTACCAGCCACTGCATACTGATGGGCTGAAACGTACACGTGCTGAATAATGCACTTTACGATGATGATTCAGACATGAATGCATGTAATCTACTCTGAGCTGAGATCCTCTGAGCACACAAGAAAGAGGTGTCTTTTTTTTGGGTGGGGCGGGGGCGTAGCTCGTCAGTTCGGCGTGAGTCAAACGATGATTAGTCTCGCATTTCCACTCTTGGCGAACAGAAGACTTCCATTTCAGAGATTACAGTCCTCCAAACACTGTGTTCTCAAGCAGCCATTTAACCCAGCCAGATGAGAGGAGGGCAGAATAATAAACTGAGGCGAAGAGAAGATATAAAATTCAATCGCTCTCCCAGCAGGGAGACCCACCTAGACGGGGACGGCCCCGAGTCTCAAAGCCAGAGCAAACAGGGTGAGGGACACTGTCGTGGTGGTTCTTGTTAATGTAATAAACTGCAGAGTATGAACGAGCTCCAGAGGGAGGTTTCCAAGCGAACATCTCCCTCTCGTCTGATAAAAAACTATTTCAATCTGGACGAATAACATTTTTTTATGCCCCGGTTTTTCATTAAAATCTTCTGTGAATAACGAAGAACTCTAAAAAAAGAAAGAAGAAATGTTTAATCAGAGACGCGCACAAACAAATACGCCCTCCATTCCACTTCCACCTTCTTCCTCCTCCCTCCCCCCTCCTCTTTTTCTCACTTTCTCATTTCCACCATCGAGCTCCATCGGCGGCTCACAGCTCTTGATGAGTTTGCGAGTCACTGAGGAGAGACGAGCGGGGACTTCAGAGGGAACCCGGCGCCGAAACCCCCGAGTGGAAGCCGATAATCCACGGAGGCGAGGGGTTGCGACGAGATTCGGCTAATACCCCCGAACAATGGCCGCCGTCGCAGCTCCCGCTAAGGTGACAAAGCGCCGACGCAAACGTGTGCCGTTATTGTTGCGCAAACAGCAAGCTAATATCTGTGTACAAACGACTGGGGCGCAACGCGAGACCAAAGCCCCCGGATTTAGATTCTCACATGCATAAAAACAGCTCGTCTGCTGGTTTTTTGCTTTGTCTTTTTGACGGCCTTGATGTCGGCACGTCGTGGATTAGCCTCAATCACCGACACAGACAATCACATCCGACAACAGCCAAACGTGAATTTTTCAGAGGATGTACCGTGCATAAGTACTGACGGCTAAAGGCGGCACTCAGGACAAAGCTGTACGGGATTCAGACATGTCGGACTGGTGTTAGTTGGCTTCTTTTACTTCATTGTTTTGTTGTTGTCACAGAGCTGCATCTTTCCCATTACTGCGATGACGCGCTTCCATTCAGAGGTCGTGTCTGAGAGAGCGCTGAAGGCAACAGGCAAGACAAAACAACCTTTGACAGTTTGCTGTGTCATGACAAAGAAAAAGTTTTGAACTTGGGTATAGAGCCCTCGCAGATTAAATGGGAAATAATAAGGACACGCAAAACGAGGTTTGCAGGAGCAGCACTACTACTACTAGCAGCAGCTACTGTGGTGTTGAGTGCCACTTTACAACAAATGCTGCTTTCTTCACACTGGATAAACATCACAAGATCCCCAAGCCTGGTGGTCAAGATGAAATCTACTGAGAAGTTTTTATGGTCGACAAAATGAACTCAGAGTTTGAAATGTAAGAAAATCTGCAAACAATTTACAAGTAAAAGAATCATCCGCTGCTCTCAGAGCTAAAACATCAGCATAAAATGCTCAAAAACTGCTAGGAAAACAGTTTTTGTTCATCGGTTGCTTGTACAGATTCAACTTAACAAAATGCATCTGATTTGATGTTACATTTAAAAACTATTGACAGTGAGAGAGAGAAAGAAAGAGAGAGAGAGTGTAAGAAAGAAAGATGCTGTTCCATCCACCCACAGAACTCACACTAATTCTCTGCGGCTAAATTAATTTATATAGCAGGAGATAACAGAGCAGGCAACATAACAGTTATGTAATTGTGTGAACTGGCTGTTCAGACACACACACACACACATATTTATATATATATATATATATATATATATATATGAAGGAAAGTAGGGATTGTTCTTGTACAATGTCTTGCCAACTTTTTCAATACAGAGATAGTAGAACATTAGTTCCACTATGCTGCAGTTTGTGAAAACTTTTAATTTGGCAATGTTGCATTTTTTTCACCTGGACAGCGTGCCAGGAATTACATGTACTTTATGAGACATGGGAGCAGTGAATCTGTGTGTGTGTGTGTGTGCGAGGCTCTGCAGGTGGTGGAGTGGAGGCTTAATGAAAGGGCCAGTTGTGTTTTTTTTTTCTTTTTCTTGGCTGTTTTTTTTTTTTGAAGGCTGATTTGCAGAGAGAGCAGATGGAGCAGTCTCTCAGTCTCTTTGGTCTCAATCTTGTCCCACATTGCTGCTGTCGCCCCATTTAACAGCCGATTTCCTGCCAGCTCATCACAAACGCACACACACACGCACACACACAGACACACACGTGTGTACACACTCAAAGGGAGAGCACAGCAAAAAAAAAAAGAAAATCAGCGAGAGGTAGTAGACTACAGAGACCTGCATAAAGAGAGAGAAGAGGGTAAAAACAGCAGGACACACACACACACACACAAACAAATGAACCCGGGGAAAGCTCAGAGACTGTGATAGAGACCCGGGCGTCTATTGTGCACAGACGAGCATAAAACGATTTATGTACATAAACGGATGCGATTGGACACACACGCGTACGAGCAAAGTGAACCCCTACGGGGGGAGAGCACGCTTGGCCACTGTGCAGCTTTTAATGAGCTTGCTCCAGATGTCTTGTCAGGCCGCAGCGCACCAGTGGTTGATTAATCAAGTGGGTTTTTTTTTTCTTTTACTTACTAAGAGACGCTGACACGGACACACTAATCCCAATTTATCACACAAACACTGTAATCTCAATTTATCACAAACACAGTAATCCCAAATGACCCGGCAACCCCATTATCTCCTCCTCCACACACAAGCAACACGCAGGCACAACTGTGCCCGACTTTTACACATGCTTCTGGATTTTTTTTCCAGTCTTTAGATCAACTATTTTCTCTCTTCCCGACGCCCACATGAGCCATAACACGCGCCCATGCTTCAACCACTGTTTCTGCCCGGAAACATGCTACGCTCACGCACACACACACACACACACACATGCACACACATGCACACACACACACAGACAGAAGCAGGCAGCCCTTGCAGCACACGGTTGCTTATTTTAACTCTGGCTGCAGCGAGCAGTGACCAGCCTCCACAAAGTGACCTCTGACTTTCAATCTTCGCACCTTGTACGGTGGGAGATTATAATGGCGCTCCGCTGGTTCCCGCTCCGCCACTGGCGGTCAGCCTTCACTCCGGGTCACGCGATATTGCCGGGCCGCCGTCGTGTTAATGACGTTTCACTCGTGAGATATGGCTTCAGCGTGTGTGTGTGTGTGTGTGTGTGTGTGTTTGTGTGTGAGTGCGTGCATGCAACTAAAGTTCAATGTGCAGTGAGATGAATCATTACAGTCTAGATAGATAGATAGATAGATAGATAGACAGATGGATAGATGGATAGATGGATAGATGGATAGATAGATAGATAGATAGATAGATAGATAGATAGATAGATAGATAGATAGATAGATAGATAGATAGATAGATAGATAGATAGATAGATAGATAGATAGATAGATAGATAGATAGATAGATAGATAGATAGATCAATGGATTGATGGATAAGATAGGTAGATAACTCGATAAATAGATATAGATTACATTTACATAGAAACAGATTAGAAAGATGCATATATATATTTATATAGAAAGATACAGTAGATAGATAGATAGATAGATAGATAGATAGATAGATAGATAGATAGATAGATAGATAGATAGATAGATAGATAGATAGATAGATAGATAGATAGATAGATAGATAGATAGATAGATAGATAGATAGATAGATAGATAGATAGATAGATAGATAGTGTGTATATGTGTGTATATGTGTGTGTGTGTGCTTGCTTCCAGAAAGCTGACACGCCTGTCCTCAGCGACGCCGGCGATCGGGAGAAATGTAAGTGAAACTCTGTGCGTCATCAAACCATAATTTCCACTTGTGGTGGGAGCAGAAAGTAGCGTAGGCTCGCTTTAATGGACTTCAACATAAGGGGCCGAGTCATGTGGACAATCCTGAGAGGGTTCAAGGGAGTTGTAAAAAGCATTTCAGACCGGATTGCTAATCATTACCCGAGGAAGGTGGCACAACACTTACAAAAAAAAACAAAAAAAACAGGAGTGATGTTTCTTCCTGCCGGACCCTCAACATTAACTGGATTAATTCTGTAGTAAATTACACAGCTGTGAAGTCCTGTTAGCTGAGTAAATAACACTTTGCCGAGCGTCTCTATAATGCCGCTGGGCAGTTCCAGCGCGCCTCTCCACTCGACTGAGGCGCTATCCCTTTCCCTTTGGGCGCCGTTACATGGCGGCGTGAAACCTGCGGCGACGTCCTTTCATTGGCGACACAAACACACAAACAATGGAGAACATTCAACATTTAGGGGGCTATTTTCAGCGCACATTGAGTGAAGCGCTGTGTTACGGGTTAAGGGCTTTTGTCGAGGGGTAAGAGTGGCTGAAGAGCAGCATCGCGGCCCGCTGACGTGACGTCCGGCTCTGGTAGAAGATTCAGCTGTTTTGGCTCAGCTCCCTCAGAAGAGTCAGCTCTGAAGCATCCCAAACGGCTATTCATTTACAGTAGCATCGCTATGAGCCACCAATTTTGGCCTAATTCATGTCGCAATTATGAAATGCTGTTTTCAACTTCTTATTCTGCCTTTTCATAAAAGCCTCTAACTTTTGAGGGAAACATTTGAATCAGAAACTCTAAAAAAAACAGCTGTCTTAATATCATAATAAGTCTTAATATCATGACGGTTCAATTTCGCCACTTTTTTCCTGATGCACTTACATTTAACAGTGTCGGTCACCAACGGTCATCGTCCTTTTTGAACAACTCAAATCCTAGTCAGCGTTCGGCTTTAGTTTCAGGCTGGCGTCTCTCCCTCACATCGCACGTTCGACATCGATCTTTTCTAACAAGCGTACTGTCCGACAGCTCAGCACTTGAGCGCAAAGTTGGAAAAAAACTGAAAAAAACTGTAGATGGCGAGCTCCGTGGGTGAAATTTACTAGCTTCTGCGGCAGAACCCTCATTCTGCTCTGTGATTTCTTCGCCGCTTCTCGGTATTCCAGGAAATTGTATGTCGTCCCGTGACAGGCGCTGAAGGCTTTGACAAAGTGGCACGTGGCGGCGAGGCGCCAGCAGGACCTCGGAGAGTTATAGCGCGGAGATATGCAGTGACATAACGGCCATTTCCTGCTGTTTACACACACGCACACACACACACACACGCATGCAGTTTTACACAAGCACACGGAACATGTCGGTACCTTCTGTGCGGATGGTGAAAGGGGAGTCCCCCAGTCTCTTGGCTGAGAACTGACCCCCCAGAGAGGTCATTAGGAAGCACAGGCTGAAGAAGCCTATCCCCACCACGAATATCCTGTAAACACAAGGAGGGGAGGAGAGAGAGGGATTAGATGAGAGGGGAGCCAGGAGAGGGAGAGAGAGAGAGAGAGAGAGAGAGAGAGACATATTTATTGGGAAGGGCAGGTAAATAGATGCTTTGGGTGAGTGCTTGGGAAACATGAAGACGAGGAGGGTGAATAGTGAGACAGTTTGGTGACACGGTTCAAAAGAGAAAGCGAGAGAGAGAAAGAGGAAGGCTCAAGAAACAGAAATTCGGGGAATAAATGGACCGACAATTACGGAAGAAAGATTTGCAGGACAGGATGACAAAGCATGAGACAAGAGGGTGAGAGGAAATGTGTGGAGGAGGAGGAGGAGGAGGAGGGGTGAAGAGAGATGCAGGGACAGTCAAAAACAGCAGGCAGTCCCTATCCAGAAGGCAGAGAGTAAACAGAGCAACGATCCCACGGAGAAAAGTGGAAAGTTGAAGCCAAAGGGGCGTTTGAAACGTTTAAGTGATTTGATGTTATCGGCTGGCATGCATCTGGGACAGCTGAGGAAACGCAGGCGAGCCGTTTGTCCCTAAGTGCGGGCAAAATGAATGCGATCATTTAAGTAATATCACAGAGAGGGGAAGGAGAGGAGGAGGTCTGGGAGAGAAGAAAAAAACGGAGGCCAGCCAAAAACAGTCAGGCTGTTTAGGTGAGAATAAGAGGGTAGAGGGGTGGAAAACTCTGGTCTCACTCCCGACATTGTCTGAGTCACAAAAAATAGGTCAGCAAAGAGAGGCTATGCAGCCACTGAGTTATTCTGCACCGTGTCAGCCCGAGTTATCAAATATGTCTCCGGTGGCAGGACGGTTTTCTGGTCACTGCTTTTGTTGCACCCAAAAAATAAAGTTAAATGTTCCGCTGGGCCTTTGTAAAAGTTTAACGTCTGGTCCATACCGGCCCCAGAGGGGCTGCTTGTTCAATGTGATTCATAGCCCATGCGTCCGTCAGACTCAAGCTAATGTGAGTTAGCGTTAGGGTTTCTGCAATCGATAGCTCTCATGTACAGTACATGTGAGTATATACAAGATTGCTAGAAGACAATCCTTTTAACTGGCGCTTGTACTGTGAAATCCATCAGCGTACTGTATGTGGCGCAGATCAGAGCCCCGCAACATAAATCACTGCACAGGCCCGATATGTGAAATGTGCGTCAGGGGGGGAGGGAAAAAAACGAGACTCCGTGGGTTCCCTCCTGCTAGACGGTCACGAGAGAGTCAGATTTTTGACATAAAAGAGTTGAGAATCAGGTCTTTTGTATCTGCGTAAATCCTGCCCTAGTTAAGCTATTCTCCTCAGTGTATGGATCAGAGGTTATCTTATGATGCCAAGGCTCCGCTGGGGAAGCGCAGAGGAAAAGCTGTCTGTGATTCTCATCCAGTGGACAAAATAGCATTCAGCCTCCATGACTAACGCGCCGAGTCCCCCCCGCTTTAAAGATGCGCGCTGCTCTGCTGCAAAAACCCTCCAACTCTCGCAAAACTCTCGGAAGATTATACAGAGAGCGGCCGCAGTGCAAACACAGACAATTCTTAGACGTTTCGCCGATTAAACAGAGGCAACGCAGTATGGAAAACACATCAATGGCCAACGATTGCTTGCTCTGTGAACTGGTTGGAAGCCCAGCCTGAACGAGGGCATTTCTGTGTGGACTTTGCCTGTGTTTGCATGGGTTCTAGCAATCTACTCTAGTTTCCTTCCACATCCCAAAAACGTGCATGCTTGGGTCCATTGCAGACTCTTAATTGACCCTAGGTGACACCTTTACAGTAACTAGCAGGTGAGATAATAGATGAACACTGAACAGTGCATATTTCAACAGCAAAGCGTCCCCATTGTGTATATGCATGCGTGCAGAAGACGAGGAAATCAGTGGCAGGAAAAGTCATAAATCAGCAGGACACAAAGAGGCTCCTGTGACGCAACCATCACCGTTCACTTCATAATTAATGGCCAGCCTCGCACCGGCTAACCTTTACACTTTTAACTTCAGCTCCGGAGGTTCCAGACTAAATCTTAACATAACAAATGAATGAATAATTCATAATCCGCTGCTTTCTCCTCAAAGCCAGGCGAGAGCCGTTTGAAATCTGACTGGGGCCGTTCCTGGAAGTGGCTCCGGTCACGCGAGCTTCCGAACGAAAACCTCTGAATATTGATGAGGTCCCGGGGAACCAGCGCCTATCAACGGCCGGGAAGAACGGCCACTTAAAAGAACATTTGCCGGAGTGATCTGATTGACCCAAAGGGATCAAGACGATGTTGAATAATCTGTTAAGTATAGAGCTCGGTGGTTTGGCATGCTCCCAGGGTGACTATATTCCCAGACTGAGCCCATGCGTCTTGTCCTGAGTCATAATACACTGGCCTCAAGGACGGTCAGCGGGATGTGGCTCTTTATGAGTCCGATACGAGTGGATATAGACAGTGAATCACCATCAGCATCGTCATCATCATCATCATTATCATCAAGGCTTTTACCTAATGGGTTGCAGCAAACATGCTCCGTGCTGTCCCATAGGTAAAGCATCGACGCCGTCACTGCATTGCTATGAGTTGTTTGCCCTTGAGGTTTTTTTTTGGTACATTTTAGCGGTGGCATTCAGGAAGCAGAGAGTCGCAGCTAACGAGTTAGCACTGTGATTACACTTGCACAGAGAGGCGCTGCAATTTAGATATGAATACATGTTGGTATTAGGTCTGTCAGTTCTGATTATGAACTTCATTTGCTGAAGGAGAAGGACGGGCGAAGGCTTTTGTGTGACGAGTGCCGTAATCAGTACTGTTGGTCTCCATTTTTAAACAGTTTTTTTGTGTTTGTATTGGTAAACAAGCTCATGTCTACCAAGCAGCCTGGATTAACCACACTGAACTTAGTCGTAACAAATCTGTAACCAGTGAATGGATGGATAGATGGATAGATGGACAGATTTCACGCTTTTCTATTTGAGAACGATACGTAGAAAATAACTTATTTTCGGTTGCGTTTTTACATTTTCACATTGCCTCTTACAGCGGTTTTCCATTACGGCTGGAAAAACAGACCCGAACAGTTGTAATTTATTGAGAAGACGAGACGGGATGAGAAGACTCCGAGATGATTTCCTCGGCGTGGTAATCGGTGTTTCACTTTCGCTGCGTTACTTTGCTGCTGTGTTTGCTGGACGAGCCAACGTGGCACGCGCCGCTGTGTAGCTGTTAGTTTTCACGGTTTTAGAGGGAGACTTCGTTAAAAACCGGTCGACGAAAACCCACTGGTGTCTGACCGCTCTCGGGAGGGAGTCACAATCTACGTTGCCAACATTGCACTCACTCACTGTCGCTTCTCATCTGCCCCCGCCTCCCTTTCCCCCCCGATACTGTAATATTATGAAATAATAAAATATTAGCCCACCCCCATCTGCTCCAGACATATTGCAGAATTAATTAGAACAGCTCAGTCACTGTCAGAGAAGCACAGAGCGGTAATACGTTAATTGATATGAATCCAGTGGCCTCGCTATCGATATCGTCAGGGGGATTTGGGGTTTTTTTAGGTGGAATTTGAAGGCAAAGACATCGTCCACGGATTCGTATACGTTGGATGACGTACAGCCGAGGCAGTGCCACCATCTGGTGAGCGGGCAAAAGGTGAAGAGCTCGATTTAGAAGTGTTGTGTTTTCAAAACAAGGAAAACTAGAGGCGAGGTGTCTGCTTTGAAAAGATAAAGGGGTTGCGCGGAGGACAAGAAGCCAAATTAGTTGTTTTTAAACTCAAACGCTACTGTTCCCAGCCCGCTTTTATCTAGTCTTCTCTCAGTGGCCGAACGATTAATAACCCTGTGTGTGCTTAAGTGTGTGCGTGTGTGTGTGTGTGTGTGTGAGGAACAGGGGGGGAAAGGTAGCAGTGCCTCTCCTCGACACAGAGGTTGATGGAAAGAGAGAGCGAAAGAGAAATATCTCAAGCTTCTGCGGTTAAGATGAAGTTGGCCTCATGCTGTCCCGGGGTGATCGTTTCCTTTTATCATTTAGCCGTTTTCCAAAGTGGCGTTAGGTGGGTGATATGAGAGGGATTAGGCTGCAGTCCTGCCTGACGAGTCTTTAATTAACAGGCTTAAAGTAAATGCTCGGCTCCCTATAATTGGATCAGAAGCAGAGATCTGCTATCAGCTAATTGGCTTCCTCACACATATAGACTTATCAGATTTTGCCCCAAGGTAAAAGATTTTTGAAGCGAGAGGAGTCCCGCCAAGCGTGGAAGGAGCCGTGGCGTTGGATGTTAGTCGTGGTGATTTTCAAGAATTTCTTCTTTTTTTTTTTCCCTAGCACCTGAGCTTAACCGGGCCGAATCCAGAATAAATAAGATTCGGTTCTTGTGGCATTTTACACAAGGCCTACGTTAACATTGAGATTTCAGAGTGACTTTTCTGCTTTCAGTCATCTCCAAAAGACCAGACATGCTAATTAATAAGCCAGTATTGCAGTAATATTGATGACATCATAGCATGAAAAGTCTCGTAAGACAACTCTGACTGTTTAACTTTCACTAATCATCAATATTTAATATTCATCAAATCATTCAAACAATCATGCATTTCCATACTCGGACACTTGTAAAACTAACATCTGTGTTTGTGTATAAAAGTCTAATCTACCGAGTCGAGCACATTTACTTATTTAGTCATATAGATTAATTATTTTTTTCCAGAGCACAGCTGCACAGCTGCAGCATTAGAGCTCCAACCCACTGGAGAAGATTTGCAACAATCCAACAATATTAGCAGGTGATGGAGCTAGGTGGAAAAAAAAAAGGAGACCTCAGGGGAACCTCTTGGTATTTGTTTTTGTACCACTGCAACTTCCGAATTAAGAGCAAACACAGAAACGCATATAAATGTAAATGCTGCTATTACGCTATAGCTCTCAGGGCAAATGAATAAAGCAAGCTGACACCGCATGGCTCAATGGAGTGTAAGTGGTTCACATGTTCCCCCCCTTTATGATCTCCACACACACACACACACACTTTCCGGCCACACAGTGATAATGGAGCCATCCATGCAGTGAGAAACTAAGTTAGCTCTCGGCTGACTGGTAGTACAGGCGTATTTATTTACAGTGGCTCCCTTCACGATTTATCTCCGCGCGTGGTCCCTTCATCCTCTATCCATGTGGATCTAAATCTAAATCATGCAGGAGGGGAACATCTGGGGTGATTACTGTAGGTGTGTGTCTCTCTCACACACACACACACGCGCGCGCACATACAGTACAGCACGGGACCATGGACAGTGTCATGCCTAGTCTGTCAGGTCTATGCCACGAGACACTCATTGAGAATTGCATGTTTATCTCCATTTATTGGGAAAGTGTGGAGGCTACAACAGGCGTCAGACATGCAGCTAGGAGCATCATTTCTAATCAATGAGGCTGGAGGCAAAACTGGAGGTGGGGTGGTATTGGGGTACCAAACAGAAACAACGTCGTCAGCTCTTTGTCTCTTTGTCTTACCTGAACGGTTTGAACGTCACTAGACATCTTCTGACCATTATTTTACCGTCGGTGCAGCCAGTAATCATTTCCCAAAACGAGCGACCCCTGACATGCTTGATGATGACGGTGATAACCTCCCAACCTGGATCTGGAGGTGACCAAACATTTCATCCGCGTCGCATTGGGAAAAAAAAGAAAAAGAAAAAGAAAGAAAAAACCACGGCGGTGTTTTTAATCCTTCAGAGAGATTTGAGACAAAGTTTCATTCAAGAAGTGGCGTTCCCGGTGTTTAACGACGATATTTACAGCGTTATTCCGAAGAAAGCAGGAGAAAACTGTGACTCGTGAAGTCGAGCGTCCGAGTCATTCTTATTGTGGTTTGTTGTTAAGAAATAAAAATGTACAACAAAAATGTAGTCAAACGGGCGATAGAGAGGGTTTCGTTGGTTTTTATTCTCTCAAACAGCGTCTCGGAGGGTTGTAACTTCACAGCGAAGCTCAGCGCGAGTGTGGGAAGTCAGCTGTGTTTGCTCCTACTCGTTCACTTCTCAGCCTGAAAGTTCACGTGGGTGCGGAAGAGAGAATCCGAGCGGCTTTTCAAAATAAAAGCCTCAGTCTGCAGCTGTTGGCAGGGGGAAAAAAGACCGGTGGTATCTAACCATCTATTACGCAAATGCATCGATCCCACCAGGGGACATTTTGCATCTTTCAGCAGCAATACAACATTACAGAAGGCAGACTGTGGACATGTAGGCAGTTCTTTGTGTAACCCAAAAAGCCTAGAGACATGACACAGTGGCACACAGTGTAGAGTACTGGAATTGAGTAATATAGCATGTAGACATAGAAAGCAGAAAGATTATAACCTGTCCCTTCCAAGAGCAGCAGTGGCAGAGGAGACAAAATGATTCCTGAAAAAAGCTTGTTTCCAACTTCAAGTTCTGGATTTCCATCAGTGTGAGGTGCGGGTTGAATGACTGATTTAGGCCTTTGAATATTGTCAATGTGAGGTGTGAGGTGATCTGCAGTCTTGTTCTGCGATTGTTCTGTCATGTTCTCTTGATTGCAATTGTGTTTTTTGATCCCTCTTACACGGTCTACTTCTGAGGGAGCAGCTCAGGGCAGCTACAGTCATACAAAGGAGATGAGAGATGTTATACTGTGTAAGTGTTAGGTGTTAGTCCAGGCACAACCGTGTAAGAGACCAGCTTCAAATGGTATGCTGTAGTGACCAAAGAGCATAAGGATGCTGGCTGCATGGATGGAGAGGTTGGGGGATGAGAAATAACAATATAAGTTGATTGCTTTGTCAAGAAAAATAAAAATTATTTGAAATTGTCTTTCATCATTCCCAATCCTTTGAGTGCAACTGATATTGTTTGAATGACATTTAGGGTATTTTAATTGTCTGTTTAATGAGCATAGTTGGAAGTCTTGCTGTGTGCTCCCCTAAAATGACAATACACACTTTTTCTCTTTCTTGTCTGGCCACAAGATAAGTAGGATGCTAGCATTTTTTATTTGTTTATCATTCAGAATTTGATGTCATTTCCAGTGGCACAGCTACCAGCTAGTGGTGGATTACACAGGCTAAACCACTACTTAACCCAAACACACATTGTGCTTTTATTCCGTTGGCAGTTTCACCAGCATTTCCTGTACAGTGGTAGCTTATTCTGTGGTGCTTGATGCTGGTCCATAGGCACTGTGAAAGACAGATCCGGGTGGTCTAAATCCTCCGCAGCCTTATTCATCTCCGTATGTTGCCATCTGTGGCTTTTAAGTTGTGACATTAGACATACTCAAGTAACACTCCAGACCGTAACTCTTTTTTTTGCTGCTATTCCTTAGTACCATGCATTTGCTTCATGGCCAACCAGGTACTTTTTTTTTCCTGTAAAGGCTCCAGAGAAACATATATTTATATAGGTGTCAGTGCTGTAGCCAAGTTGTAGTACATCACCGTTTGCTTTAATGGTGGAGAAGGTGTTTTAATTTCCCTTCAGCCGCTTGTTTTGGCGGACTATGATCCACAGGGCGTGTGTGTGTTTGTTTAATTGAGGCGCTAACGAGGAGAAAATTATGGGAATAAATCCTGTGTGGAACATCTCGGTGGATCATTTCAGGACCTTGGACAGAGAAGTGGCTCTGGATACAACAGCGGCACCCAGCGGCGGACAGCGCAACCGCAGCACTGGGAGAAATAGTAACGCCGCCGAAAAATCTAATTCAAGCAGACAGATGCAGATACAGACGCTTAATAAGATGTTTATTTTTTGTCTCAGTTGCTACTTGGCTTCTGCCCACAAAACACACGACTGACTGCATGACACATAATTAGCTCAAGCAAACTGGACTACGACAACTCTCGATTGTTATTTACTCGGTGAAATGATTTGCAGTCGGTTGTAGTCAGGGGCACAGATTATACAGTCTATGTGGTCAGCAGAGCGTTGGAGCAGAAATGGAGGCAGAAGGGGGAGAACTGCAGGGGACCAGACTGAAGATGACAGTGAAATCTCACACCCTCTTCATGCATCACTTGCCCTAGTACATGTGGACCTGACTGACAGCCCGCCACCCACACAGCCTGTCCCCCTACTGTGGGCTGTGGGAATAGTTCTGCTCTTTCAGTAGGAATCCACAGAGTAAACACGGAAAAAAAAAGTACACCCTTTGTTTGAGCCCGTGTGTGACCATTTGTGTGTGTGTGTGTGTGAGTGTGTGTGTGTGCAGCTTGCATTTTAGTCCACACAAATGCTTTTACACGCATACATGTGAGCGTGCTTGTGTGCATGGACACTCTGTACTAAAAACCACTGAAGGTTAAAAAGCATTTTGTCAGACACAGGGAGCGATGCCCCAAAGGCGCAATGCTTCACTTTCTGCTTCAGATGGAAAAAAAAAGAAAGAAAAAATAAAAAAAGATATCATCCCTGGCTCTCTTCAAATGGATCATTTGGTACATGTTGCTCTATATGTAAGAGAGATACATTTCAAAGTTGTCAGGAGCTGCTCACAGTAGTAGCAGAAGCAGCAGAATTATTTCTCTAGGAGATAGAAGTAACCAGAAAGGCATTAAGAACAGTTCTGGGGAGGAGAGAGTGTCGCAGGCCCTGTCACAGCTGTAATGTGATGCTTCATGCCTTTTGCCGGTCCAGCCGTCCTTCTCCTCAGTCGGTGAAGTTCCCTCTGCAGCACATGTCACTATTCTTAATGAGCTGTCTACCTTGAATCGGCAACCAGCCCCAGGCTGAGTGAACCAGCATCTGGAAAGCAACCACGGGCACACAAAGAAGCAGACAATCTGTACACGATAAAGGCCAAAGGCTGGTCCTAATGCTTGGAGCATTTATCATAACTGTGCATTTGGTAGTTATCATCTTCTTTATGTTCCACTGTGGTGTTGAGGATATTAATGCACACCCTTGCCTCCCAGGGCACTGAACTCAGCAAACAATAACATGAAAAAACAAAAACAGATTAATGCCATTTTCAGGGAAGGGTATTATTGCAAGCACACTATATGTTGTTATATGTATCCTACTTACAAAGGATATTTGCTCACAAATGTTGCTGGGAGAATCTCATCAAACCCATCATTCCTTCAATAATATACTTGGAGAGAGGACAACTTGGAACAGGAGAGGTTAGCAAGAAAGACCTGGGTTTGGAAAGATAGAGCTCATCATCCCCACAAAACCTGTATAGCAGTATAAAGAAAGTAAGATAATGATGGATGAATGGATGCTTTCTATTTTATCTGCTGGCTTTTAGAGAAATAGGGTTAAAATATTGTTGCAGCCAAAGCACCATCCGTGTGTTTGGTGGTGAAATCGTATACAAGATATAATGATCTCTCTCATAACCGAGCTTAAATCAAACACAGAACTGAAATTAATCCAGAAGAATCTTGCAGACAAACCTGAGAACCGTCACTGACGTCACACATTCAACACAAGCAGTGACCAAAGGGAACAGCACCATTGAACACAAAACAAGCTGTAAAAACATTCACACACACACAGACAAACACACTTACAAAGCAACACAGAGACAAACACACTTACAAAGCGACACAGACACACACACACACACACACACACAAGGTGAGGAATATAAAGATCAAGAGACAGTGTTTTCTTATAGGGTGCTTTATGCATTTCTGTGTAGGATAGATGACTAAACTGGGCGAAGAGCGCTCTCCATCGATCTCGCAGACAGGGACAGAGGGAATGGAGCGAGCGGGGACATTTGTTTCAACTGTTCCACAAAGTTGTTATCACAGTCCTGCTGCAGCAGACTTACACACCGAGGGGGAGAAATGACCTTGAAAGTAACTGTGCAAGCTGACGTCTCAGTTAGAAGTGGGAAGTGGGAAATGGGTGCAGTTTACTGAATAAGAATAACTATCTATCTATCTATCAACCTGCAGTATAACATGTATATATGCATATATATATATATGTATATATATATATATCTTTCTACATCATTATCTCTATCTATCTATCTAGCTGTCTATCTATAAGTATAACAACAACAACAACAAAAGCAACATTACTACTCATAATAATAATCACAACTTTTGGCATGAGCAATATGAGTATTAGTAGTAGCACTTCCACACCACCGCTAGCAGTACATGTATCTATCTGCTTTGCTTGTGTGTGCACACATACTGTACATAGACTGGGTGATGCTGCGGGTAGGTCCTAATTCTGCTGGACTGCTTATACGACCACAAACAGTCAACTGAGTGGACATGCTCGGTGGATGATTGGTGTTGGTAATCCTGCAGTCTGGGAGGTTTAAGGAATCCCTCCTTCCTTGCAGATGTCAGTGCACTGCCTCCAGGATTATCTAAAGCGTGCAATACATTTTTTTTCTTTTTAAACAAATCCAGATAGATGAAGCGACACAGAGATGAGATAAAAAGATGAGGCAGAGACATAATTGTAGCGTCTCGATGGGTGATTTCAAAACTAATCAACGCTCAGCAGTCTTATGTCTGGTGGAATTGCCCTCAGTTAATCCCAATCAGGCTATTAGATTCATTTGCGAATACGCTTTTAGTTTGTGAAGAAACGGATAATATCAAATGCTTCCAGCTGGGAAATAATATCAAATTAGGTATTAATTACAAATTGATCCCACTAATTGAGTATACATCCAAAAAGCATCTTATTTTTTTTCATAACACTAGCTGCCTTTAAATGGTGTCTGATGTTTTTGTTGCTGGAGCTGATGGAGAAAGATTCGTCGCATCAGCAGCATAAAATGATTTTCTGTTTCCAAGCACAGCAAAAGTCACAGCCATTTTCCCCCTTTTCTGGATTCATCTCACCGGGACAAAGTGCAGGAGGAGTCAGCCAAACAAACTGTGATTCTAATCGAATGATTTATGCAGGTCATTAGGAAGGTAAGTTGCTGTCACAAGAGGGGTTTAGGTGGAGGACAACAGAATCCACACTCTGATCACGTAGATGAATCGTGTGTCGGTGTCACACACCCGTGGCAGCCAATCTAATTTAATTCTCTCTGCCAGGGTGAAGAAACTGCAATAAAAGGAAAATGATATTACGGGTGCACTTCTTACAAGATCTGGAAAAAGAAATCAAAAGAGTTGAGAGATACATCAAAAGGATTGAAAAGACTCTTTAAGTCCACACAGATGACACACAGTCAGAGTTGGCGACGCGCTCGTGAACTCAGTGAAGCACTTAGCAGCTTCAGAGCCAAACTTGTCCCTGCAGAGTTAGTTGAGACAAAAAAATGCAGTCCAAAGGGAGAATGAATATTGGATGTACAATAACTGTGTGGCTTGAAACATGACAGGATCATTAAGGACAAGGCAAATTTTTGCTTTAAAGGGGTTCTTTAAAGAGGTTCAAACTTTAAAGACGGGAATGCATCATGTACTCTGACCTATTTCCATTGCCCTTAATTGGTCAAGAAAAAGATTCATCACAGATTTGAAGATCTTGAAGTTCTGGAACTCATCAAGTGCCAAGCTAGCAGCTGTGTGACTGAGTCATCACCTGTCGCTGGGCCAGCAGACCATCCACCCATCCACCCGTCCATCCATACAGTCATCCAAGAAAATTCACATGGACATGGGGAGAGCATACTGTTTCTCCTTTTCCACCCAAATGGTCACAGTGACTGGTTCAGAGCCAGTTCAACTACTGTAGCAAACCAGATGAGAACCAGTTGCTTTTCCACTATTCTAAAGCCACATCATGTCCCAGAGAACCAAGCCCATGACTTTTAACATGGATTTCTGCACCTTGCCCGTTTGACTGTTGTCCTTCCTTTGAACTTTAGTCTTTGTGTAGCTTATCAAGCTGCTGTTTCATCATGTCTCTGGTTTTTTATTGCATTGTGAGAAATTAAATGGCGGACCTGTTGTGTTGTGCTCCCAGCCTCTGACCTACAGTAGCTGGTTTTTACTCCTGGCCCAGCAAAGAAGTGGTGCTTTTCGGGAACCTTTCTTTGTTTGGCCAGAACCAGTTTGTAGGCAGTAGAAACAGTTCCAAACAAAGCGCTATTACCGAGAGGACAATATAAAATATTGTATAGCTGTGTCTCTAATTGCAAGAGTCTACTCTGCTATATCTTTCTTTTGGTGTTTGAACAAATCCTTCACAATTTAGCGCAAAAAGCTCCTTGCAAACACATACAAGCAACATTCCTGTTACAAGATTGATCTCAAAGAGAAGAGGAAATTAGAGCAAGCTTTGGTCCCACTTAGTTTTTGTCTCAAACCTCCATCTCTCTTGTCTACCAAACAAAGACGCACTAATTGGAAATTGGGAAGAAAACAAAAAAACAAAAAACAAAAACAAACACAAAAACATTCCATTTCTGCTCAACTGTAATTGAAAGCAGGGCCTGGACTTAATTACTATTCAGCGATCATCCCATTTCCCTTCTGCTACCTGCTTACATTATCAGTTTTCATTCAACCAACCTTTTTTCCATACGGCGATTATAAAATCTCCCCCTGGATGGGATCGAGGCAAAGGGTTGAAAGGAGGGATGAAGACAAATACAGACAGCTCAGACAAACGGAGGAATGACAGAAATCAATGGAGGAATAGAAAATGGATGCGAGGAGAGAACATAACAATAAGGGAGATTGATTTATCTGTAATGAATGAGGGGAAATCACTCTGTGGAGTGATTTGTCCCAGTCACGTCCGGGCCGATAGTGAACAGTTTTTTGTAAGAGGTTGAAAGGCAAGTATTGTGATTGTGACTGACAGCCCAGGTTGACACAAGAAAGAGAATTTGCATTTTCATTACACTGGAGATTGACTTTCTTCTATGCGCAGATTGATGCATAGTCTCTCTCTCTCACTCTCTCTCTCTCTCTCCCTCTCTCTCCCATTCACACTCTCTCTCTCACACACACATACTGAGACACAGATGGAAACATCATGTCTGCTCTCTCCTTACAGAGCCCTATGCTCAGCATCTCCACACTGTATAACAGACAGCTACACACAGAGTCTGTGTGCAGTTTAGGAACAGAAAGCAACAGCAGCGCTCTAAAATAGACCCATAGCAGACAGATTATTTGCTCTACACAAAACCTGAAAAGCGAAAACCATAATGTCAGCAACAAACCAGGTGTTAAACTTTACAGCGAAGCTGAGACGTGACCTGCACTGGAGAATTGGCAGACCAAGTTTTTTTCTTCATCACAAAACAGAACAGATTTGATATACTAAGCTTATTATTTTTGATGTCATTAAATCAACACTTTGTAGATATGTTTTGAGAATAAATGTATTTTTTTTAAATCCTACTGACACCAGGCTTATCTGGAGACACCTTTAATGCTCAGTAAGTGGTATTTATACCACAGACATATATGTTGCCAACATAGGCTGGAGTTTGGGGGTTATTTAGAGAAAGGGGAATGGGGGGGGGCATCCAGTTGATGAACAAGGACACTTATCTTCTTAAGATGTGAGCGATGGGAAACTTGGAAAAGTGATGTCAGGATTACAAGAAACTGGTTTGCATCAAAGAAACAGAGAAGAAAGCCCTAGTGATACATGCGCTTGGGAAGCACTGCAGTGTGTAAGTGTTTATTCCTTCCAGAGGGCAGGGATGGAGGGAGGGAGGGAGGGAGGAAGTGAGAGTCATGGAAGTGCTGATCAGGCCCCAAGACTTTCCAGGATATTGTGTCTGTTCTCGGAAAACTAGTTATATGAATGTTCCCAAATTGAAAAGCTGTTCGTGAGAAGCCTACACTCACTGATAGCCCTTTTCCACCAAGACAGCTCCAGTGCTGATTCAAGGCTGGTTCTGCTGGTTCGGTGCCAGTTCAGCATGTGAACCCCTTAAGAAGCAGCTGCTTTTCTACCTAAGCAATGTTCTAAATTCACTGTATAAGCCAGTTACATCGTCCTTATTTGGTCCCTGTAGTTTTCATATATTTTTTTTTAGCTGCTGTTTCATTACGTCTCTTGGGTAGCAAAAAAAAAAAAGGGCGGACTTGTTGTTGTTTTCCTTGGTCTCAATAACACTGCTCCTCACTGGTAGAGGTGTGTGATACTGCAAGATTTGGTATCGATCTGATACCAAGTAAATACAGGGCCAGTATTACTGACCCTGTAAGTTTTTGACCTTGTGAGATTGGCTTTTCCACTATGTTTTTATTAATATCTTTGTCATTTTACGCCACAGAAATGTGGTTCAGAAATTTTCACCCTCTCTTGCTTCACAACCTACATAGTTCACAGCTGGAGTTGAAGGATGGAGAATCCTTTGTCTGTCGATTTTTCCTCACAACCATTACTAAACAATTTTCTTCCTCCTTTACCTGATGCTGCTGAGCCAGATCACCTCTCTGATGAGAAAGGAGCAGGGTGGAGAGAAACTGAAGCGTATCTGTAACGCAGTAGCAGCACACATACCCACACGCAAACACGGAAACACACAGTCTCTTCGTCATACTTGAACTTTTGTCAAGCAGATTGTTTTGACAGCCGGCAGCCTGCAGACAGAGAGAAGCAGTCATCTGAGTGTGGCATCACGATGGTGTGCCAAAGGGGAAAGGCCTGCAGGGGCCACTGGGGGCCGTGTATTGAAAAAGTGACACTGTGACAGACAGACAAACAGACAGACAGACAGGCAGACAGACAGTCCCATTCCGTGACAGCAGTGCAACGATGCAGAGTTGACGTGCTCTCAAAATCATCCTACGCTTTGTGAGTCAAACAGAAACATCCTCCGTGATTTCCTTAACCGAATCCTGGTCTCCCTCCTCTCTCTCAGGTCAGCAGTGGAGCAGGGACACATACACACACCCAGGGTCAATTTAGAGTCGCCAGTGGACTTCTATGTGAATATTTTTGGACAGTCGGAGGAGATTGGAGACATGCAGACATGGGGTGAAAATCCACACAGAAAGGTCCTCGATCGAATGAGGAGATCCAGCTAATCATTCATCTAACATTGGGCCCAAAATATTGTTGTATAAAAAACATATATAGTAAACATATAACATGGACAGTTACACCTGGGACCCAATCCTTCTTGCCATCCATTAAAACATAGAGAATACAGGCTAAAATACCATATATAGAACAAGCAAATTCAGCTGTTCAATAGGAGTATGGGAGGGATGCAGCCTCAAAAAACAAAAAGTGTTAAGTCCCAAAGCTTCTGCACTGCTTGGCCTTTCCCTCTGCATCTCAGCAGTTTCACTATAACCTGCCATCACATCCTTGTGTTGCACTGCACTTGCCAGTGATGATGGAGCCGACTGGATATAAGGTCCTGACAGTTTGTTTAAGGCAACAGACAAAATGGGGAAAGCAGAAATGAAAGCACAGGAGAGGGGGATGACTGAGAAGTCACGTCCGTTCAGAGCTGACATCAGAGGGAGCTCCTCTCTCTTTCTCTGTGTGTGTGAGAGTTGCTATCTCACATACAGTAGGATGACTGCGCCAGTGAACTGCCATCCTTCCTGCCATTTACAGTAAATGCTCGGGCAGCTTTGAGTTTTGTTTTTCCCCTTTCATTCTTACAGGTTTCACCAAATAGCGGCACTGTCACTGCCGTAAACATCCTCTGAGTATTAAAACACTGTAAACACATGTTAAAAGTTCCCTCATGGCAAACACAGCTTGGCATTTCGCTCCACTAGTGTGTCTGTGGACCCACTGAGATCTTATTGCCTTTAAGTGGTAAATGGAGGAAAGAGAGGCAATAAATCGTATCCACTTTCCACCTTATTTTGCAATAAAAGACAAGCGGGGAACAAAATCAATAAGGGCTTATAAAGGTTGTTGTTGTTCAGTGATTGTAATCCTCTAACCGCTCTGTATTTAACAGAGTGAGATGCAGACAGGGCCAGAGCAGTGCGAATGCAATCTTTTGAGATTTTTTGAATCGGTATTTAAGATCCATCCATTTTCTCACCTGCTTTGTACCAACTGGTTTCACACATAAACTTAAACATGGATAATATAAAGGTGTTTGTTTGCAAAAGGGGACAATTCCCTTTTTTTTTACCAGTTGGGCTCAGTTGAGACCTTAAACTTTTCCAACACGAATATGAGGGAGAAGTATAAGAAACTTCACCATCATCTCAGGTAAATTGGGGATGACCCAGTTCCAGCCCTCATGGCGTATTGAACTGTGTTTTATCAGCTCTATACACTGGACCCCAACATCTAATTGCCTACAAGGGTGGAGACAGTGTCCTAAATGGGACAAATGGTGCAAGTGTGCCGAGAAGGCAGTGATGTGTCAAACCCTGGCGTGGTCTGCAAGAGGTTGCAGAGCCAGAGTGATTAAAGCAATGAATCACGAGCGAGAAGGCCTCAGCTGCTGGTGTCATCTCACACCCAAGCTGGAGATTCAGGGGCGCCCGTAAGCAGCTGCTGCAATTCTTTGAAAAAAAAAACTGAAAGAATAAAGCGAGAGAGCGAGAGAGATGTTTCAGTGGAGGCGCATTCCCTCTCACTCCGCTGTTTATTCAACGCTGTATAAATGTGTCCAATTCCATTCTCGCTTTTCGCCGGTCAAAACAAGGCTCATAAATCTAGATGGTGGATGTGCGCAGAGGACCACGATCGCTTTGTAATGCTGCGAGCAAATGAGTTCAGGTGTTACCTGCAGCTGTGCAGTGGAGTGGAGTGTAGAGGGAACTCGCCTGTGTTTTTGCTTAACACAGCGAGATATCCAGATGTGATTATGCTTCCTTAAATTAGAAATCTTGCCCGAAACATTGTTGTGGGGCGAACACCAACGTGACTCCATGGTAGCATATAAATAATATATATTTTCAGTGTAAATCGAGTGGATTGGAATGAATTTGAGGGAATTTTACACAACTTTATGGATAAAAACACTAGCTCCAGGCGGCACAAACGTATCTTGTGAAGCAGCATGAGCGTTTACTGACACTCGGCCACCCGTCAGACTGGCAACACAGTTAATACTCTGACACAGTGTTTTGTTTTTTTTTTATCTTTGAGTTGAGTCGGCCTGTGAACAGCGCGAAAACGAGCTGAACCCGTGTCAAGTTAACACAGCGTATCTTGGAATATGACAATGGCTGCAGCTCGGGAGGTAAAACAGACACACGGTCATCAGAAGGTCAGTGATTCAATTCCCTGCAGCGCACATGCGCCAGATGCTGCTCTATTATTGTGTGTGTGTGTCTGTGTGTGTGATTAGTCCTGACGGGCAGGTGGCATCTTGCATGATGGGCTCTGCCACTGCATGAGCGTGTTGTGCCAATGTGTGAATGTTGGTTTGTCTCATAAAAAGGAGCACAATACAAAATGCATTGGCAATAATAATAAGTTATTTATGGATAAACAACCAAACATCCCAACTGGTTTTTGAGGACAGTACTGAAAAACAAAAAAAACCCTGTAAGTTCAGGACATTACAACCCCGGGTGGAAAGACACACATTGGAAAAAGCCACATACACACAGCACAGCGAGTCTTTGCAGATTTGCAATTAGCATAAACAAGGTCTGACCTGGCTTAAGATCTCTTGTACTTGTGTGAAATATGAGGGAAAATGTGTGCACAACCCCCCAAACAGAAGTCACATCTTGCAAATCTGCCTCAAGCAGTCGACAATCAGTGCAGCACGAGACATGAGAGTTTCCATCTGTGGACTGGACTGGAACAGAAGGTGGAATGAAAAATAATTACTCAGACAAGAACAAAACAGAGCAGACGTCGGATACAAAAGGCAGCACGGCTAACTGTGGCCACAGCGCGGCCACACCGTCAGACCGAGACAATCCATCCTTGTTCTTCATTTCACGCCCGTGCTTGCATCGTTTATCCCATTCAGGTCCGGCGTCGATGCCAATATTTAGCCACACGAGCTGTGATTGATGATGACACGGACAGTCTGCCGCGCCGCCACAACAACGGGACGCTTGCGTCTGAATTAATTGACAGAACAGAAACAACGCGCTCATTCAGCTGCTGCTCCCTGACGTCTGGGAGAACAGGAAGCCGAGCGGGCAAGTGGTGCCAAATTTCATTGCTAATTCAGTGGTGCCAGTCTTTGGCAGAGCACCACATGAGAAAATGAAACCTCTCTGAAAGATACAAGTTTTATTGTTCCTGATCATTTAGATTCATCTGCTGTGTTGCACCATGTGTGACAGTGTTACATGCAGGATGAGTTTGGCTCAGAACGCAGGAAACGTGGCACCGAGGCAGGATCGCTCTAGAGTATGGCTACGTTTTATAGGGAAAGTTAGCACTTGCATAAAAAAAGATAACACTTGAAACAACTGTAAACCCATTTAACACAGCTGCAATTAAATTGCAGGAGTGCCACATGTTGTATACACTGCTAGCAGCACTTTGTTAAGTGCCTTGAGATAACGTCTGTTATGAACTGGCACTTAAAATGAATAAAGTTGAGTTGAGCAGCAGGGTGTCATTTTTTTATAGCAACTTAAGATGTGGTGTACTCCATTAATATTAACGTAATTCCATTGTATAAACATTTATTTTAGGAAGAATCTCCAATATTATCCTCAAGAACAGTTGAAGTTTTGCTTCAAATTGAGTGCAAATGACCACTGTAAATGTTGAGAAATGTTACACAAAGAAACATTGTTAGTAAGTGTGTGTGTTGTATCTTCTTTTCAGAAACTTCTTGTTTCTTTTTTCTTCTGCTTCTTTTCAAAAAACAATCGTACCCTTTTATTCCCTCACCCACTGAGAATTGATAAGAGACTCGGATCGATAGGCTATATCGATCATGGAGTCTGAATCGCTGAATTGGTACATGTTCAAAAGCATATGTTCAAACCCGCTTGAGTTTCACAACACTTTAAAGTTTGCTCCAATTCTGCCGAAGTTGAAAGTGGACTTGGCTTTCACAGATGTTGAGCTCTCACACAAAGCCTGCGTTATTGGAAAAATGAGGGCGAGAAGCTTTGCTGAAGTAAATGAAGGGAGAACAAACACAAACATATATAAATATATTTATAGGTTAAAGGGGGAAATGTTGCACCTGACCGCCTGCAGGTAATATCTGAAGCTGTTCCAAGCGGAGGCTGCACTCGATCTTGGGCCATGTCCACGTTGGCCACGCGGTAGGATCCCTTCATCACAAGCCCGAGAACAGCGGGCGATCTCACACTCAAGCTGAAGTCTTCTTTGTCTGAATCCACATCGTAGCAAAACCGAGGCTATGAATTATTAAGAAACCCGGCGCAAGTGTTTCAGTGTCGTGCTGAACTTGTATTTGACTTTTTAACTGACTCAGCGGATGAGGGGAGCGATTCTCTGGCTTTGAGCGGATGCTCTGAAATGCAAACAGCATCGGTCGAGTATTGTCTCACGTTGTGTCTTTGTAGAGCTGTGGGCATCAGTCAGTTGGCAGGATCTGGGTTTATTTTTGATGATGAGTCCAGAAGGAGAGAAGATCAGAAGGAAGGGAAGCTGTGAACTGAAGCCAAGTCCATTTCGTTTTAGCAGCACATCTTAGTGATTCTCAAAGTCAACAACTCTCTGAAGTGACTCAGGACCTATAAAAAAAAACTGTTTTCTTCTTTTTTTTGGTATGAGCATCACACGTACACTAAATGTGAGGGAGACAGTGGAAATGTAAAAAATAAAATAAAATCTGTCAAATTTGAATAATTTCACAGAGGAGCCATGAACAGGGTTCAGAGAAAAAGAATTGAAGGAGAGAAGACAACCAAGGTCGGCCAAGGCTTAAAAATGACAGATTGCTGTCATAAGAACTGAATGGTTGATGCATTTTGTGTATTCACCTCATTTCTGTCACTCTGAGACTTTACACGTCTATGAGAAGCCCTTGAGGTGAATATTATACAGAAAGTCATGTCCACACAAACCACTAACATAGTGTCGAATCACCTGTTTATCTGTTTATGGAAGTCTATAAAAACTGACATAAAGCAGTCTGCACAGGTAAAGCCGCTATGCATCCTGGCAGAGTTCAGCCTGCGAAACTAAGACGAACCAATTCAGATAAAATATGTAAAATGTATTCCTCGTCTTATTTTGCAGTGATGGCTCTGACGCTCTCTCCTGAGGGAGGAGCGCTGTCAGCGGTGATTGATCACAGAGGGGCCACCCATCAAAAGTCAGAAACACCTCTTTGTTTTCTCCTCTGAGGAGACTTTTGACGTTTTATTGACATGACCAATGCGTCCTCTGGTCACTTCACTTGCATCAGGTCTGACCATCTTGTCTACATTTCTGTTACCAGCACTCTGTTTTATCCTTTTTTTCTTTTCATACAGAGAAAGCACTGATGCCTATAGACTGTCAATGCACATACTACAGCATATGTCAAATCCAGACTTGTTTGGAGGAGATAGCAGCGTTCAGCACTGTTTTGCAGTCGGCGTCAGTTGCTTGTAAAGCTGCAACATGTGAGGAGCCGCGAGACAAAAATAAATGGATTCTATTTCAAGACACCTGCTACGTCTAGACAACCTAGATACGCCAATACTTGATCTGCCGCCGCCTGAATATCTCTCCTGGCCAAGGAATACTACGCTCGAGCTCACGTGGGCAGGTGTTGTTTGCCCCCTTGGTTGTTTGATGAGATAAGAGGAAATGTGCCGCTCTCCACTTTCCCAGATCTCACACGGTTAAGCAGACAAAGCCCACTCTGTCTGGGCCTTGAGGGGGCGTTGTCACGCAAAGTTCCCCCCTTCCCCTTTCACGGCTGCTGCTAATAAAGCACTCAATACCCGCACACACTGAAGCGGACTCTTCCAAAGCGTGCAAAACCCCACACCTCACAAAGCTTTTGCATGATTCTTCTTCACCCACGCTTATCTTCTGTCCTCTGGCTCCACTCAGGAAATCTGTCTAGCAGCACAAGAGAGGACAGGGGGAAAAAAGAAAATCATCCACTGGCAGGTCAGACAAAATAAAAATATATATGAAACCGACAGATGTTACCCAGACTGATCCACAGCACTGTTTGAATGCTGACTTTCCAAGCTAAGAGGGAACGTGCTGATATATAATAACTAAATAAAAATAGCTGTTTAAGGAAGATATGAAAAAATTGTGGTTGCATGACTATAAATTTCCCTTTTTTCAGGTTTTCTGTGTGAGTTTGTAATTCTGAAATCTGCATTAGGACGATGAAGCTCAGCTACAAACACATCCATACCTCTTCATCATAAACTATAATATAAGTCGTCACAGATATATTCTGTTGGGTTTCACTGTGGGGGACCCAAATGCAGGAAAACAACAAGAGAAACTCAAACCGAAAACAAAAGTGAACTTTAATTTAAAGTAAAAAGAAAAAAATAGCACAGAATTCATATTATAGAAGTCATTATAATGGGCATCCAAGAGTCACCAAGAGCAAGGAAAGTGACATAGGGAACAACAGGGAAAAGACTATCACAGGCATGAGGTGCAGCCTTAAGGGACTTGACTCGAGGCTGAAATAACTCTGGGTCAATCTTGGCCAAGGGTCAATCTTGGCCAAGAGGAGCAAAGAAACAGTCCATACAGTCTGTCCAGCAACCAGCAGGAGTCTGTCACGATGTTCAAAGTCTCTATGATTCACATAGTCTTTTATCCTTAAGGGGGTCTCCTCCTCCTGGAAGTGTTTTTGAGTAGTCATTGTGTTCACTGACTTAATGACGTCATCTCCAGGTTTCTGTTTCCTCCTCCTCATGCTGATTTGACTCCAGGTCTCCATTGTTCTTATGACCTCTTGGACTGAGCAGGCACCTTAACATAATCTGTTACACAACCCTCTCAGCACACATCCTCTTACTCTCAGGTGACCTCTGTAAAAAATATTTTGAACTTTTTTTTTTATTTCAGGGGTAACACCATCCTTCTTCACACCACTTCAACTCAAGCTCTGCTGCAATCCTATGCCGACATGTTGTCCTATCACCCTGTGAAAACGTTTCTTTTTTCAACTAATGGTGTTGCAAGCTGGAACCTGAATAATCTAATGGGAACCTTTTCTAATGGATCAATACAGTTCTATTCATCTATCCATTTATCCTCCACCTGGCTCATCCTTATCTCCCTGCACTACTCACCGCTCAATCACCCACTGAACAGACAATAAACCACCTTCAACTGTCACTCTACCTGCAATGGGATCCATACTTGATAAAAGAAAAAATACAACAATGCAGCATTGGCTGGGATTATGCAGTAAAAGCCCCATTTATGTTTCCAAAAGTTGAATAGAATATACATCAAGTTTATTTCTCCGGCAATGAAATCTCTTATTCTCTGTTGACCGGCTGTGAACTGAGGTGAAGTGATCTACAAGGACTTTCTGTTCCAGATGAAAAATACACTCGTAAGTATTTTTGAAACGATGCTAATTCGAAGCAGGGTGCCAGGATAAGTCACCCCTCACCTCCGCAGACGTAACGCATTTATCACCTTCAATCAGTTAGCGAAGGCGAGGAGCGGAAAATACCGTCTGAATCTGTGGCTCAGCCCCGCCCGCCTGCCCACCAACCCGCCTGCCTGCCTGCCTGTGCCCTCTCTCCCTCTGTTTAAACTCCCATTAACCATTCGCACTTAATGGCTATGGTATTTCAGACAATTTAAGGCCCCACTCCGGCAGAAAGGACGGCGCGATCGAGCGTGGCAGAGAGAGCTAATTGAAGTCCGCTGACACCATTAGCAAACTGCCATCAGCCTGATAGCCGGTCGTATAACAAGAGGCTGAGGGGCCGAGGAGGAGAGATGGAGCGACAGGCGATGACGAGCAGCACCATGGTGATTTGGATAGAGAGAGAGAGAGAGAGAGAGAGGAGGAGAGAGAGAGGGCGGATGGAGGGGCATATTTACACACATACTGCTTTAATAGTGTCATTTCGCAGGCTTACATACTGATGTCTCTCTTTCTCACGCAAACACGTCTCATCTGTAATTCCATATAATCCCACGACTGCAGAATGGAGGAAGAGCACTTACACTGGCCCAGTGGTCTGACGTAAAAGAGAAAAAAAAGGGAAAAGGAAAAAAAACATTTTAAAAAGCTTTATCGGTTCGTGCAAAGTCTGCAAAGGTCATTTTTTACAGTGACCTGCCAGCTTTTGTCACGCGCTGGCCTTTATCTCTGTGGCCTGTGGCCCATGCTGGCGAGATGACTCGTGCCTTTGCTGAGAGGGACTAACAAGCGACTGTTTGAAAATGGCTTTGTAGAGGAGTCTGAGAGGGGACAGGGAGGAGTGGAGTACTGAGGAAGGATGAAGGGATGGATGGAGGGATGGATGGAGGGATGGAGGAGGGATGGAAAGATGGATAGATAGATAGATAGATAGATAGATAGATAGATAGATAGACAGACAGATAGATAGATAGATAGATAGATAGATAGATAGATAGATAGATAGATAGATAGATAGATAGATAGATAGATAGATAGATAGATAGATAGATAGATAGATAGATGGATGGATGGATGGATGGATGGATGGATGGATGGATGGATGGATGGATGGATGGATGGATGGATGGATGGATGGATGGATGGATGGATGGATGGATGGATAGATAGATAGATAGATAGATAGATAGATAGATGGATGGATGGATGGATGGATGGACGGACGGACGGACGGACGGACGGACGGACGGACAGACAGACAGACAGACAGACAGACAGATAGATAGATAGATAGATAGATAGATAGATAGATAGATAGATAGATAGATAGATAGATAGATAGATAGATAGATAGATAGATAGATAGATAGATAGATAGATAGATAGATAGATAGATAGATAGATAGATAGATAGATAGATAGATAGATAGATAGATAGATAGATATGCATTACTCGCCTTACCCTACATGGGGTTGAACAGATATATGGCCATGGGATCACAGCACCACCACCTCCCCCAGCCTGCCAGTGTAAAATATGTATTATATTTAGCTAATTATCTCTTTTTAAGTATCTCCCGGCATGATCTGTGGCAGTCTTCCCATGTGCAAATCACGCCTGAGGCCTTGGCGGTGTTAACAATATTAAATCATCATGCCGGGGCTCTAAGCCTGGCTCCAGAGGCATCACAGACGGAGCCTAACCAGGCCGCTAGCAGGCCGATCTGCGCCACCGCCCTCCCACCCTCCGACCCCCCCTACTGTGCCGCTGGATTTGATTTGGCTGCGACTGTCTTTATTTCCCCTGGGCTGCACCGCTATCACAGAGAGGCGAGGAGGTGAGCCATCTCACTGAATGGAAATGCTCCCACAGATGTGCAGTATGTGAGAGACAAGCCCCCGGGACCAATAGCGGCTAATGGCTATCTGATTGACTGGGCCAAGAGAGGAAGAGAGGCGAGGAAGTGAAGATGAGGAGCGCAGGAAGGTGACAAGGCTGTCTGTTTGTCTTCCAGAGCAGCCGAGGATCAAACTATATAGAGCATGTTCATTCATGCTTATCAGTCTTTGGTGTGTGTGTGTGTGTGTGTGGGTTTGTGTGTTCTGTGCCTTTCAGCCTGTGGCCCTAATGAAGCCTGCTTACAGTATAATGAGAGATGTGGTCAGATAATAGAGGAGGTAATTACTCCGGCATGCAGCAGCCACTGGGTAAGAATTACATTATTGATCGCTCCGATGCAGCTGCATGACAGGTCTGGGAGCCACGAGAGAAAAAAAAAAATGGAGAAAAATCAACTCCTAAAATAAACACCTCGTCTGTCTGGCTTCCTGGCCCGGGGAGCCGACAAACACAGGTGAGAGCGGAGCGTAGTTTGTATGCGCTCACACAAACACAAACACAGTCCGGCTGAGCAGGTTTCCTCTGCAGGAAGCATCTGCATCTGCAGCTCTGTCTCTCTCTGCGGCGAGTGCAGAGCGATCCAAACTTGGGCAGAGCAGCAGGGAAGTAAGCTGAGACTGCAGCTGTGAGGCTGGTTAAATGTTAGCGTATGTTCTCCGAGCGTTACTAAGAGGAGGAAAAACACCGGGAAACATCTGATTCACGTCGTTTACCATCACAAGTAGTCCTTCAGCAGACAATTTCATCCAGAGAGATGAAGTGACTCAACAGAGATGACTGAGGAGCAGCCACATCCACGACTTACTGCATTTTACAGCTTTAATCATTATTACTATAGTTTATTATTACCATTATCATTGCTATTATCAATAGTAGTAGCTGTAGCAATGTAATTCTTATTATTTGCTGTTATAATGTTGCTTACTCTACCACTTACTTAAATTTATTTACAGTACTATCTATCATCTGCGTGGACTGTTTTGTGAATGTGATGTGCTCATTCTTAGCTGCTGTACAGAGCCCCATTCATTCAGGGATAAATACAATTATCTCATCTCATGTAATTTTACTTTATCTTAGGTGACTTACCTAACAGACACTCTGTTCAGATTGGCGCACACATCTCATTTATGTTGTGATTTGCACTGACTTTACACACTTCAAGACAAAGTTCAACGGTGTTTATAAGAGGCCGAAGCCGCAGAGCTCCGTTTGCAGACACATTTGCTTATTAGAGTTTTTACATCGACAAAAAAACCCCACTAAGCTTCTTTGGCAATGATCCAGAGGCACTAATACACCTCACATCCCAGGATTTAGTCAATAATTAAAGGAAGTAGAAGCACCGGGGAAGGTGAAGCAGGTGTGTAACGGTGCCGTTTACAATCTGTCGACACCGTAGTTAAGCCAACTGTCTGCTGTTATTGTTAGTTATACAGTGCTTAAATTATACAGGATGTCAGCAGTAGGTGGGCAATCTGCACACACACATACATACTCACACATGCTGCACACACACGCACACACACTAGCAGCAATTTATCCCCGGCTGCAATCGATACATTACATTGATTCCCTCTTTAGACAGCAGCTTGTAAGACATTAGGATCTCCTCTGGTTGCAGAGTCCCTCTGACCCCGCCCATGTTCCAGCCTCTCCACACTTTATCAGGAACCCGACGGGCCAAAACAACGGCCTGACATTTATGCTAATCATGACCCTTATTTTATACAAGCGGCATTAAGATTCCGACACAAATCTTTCACTCGGCAGACAAACAAATTGGTAACTCCCGCTGTTAAGTGCCTGCAGAACTCCGCACGGCATCGGTAATTACAGACCCAGATTCGCCGAGGTGTGTGTGTGTATGTTGTGTTTGCATCAGCCTATAAGGGCATGTGTGTAGGTGTGATTGCTGGAGCTTTAGCCTTTCATTAAAAACAGAAAGCCTGGCAGAGCAGCGCTCGTCTGTCCCCAGAGGCTGCATTTTTCCATGAGCTCAACACAATCAATTCACCAACCTGCAGAGGGGAGAGATGGATGTGGAGGGTTTTGACTGCAGGACGGATGGATGGATGGATGGGTGAATAGAGGGATGGAGGGAGAAGACGGGGGGGGACTGAAGCATGGCAAACAGGATTGATGACAGAAAACTCCACCGGCATAGAAATCCTTTCAATTTTTGCCGGGAGGCCTCCTGCGGGCAGCCGGAGAGAGCAACACAATGTCAGAGATTCTGGAGAAAAGAGGAGAGGAAAACTGGCCAAGGATGGCGGATAAATTCCTTCTGTCCCCTCTCCATCCCTCTTGTGAAAACACAGTGTGACCAGAATCACATACAAAACTTTTTTTTTTTTTTTTTTTTTTTGCGCAGCCACCTGAAATATTCAGTTACTGTAGAGTGATACGTAAGGCATAGAGTCATATTAACGCTGACGAGGAGCTGTCCTGTATTTGCTGTTGCTAAATATTCAGAGCGGCAGATGAAGATCATCAAGTCAAACGTTATTGTCACAGGGCCACATTAAACTCTCAGCCATACTTGAACTGTATGGAAACCCATGACAGAGAAGGGTTGACCTCATCTCAAGCCATCTCAATCACCTCCTGTGATCTGAAAAGGACAGTATCATATGTGCTGGTCACAGTTGTCGAAGACATTTGAAACTTCAGAATCAGCCCCACAAGAAGGTAATAGTAAAAAAAAAAACATATGGTAACCATTGGTATTTTCCACATTGTTTCAACTTCAAGCAGTTTCTCAACAAACTTTTATCAAGTCCTGAAGTTAAAGTGATGAATGGACAGAATGGACAGAAATGGTATTTGTCCTCTTTCTCTCTCTTTCTTTCCAAGCATAACGAGCCCATTGTAAACTCAATTATTCTGCATCCATCCATCCATTATTTTACCTGCCTTAAACCCATTGGTGTCACTGGGGTCTGCCGGCGCTAATCTTCATACCCCGGCGCTACTGTTCTAATTACTACTGTTTTAATTCTGTAAAATTCAGGTTTGTTTAACTTTAATTTCTCTTTCTTTGGGTAGCAGCAGATAACGGTAAAAAGCTGCATGTTCATAGAGAGAAGCACAGGACTAAGATACACAGTGGCCAACAACTGCCCTGTGAGGAAGCTCTGCCAGCTCTCATCATAGTGTACAAGCATTTCTGTGGCGTCCTCAA
Source organism: Karalla daura (assembly GCA_029224185.1). Classification (NCBI taxonomy): domain Eukaryota; kingdom Metazoa; phylum Chordata; class Actinopteri; order Chaetodontiformes; family Leiognathidae; genus Karalla; species Karalla daura. The sequence goes on along the minus strand of CM055189.1, from coordinate 11,524,908 downwards.
GCGAAATGAAAGAAATGCCAGGTCAGTGACCCATTACCTAATGATCTTTCCTCCCGATGCTCTCCTAATCTTTCTTTATTAGGGATGATGTGCTGTACTTTGTGGCATTTACTGAGGCAACCCTGCAGTCATGTCGTGTGTTGCGTGGTGGCCGATCTGACCAGCTGGACTCACAGGGATCACTTTTCCCAAACTTCTATTGATTCTGACAGTTACACAGATCACCCGTTGCCACAGCTATAAAAGGAGGATGTTACAGACATACTGTAATGTTTGGTATGACATTAAACTTCTGGCATTTGACGAGTTTTAAGAAGTTTATTAGAAGTGGAGTTTTTGCAAGGAAGCATTGTTTTTTTCATTACAGTTTCCTGCGCATTGTTTATGTGTCCTTGTTGTGTCTACTCCCCTATCCCTCCATCACCCGTGCTCAGGTGGAAACCACTCTCATCCCCAACAAGGACACCACTTGACACTTCAAATCCACAGGACTTGCTGTGGCAGGAACGTATTATTGATGTTTGTCGCTTTCTGTTTTCTTTCTCTTTTTTTTCCCCTGGTGACCTATGAGGCAGAGATAATGGATGACATTTCCTTAGTTACGTCTCCCACTGGGGGGAGATGAACCTGAGTCAGAGGGTCACAAAGGAGCATGGACAGAGGCATTTAAACAGCTCATTCTGTGCACTATAACTAATGAACAGGGCCATCGTTTAGGAAGGGTAATGGCTTTAAAGGGGACATCATCGCACGCTAATGATCTGACCAGCAATGCTCTAAGCCATAGCTTCGGATTCATATATTCCTTGGTAGTTTCAATGATAAATACTGAGCCTGAGAAATTAACAAAACCTCTGCTCGTTTTTCTTCTTTATTGTATTTATTTGTTTTTGCAGTGGTGAGCAGCAAAAACTTATTTTTGTTTATTTCAGCACTTTCCCCATTTTCTCACAATTCTCCTTTACAAGCCCTTTTATCTCTAGTCCTACTTTCCTTTTTAATTTGTTACCTGGAATCAGAAATGCAAGAATAACGGTGTATGACTACTTTCTCTCCCCCACTCCTGCTAACTGTAAATGTGGTCCACCTTCTCCCTCTCTCGCACTCCCTCTCATCACTGCTGGATTAAGGTCCCTACAGCGGCCTGTAAACAAAAGCATAAATCACTTGTGTGTCTCTTCAATAGCCTGACTTAAATTCATGGCCCTCAGCTCCACTAAATCACAGTGGATGAGTGCCCAGGAGAGGCGAGAAGGCTAATACACACTCGCCATGAATTCCATCGGCATCGAGGCCAGTCCTGTGTGTCTAAACATAGTCAATTCAGAGATGGATGGGCCCGAGCTGAGCAGCCACAGGCGAGGCAAGAACACCCCATGAGGATGTTGTGCACTGCATAATGGTAGTTAAGTCTATTTTAGTTGTTCAAATACCATAAATTAGACATTTATCTCAAGCGGTGAAGTCAGGAGAGAATATCAATAGATGTTTGAAACTTTCACCAAAAAGGGAGCTGAGGATGCTGAGGATAGGAAGTGTCCAGTGGTCCAAAACAGAGAAGATAGGAAGTGAAACAGGTGAGATGGAGGGGAGATAAACACACAGTTTGGATGGATATGTGCTTGTGTGACACAAATACCCTTTTTCGACCAAAATGGTTCCTGTGCAGGATCTCTCAACTTGAAAGCCAGTTGAGAACAAGTTGCTTCTCCACAGCTTCATCTTCTTAAGCATCAGTTATTCCACCGGCCCGTAAAGTCTTCCTTTAGCTGCTGTTTCAAATTCATCTCATTAACTCTTCAATGATTCATCCTCTAGAGAGGTTCCCCATCAGGGGATTCAGGTACAGCAGCTGTCAGGGAGCAATTGGGGTGAGGTTTCTTGTTCAAGGCCACTGCAGTCATGGGGGGATTCAAACCTGTGACCTCTTGGTTACAAGACCAAGACCACTAGACTTCTGTCAAGCAACAAGAGCTAAAAGGTGCACTTGTTATTTTTGTTGGTTTCAATAACCTCCAACATGTAATGTGGCTGGATCTTACTCCTGGCCCAGCAAAAACGTGGTCCTGCTCTGTGCTAGGTCTTTGTCATTAACAACAGAAAGAGACTGATGCAAACTGAGCAGCCAGCACTGGACCCATGTCGGTGGAAAAGCGGCCAAAGAAACAAAGAAAAGAGTTTCTCCACAGCTGAACAAACACAGTCTATTGGCATCGGGCTTAATAAATTCACCGACACTAAGATCGACCTGATATATCCATAATGGGAACAAGTACAAGAATAAGCTGCTGACTGAACATTCAGGATGACAGAGCCATGAAGAGAGCAACTCCAGACCTGACTTTTCAGTTAATAAACGTAAAACTTAAAGGGCGGAGGTTTGAGGAGAGCGAAGATAGCCTGCCATTAGTTGTGTACATCATCTGAATATACAGTGTCATTTTAGGGGCATATTAGCATTTACAAACTCCTGATAATAATAACATTAATATAAATAGATTCTGATGTAGCGTTGTAGACCGAGCATCCCAGCAGTTCAGCAACAATGCTTTTATCCACTAGAACAAATAAAAGGATGATTGAATGCATCAATAAATTATATCCCATAATAAATATTTCTTGGAGCTTCGAGCCTTTCATAAGCAGCTAATTAGCGCTACCATTGTTTGAGGAAAAACATAATACCAACACCATAATTGCATCATAGAGAGGAAATCTAATTCAAGTCTCTGGCAAAAGTGTTGATATTGAATGCGATGTTGCTGACAATATCTAATTTCCTGTCTGAATAAATGGGTCATGTGCAGTGTACTTTGCACGTACACAAACACACAGCATTACTGAATTGTAGAAATTCACAGTTGTAAATGTCTGCATTTCCTCTACAGTACTGGGTTCATTTTGGACACTGTCCAAAATCTAATCATGGATTATGGAGGGATGGACATCTTGTGACATCTTTGTGAGGAAACCCTCACAAACCTGTCTTCCTATACCTGGTTTATCCTTAATTTGTTTGCCCAATTCAAGGTGAAGTGCTAAACCTTCAACAGCCTCAATAAATCAAATGAAAAACAATCTGTCAATCAGGAAAAAAATAGTTTGTGAGCAGATACTGTAAATGCATTGAGCTCAGTGTCTGCTGCTTACGCTGTAATTACCATAATTATTTCCCTTTTATAATCGAGGCAAACACTTTCACTGCCCAGCAGCACTTTGTCTACAAGCACTTCTTAGTGGAGTGCTTGTCTGAGTGTCATAAATCACAACAGGTCATCTTTGTACTGAAGCAGGTTGAACCTCTACCGTAAAACACCTTCAAAGGCTGGGATCTCATCTGGGAGCGGAGCCAAAATAAAAGATATGTTTATGCTCGGTAATGCTCCAGTAACACATCAGCAACTTCAAAGTGCAAGCAAACAGAGGGAACTAATCCTCCGCGTTAGCAAACACCGGTTTCAAGTTTGAGCATGGCTCCACATTCGCTAAGAAGGTGGGCCAGCTACTCTGTTTGCTGCGAGCCAGATAAGCTTCGTGATTCTGCAGAAACACGCCTCTGATCTCCTCAGAGCCGGTTTCAGAGCGATAAACTCTGCCTCAAACATAAATTTGTCCTCAATCAAAGCTGCTGACAACACCACCGGGTTTTCAGGAGGCAAGGGGAAACACGTCCAAATGTTCCAAATTTGCCCATTTGCCGTCCAAACAAAAAGATAACAAGGACCCCTCAGATGGTTGTTTCTTCAGAGATTAAGGAGAATTACCCGCAACCGACTAAATTTAATGAATCCACAATGCATTGTGAGCAGGAGCAGTGGGGCCTATAACAGTGCAATGATACCACAACCAAATGCTTCGCATCCCTTTTACCTTTCACTTCTTCCTTGTAATAAAATTTGTTTTTAGGCCAACCGAGTTCAAGAAGTCCTTTCTTTGTGAGTGAGAAGATTCTTCAAAGTTGATATACAAATCTTAACCCCACTATTTGATGTTTAAAGTTGGTAGACTATCCCTTCAACAACCCCGGAAGTGCATTCATTGTATGTAACCTTGGGTCTCCCAGTCTTGCCAGTACCAGCGCTTTGCAATCAATCAGTTAATTAAAACTGCATTTCTACAACTCCTTTCAGACAAATTAGTGTAATTCTGAGAACAGATTTACAGATGCCCGAATAACATTCAGAGGCTAATCCGCACAGAAATTAGAAGCGATATGAAGGAAATAATGAAGCTGGTCTATTGCAGTACGCAGCTTTTTTCAAGTATTTTGTGACAGCGACAAAAAAGGGAAGACGCGGAGTCGCCAACATGAAGGGTTTCTCTCCGGTCTTAAAATCCCTCAAAGTCCCGTTCCCACCAGCTGGGTGCTGCAGCTGCACAACAATCCCGATTATTCAATTGAATCCTTTCTGGAGCCCGTAACAGGCAGTAGATTATGCTGAGACTGATGTATCATGAAACCACAGATGGCAAAGCACAAAGCACCCTAATGTCTCCACACACTCAGCTCCTTCTGATCACACGGGGGTAATTTCTGCCGCAGCGCCGCTTAGCTTTGTGCACGTCAGGATGATGACAGCGCCTCTCTGACGCAGACGTTTAGGACCTTTCAACTTGGGGAAAAAACTAGGGATGACCTTTAAAATACTGTATGATCCCTTCAGATATTGAACCAATAATCCCGCATTCATGGATTAAAAAAAAGAAGAAGAAAAAAAACATCATTGGGGCTTACTTGGGACAGAATGTAGATGAATTGTGTGTCAGAGCATCGTGTCAAAACTTGTAGAGCTTGTCAACAATACGCCATTAACCTTTCCTGGTCTTTCTGCTCTGTCACTTGCCTGCACTTCTGTGTTTGTTTTTTTTGCTCCTTCTCATTGAAAAGGTCATTTATGAGCTCCAGGTTTAAAAGAGAGAGAATAATGAATCATTCATGCTTTCACCATGTCTCTCAAGCACATAAGTACATCATGGAGTTTGTCGTTATCTGGTTTATGTATGTGCACAGGAATGAGAGACAAGCATCTAACTTGTTTAGCAACCTTTTTTTTTGGCACAATGGAAATCTTTTTGTGTGCAGTTGGCATTTTCTCCCCAATGTTCCTGTGCAGGTACTCAGGTTTCCTCCCACAGTCCAAAAATATGATGCTTAAACCAATTGGAGACTCTATTTTGCCCCACGGTGTGAGTGTGGGAGTAAATAGTGACGGAAAAGCGATATTTCTAAAATATTGCAACCTGTAGGTGTTCCCCTTGAAGGGTGTTTTGTAACTCTAATAAAGTCTTCAGGCGGTCATCATGTACTTTTCGTAAAATCTTCTCCCACGTGACATGGGACAAGAAGATGGATGTTTTATTAGACATTTTGATGGGAATTCAAAAAAGTTCAGCATTGCTCCGTAGCATGCCATCTTATTTGAGGAAACTGGTCATGTGACTGGCCATGTGACTCCCTGCTTTATGTTCAGCCACATCACGCTTTCCATCACACATTCAGGTGTTTCCATTACTACTATTTACGTTTTGCACATTTCTAGGAGTGATGGAAATGCACCTTGTGCTGGATGGACGGATTCTTGCACCTTTTGGCGTAATAACAAGTGACAGGGGTATATGACACAGCAAGACCCAGCTGAATATAGTTGAATATGGCCAGTCTAAAAAAACACTGAAACACTAGCTGTAGCATGTGGGTGAAGTGGGAAGATTGATATTACAATAATTTCAACTTGAAAAACAAGAACTACCCTGATTTTGGTTGAAGTCCGTATCAGATCACGACCGAGCAGAGCAGTCGATCTCATTACTACACGCTCTCATCCTGAAGCCTTCAACAAACCCTCCACCAGACATTAACCATGAGAGAGGCGGGCTTTATGGGTCGAGACTGCGTCGGGCTGGTGTGTTTATGGGTGCAGCAAAGCTTCCAGGTCTGCCCATAAATGTGATTCATGCCTGTGCGTGTGAGATGGAGACGTTCTCAAAGTTTAAAGGCCCAAAACAGAGGACACGCAGAGAGGGAGTCATGCCGTGTGTTGGTCTGTGTGAGGCATAAAAAGGTCCAGTCAGTAAACACACATACGTACAGTCACCACTGAGATGTGCGTGTCAGTCTCTCGTCTGTCAGTGTACATTTAGTTAGAGGATGCTCACTCTGAGTGAGTCTCATCCTTCATTTCTATCCGGCTGAAGATAACTCAAAGAGGAAAAAATGGAATGATGGAGAGAATACTGCCAACATCTGGATGGTATAGAGACACGATATGTTTCACATTCGAACAATGTTTGCTCGGGTTGAGGTGTATGTTAGGATCAATATTTCCTGCACATTTCTGGTAAGACCGCTCTGAGCACACACACTCTGAAGTGCATCATGAGCGCACAGCAACAAACCACCACATATTGATTCATTGCACAGATTGCACTTTAATTGGAACATTATATCTCCTCAGAAATGTATATCAAGTATAACGAGTTACAACTCGTTACAACAACTCGGAAAATAGTCAGTACTGTTACTCCATCCTTGCCATGTACAATCTAAACTGTATACACAAATCTGGAAGGTCCTGTCCTCAACATGTATTCTCTGTCCGCTCTTTTCTTTTAATATCATTAAAAATACAGAAGATGAAGATGAAGATGAAGATGCAGATGAAGAAAAAATGTCTTTCCCTTGCAACCATCTGCAAATTAATGAGCTTATTTGAATGTGATGTCTCTTTTATTATAAAATGAAAGACTTTAGCAGCAAGGAAACCACAAGGAAACTGAAAAATATTACAGACAACTTTTGAACATGGAAAAACATAAATAAAGATGGACTTTCTGTGTGGAGTCTGCATGTCTTCTCTAGGTGGTTTGGACTGATGACCCATCCAGCGTATTTTCCATGTCTTCTTCCTAGATTCATCAGACACCCATCACACCAGTGCATACAAATAAGGTAAGATGATTGTAGATGGACGGACTGATGGCCAACATATAAAGAAATATTTTTCTAAATTACTATGAAAACATCTAGACATATACTAATAGAACAAGTGACAGAATTGTTTTATGTGCTGTTATGATCTGTCATTCACTTGCTGTGGTCCAATGGTGTTTTGCAGATAATAAGCCCTAGATACTATGTATCTAGTAATCTGCAGCCATCTGTTTGAAAAAAAAGAAAAGAAAAGAAAAGGAAAAACCCATCATGCTCAATTAGAAGCAAAAAATGTGAACATCAGCATGATTAGGCTTTTATTTCTTAGTGTTGGTAGCACACGTAGTGATCCCGACTGCTGGAGATTAAACACAAGGACACAAGCATGATACAATGGTACAAGAATTACATGGAACGTGTATTTCAATGCCGTGACTGCTTTTGTCCGGGCAAGTTTCACATAGTTGTAGGTGTAGTAAAAGAAGATATGGCAATACTTGCTGCTCCCACAACAACAACAAAAAGAAGTCCTGGCTATGTTGCTGTTTTGTTTTGCTTCCAAGTAAAAATTCAGCACAATTTAAGCTCTCCCTTCTCCCACTCTCAAACAGCTCGTCACTCACAAACAGCTCTCCCAGGAAGTGAAGGGTGGCATTGATTGCATCCTGCCATTTTCTGGATGTCATCAGTCACGAGTAATGGTCGCACTCAGCACTACAACTACGCCGCTGATGCCTGGAAATCAGCAGCCGAGATGTCAGCCAAGAGAGAGAGGACGCAGAGAGGCTGCAAGGGCATCAGAAAGAATCTATTTAATTAATTGACTCGCTCGGCGAGCTCTCTTTTCCACGTGCAGCTGTTTTGCTGGAGAGACAATATTACTCCAGAAAAATAAGTTAAATCAAAACATGAGTCTGACCAAGACAAAGATCCTGAAACCATCTCCAAAGGGATACTGGATTGCATAATCATATAATCTACACTAAACAGTATAGATATGTGATATAGTGGATCAGTGAGTAGTACTGGTTATAATGGATACAACTGGTCTCACGAATAGACATGTGACACTTTAAAGTGAGTGTGTGCAAGCTGAGGAAGTACTACTGTTTCAGCAGCAGTAGGTGCTGTTGGAGCATTTTAGAGTTTGGTGACTTGCTTCATATCAATCTGCAGGCGTTAACCTTGGAGTCCAAAATGCGAACGTCACAACAAAGTTTCCACCTCGTCTGAACTTCACATGAAACCCGATTGTAGGCTCCTGTTAAGTTATATCAAAAGCGGCAAGCTGCATCATCAAATAGGAAATTGCAGCTCTATATTTCAACTGAGGTTGACCTTTCAGAGTAAAAGTTCCCGGCAGCAGCTTAGTTTTTTTTTTTTTTTCTTTTTCAAATCTGGCTGAGGCTGAGCTCTAGCAGGGCTCTGGGAGGTTTTAACAGTCTTCAGCGGGAATTAGATAGAAACGAATTACGAGTGCTACTTCTACTACCAGCATCTTGAAGGCTCTGATGCAATGGAAGATCAGCCGCTCATGTAACGGCAGTAATCTTAAACAAGTTTTCATGGTTTTTAAAAAACCTCACACTCCCTGGTGTAAAGTATATTCTGCAGAAACTTCACGCTGCTCCATAATTCCTTCAGTCCATGAAGCATATTCAGGTCATTTTTGAGCGTTAGGAACAAGAAAATTACATTCCAAAAGCTGAATAAATACATTTTTTAGCCATTAGTGTTTCAGCAAAGACAAGTGATGTTAAGGCGAGTATCCATAAATCACTCTATAGACTTTTTAAGACCGACAAAGCACAATCTGGGACAGTCTTTCCAGCTCCCAAAATAGCATAGAGTATCTCAAGTTCCTGATTCATCAGCCAGAAGGATGCAAATTTTTCCACCTTACTTGTGACAAAATCAACCCGACTAATCACCATAGCAACTCTCTTAAGCAGAGAATTACTGTCGCACTTTATTTACCAGATGATAAACAACATCAGCGGTTTACCAGACCTCCTGAAAATCGGGTTAAAGCCACGGATAAAACTCTGCATTATGAGTAATCTGTGTACCCCCCCCCCCCCCAGCAATTAAATACAGGATAAAACTCCACATGCCGTGTAACTAAGCCTCATTGGTGCCTACCAGGAGAGGCCAGAGAATTTGACACCCTGTAATATGAGACAGTGAACTGAAGTATAGTGTGTGTGTGTGTGTGTGTGTGTGTGTGTGTGTGTGTGTGTGTGTGTGTGTGTGTGTGTGCATATGTGTACACAGCCAGACGGATTACAGACAGGGTGAAACTGGTGAATCCCCTCCAGAGCTGCAGATCAACCCTGGCCCAAAAGTCCCCGAAAGGCCCTCTGGCGACCCGTATAGAATATGTATAGGAAACAGAAGGTGCAATCTCTCGAACACACCCACCAGACATTCAACTGGCACTGAGTTTCAAAATGAGTGCATTTTGAGACAATTAACATAGACGTGTGAGTCATTTCTGACATCTAGTCTAAAAATAACACGTTCGAGGTTGTTTCTCAATATAAAGGATTTCATTTTGCAGCCTAGGCTGCATCAATACCATTTCATATGAATAAACAATAGACCCTTTTAAAACTGACGTCATCAAAAAGCTGTGTGCACATAGTGGCAACGGAAGTGTCGTTGTTCCTCATTCATTTTGAAAGAGAGGGATAAAAACATTGAGAGAAACGTTGAGACAGCAAACCGTTTCCACCATTAAAATGCCTGGTTGCTGTGTCTACGAGCGTCAGAACCGGTATTCTACCGGGTAGTTAAGGGTTTTGGGATTCCTAGAGGACCCAGTGCAACCGAAGGCGTGTGGCTGCTAGGGATGAGACGTGTTGTCTGGATTGAGGACGTCATCGGAAATGCTCGCGCGTGCCGCGCCCGCTATCAGGTATGGTCATCCTTTAGTATGTGCCGCGGCCACCGTCCATGGTCCAGAGTCTCTCTGTGTCCCCGGCCCCGAGTCTCCGATCCCCCCCCCTACCCCCCCCCAGCAGCTGGGGAGCAGCCACGCCCGCATCATGCTCCTGGACCTGATGCTGCTCTGTGTCCACCAGCTCACTCATCTTTGCACGACAAGTGCAGTTTGACAGACGTTCACAGATTCGCACTTCCGGGATATATACGTTATTACACCGCAAACGATGCCTCCCTTTGTCCCTTTGTTGTAGCATAGACTGTGAAACGCAAGAACCAAGTGCGCGGGGACCGTCTGCAAATTGCAACACCGCAGGACACTGTTTTAAACAAATATCAGTAACTTCCCCCTTAAACTGCATTGACGCTACGAAATCACTACACACATCAGCAGCATTCGTTTGGTGATACTACAACAGCTGTTTGGAGATAGTACAGATTAGTTTAATTCTGCTGATTTCCTTATTGGAATATTGATCAATAACATCACTGTTATACATCTAACAGACGCCAAACTCGCCCCACACATCAGCAGCCTCCTTCTGGTCATACTACAACAACTGTTTTGAGAACATATACTTTTGGATCACTATTGTCACTTTTTTATTGTGATGTATTAATAATAATGCCAATATTGATCAATAACTGTGCAGACACCCCAGTAGTCTCCTCATGTTCATACTACAACAGCTGCTTTGGGAAAAATACATTTGGATCATTTTATTTACCATTTTTATGGTGGTGCTGTTTTATCAATGGTAAGTGTTCATCTCTGAGGACAGCTTGTTATCGCAAAAGTTGTGTTTTTTGTTCTTGCAGCTCATAGTCTATGCTACAGCAAAGGGACAGAAGCATCGTTTGTGGTTTAAAAACATAGAACTGCAAATTTATTGATCCCAGAAGTGCGAATCTGTGAATGTCTGTCCACCATCACCACACTTCCGCACACATCCCGTACCTTATAGGCTCGTAATTTTCGGTTTCTCTTGGTTTTTCAATTAAATATGTATCCCCTGAGATCAGAGATTCACATTTTTGACCATTAGACCTGGTCTAATTCATGTACCCAGCCACAGCCACCGTCAGTTGCTCTGAAATGGTTGCGATCCTCTCAGAATCCTGTAAAACTTTACGCTGCCGGTAGAATATCGATTCTGACCAAAATCAACAACCAGACCTTTTAATGCTGGAAACGTTTTGCTAGCTCAACTTTTCTCTTACCTTCTTGTCTGTCTCATTCAGAATGAATGGGGAACAACGGGCACTTCCGTTGCCACGATCCGTGCGGGCATGCATCATTGTATACAAACAGTAAAAGGGTCTATATGAATGAAAGATGAAATGCTGTAGTATGAGCAGTAAATCCAGGAAAAGTGACTCACATCGAGGAACTGAAAAGGGAACTGGGAAGGGATAAACAAAGGACAGCATTGAGCATGGACTGAAGTGTCCATCAGGGTTGTAAAACTCACACAAGACATGTGAAGGGGGAAGTGTAGCAAATGAAACATACCATATTCACAAACTGTACATCGAGGCAGAACTTTAAGTCATGGAAGCAACAAAAAAAGTACAGTCACCACAGCCAAAATTCCCCATGGCATCTAGAGTCTGGACTGGGGGCACAATGGGAAAAAAAAACCTGATTGAACAAAGAGGGAAACAGTGTTGTCTGACAATGATAAAACCGCAACTGAATACCAAGTTGGGCTGAGTTTCACCTCCTGGTCCGACAGACTGCTTTAAAATCATGCATGTCTGGATCAGTTGCAGACTCTAAATCGCTCCCAGTGCGTATGTGTGTTCTCTCCCCTCACTGTATGTGCGTAGGGGTGTGTCTCTGACTCAATCATAAAATCACTGCCATGACAATCTCAAGAGGGATAACATGGTCCTTAGCAACATTAATATTCGTAGACAGTGAGTGGTGCGTTACTTCATGGGAAAGTCCAGCCACTGTCTCTCTTTGTCTCTCTGTCTTTTATTTTCACTTTCCTTTTCCCTCAAGCAGCAGAGGCTAACGCATCCTCTACACACAGCCTTTGTTTTTCTGCTCAGTTTTCACCCCACGCCCACAATCTGATAAGACCCGGACTTTTCCTGATCGCGAGTCTTTATATACTCGAGCAATTATTAACTTGCAGATAAAGGATACTGAGCGCTGGAGAAGAACTAAGGCATAGCTCTCTCTATTCAGCTCTCCAGACGTAAGTACAGCTCTAATATATAACCTATACACAACCTCATACAATACAGTACACAACCTTAAGGTATTACCTAACATAGCATGTATTGATATGTATTTTAATATGATTGATCACAATGCAGTGCAAGTGGAATAAATGACAATGGAACAAGCATGGACGGTGCTATTAACCTTCTTCTATCTCTTGATGGGTCTCTCGAACCAAGGTGTGTGAATTCAAGCGTTTGTCTGCTCAGTTCATATATTTATTGTAAGAAAAGTGCAGTTGCAATGACAAATCTTTTACATTATGGTATTGCTGTAGTGACAACATGTCACAGTGTGCATAAGTAACGCAAATGGTCGTAATAACGTTTGCCTTTGTCACAGAGTTGGTGCACTTGGATGTGAGTTCTAAGATACACGCAGAGTGTGGGAAAGAAGTCGTCCTAGTCTGCGCTGCGTCCTCATCATCGAGAGGCCTGTCGGTCAGGCACATGGCGTGGTTTGTCAACAACTCTCCGCTGTGCACAACCAACAGCAGTGGAATAGTCCGATACCACAAGGACACGCCAGAACATTTTCACTGTGTGCACACACGGACAAATCTGTCCCTCATCTATCGAGAGATGACTCCGCTGCAGACTGGAGGGTCGAACAGATACGTCTGCAAACTCCGGGCCAATCATGGGACCGTGTCCCGGAATACTACCGTCGAATTGCAAGGTGAGTGATAACAGTTGCCTGTGCAGTGAAATTAGAGCAGCGAGGTCATTAGGGTGCACTATTAAAACGATAAAGTGCAAAGTACATATACATAAGAGCAAAGAGCACAAGGAGCTTAATAAGAGCTTAATAAATACAAAACAATGCTAAGACAGATGGGGGAGAAGAGTATTTATGCTGAATGCAGCGAAAAGTATTCGCAGTAGTAATTGTAATGGATTAGAGTGTTTTAAGTTCTGTATTGCGTTAAGTAGCAGTCTTGTCTGGTCCAGTTCTGCTACTCACTAATCAGTCACAGTGTTAAACCATTGGCAGGGTTGGTAGGGAATCAAAACATGTCTGGACTGCAGAAATAACCACAGTGCTACCACTGGATGAAACATAGATATGCCCATAAGAGACATTATGCTCCAGTTCTGCACTTTTCACGGAAGTTATTGTGCTATATTTGCACAAATGCAGCTATACTAGAATATCATCCTAGACGCACTTATGTGGCTGTGTCAGAGCACTCCGCCAACTCCTTGGGTTTAATTATTACTGCAGACTTTATTGCTACCTAATTAATAACTCACCGTTGGTATCCACCCTGTTAAAAAATTAAACAATCTGTAAAAACAACCTTCAAGTTGTTAGCCTGTGAAACCCTCTTCCATCAACCTGAACAGGTTTATAATCATGTATCTCATCTAAAATCATTACACAATTTATGAATTTGCCACCTGTAGAACTAAAGAAATACTTAAAATAGAGTTCTCTCTTTGATAGTTTACTGTGGTTGAAATTATATTATTATTATTATATTAATAGCAAGTTATTGTTACACAGAGTGACTGTTAAGACTTGATGACCCAAAAGCTGCTGCATAGCTTGTCAATGTGTTTAAGGTCCAATGTGGTATCAGACAATGCAAACCTTTCAATATATGGACGCTACTGTAGTTCTATGTGAATATGCAGCAATTCCCTCTTGCATGTTTTGCTTTTGCCTCTGTGCTATGATGAGTGCCATACAAGCATGTTTACAAATGAAGTCCATCTGAAACATGTGTCCCATCTCAGAGTGCTGCGGGACTGTTGAGGAAGTTCTCACCGCAGACCATCACACCTGCACCTTCCGGCAGGTCAACCCAGACGGCGAGGTGCACTGGTTCCAGGGCGCCACTCCTATCACCAACGAGTCCGTGACAGACACTGCCAAGCGAGTGGACGAGCACGGCTGGTTAACCATCAGTAGGTCGCGGAAGCAGAACATTTCAGATGGACGCTATAACTGCTCCTTGATGAGCAGCAGATCCGGTCAGGAAATTCCCTGCAAGGCTCAAAGTTTTAAACCTGAAATGCCCACAGAGTGGATCTTTGTAGGGGCCACCGTGAGTGGATCACAGAGGCTTGTGGGGACATTTTTTGTGTGTGTGTACACTTTTTACTACTTGTTGTCACACTGAAAGGGGAATCTGTGTCGTGCATGGTAATTATTAACTTTTAACAGTGACTGTTAAACTTTCAACTTGAGTCATCCACCGTACCGGTTGATTGTTTTTTTTTTATATTGATAACAGTACTTCCTCATTTCAGTGCAAACTACCTTGCCAAAGGCCATTTTCACGCTCTTATCAGAGATGGATATGTGTCCTGTGACATGGTTCACTCATAAACGAGCGGATGTCTAAGCCTGAGAGCCAGAACACTGCACGCTTCAAAAGAGCAATGAATTCCCCTTCAGAAACACAGAGCCACAGTGTGTGGATTGTGTGTGAAGTCTCTTTGCTTGACACTCGAACTGTCAGATGTGACAAGCCTCAAGACGACTTTTATGCGTTTTTTTTTTTCTTTTTGTGACACACTGCCCTCTTGTGTGCTCACTGTGGTAGGTCAAATATGTCCCCTGCCACAGCCTGGCAGGGGACTGTCAAAAAAAATTGTGTGTGTATATTTCCACTTCAATCATCATGATCTATGCTTTGTAATGATTTTAAGCTATGTGAGATAATTTGTTTGACGAATGTGCACAGCTGTATGCTGTAAATGTGCGAGTGCAGCAGATGAGTAAAAGGGGGACAGATGCAGATTGTTTTCCACCTTCCCACCAACAGCTGTCATCCTGCAACTGATGCCTTAAAACTCAGCCATTTAAGATGAAACAGTTAGCATGGAGCTTAGGGGCCGGGTCAGAGAAAACCTGCAGTAGCTTGGAACATTGAGATGGGAGAACTGAAAAACTTTTTTTTCTGGGAAACGGTGCAACAGCGGTTAAAAAAAGATTTTTAAAAAAACGTGGTTATTCAGGGTCAGTGGAATCAGGGAAGCAAGCTTAAGGCGGTGCTTGCAGAATTTTAATGTAATGGAAATGTGAATGTCTGTTTTCACAGTTGGTGGCAGCTTGAATGAATCACTGTATATGCTGTGACTGTATTGTTTACAAAACACCATCAGATGCTACATGATATCCAAAATGAACTATAAAGGGAAAATTAGTTTTTACTGGGTTGATTATGTCATAATGCAAAAAATAAATGACCTCAGATATAATTTAATAAACTCAGAGAACTCATCTGTTTGTTTTTGTGTTTTGTTTTTGACTAAACCAGCATGGAAGTGTTAATAACAACCAGTTGATAAAGATCATGGTCAGTGTAATACATCATCTATCACCAGTTACTGGCATTTGTAAGTAGCTAGTTACAGTGTAACAGAACCATTACTTTATAGCGCAATTCACTTTAAAGTGAATGGCTTGAACGAGTCTGCATAACATACATGTACATACATGTACAGGTGTCTTCAACAACACACTCTCTACTTCTCTTAGTTTAAGCAGCATAACAAACTGACAGAAGCTTCATGCTTGTGGACAGTTTTTTGTTTGTTTGTTTGTCTGTGTTAGCTTAGGGCTAGCATAGCACTGGTACAGGAGTTTCTTCAAGTAAGACGTGAGAATGTCTTTCAATGTTGCTGAATCAAAATATCAATATTCTAACTATTACTCAAACTACTTACTTCTGAACACTCCACACACAGCTACAGCACCATCTTTCAGACGAGGCTGCTTAAGTGTTAGGAAGAGTTGTTCTCTGTGTTTCCACTTGCAGTGTGATCCTCAAACCACCAGAGGGAACAAGTAGCACACTCAAAGGTTGAGAGAAATAACAACGCCACTGGTTTTTCTCCTTTTTTTTAATGCCAGGATGCAGGGTTCAACAATGACTCATGAACGAACTTAGATAAAGGAATTTTAACTGTCTGTCCAATATTGTGCTTTTCAACAGTTGACAGTGTGGCTCAATGTTACAATAAATCATCCAAAAATAACAAAAAAACGACACTGGTTAGTTCAAAATAATTCACCAAACAGTTTTTATATTCCTCAGCCCTTCTTTTGTCTAAAGAAATGTAGGTTAGCTTCATCGGCGCTGTGACTGAGCGGCGGGAGGTTCTCTCGGTTTCACCTCAGGAAACGAGGGTCCTGTGTCTGCAAGTGGCCCTGCTGCCTTGTTACATCATCTCCCAGTGTTTGAAGTTTGCCTCTCCTGTGAGCATCTCATCTGGCCAAAGTACACAGTGGGGGGTGTTCACTGAGATGTACACACGCTCGTGCATGTGTGTGAGTGTGTGTGTGTGTGTGTGTGTGTGTGTGTGTGTGTGTGTGTGTGTGTGTGTGTGTGTGTGTGTGTGTATGTGTCTGTGTCTGCATGAACAAATGAGAGAGAGAGAGCGAGAGTGTGCGTGTGTGCAGGGGCTTCAGGTCAAGTTCCCATGGCAACTAAGAGGCGTCTCACTGTGTGCTCCTGGCTTTATCTGTGTGTGTGTGTGTGTGTGTGTGTTAATATAGTGAATTCAATATATTTCTGAACAGTAAGACTGAGGGGGACATTATTATCTCCAGTGTCCATAATATAAATCACTGAATTATTTTTTTTAGCAAAAACTCAGATAAAAGATCAAGTTCAAGGCTAAGAAAAGCAGAGCCCAGGGTTATAGTAAATCTCCAGGGGGAAGAAAATACATTTATGTAATACCACCAAAAGTGATGGAGATGCCACTGTGTGTGTGTGTGTGTGTGTGTGTGTGTGTGTGTGTGTGTGTGTGTGTGTGTGTGTGTGTGTGTGTGTGTGTGTGTGTGTGTGTGTGTGTGTGTGTGTGTGTTATCTCCGCTTAGGG
The DNA here is from genome assembly GCA_029224185.1 of Karalla daura. Lineage (NCBI taxonomy): Eukaryota > Metazoa > Chordata > Actinopteri > Chaetodontiformes > Leiognathidae > Karalla > Karalla daura. Next base: position 11,507,963 of record CM055189.1, on the reverse strand, counting down.
AGGTTTACATTATCACCCTGACAGCCTGGTGGTCACTGGTCAGGTGAGCCACAGATGGTTATATCATTCACTGGAGCTGGAGGGAGGGAGGGGGTGGGGAGGTGGAAACATCAAGCGAGACAAGATAAAAAAAAAAAAAAAGGAACAACTGACCGACAAACAGGGAGACAGGGGATAGACAGATAGACGGGGCAGAGGAGTCGAGGCAGATGGACGGAGGGATGGGAAGAGGAGATAAAAGCCATAGTCTGTCAACAAATGGGGAAGATTTATGTGACGCACTTACTGCCTGCTACCTAACGTTACGGTAAATGGGAGTCAACTTATTGCCCCAAACAACTGATGTACACAAGGGTCAGTGTCGCTGGAGACAATTTCTGGAGACCGCCCAGAGTTTTCTTCCCATCTTTATGCATTTTTAGATGATGCATCACATACATGTTTTCAAACCTGTCAATTACACAGAACGTTTATCTCAGCCAGCGGCGCTACATGTTTTCATCCATTTCAGCTCATATCCCATCTTTTTACCATATAACATCAGACACTAATGACAAAATTGAAGAATTCAAGGTCTTTCCGAGTGCATGCCACATAAGCGGAACTTTAAAACAGCTAAAAAACCTGAATCTGCAGTCTGTAAATACCCGAGGCAGCAGCAGGGGCAGGTTCGATTAAACCCTTTATGCCTCTTCAGCACCGTGAACATAATACAGCAGATCTGAGAGCGTCAGTGACTCAAATGTTTCCACCGCTGACAACAGTGGCTTAATATTCAACACTGACTTCATATTCCCCTCTAAGTAATACATATATGTTTTGGGGTTTTTTTGCAAGGTTGTGAGGAGGCAGAGTCACCCATTACATGTACATTTAGCGATGATTCACAGAGCTGACTACTGTGGAACAGCTGCTGCTTTAAAAGAGATCAATACCTAGAGATATCGCAGCGGGAAGACTGAGCTGAGCCTCCACATCTACGCTGAGAAGAGTCTGGAAGGTGCAGACGGGTACGGCAGGACAAACAGCGAGCACACTGAGAGATGTGAATGAGAAAAAGAAAACGTCGATACCGCCACTTAAGCCCTGCGCCAACACTGATGCCCCCCTCGTTCACCTCAGCCGGAGGCCAGAAACAGAAAGGACTGCTGTGTGTGTGTGTGTGTGTGTGTGTGTGTGTGTGTGTGTGTGTGTGTGTGTGTGTGTGTGTGTGAAGTCTAAACCTGTTCGCCTGTGCAAAGCTCCTTGACACAGTGTAAAGTGTCTCGAATGCCTTAATGAGACACTAAAAATATCAAAGCTGGATACTGTTTACTTACTTACAGGTGTGCCAGCTAAGATCTACTTGTTTGTCAGATTAAGAGCTGGAAAGCATCCTCATTTGATCTTTCTATAGCTGCCTGTCGCTCTCTCTCTCTCTCTCCCCTCCCCCGAGCACAGATACATAGAGACATATGGCACCTAAGTCATCCCATGCCCTTGGTCCAGCACCCATGCATATGTGACAGTGGCCACACTTGTCCATGTTCTTCGCCGGTAAGCGATACGGAGAGCTATGAGGTGAAGAGTAATGATCAAGAGAATGAGGAACGACCCGACAACACACGAGCGAGTTTCGATGTCACTGATAACAGAGGTCGAAAGGCTTGCATGCACCCCCCCCACCTTCCCTCCCTCTCTCTCTCCCCTGCTTTGTGCATTTAACCTTAGGCTTTGTTCTTACACGGACATTTCACACCTAGCTGGTGTATTCATGCAGCTCACAGATAGGAGACAGGCGTGTTTGTTTAGTTGTGTGTGCACGCGTGTGTGCGTGTGTGTGTGTGTTATAAAACGAGTATTTCGTGCAACTGCATGCACTCCCAGCCTTGGTTGCCCTGGGATACCACACACACACACACACAAACACACACACACACAGTTATAATCCTCACCTCTCAAATCCACCTCTCATTAACATAAGGCTTTTAACAAAATCCAAGTGATGCAACTAAGCAGATTTGCCGGACGCAATAGATTTAAGGTCTTGCTTGCCCAGTTTGAATGCATGTTTTTAATGTGATGTTTAATCATACAACTTAATTGATCTTTTTTTTTTTGCATGGATTGATGCCTTTGCAACTCTTTTCTTTTTTGCCCTTGATGAGAGCCAGGTGTGAACGTGGGCCCAACAGGCATGTTAATCAAGCTCCATCTGTATGAGCTCTCGCTGCGCCGAGGAGAGGCGTAATCATGCCGAGGTATGTGGCGGCGCCGGCACCTGTGCGTGTGCAGCCTGAACTCTGGGCGTAAAAGACTCTGTAACAGACTGTAACCTGCTCAGAATTAGGCCCACAGTATGGATTTTGAGCAGCGCTCAGGGCTCTGCATCCTGGCTGACGAGTAAAAACCCCTGAGAGTGGAGCGGCGGACGCTTTAATGTCATTAGTTACACCCGTGCTTTCCTGCCACGCACACAGGTCTGAGTCTGGGATTTAGAAGTTGTTCTTACACCAAATCAAAGTTTACTTTCTGCCATGTATCGTCTCTAAAACTGAACTGAGCTGAACTTTTTGTTTTCTTTTTTTACAACAAATGATGGTTGAAAAAAAAACTGTTCGGTTTGTCGGAACATTTGTGTAACGTCTCAGGGAAACTCAGGGAGAACAAAACAAGCCTTTTGTTCAGTCACCTTTTCATGAAGGTGTCTGAGGCTCGATAAGCAGAAAGGAAAGAAAATGTCGCTGCAGTTTCTCAGGCGTAACTATGAGTCAACTTTTAATGCCAGAAAAATAAAGGCGAAAAAGGCGGCAGTCAAATAAGCCGGCGGAAATAAATTAATCACAGCTCTGAGCCTCCTAACTGTCCATAAAACAGGAGAAGGGGATAGTGAAAAGACATCATCAAAAGATGAGGAATAGAGGACCCCTGCAATGCTTGGTAAAATTTATGAAGGCTATTCAAAATCAACAAAGGCTGAAGCCAAAAAGAGCAGAGTTTCAACAGTAACTCATCAGGACTGACGATTCTTTGAAAGGGAAATGCAAAAAAAAGAATCAGTGAAAAGCGGATGAAGATCAGGAACCAACAACCCAGAGGAAGTCAGTGGACACAGAAACTTCAAGTCAAAGTCCACTATATTCATTAAAGTCAAAGTCCACTTAATTTGTCTCCTTGTGGGAGAAATTACATTGGAGAAGGGCAAACTGTAACGTATACGTACCATGGCACGTTGTACAAAGCATCGAGTCTAAAACCAGTAAAAGCTACTAACACAGAAACATCTATGATTCATTCCTATTCACACGTTACATATGTTCCAAACCACAGATTTGTATCACACTATAAGACGGTCCTGCAGTTTGATCATGTTAAACAGCAGAGAAGGTCAAGATCAAACAGCAGAAGAATGATCTGTGCAGGGTTGGGCCCTTTCTCTTTTTTCTCCTTTTTTTGATGGACTTCTTGTTCTGGAAATGTCAGTCAATGTTGCATCCTTCGCCTTGAAAGACAACAGTCAAGACGGATGAGAAAAGAAAGACAGAAACAAGGGATAGAGGAACAAACGTCTGATCAGATGAAGGTTTGGGTTCATTCTCTCAGAGCTGCAGACGCGTAGTGACAGAGTCCGGGGAGATTCTCCTCCATTGAAGTCACTGTTATCGGAGGAATTTTAAGAGCAGTGGCACCTGGACTTGACATACAACCGATCGTTGAAGACGTTTCACCTCTTATCCACCTCTTCTCCTTATCCGCGGTGTAGCATCTTACAGATTCTACAAACCTAGTTGCTATGACTCTACTACTTTTTGCTAGTTGTTTTTTTTTTTTAATACATATTTCCTGAAGGTCCTCATGGGAAACGCGGACGTCATAGGACTAAAATTCAAAGCTGCGCTGGCATCTGTCTGCGGGGGCTCGGCGGTCCGTCTCGTACTCACATCAAAGGGGCGCCGGTCATGTTCTTTTGATCAAAGTCCAAAATCGAGTAGCAATATTGAGCCAACGTCTGGGTAGCGTTGCGCCTGCCATATTTAATGAGTCCACGCGAACCCATTATTAGCCTCGAAATTGACCCCGTGTCCTCAAGTTTACGCCGCCTGATGAGCAGGTATTGGTATTTCCAGGCTGCTCTCAAGAAATCTACATATCTTATCGAACCATTCAAAGTAACAGGCGATCAATACCTCATCTATCTCTGTATAATTGCACGTAAACATAAAACAATGACAAACGGCAGGCATCGCTCTTCGTGACGGATGACGGCGATAGCGAGTCTGAGGCGGAGGTCTGTGAGATAACCGGGCCGAGGCGGACTCTAAATCAACCTCTTTTGAATTACGTACGGATCGATACGGTTTCCATCCACCGCGCTTGTTACATAACACGCCATTCTCCGGGGCCGCGGCGACAATCCCCCTCCAGGTCTCGCATGAATGGAGCGTTGATTAGCCCGTGTCAAAAGTGTCATCTTTTCTCTCCGCCGAGTGCATTGCCGTCCCCATCAGTCGCACTCTGCCTTTCCCGGGAAGAAAGGGGGAAGAATTACGGCAATTTGGGCTTTTCAGTTGTGACGCCCACCGTCCATCCCCCGCATGAGTGGATGCGTTTACGTCTGCGATCGGCGGCGTCACCCTGACACGGCTCAGTGTGCCCACATGTCTGTCATCCAGGGGTGAGGGGAAAGGACCGGCACCAGGGAGAGGGGAGAGCAGCTGCACTCGAGGCCGGAAAATAGGTCCGCTCTGGTCTGTTTATCAATTGGGTTTCCAAAAGTCATTCCAAATGTCTTCTGAACCGTCTGTGCTGTGAATTGATCTTTGTTGTACACAACTGGGCTTTAAAAACACCAGAACAGGAATGAGCCACATAAATAAAGCCAATTAATTTGCATTTTCTTTTGGATGGTTTGAATTATTATTATTATTATTATAACTTAATATAATCTGAGCTTTTTTTAAATGAAATATTATGAGAAATGTGATGTGAGAATATACATTTGTTCAAAAGGAAAGACAGGGACACCCAAGATGACAATTTACAACAGAAAAGAAGATTTGGGATGGAGAGACAATGCGGTAGCTGCAGGACCCCCCAGGAACAAGCTTAAGTGATGATGCTTCGTCCTGCTGTTCACAGCATCCCTCTATATGGACAAAGAAAGAACATGAACGCTTCAAGAGCCACGTTTTTTTAATACTCAAATTGAAAAAAAAACAGATGGATTTTATTACTGTGCAACAAAATCCACAAGCACAAAACCTCTGCAGGACATTACGAAGGATGGAGAGGTGAGGGATATGAATCAATGAATGCTTTGGAAACAGGTATTGGCAACAATTTAAAAGTACTTTCACACCTGCTGCCATCACACAGCTTCACAATATGTTCTCTCCTCCTCCTGTGCAGTTATGTAAGATCGAGTTTACCCTTGGCAACCTCGGCCGGCTCCGCTCCGAGTCTTCTCCTCACTTATTCCGGTAATTGCCTGAAAGCTCAGGGAGCGTCCCTGGCTCCTGTCTTAATAAGGAGATCGCCACATCCATTCTGTTTTGAGGGCTGTTGTAACGCTTGTGTTTTCCAGGTACAGCCGATGACTTTGAAGTGACCGAGAGCGTGGGAGGAAGGAGAGGTGGGGTCGTTTGGTGTCTGGGTCTCTGCCTATGAGCCCAATTACGGTTTAAAAAAAATAAAAAAAAACATAGAGGAGGAGGTGCGGGTGGGGGGTGGGGGGTGGGGGGTGGAGGGTCCCCTTTGAAGAGTAAGAGCCTTTAATGGAGGTGGCTTACCCTTCAAAGGAGATCGTCTTCCAGAGATGACAGAGCCAATTTAGGGAACTATGAAATGATTCCACTGTATTTCACTGGAGGGATGGAAATGCAAGAGTTTGTGTGTCATCAGACCTTTTTTTATTTCTTTGGTTATTTTCCTGGCATGATATATTCATGGAGAAAACAGAATACTCATTTCAGGAAGTGTATACTACATTAACTTTTGACCAACTTTATTTCTTTAATCATTGGAGATAGGTGCATATGTAAATGGTGTGAAAACTGCCAAATTAGCTGCAAATGGCATTTGATCGCTTTCTTTGAAGATCCGAGCCTACACCTAAAGATTATTAATGAAATAGGATTTCTCTGAGTACATTCCACTGAATTGCTTTCTCTTTTCACAGAAAATGAAAAGCATCTCTCAGTCACACTATAGATTTAGAAACCAGTAAGTGTGCTAATAAAATGCTGATGTAAACGGTGCCACCACAGGTTGTACAACACATCACCGTGCGAAAAAAGTGTTTTGGTTTCTCTTCCCTGGGAGACTTCTGCAGAAAACCATCTGGTGCAAGACAGTAAAAGACACCATGGGCCAAACGTGTCTCGCCAGCCACACTCAGGGACGCATATTGAACAACTCCGCCGGACATTATGTGTTTATGTTGACGTTGCTCCAGCGTGAGGAAATGTGCAACAGCCACATCTGTGCAGACGTCACAAACAGAGAACGCGAACTAAGCGAGCGTTATTGTGGTTGCAGTCGGTCGTTTCACAGGCTAAATTTGTCATCAGATGTCTTCATGCAACATCATCTGGCCAGTGAATCGTTCAAAACATATCAACCCGATGTTTTGTTTTTCTGTTTGTTTTGTTTTTTTACCATACAACCCTAAATGTAACGAAATAGGTCACCGACAAAAGTATGGCATTTGGAATTTATCACAACCTCTGACATTTATGAGTCACAGCTTCACTCACAGCCTCGCACGCACACACACACACTAATGAATTAATTAATTAACAGCAAATAGTTTACAAGACATGATACAACAACAACAACAAGTAACAGTAACACCATCTTTCAGGTTTCCAGAGAAACAAAGTTTTGTATTAATTTGTTCAGTTTTTGTTTGGATCCATACTTTAGAAGCATTATTATCATTAGCATTATTGAATTCTATCTTCCTTAGTTCCATGAGGTCGCTAAAGTGCAATGTGCAAATTGCCGACTTTCGCTAAACTGACTTGTCTTCCCTTCTGATCTAACTTAACTATGATGTGGAGCAGATTTTTTTTTACATAACTGTTCACCCATGACAGGAAAGTGCAAATACATAGAAAGTAGATGTGAAACTTGACCTTCAAGTGCGAAGAAAATCAATATCTTTCTTGTCATTTTCTTTTTCTTCAATCGGAGGAGATTTTGTTGATACGGAAATATTAATAACACACTGGCGAAGGAGGTGTTGCGCCTGAGTAGGCGTCGTGCCTCGCGTGTCTGGCAGGATAAAGCCGTTAAGGTCAGACGAGGCTGAGCGAGGTTTCTCTGACCTCTTTTCAAAGAGAAATTTCCAAGATGCGATCAATCCGACCTGGCTCTCTTTGCAGAGGCCTGCTGAGCGCTCTGCCTGGATTAAGACCTCAGAGCCATGGGTCATCACCTCACACACACACACACACACTCACACACACACTCACACACACACACACACACACACACACACACACACACACACACACACACACACACACACACACACGCTACTGATGATGAGGAGACACTGCTGTCAGAAGCCAAAATCCTCAACGATTTTTTTTTTTCTTTAAGAGTCACCAGAGGTCTCCTGTTTGTTTGACATTTGATATTTATGTTTGATTGATGTTTCAGGACATGCAGACTGATAGAGGAGGAGGATGTGGCTGTTGAAGGTGGCGTTTTCACTTCTTTTTTTTTCTTTCTCTTGCACTTTAGCCACACTTTTTTTTTTTTAAATTGCCGACGTTTCTGTTAATGCAAAAAGATCACCCGTTAATGATTTGACATCCTTGTTAAGATTGATCGAGATAACGATTGGTTGGATGACGTACTGTAGATATATTTCCTTTCTTGTGCAGAATGAAACACTCCACTGACATGGTACAGCATGAACTGTTCACTATTCCACACAAACAGATTTGGTTTTAGTCCCGGGGGTAGAAGGCATATGAACAGCAATAAGCAAGTTTAATGAACAAATATATATACAGTACAAAGATGTAGTGCACAGATAGACAGGATATGGAATAGCAGTACAATGTCATATAATGTATCGATGAATGATCATACAAGATTTTTAGATGGTAATGGTAGTTACTGTAAGTAAGGCAATTTTCAGCACATGAAAGTAGAATATTTTCCTTCTCAGTTACCAATGCGTACCCTTAGGGTACCCTGTCCCCTTTTTTTTCCGAGGAGGTTACTCTGACATCTCTTTACACAGAGATTTCTGTGATTTAGAGTTTTTTGCCAGAGCTACTACTAGACAGACATGTACACCTTAAACCTGAAATCACTTTCCCCCACTTCTTTGAAAGATGCCGACAAAACTGTTTGGAGGTCAGCTCTGCTGTGGTTTGCGGTGACCGAAGACACGGAACAGTACGCTCCCTTAAGATTGATCGTTTTTGTTTGTTTCGTTCAGGAAACATGCCACAAGAGAGGGGAAAAAAGGTAGCAATAAAGGGCTAAGAGGAACGGCTTGTTCTGTCGCCCAGTCCCACTCCTGAGGTCCCAGCGCCCCAGAGCAAGACGCTGCTTTTACGTAAGAGACCTTCCTCCAGACGGCATTTCCAAGCCCTCATATTGGCAATAAAGTGTAGAGGAGACTCGACTGTAACAACATGTACCACAGGCCTGAAACACTGGGGCACAAGTATAAAGCATCAATGAAGACCAGAGGTGGAAAAAGTACTCATACTATGTGGTTAAGAAGTACAGACAGAGTTCCTTCCCTCTTGTAAAAGTAAGAAAGTACAGGCTCTGAAATGTACCTGAATGTAAAAATGAATGAATAATTCTCTGAACATGAACCAGGATTGTGTTCGTATTTGATCAACAACTTGCACAGTACGAGTACAGAGGAAAAAAACAAACTCATGAATTTTTAAAAAGTCCCTCTGAACTGAACAGAGGCTGTGCATGAACACCTCGTTTAACTTAACAGTTCTCTTGAATAAAGCAGTGGTAGTCATCTTTTGCAGGTTTTTACATTGTTAGTTCCCATCTCTGATGAACAGTAAATAACTCTTGCTGGTATGATGACTTGAATAACCTAATGTCCTGATTCCAGCCAGTCAGTTATCAGCCTGACAAGTTCAAAGACAATATTAAACTTCTGGCTCGATTGATTGATTTTTTTTTATATTCAGCCGTTTCCTCGTGTGATGTTTACTGTCACAGCAGAAGAGAACATAAACTCAGGCAAAGAGGAGCCGACAAGTCAGTCATGCACAGCGGGATGGATCTACTTTGACACCCTCGCTTCCCTGATGGCCACAGTCTCTAAGCTGGCAGGACAGCAGGTTTCCAAAAACTCCAAGACAAACAGACAAGCAAAACGCAAGAAAAAGTTGGATGCACGACGAACACAGTCAAACAAAAGAGCCCGGCAGCCACACGGGCGGGCTCTGAAACGCAGCCTTTAAAGATGTTTAATTGGAGCTGACTCACATCGGCCACTGGATCCAACCTGCCACGCAGGGCACTTGCATGTTGTGTTCGCCCCTGCAATTCATTTGCATTTGCATTTGCCGTTGCTGTCGGACACTTTTACCGCAACATCCAGAGCAGGCTGCCCTCCCTCTGTCAAAAAGCTGCAGTTCAAAAGAAGAAAAAAAAAAAAAGGACCCAAATGCAGATGAGCACAGCAGGCGGGCTAACAAACATACAGCGAGCCACAACGAAAACAAAGGCTCGTCCCAAAGGGGTTCACCAAGATAACCAGGACTAACAACTGACTTTTGCTTTAACTCTCTTTTATATCTTCACCTCTGAAGAGAAGATGCCGCACACGCACACACATACGCACACACATACACACACGCACACACACACGCACACACACTGCTTCATTGTGTAACGCAATATTTACAGTTGCTCATTTGAATTCAACTTGAAACAAAACTTACTCAGACATTAAACATACAAACAACTATTTAAGATGCTATTGGAGACTATTCATACAGTGAAAGGTTACACCCTGCAAAGGTGGTAGGTCAACATAACCTGGAGTTTAAAGTTACTCTCCACTTGAAAAACAGACGATGCCCTGACATCAGCTCCGCCATTGCTGCTTCACATATGAAACATGTGACATTCCTGCAAATTTATTGTATTCTGTGTCCAAAATGAAAAAATGTATAGGTGCTGCAAGCGCAGTATCTCACGAAAGTGAATACACCCCTCACGTTTTTTTGAATTCTTTTAATGGGACAACACTATAGAAATTATACATCAATATAACTTAAAGTGGTCAGGGTACAGCTTGTGTTGCGGAGGAGATTTACATCCTGTCAAAATAACTCAACACCACTCTGGAAAAATATACTGTAGTTAAGGTATTTGCAAAGATGTGAGCAGTGCGTACTCATTTTGTGAGTCTTGTTGTCATCTTTTCAGGTGAAATATGACCTACACTTCGGAGCTGAAACGGACCTTGTGTGAATGTGATGTCAAAACATATCTGTTTTGTCGTGGCCGCCATCTTTTGACTGTACAGACTGTTGGGTTCAATTGCTGCTATGTTGTTTGCTCATGTAACATGTCCTGAGATAACAAACTGATACTTTAAATACATGGAAGTTAAAGTTGACAATTATTACAGCCCAGGCTAACAAGTTAGGCAAGCCTATGCGTGACGCCACATAAAACCCATCTATTAATAAGAGGAATCATTATGCAGGCATGCTAGCAGTCCAGATGGCGTTGATCCAAAAGGAAACAGTTCTTGATTCCTATCTCAACACAAGGAGACAAACACACACAGACCGAAACCAAAGTGGCGTGTTTCTCAACACTCTCATGTTGTAAGCAGGCTGGACCAGGTGCAGTATAAAGCAAAATGATAGAAAAGACAGAAGGAGCGCAATAGAAGTAAAAGGAGTGAAATGGATCCCTGCCAAAGATCTGCACACTTAACCAACACATAAACATAGGAAATTGTTCAGATTAATCTGCCTTCATGGGTCATTAACCTGGAGCATCTCTCTATTTTACGTTGTCTGACTCACATCTTGCTGGTGTAAGCTCCTTGCTGCAGCTCGCTATCTTTACCCCTGGGAAGGTGTGTTCATCTGTAGCAACAAAAAGCTTCATGTGGTTTGTCCTCTACGTCCCCCTCAGGACTATCTACCGCCCTTTGTAGGAGCGGGTGGAGGACAGAGCTTACAGATACTTTCATCATACTTAAAAGATGGCACTATAAGTAGGAACAACACAGTGGGACTTGATTGCGCAATCGTCAGAAGGGTCACATGGGTCACAGTATTTTCTTTGAGTCTTTCTCTTTTTAAAGGCTGTGGCATGAATGGCAGTTGATTACCAGGTTCGATTTGGTGCAAGTGCAATATATGTGACCTTCAATGGCGGCTTTTTCTCACATAGATGAATGTGTTAACAGAAAATCCTCACAATCCTACATGTTCATCCGTGCAGATGAATGTTCGAGCATAAAAACAACAAGAAAAAAAAAAGAAAAAAAACACACACAGGGATGCACAGGTTTGACCAAGTGCCTCTGCTTCTGTAAAATCAGCACTTTCTGTCTTGGTGGAGAAACTGTGTGAGATGTTTGATAATAAGGGACATTAGCATTAAGATGCACTCGTGCTGTGCTCCTTATCTGAGTGGATGTCCTTCCCCCTCGGCACGCGCGTTCTAACGAGATGCCCCCCCCCCCCCTTCACACTGCATACGGCTTTGAGTCACGTTCAATCCTAGGTGCACGAGCAAATTTAAGCCAATTTCCTTCATGCGTGACACCTTTGTTTCACCTGCGGGTCTCAGCTGAAGGAGCTCTCGACAATATCGGAGAAATAGCTGGATGGTAATCAACAATTCAACTGTGTAGCTCAATTATTCATAATTCCAGCCGCCCGATTGTCTGCGTCTGCGAAAGAGCGCTTAACATGCAAAAATGTAGCTGTGGAGACCTGCACAACACATTGTAATTGCGCTCAGCGAGGAGGTGCGAATGTATGCCTCTGCACAGACTTGCACACAGCTGTGAGACACTGTACTTGTCGACACGCATTTCAATTTCATGTTTCGCGGCCGTGTTTGTTTGTGAGAGGCGTGCATTTTTCTGCTTTTCCGCATTATTTCAAAACAAGTCCCACATACATTAGCAGCTCAAAACGCCGCCAACCTCGCAGAAACGCTGCACAGTAACACAACAGATCATCACGGCGGCTGAATCCTTACAACAGGCAGTAGCAGTGGGTGTAGAGGTTGTTGTGCTTCTGTAAAGGTAAACGATTTAAGTGTGTAGGTAGGTTCAGGGGAATGTGTGTATTTTCTATACCTCTGGGCAGTTTGTTTGTTTGTTTTTTCAGAGCTACGAGTGGGCGTGAGTCGTGAGAACCCGTTGGAGGCCACTGAGGTCACTCCACTGTGGGATAATGGTGAAAAAGAGCACATCGGTCTCGTTCAGCTCGCCATTCTCCTCCTGTCAGTCACACAGACAATCGCTGTCTCCCTCGTCTTGTTCGACTGTGCAATTTAGGCTGTTACTGTTAAAAGCACTCAACAAGATTTTTCTTTTTTTCTTCTCACAAACACCTTTTAATTTGACCTTTGCAGTGGCAGTTTTGGTGATTGAAATTGTCAGGGTGGCCCCCGAGGACTTATATTTCTGTCAAATGATGATTATTAATTATAGCACTGGCTGCAACACTCAGTAACAGCCCAGAGGGACGCAAGAGCAGGAGGGAAATGCACGGACACGATGCGGATCATTGTCCTGGGTCTTCGACAAACACGATTCCTCTGTGCTCCACTTTGTTATTTAAACGGGGATAAAAACAAAAGTGGGAGAAAACGTTTGATGTGGGAACGTTAATGCTCTTTGAGTGGGCTCACTTTCACACCTGCTGAATGCTCTCAGTTGAAACTGGGTCAGCATATCCAGCACACAATAAACAGACGTGCAGACAAAATGTGACTCAGAGTAAATCCTGCAAGTTGATATTCTCCAATATTAATGTATTCCATGAGTGAGTCAGTCGCAATATGTTAAAACTATAAATACAGTATTTAGATAATGGAATTTATGTTAAAAACATTACTTGTGTTAATATTATGTTGCATTGGCAGCACTGTCGTGTTGACAATGTGTGTGCATATACATTTGACTCCTGTCACTGCATCGTCCTTACACTATCAGTACTAATTGAAATGTATCACCTCCCGTAGTTCATGTTCCATTTTGTCCCCAGATTTGTTGGTTAGTATTGTCATCTCATAACCTCTGTTTCCACCAAAACAGTTCCAGTATTGGTCGATAGTTGCCTCTCCACCACTCGAGAGCAGTGCCATAATGTCACTGTATATATCAGTTATGTTGTCATATCTCTGCCCCATATGGCCAAGTCAAGGATATCAAAAATCAAAATTTTTGACCATCCTTTTTCATCCCTACAGTTTTATTGTAGCTGTTGTTTCTCCACTTGAGTTCCACTCATTGTCTCAATGGCCCCGCCCTAGACTCTAACGAAGCTGGTTCTTTCTCCTGGCCCAGAAAAGAAGTAGTGCAACTGTGGAATCAGGGCCAGAACAAATTGTTCACCAGTATAAATGGTAAAGAGAACGGTTCCACTAGATCGAAACCAGCACAGGAACCTGGAACCATGTCAGTGGAACATGGGCCTCATTCATTCCTTCACTTACAGGTGGCAGACTACACCAGAACCAGCTCTGGAACTGAATCGGTGGAAAAGGGGCAATAGTGAGGACGACTTGGGATGGACTCCCAAGGTCAGAGCGAGGGCCTTCCTGTGTTTGCTCAGGTCTTCTCAACGCCTCTGGAATAGTTGTGTGCCCTGCTTGCATGGGACAGGCTCCAGCAGATCCAGTCAGGTGAGGAAAAAGTTGAGAAAAAACCCAGTGTGAATTTTTTAATAGTCTTTTAAGAGCAAAATCCTCTTTTAACTCCTGATATTTTTAAAATCCAAGAACCTAAAAATAAATAAAACAGTGTTTTTACATCTGTGTGAGTGAAATTAATTCTACTGGACGTACAAATAATTAATTCATATCAATGAGAAAGAAATGAGATGTCCATTCAAAGAAAGCCTTGAACCAATTCCCTGTTGGCTGAGCAGATAGTGGGAAATCTCTTTCTCATAGAGCCACCACAATCAGATGCAAAAATGCGTATGAATGAATAGGAAACCCTCTGGAAATGCCATGGAAACAGATCACTGCTCGGTGGGGCTCATTATCTGCCTGAGTGAAAGAGATGGAGCAGGAGGCGATGGGAGGTGTGTGTGTGTGTGTGTGTGTGTGTGTGTGTGTGTGTGTGTGTGTGTGTGTGTGTGTGGAGGGGGCTGCAGACACGATGACGAGGAGACACAGATGAGTGAATGTGCAATGGCTGAGGAAGAAAGGGAAGAGACAGAGAACATTGCCAGAGCAGGGGGTGAGAGAATGTATGTGATCAATATCCTCTGGTACGCTGTGATCAGGACCAGAAGCTGCAGCTCCTAATGAGTTCCATCCCCGGGGCTGCTCCGTCACACACTGTGTGACCTCTGAGTTGTCCTATATGGAGAATACGGCGTCCAGCTGAGGAAGCGGAGAAAACCTTTATCTTTCATGAACAGGGATTTATTCATGGGGTGGAAGCTGGATTATTGATTTAGAAGACCTGCAAAGAGCGGTACACTTTAGGCAGTGCATGGCAAAGTCATTGCGCTGCGATAATAATTCAGCTTTTTCTTCACCGCTCCTTTATCTTGTCACTGTTGTTGTTTCATATCACTTCATGAAAGGACGACAAGTCAAGTCTGAGCATGGTCTGAATAAACGGAATCGCTTTGTGCGAGGTGAGAACGAGTCGCTCGCCGTGACTAATCAGCCAGGAGGCACATTCGTCTCTCCACCTATCTCTCTTTCTCTCTCTCTCTCTCTCTCTCTCTCTCTCTCTCGTTTTTTGCACGTTCAATGAGTGCTTCAGTCTCTCACAATTCATCAACCTCCTTTTCAGCGGCAGCAGGCAGCTTTATTTCCCCAGCAAAGGAACAAACAGAGCAAGCTGTGGTAGACTGCACCTCAGGAGGAGCACAGTCAGTCCCAACATGTTAAAGTATCCGTGGACAAGATGCTGAAGTCCAAACTGCCCCCTGATGCTGTGTGAGTGGTTTAAGCCACGGGTGACTCCTGTGCTTGGCTAGAAAAGCACTATATGAGAACTAGTCCATTTATCAGCAAGCAGAGAAAGTAATCAACAAACTGTTGAAGACTCAGACCTTTAGAAACATCAGAGCTAGGGTTTTTTTTTCTTTCCAGTTAGAGACCAAAGCTGAAGCTGAAGGGAAGAAGCTATTGGACCACAGTGGAGAATAATGCAAAATGCATTTGTATTATCTTTAATGAAGTTGGTTGTTTGCCAAAAATACACAGTGCAGTATAAGGCTGTTGCGAAAAAAAATCTAATTCAGAGACTCTTTGTAATCTGATTTAAATCACAGTTACATGTTGCTTTTCCCTTCCCCTTTTAGTTTAATCCTGGCAGAAAATAAGGGCAGGATTGATCAAACACCTGACACATCTCAGACTCATATGAAACATCTCGACAGACTGTAGCTTATTCGGATTCATTTTGCCCATTTTGCAGAGTCTATATGCTTAGATTTGAGCTAGAACCACCACATTAAGTCATATAAGACTTAATTAAAATATTTGTTGTTCTACAAGGAGACACTATGTTATGGAGGGAAACTCAGGCACTCATGCCACTTTCATATATCAAATTAGATACTTTCTTTTTCCATAACGTCAGTGTATTGTATATACATTTTAGTCTATTTTTTTTCCTAGTAAGCTCTCTCCTCTCACGTGAATGACCTCAATTTTCGACACAGACCCCTATTTCAATTCCATATAGAGGCAGAAAAAAGGCAATTCCTGACCAGCATCAAACCAAAGAGAGTGGACCATTCATCTTAGAAAGAATGAGTGTGCCATCATATGTAGGATGTGAACTGTTGCATGCCTCCAATTGCTTCTTTTTACCTTTGGGGCCGGACTGAAGGACACTTTCGCTCGTGATATGCGGGGGTTTTTACTGGAATCACAGAGAAGCCTTTCATCACACCGCTCAAACAGCAGAAGTCAGATACCAGGCAGTAATTCACCTCTTTGTGTTCGCATGGAGCCGTTTCGCCGATTCACAGCAAGGCATGTGAGAGGTGTGCTCCGCATACCACTGACAAACAACTCCTAACAGCGCTTCAGCAGAGTGTAATAACCCCAGAGATGGAGCACAGAGGGCAGGATGGAGCTGTCGAATGCCGCCTTCCTCCCTATCTTGGTGAAAAGGGTTCAAATTATTATGCATGAGAAAGATGGAGCCTCGGTGGAGGGACAACGGAGAGGAGGACAGTGATTGCAAATCGAGGAGAAGCGGATGGAGAAGGGTGAGGAGTGGGTGTAGAGCAGAGCAGGGATGGAGGCAGTCATCAGGATTAAGGTGGACAAGGTGTGCGTGTCGGTCTCTGCGATAACGCTGCATGTGTCTACGTACGAGCCCACCACAGGAGCAGATTTCTTCAGATATCCGCCGTCCTTTGGCCTGCACATCAACACGCCCACTGTTCAGCTCACAGGGGCGCTGGAGAGCAGCAGCAGTGAATGAGGTGTCCTTGCAATCAAGGACAACATCATGCACAAAGCCTGATCTGAAGCTCAGGATTCGCATCCACCACCTGAAGGCCTGCTTTGCTAAAAAAACATCCTTTTGCTTGATTTCTGCAACAAAAACACAGTTGTTCATCATGTAGGGTAACTGTCAAGACTGGAGCCATTTTATAAAGGTCTCACGTCTGAAAATAGTATATTTTACATGCAAAGACAACATTTTATTCCATTCCTAGGTTTAAAAAGTGATTGTGGAGAAAAATAAGATCAGAGCCATTTTTACTTTCCGCCTTGACTTCCACAAAATAGACCATATTTCTGAGACATTGTTCACGAAGCAGTTTCCTTCCAAACAATTTAGCTCTCCTCGCCAGAATGTGTCTCCAACATGCTGTCTTTTTCCGCTTTTGTTTTCACATGAATGTTCATAAGATGCATTTATGCATGACCAAAAAAAACTAAAAAAACCCAAAATGATGTGCACAATAGGACCTGGCATCTGGAGTGGGGAGAAAGTTAAATAATAACACAGACACAGTGAAAATGAACCGTACAAATTTTCGGGGGAAAAGAACCAGATCAAATTGTTTCTGTGCAAAAAAAAAAGATTATCTCTTATCGCTTTGACTTTGTCTGTATGTATTTATCAGTCACAGAGCAAAGTCTATTATCTGTTAAGCACAAAGGTGCATGCAGCCAACACCAAATGCTCATTAGCATTTCTTGCTAAAATTAGACCAGTGCTGCTCAGCCTCTATGCTTTAATATATGAGCTGTGCCTTCGTCCTCTACGAGTCCATGCTCAAAAATAAAGCATTCAGATTCCCCATCAATCATTGCCTTCACAGATTTCCATCTCCGGCTTTTTAGCCTGAGATGAAGTGCACAACATGTACCGAGAAACACCGCCTAGCATCGTTGTCTCTCACAAAGCTTTAGAGCTGGACTGGAGCTTCAGCCGCCTCAGGCTAGACAGAGGCCAAAACCACGAGGAGGAACGAAACCTGAAGAAACGTCACGAGATTGACCTGACATCCTCTCATTTCACTAATGAAGTGTTTACAGAGTGAATCCACGGGCAGTGTTGCTCCTTCGCCTCAGAACACACACACACACACACACACACACACACACACACGGCAAACAGTGATGTTAACATCCCTCCAGCTCATTCTCAATTGCTTCATACATCACAGCACGTGAGTAAAAATATGTTTTCAGCAGACCGTTACCAATGCTGTCCTTTGGCGCCTGGCTCGCAGACAGCTTTACCAAGCAGTGATTTTAACATATTTCAGACTTCAGTGGGTATCTATTACAGCCGCCGACCCTAACATTTTGGAGACAGGGCCTCAAAATACACAAGGGGAATTGAGAATATGAGGTCAGTTGGCCACGTTGTGCCCTGGTTTCACCGTGCTATAACTGATCAACTTTGCTGATGATTATGGAATAAAAGAGTAAATAACTGACTTTATTCACAGTATTTCTGTATATATTCACACAGGATTATCACCTTTTATCACCTCTTTTTCACCACCTTTTTTTCTGTATGCTCAATGTTTGCAGCAGCATTAACATTATGTTTGCAGCAGTTTGAAATCAGTGGGTCTTAGACAGTGTTTCACAGTGAGTAGTCCCTATCTAACTCAATTTCACAGACTTAATTTTTTTCTTGTTATCTAGACTGGAGCCAATTCAAACTTCCACAATCTTCCAAAATGTACGACCACGTAACAATCCAACGCGACTCATTTGGGCAGCGTGGCAGAGTCTAATGCGTTTAACATTTGTGACACATGCAGTCCCATCTTCTTTTGTGAATGTCCCCGTGGCTGTAAGAGAGAAGGAGAGGGACCTCGATTTAGACTTCAGATAGCTGACAGTGTTACACAACCAAATGTGACTGTTAGCACATGAATGCCCAGCAGGCTGTTTCCCTCGGCTGCCTCTGACAGCTCACCTGTCAGCAGCACTGTGTCGTCTGACGCGGTCTAATAGAAGGTGAAAACGCAACTCATCCTATGCACATAGTGTACACAGGGAGTGTGTCCGAACAGGCATACTGTATGTGAGCGTGTGTCTGCACACACGACTCAGTTAGTTTCTTTCTTTGAGAACAATTAAACGCGCAGTTCATTTATTCATAGAGGATTGAATGACGATGCTCCGGAGCGCTCCCCAGACATTCGTTAAATAACTGGCTTGATATTTGATTTGAACACTTCATGACCCAAAACGTAGTTTTATGGTGTGTTTAACTTGATTAAGTTGCATAGACTTCAAAAGCAGCTAGAGTTTCAGCTGGAGCAGCTAATGGAGGGAGCGAGGCTTCCATGCATTCCTAACAAGAGCACTTTTACTTTATGTTCTTCACTTTCTGTATCTTTCTATGGATAATATGAAAGAGAAGTTAGAACGGTGGATATAAGTAGCTCAGATTAAAGACCTTTCGATCTGTGTGGGTACAGATGATAGAGAGAGAAAGAGTGTATGAAAGACAGAAGTCAGAGCTGTAAAAGATGTGAATATCACAATCTCTAATTATAAGTACATATGTCATTAGGTGCATCTCTATTACTCCTAGAATTGTGCCAAATCCAGATATCGCAATAAAGGTGGTAATGGAAACCTTTCAAATATTATATAATTTCATGCAGTGGTTCATTAAGTGGTTTTATCGCAAAAGTGTAATGGAAATTTACATTCACAGGTCACTGGACATCCTGGTGGGGGTCACATGACCAGTTTGCTTCAAACAAGTTAGAGCCATACTTTTTTATATGGAATTAAAATGTCTAATGAAAACAATGTTTTGTATGTCTGTTCTCAGGATTGTGGTTGTGGATGATGCAGGAATAGTGTTTAAAAGAATTATTGCTCATTTGCAAAACTATCTTTCATAGAAACCCACAAGTAGCACTTGTACTGAGACTTAAGAAATCACTTCTATTTTGTGATATACGGAAATACACCTTCTGGCTTGATTTGCTTGCATTTTTTGGGGGAAAAAAGCACCTGGAAAGGCACCTGGAAAAGTCAGGAACTCATATTAATTAAGCAAATAAAACCGCCACAAAACTCACAAGACACACACACTGAAACTGCCTGTTTATTCCTCAGACTGAATGCAAAACTAGAAACGTTGTGAGTGTGTAGAAAAAAAAAAAGCCTCGGGATAGCAATATAAATAGCAGATCAACCAGGCGGATAATAACAAACAGAGCTCCTGGTTAATATGAAATCAGTCTGCGGCCACTGTCACACACTCAGACACACAGCGTGTCTGTTGCCTCACATCCGTCAGTGTGTTTAATTAGTGTCCGGTCGTCAGAGCTAACCCGTCCTCACAGACCTCAGACCGACAATGACCGAGCGGTGCGCCGTTAGCGACGTTGCTATCCAACGTTGGCATTTTAATTAAACAAGCTAGATTTTCCCCAACGCGGACGAGGGGGAATTCCAATTGGTGGAATCAGCTTTTCTGGAAATGCCGTTTTTAATGCGGCACATTGTGGCCAACAGGAGGAATACTCAGTGTACCTGGTTAGTGATTAAATATCCCTCCTTGTTATTAGAGCTTTGTGAATCAGTGTTTTACAACCACTGGCCTGGTGAACTCACAATCGACCAAGACTTTCCGAGAGAGGGGCCCTCACGTGTGTGTGTGTGTGTGTGTGTGTGTGTGTGTGTGTGTGTGTGTGTGTGTGTGTGTGTGTGGTCTCGTGGACAGCTGTGATATTGATCCGTCACATGACAAAACAAGAGGAACCGTGTCGAGAGAGAAAGAGAGAGAGAGAGAGAGGGTGCGAATCATCATAAATGCTAATTAAGAGGAGCTAGTCACAGTTCTCACCGCGCTTGTTTATTATTGTTTCTGACTCGTAATGAGCTCGGTTAAATATCTCTGACAAGCGTTAAAGAGGCAACCTCTGGGAGCGCCACCGAGGCTGAGGGCGGGGGGTGGGTCGGGGGGCTAAAGGAAGGACAGCGAGACGGAAAAAAAACGACAGTAAACCTTCTGAATCACGAAGCCGGCGTGAAACACAAGCCTGCAAGCCACGGGGTGATGTACCTTCGGAGATAGTTGTCATCGGAAGTGTTCCTGCTTCCAGTGAAGTGTATGAACGGAGATGACACCTCATACATAAAGAGCAAGGGGGGAAAAAAACGTGTTAAAACATCTGAAATATACTTTCCAACTGAATTATTAGTCAAAGTCGCAGCTGGAGAGTCTGTTAAAAGTGGAGTAAAAGACACTTCAAAAAACACTTCATCATGGCAATGTTAGCGAGAAAGCATCATATATGCACGTCTATCTGACCTTTAAACCACTTTTTTTTTCTTTTTTACTCTGCAGTTTTTATGTCACAAAGTTTGAACCTCAGGCAGGGAGGCTGTCCAAAGCCCAGATTTTTATCATCAACCAAATATTTTACCTATGTACTGTATTTATTTATTTGTATTATTTTATTGTATTTCTATTGTATATTTTGTATTTTTACTTAATTGAATGAAATATTTTATTTTATTTATTTAACCTTTATTTTTCTTGGTACATGTTCGAGAATTTATTCTTATTTACAAACCCCAAAAAAAGAAAAAAAAAAAGAAAAAATAATTTGATTCATGAGTTTGTATTTAACCTGGACTGGCTCAGCCCCACATGATGTTGAGTCAAAATGACAGAAAGATCACTATTAAAAAAAAATGGTTCAGTAACATAAAAAAAAATCATCCTCTCAGTGGAGCAAACAAGGCAGATGAAACAGTACAAAAATGATTCACAAGTCAGATGAGGCAAGAGTCAAAATCAAAGACCGACACAGGTCACACACTGGCTACACTCACACTGCAGGCAAAAGTGCCGCCTGAATCTGACTTTTTTGTCCATATGTAACCCATATCTGATGTTTTTTTTTAATAACAGTCTGTATAACAGTTCAAACCCAGGTCACTTTCATGCATGGTCCTAAATCGGTCACATATCTGATGTTTGTCACAACGGCCTCGGTTTGAACTTTGATGACGCATCGGTCGACGTTTAGTCCTGGAGGAGGCAGAATGCAGCAAGATCCAATGTAAACAACGGATGAAACAAGGTTTTTTTTTTAATTAATCATCTTCTTCCTTTTATAATTGTAATTTTGCACGCCCAGATTGCTTCAACATTAATACGCAAACACTGACGTGTAGCATCAATATTTACGTCTATAAACACTGAGTCCTTACTGCATGTGACGTAACATCTTCTCTGCACACGCAGGTCACTCCAGGGCCATAGACTGTTGACAGTCTGACGGAGGCAATTGTAATGTGAACAACTAAAACAACAAACAAGACCTGGGGTGCGAATGCAGCCTGAGAATAAAGCAGAAATCAGCAGGACTACTGTCTGCAAGGAGAGCGAAGACTCATACGATCGTCCAATCAGAATCATGGAACAGGTGACATATAAGACTGGCAGGAAACTGAACAATGTCAGGAAGCCAAACTAAGTGCTTGCAAGAATGTAAGTGTCTACAAAATTAAACAGGAAATGAAGCCCCTGCAAGCGTCCATATATTAGTGCTAGTCATGAATTATCTCCTTTTTTTTTTACTGATTAAAGTGAGTTGTTCATTTGGCACAGGAATTCATGAATTTATTTCATGCAAAGTCATGAACATTAAAAGCATTCAAATGTGACCCGGAGGCTCCAAGCCCCTGATTTGCATCTACTGATGTGTTGGACGTAGATTCAAAGCAACTGGCAACCAGAGGACGCCACCCCGGGTCAGACGGCGTTTTAAGTTCATCGGTTGTTGAGTTGTTAACATATTGGAACAGTTTAAACGGGACAAATTGTCACGCTTGGCATGAAGTGAGACAAGCTTGAGTCATTCTGTCCGCTGCCCAAACAGACAGAAGATGAGTGACAGTGATGGAGGGAAACAGATGAAAAGCGAGCGACGGGGACGACTTTGATATTCTAAGAGTCCAGAAAAGCGAGCCACAAAATGAGTCAGGGAGGACCGAGGCAGGTGGTGCTGAGCTTGATGCGTCGTAGTCTCAGATGCTCACTTCACTTTGATGGACAGATGGAGATAAACATGTGTGCTCGAGTGTCTGGCTGAAAGATTTTGTGTCTCTCCAAAGAGAAAAACAAGTCCAATTTTCCCATTTTACTGTATAATGCTCATTCCTGGAATGTTTCGCTCAACTAACAGGTTCGCTCAGCATCCGCTGTTAACAGTAATGCAATGTGAAAGCATCTGCAAATTACTGCACATCTCCAAAATCCTGCAATGAAAGAAAAGTAGGTCACAACATGGCTTTCATCCACCACTGTGAATGTGGAAATGCTCCAAAGCTCAAGCAGATCAAGCAAGCCTCGAAACCTCACAAACGTACCACGTTTATGAATTATTGATTGATGTAGAGAAAAAAAAGGTGTAATGATTATTTAGAGCACCGTACGGATGACTACACTAGTTTCAGTTACACTTGTTTTGCAGGATAAAAGCCATATTTCTAAAAAAAAAAAAAAAAACAACTGCAATTTGCAGTTGTTTACACTGAAGGGTGTTTTGTGCACGTGGCATAATTGTAAAATCTAGTCTCACAACACAATCTCCACTTTTTTTATAGAATTTTTTTTAGCTCCAGAGAAAGTTCAGTTTCACTCCATGTCGAGCCATTTTGAACTGAATTGGTCATATGACCCCCCCCAAACTTATTATCGACATTTGTGAAAATATGAAAAAAGTTTTTGCATGACTTTTTTGTGATCGACTTAAATTTTGGAGAGTCTAAATGAGTCCACCTCATGGGAGCTCAAAAATATTTTAGTGATATCTGAGAGGTTCTTGTAATATGTAGGTGAATCCATTATCCGTTTTGTATTTCAACAGTCACGTTTTGCACATTTCTCGGGGTAATGGCGATGCACCTAATTACACTGTGACCTAGATTTTTCTTATTGCTCCAGTTCCAAGCTAATTTACATGATAACAGTCTGTCAATGACCCTACATGATGCTTTGGTTTTTTTTTCAATCTGTAATTGCAGCCATGTGTGTGATATTAACTGCAAGGTTATAAATGCGGTAATGCGCTATATATATATATGTATATATACATATATATATATATATGATTACAAACCGAATATTTGAAGACGTTAAATTTAATCTCTGCAGGAATTTTAGTGAGAATTCACTTGTCTGATGGACTACATAGTTGGTTCTGAAGCAAACACATCATAGAAACACCTGGCATCATCTCATCCTATTTAAGCTGGTAATGGAGATGCAAATTGACACTTGACTGAATGAGCGCAAAGGTAGCAATAAAATCACCCCAAAAACTCTATCAGTGCAGGATCTTCATTTGCTCTAACTTTGCACCCGACTGACTCCATCAGATTCAAACTGAAGCTATCGGGCGCAGCGGGCAGCAATTACCAGTGCAGTGTGTGAAGAGAAGCTCGTGTGTGCAGCTTCACTGTGAATCACATCAGAAGTAAGAGTACATTTCTCTTTTTTTAAAAAGAATAGTTCAACAATATGCCACCCAGAGAGGCTCGTTAGCTGTGAGCCAAAAGAGCTCTTCTCCTCGGCGTTCAACACGCTTCGCTTTCAGCACACGTCTTAAACACAATTTGACAGGAAGCATTTATAAAAGCCACAGCCTTTAGGAGACTGTACTGCTCTGCCTTGACCCAATAGCATGAGACAGCAGGGAAGAAAATCTACTCTTATTCAAAACCGGTTACGCTTTTCAACATTTACAGCACTTTGCGTTATGTTTCAGTCTGGGTTTGGAGTGGAATCTGAAAGCAGGGTGGTAAAATCATCAACACAGGAGTAGGAGGCATAAAATATAGGGCAATGACTGGGGTAAGTTACACAACGCGTTGACACCCGATGACTAACAGTGTCACCCCACACACACTCACACCTACGAGAGGGCTCTTCTCAGCATTTCATGTGGAGGACTCTTTGCATTTTCAGAAAATTATTTTTAAGCTGCAACATCTCATTTTCCCAGGTAAGCGTGCAATCATGTGGCCCGGGTGTTTTTAAAGAGGAGGCATTATGACAACTCTGTGTCAGAGGTGGACGAAACAAGCCAAGAAGGGCAAACTGCGTCATCGGAGCAGCAGAAGATGAACAATCCTGGTGACTGCTGCTGTGTCTCCTTAGGGCAGGAAAGGTTAACATTGAGCCTGGGATGGAGTTTTTTAATATATATAATAAAAAGACTTAATAAAAGAAGACTTCCTCCTCAATAGTAATAACCCAAATTCAAACAAAAAGTAATTCAAAATATGGTCTCTTAAGCAAACTTGCACATCATTCCACCGACATCTTCGTCTATCTTACTCATTTGAGAGGATAGAAAAGTAAAGTGACTCAATTTGTGTCACTTACAGTTAAGTTGTTTTTTTTCTCTCTTTTTTGATCTGGTTGTCCTTGTTTATCCTGGTTTTGCATGGGAGCTAAAATGAGGAGGATTTGGCACCGGTCGCCTCTCAAATCCATGACAGCGGCAAAGACACGACAGACTTTGAGATTAAGAGCGAGATCTAAAGTGAGTCATCATCGGCTATGAAGGAGCTGTGCTAATGTTCACACCTGTCGATGGAAAAAATAAAAAGATATAAAGATACGAGAAAATGAGCACTCTCACCCATACAGTACAGGCATAGAGAGCATGTAACTATGCAGCAGGGGGGACTGAGATAAAAATTCAGACTGTGCCTTTCCAACACATTTTTCATTTTTCGTCATGCCTTTGGAACCAAACAGGATGTGGCATGACTGATCACCCAACTGTCACACCGTTGAGCCCGATGCAGACTGACAAACCATCTGACTGCTGATGCTGACTCACGCTTGCACACATGCATTCAGGCTCTCTCTCTCTCTCTCTCTCAATCTCTCTCTCTCTCTCTCTTTCTCTCTCTCTCTCTCTCTCTCTCTCTCTCTCTCTCTCTCTCTCAGACACACACACACAAACAGAAAGTGGCAAAAAAAAGCTAAACCTCCCACAGTCTGAGATAACACCGAGGACATTATGTAGGTCAGAGACTATTAAGTTTGTTTGTGGATGATCAAAATGAAATGGACAAAACTGTAATGAAGAGGCGTGTTAACAGAGCCTGAAGACGGCTGGAGTGTATCTATTTATAAAGCAAGGACCGCGTCTGTCTATTTATCACAGACCTCAAGAATCATTGACTTCTCCTACAAAGCACACAGGAAAAGCACTGTGTGAAGATGTGTGAGTCAGGCTAGCAGATAAGAAAAAAGATAAATAAAAGACTGAAGTCTCATAAAAGACTGAAAGGAGCAGTAGCATTAAGCTGCAGCCAACAGGTCACAGACTGACATCAGTGTCATTAAATCAGATCACACTTCCTCATAGGTTGACAGAAGCAAGTAGGATGCAGTAGTTAAATTCATCCATTTTATTACACGTTTTGTACCCTAACGTCACAGGACACTCTCACACTCACACCTAAGACCAAATCCAGAGTCTCCGACTGACCTTAAACATGCAGTAGTTTATCAGTGTTATTAAGCCAATGTAAACAGGCAAAAGTCAAGGAGGCTGATTCAAGGTGGCTCACCAAGGTAAGTAACTGATAGTAATAAATAGTAGTAATACTATCTGTAGTAAAACAGATATTATGCTATTGCAATGTCATTCATTCTTTGAGTATTACTCACTTTTCTAACAATATTATTTTTGTTGTTGTTATTGTTGTTAACAAGGAATCACAATAGATGGAGACAAAAAGAAAGGGTGAAACGTGAAACGTTTAGACTTCCTCCCACTCCTTTTGAACATGTGCTGACTTTTTGCTGCCAAATTCAACTGGAAAACATCTGTTTTTTTTCTTTCAGTGGATTCAAATGCTTTAAAAATAAAAAGAGAAGTCAAGGAGGTAATTTCTAATATATAGAATAACATGCATGTCCACGTTTCTATGCTGTTGTTTATCCATCCAGCTTTTTGTCTTTAAAAAGCAACACATTCACATAACCTGTCGTTTCCGAGACAGCCCTTCCACAGACATCTTGCCAATGAGTCACAGCTAAAGAAATAGACTGATTCTGGAACAGGATGTATTAACCCACACCTTTTGAAGGGAGTCATTAGCTTTTTGAGCTGATAGCTGGAGAGCTTGTCACTCATTCACTTCCTGTTGACTCACCATTTCAGTGGGCTCCATGTTTTGATTGAAGAGGAGAGATAACATGTACTTCAATATTTCATTCCAAGCTATTTATTCTGCTAGTTATGTATGCTAATGTTGTGTTACTGATTGCGACAGAGTCATTCTGGTGAAATCCAACACCGCTTCATATCACAGGAAGCTGGTCACAACTTCAGACTATGAACAACTTTTAGGGAAAATAAGGGCATGAGAAGAACAAAATTAAAGGAATATTTGTCATAAATGTTGAAATGACCTAGAACTTTTTACCATCACGACTGTCGACAAATACATTTAACACCATTTACCCCCATCCTCACAACCCCCTTCATCTACTTATCACCTGAGCAGGTGTCACTCGATATCCATATTCTGAAGTCGAAGCTACTGAAAACCAGATATTACCATAATGCCCATGAGTCAATTTTCCAGGCGTTTTTATTTACCCATGCAGCTCACGTCCAGCACCAGTATGAATAATATGTCCGCATTTATTTGGGGATTTTCTTTTTGACTGAAGGAATAGTATTACCGTGATGTGTTTGTTATTGCACCCGAGAGAGACTTGCAATGTAATGAGACAGCTGAAATATTTGCAGGACTGAAGGATGTTAGTCTAATAAAATCCTGTGATGATCTGTTGCCTCCTAATCCCTTCTTGGTACAGACATGAAAGGTCAGTCCGTGATCATTCCTGCAAGGATTTGTCCAGTCCATCAAATTCTGCTTATTTTCAGGTTTTTTTTTTTATGTAAACTTTGCAACTCTTCTCACTGAGGCATCCTGTTATTATCCTATTCCCTTCGGTTCAGTATTACAACAACAGTCGCTACGTCTAACATACAAATGTAAAATTAAAACTAAAACTTGAGCAAAAACGCCATCTGAATCAAATCAAATTAATGAACCAGTTTAATGGTAGAAAGCAAAACTTTCACAATGCATCAGCCTGTTGTAGGTCCGCCAGCTGTTTTAATGCCAAACAGTAGACTGGTGGACTGATCCCGTGCATCACAATTCGGAGGAATACTGGGTGATAAGGTTAGTTCCAGATAGAATAACTCCTTAACTCCTAATAACTCCTCTTGTCTCTTTGTCTTCTATCTATCGTTCTCTTGAACTGGTATATTAGAGACAGCTCTTTTCATAGGGAGAGGATACCTGTTAGCTATGCTAACTAGATTCAGTTTAGAGTCAACTTACCTGAAATAAAGTGCTCATTGTACAGCCTGGAGTGCTCTGTAGGCGTACCGTGATCCCCTCTGATGGCAGCTATCCACTTCTGTCTCCTTTCTCTGTTTTTGGGAATGTCGAATAAAATGGGTGTCCATCTGCACTTGACTCCTGGGGCTCTGCTTAGTTTTGTTGAGCTCTGCCCTTTATAAGTTGTTTGCTGAAGTAAAGTGCCCTGAGATAATGTTGTTATGTACTGGCACTTAAAATACATGTTGATACAATACAAGTTGAAGTTCATGTGATACACTTCACATAAAAACTCATCTTTTACACACAGCTTAAAATGAGGATCTCAGAGCAAGATCTCTGCTGCACAACAACACTCCTAACGCTAGCGGAGCTGCCACGATAAGCACAAAAACAACAGTACCTGCCATTAGACGGCCTACTGTTGTTACTTGGTTTAACAGAAATAAAAGATAATCGTGAATCGTTTCTCGTGACTGTACCTCAACATCACTAAAACATTGCTCCAAATTAGCACCAACTCCCCTAGGGTAGGATTTGCTGCTTTGCAGACATTTTACATGCTCCATAAAGCTACATGACACATTACAGAAGAGGACAAATGAACACAGCTCCTTATAAGGAGTCACGATATCTGAAATAGCCACGTACAAAAATTAGTTTGAGGCAAGAACGTGGATTCAGTTTTGACACCATAAATTCTTCGTTGAACATCAGATTTTTCCATCTCACGGATGCCCAGTGAAGAAACAGATGTTGAAAACGGGTGCCACAAAACATTGCGGAGAATGCACACTGGAGTGAAAATAATTCCAAAGCAAAATGCAAGCCTTAAAAAAAATTGGGTTTTGCTTGTGCTTTGCCCTCTTGAATCACAATGTGCTTTAGAAACACGTGGAAAAAAAAGAAGCTTGATAAATAGAGGAAGATAGCATCTGTGCAACCTGCAGGACATGAGTTGAACAAGAATAGAAAGGCCCCTCATCTCCCATCCTCTGGAAGTGTTTATTTTTTTATACGTTTGGAATTGATTTGATTCAGTCACATGAGGGAAGGAAAAGCAGATGGGACAACATCAATGGCAATGTCTTCAGGTAACATTGTATTTCAGTCATAGCTTGTGGGTCATTTTCATTTGCTGGCAACTAATGAGCCTCTGTAGGTTCTGTAGACTGGTTTTATATTTCCAAAAGTTGATATTTCACTATTCAGGTACGGTAAGACCATTAGACACCGGATTAGGATGCAAAAAAGTTCTTAAAGCACCTTCTATTCTCCGGTCTAAGTGTAGCAGTTTTAGAGACACAGATGGTAATTGGTCATGTGATCCAGTCCCATGTTTGTAAATGAGAGTTTAAACTCAAACATTTTACCTAGATAAGTAAATAAATTGGGCTCTGCACTTATCATGGGTTTTTTTTTAGCTCCTACAGGTCACATGCATTTCTTTACAGCTTCATCCCCATTGATGTGACTCGTCAAGACAAAGTCTAAAAATAAGCATGACTTAAAATAGGCCACAGAATAATGTCACACACGTTGTTCTATTGGTGTATATGACAGGAAATCCCTCGTCCTAGTGTTTGGCAAACAATATCCCAGTGTGTTTATATGCATGCTGACTAAAATATGAGTGCACTGATAGCGGTTGCCAGGCCATGCATCCTGTCAGCCGATCAGTCAGTCAGACACACTAAAGTATGTTAAAACAAATACAAAAGTGATGACAGCACAGATGATCTCATTTTACAGTTTTAGATGGTCGTCTTTTGAATTAGTTTGATGGTTTTACTATAAGATGAAGTGTATTTCTGTTTTCTATTCGCCACGTTAGGAGTCCCTAAACATACCCAGCTGCTACATCAAAACACAGCCATAAAGATATTGTCATTTCTCCAGTCATCATTAAGTGATCGCTATTGGAGTCGCACTCCGGGCTGCACTGCACCGAGACTGTGAAGCAGCACTGACAGACTGGGAGGCCATTTGGAGTGTGCCCAAGCTCTGCGTCAACACCGTGTGACAGCCGGAGAGGAGAAGATTTTTACAGTGGCGACAGGAGGCTGTCATGACATGCATCAAGGCGGGAAAAAAACTGTAAACACTGTAAGAGAGGTTGTGGAAGATTATGAAAACGATTACATTTCAGTCTTTCAAATGATGGTGAGTGGATGCAATGTAATAGATGCTGCATGTTTCACTAATAACTACTTACACCCACTTGAGGCTACTGACAGGGTAAATTAGATAATAGTAGATTTTAATTAGAAATAGTTGTAGTTGATCCACTAGATGGATCAACTGAGCAACTGACAGTAAAATAATATACCAAGTTAATCAAGTAAAGTTGTAGTGGCAACCTTTTAGACAAAGTGACACTTTATCAGTGGGAGTCTGGCATGTTTGATGCTTGTGTTGTAGTCTTATTCCAGCGTTTTTTTTTTATTCAGCAAGATGTTACAAAACTTAAACAAAGCATGGCACGTGAGATAAACTCATTTGAACTCATCATCGCACCTGTGCTTCCTGCCCGTTTTAATTACACTCTCCGTCTCCCCACCGGCAAGCATTTTCACCATTTAGAGGAGCGACTGGAGTGTGAAATGAGAGTTCATTAAATTACTATTAAATTAACATTAAAGCGACCTCCCGTTCTATGGTTTCCTCGTATCATGAGGCTCTTCCATGCAACCAACAGCACGGCCCTCAGCCACTTCCTGTGGGAACAGATGTTGGGATAGAGTGATCCGGTAGCAGTGAAGGTTGATTCACACGTAAGGGAACATTTATATTTGGCATCTGTCAGATCTCAGCAGCATCAATCTGACAGGACGACAGTGTAGTCCACAGAAGTGTGGATGCAGACATGCAGGCCTCAGGGCCAAGACACAGGCCACTTTCCATCGTTATACAGAATAAGGGCCATTTACCCCTTCTCAAAACAAATATCCAAGAATCAATACTTGTATTCATTTAATGACTGCTGGTTTGCACAATGTGTGCCTGTATGTATATGGAACTGTTTCCCTTACTCCGTGGTAATCTCTTCCAGGTGGACACAAAAAAAAGGAAAATTATTTCTAATAAAGTCCTGCTTAAAACTCATTAATTTCCTTAGAAAGGTTTAAATCTTCCATGTGTCCGTGCCAGCAGCAGCCGTGGCTGCGGGCTTTGTGTTTTCGTGTCGTCCGTCCATCTGTCCGGTTCTTAGGGGAAAATTCCTCTTCTTCTTTCTTCGGATGCGATTTAGATTTTGATGGCCAAAGGTCACTGTGACCTCACAAAGCAACATTTCTGGCCATAATCTGAGAATATGACTGTCACACAAATGTCTCTCAGGACAAAATGACGATGACCTATCACAGCCAAAATGTTAAAGGTCGACCGCTTTCAGCACCAGGAGTGCAGCCTGTGAACCTTAATTAAAATGACTCTCTCTCTCTCTCTCTTTGAGTGTATGTGTCCACGTTTAAGCAGCGGTGATCGTACAGATCAGCTGTACCGCAGGGCGTAAGACACGTGAGAGGCATTCCCGGCACACAGTCACAATGCTACTTCAACAGAGGAGTAATTAAAGCAGGACACTGGACGTACAAAGACAGCGAAGGCTGAAGAGGTGAGGTGAGCAGAGTGAGCGAGTAGTGTAATCACAAGATGTATGGACAGCCTGCGTGGAGTGTTGGAGGATACATAGAGACAAACAGCTGTGAAATATTCACAAACAACAGTGGCCTTTTCTTAACACGTGAGCTGAACATTCGTTTCAATGCAGCGAGCGATGCCATCTGGTCGTCACCACCACAGGGCAGCTTGGCTGTCGATGGATATGGGACCAGACAACAATGTTTTTATTTTTATTATTTATTTTTTATTTTATTTTTTTCAAATAACTGTGGTCCAAAGTGCATAGAGGGTTTTCAATAGCTGCCATTTTTTCTGCCTATAATTTTCTTATGGTCCTATGTCCGAGTCACGTGACTCTGAGCCATGAGAACTAAAAACATGGTCGACATTTCTCTCCTTTTTAGTGTAAAATCCATATTTAGAGGAAATCCCTGCATAAAAATGTATTTTTTATCACATTTTCATTGATAAAAAAAACATTTCAGAATATTCGCTCTGGAAACGTACATGATCGTGTGCTTTCTCATTGTTGCAAAGATGTTTCTGGTATTTCCACTGTGGTTGCTAAGTGGTTGCTAAGGACGCTCTGACTCGGTTCTGACTCGTTTGTGGTTAAGCTGCATCTGTGGGATGTTGTGCCTCACATCGGTCTCAGGCGGACATTTATTTCCATAATCCATTACCTGGGTAGCTGGATGAAATCAATCAAACATGTTTTAAGGAGCAATTACCTGCCATACGTGTTCAAGATATTGATCTGTGCCCCTTACACACACTCAGACCTCTACATTTGGACTAGTTTGGGCAGGAAAAAATGCAGCAGTCATTATTGTAAGCCCTCTACATTTTTGCACACTGGACCAACATTGACAGGGTACATTTTTATGTACGGCTGGGTTGCTGGTGACCCTTTTCCAACAATGTAATTTTTTTTTTTTTCAAGCAAAACCAAGGACAAGAAAAAGCAATGTGCGGAGAGAAGGAAAAATCAACTTTTTGATGTCTTGAAATCTGCATCTTTCCGATATAAAAAATTGCCATATGTGTGAATGTTTGTGTCGACTACAAAAAGTAGTCAGACTACTTTTGCATATTCTAGTATCACAAAAGAGACACAGTAGCTGGGTGAACAGGACTGGTATATCTGATTTGAATCTCAATCTTGACTGAGGGCTTTTTTCATATTCTCCTCATGTCTGCATCAGTTTTCCCCAGGTACTCCACTCAGCGAAAAAAAAATGCATTGAATAAACACAGGGACAGAGAAAAAGATAATTGTTGCTGTTTTTACGCCCCACCTTTGAAACAGTTTGGCGAGATGCACATGGCTGCATATTCCCCACCTCTGTTTAAAGCCCAAAGGTGAGAAAACATGCCTGCAGGCTGGACCTGGTGGGACAGGACAATCCAACGAAGACTGTGAGCGGCTCTGATCGAAATTCCACATGGCTCGACTGCAGCCATTAGTGATCCATACAGCCCGGCAGAAAATACTCCCACAATGCTCAGCTCCACTCAGCTGCCTGTCAGGTAGCACAGAGGACTCTGCGGTGTGTATGGGGAATGTGTGGCGGTGGGACAGGGGGTTACAGCGTTCCCAGAGGAATATCGGAGTTCCACACTGTTGCCTAAGCTAACAAGGCGGGGAGAGTTGCAGCGACACGAGTCTCAGGGGAAATTTAGGAGCATCACGAGTCCCACTCCATCCTCTGGAACCCACGTTGACAAACGCAAGGCAGGATTCATTCTCAGACTGTTCCAGGCGATGCATCACATCTAATTGGGCACCAAGGACAGCTGAGGGCGATTCACAGCGTGCTGATATATACAGTCCACACTCTTCAATTTGCATAAGGAAAAGTAAGCCTGAATATATATTTGCATAAACTTTTTCTTTTTTAAAAAAAACTTATTTACAATTAACAGCAAATCACATTGTCTCAGCCTTGGAATCTGGTCTTTTTGACTCTCTCCTGCCCCAGCTGACCACAGTGGCTGCTAGCCAGTGCTAGACTGAAGTGGAGGAGAAACACTGGGGTGACACAGTGGTTTGGTGAAGCTAGGGCAAGAAGGTCCTCGGTTCGAATCCTACTCAGAGGGAGGGAGCGGCAGAGTGGAGTTTACATCTTCTCTCTGTGTCTGGTTTTCTCTCATATTGGGTGCATTAAGATCAACTTAGGACTTAGGACTAGGTCAACTTAGACCGCTGACCTCTCCGGGGTGTATTCCCTACATTCTACCTATGTGTGCTGGAGATTAGCACCAGCAGCACTACACATCTGAATGTCCCTGCAATCAGTTGCATCTGCTCAGTGAACAAATATTCACAACCCACTTGATACACTAATAAGCATTCCTGTCACCACCAGGTTTTCTAACCGTGTGCTAGTAATTGGTTCCAGAACATTCTGATATTGACCGACAACAGGAAGTCAGAATTCATGACACGTCCTGCAGTTTGATGAAGCTTTATTTATTCATAAGGTTGTCCTACCTTATAGAAAGGAACCACAGAAAGCAATTTAATCTAAATAAAGCAGGTTTTTTCGGAACCTTTTGATATTCGTTTTAGTTTAATTTCTGAGATAGCGACAGGCCGCTGACACTATCAGACGGTCCCTGCATTTTCCACGCTCTGCTTGCTGTTTATTCACTCTCAGATATCGCCTCCTTTCTCTACCCCCGTGCACTGATTTACATGCTCTGCCATCAGTGGTTGCCTGGATGTTACACTTCAACAGGCTGCCCTCTGCTGATTGGCTGCTGCTGCAGGAGGGCATGGACTCTCTCTCGGCAAAAACAGGAATAAAAGGCAGAGCGTGTGGAACCAGACACAGAGGAGCACCCAACGAGCAACTCTGAAGAGCTGTGACAGGAAACTGCAACTACGAGCTCCACAAAGCTGGGAGCTGAGGGAGAAGAGTCAGAGAGCTGCTGAGGGGAAGGTTTTCAAGGCAGAACTTTTTTTCCCCCCACCCAACGATTTTTCCCGCTTTGTTTGGTAATAACAGTAAGAGCAGCATGTCTCTGGAGGTGAAGGAGAAGACCCAGGTGCGTCTCGTGTTCCTGGGGGCGGCAGGGGTGGGCAAGACGGCCCTGATCCAACGTTTCCTCCAGGACACTTTCGAGCCCAAGCACCGGCGCACGGTGGAGGAGCTGCACAGCAAAGAGTACGACATCGGAGGGGTCAAGATCACGGTGGAGATCCTGGACACCAGTGGCAGCTACTCCTTCCCGGCCATGCGCAAGCTGTCCATCCAGAACAGCGACGCCTTCGCCCTGGTGTACGCCGTGGACGACCCCGAGTCCCTGGAGGCGGTCAAAAGCCTCCGGGACGAGATCCTGGAGATCAAGGAGGACAAGTACACGCCCATCGTGGTGGTGGGGAACAAGGTGGACCGGACGGAGGACAGGCAGGTGTCCAACGAGGACGTGCTGTCCACGGTGGAGATGGACTGGAACAACAGCTACTTGGAGGCGTCGGCCAAGGAGAACGCCAACGTGGTGGAGGTGTTCAAGGAGCTCCTGCAGCAGGCCAACCTGCCCAGCAGGCTCAGCCCGGCGCTGCGCAGACGCAGGGAGACCTTCCCCAAAGACACGTCCTTCAGGCCGCCCATGAACAAGACCAACAGCTGCATCCTGTCCTAACGGGGAGGAGAGGCAGCGACCTGCGCTGTCGGAGGGCGTGGGTGTGGCGACTCAGAGCTGCCGGACACGTAGAGCGAAGAGTGAAGAGGGGGGGGGGGGGGGGGGGGGGGGAATAAAAAAATAAAAGAGTGACTTCAGTGTGAAGTGAAGCGAATGTGGACCCACAGAGACAATTGAGGTTTCACAGCTGAGACTGATAAAAGATGAAAAAGAAAAGAAAAAACAAAGCCAGAAAAGGTTGAAATGCGTCGGGACTGAACGTTAAGTGCGAGGGAAAAAAACAGAAGAAGGATGCATTCATTACTCAGTTGATAAATTGATGTAATGTTGTTGCTGCTTATTAGGTGACCTGCTGCTGGTGTTTAGATCGATGTGTGACTTTGGATTTTTTAATGAAATGCGTCACCTGCGTCGAGGTGTTGAGACTGTTGGCATCACATTGTTTACGGAGAGAAAGTGTAAATAGGGGTCTGTGTTTCATGTAAACTGATTTAATTCAATAATCCATCTGTAGCACACAATGTTAACAATTCAGTGTATTCAAATAACAGTTTTTGCCACCACGCATGACATTACGTTTAAAGAAAAGGAAATGGTAAAAAGAGAAACGCAAATGTAAACTGTAAATGCACTTTTCATTTTTAAATGGTCGTGAGAAATTTACATTCTTTTGATGTTTGTTTTTTTTAATATTTTTTTTTTACCATGACAAAATCTCACAATGTCACTGTTGCTGTTTTTTTTTGACAAACGTAAATGGAACGTGGATCTAAATGTCTAATAAAAGCACAAATTAACAAATAAAGAGATGTGTGACACTGTTGTTGATTTTGCCTGAGCACAAGAAGAAACTTGATGGTCCATGCGAGAAATTATGTCATGAAGGCGAACAAGCAAGTCACGTCTGAGATGTCAAAGAATAAATCCAGACACGTACAGTGTGGACAGTTGAGGCAGGACAGTTGTATATACTGCTGAAATCCTGCTTTCCGTTAGATCCATTTTCATAACAGTGGAAGTTAGGATTAACTGGACTGGAGGTCTGTGACCGGGCGTGAGAACAGTCCTTCACACAACACAAATATTGACACGCACCGTCAGACGTGAGAGGCTAAAACTGTCAAACGCACCAAGTCAGTTTTCAGCTCTGTTTAAAAACGCATTCATTTTAGAGCCTCGACACCTCTCGCATCGTTTCACCCAAAAAATGTGACAAAGTTAGTCTATTTTTACAGTCTTTTTTTTTTTTCCTCTGTTGGTCCTCGGGTCTCAAAAAAAAAATATTCTAGGATCTTTGTTGCCATCTGCTGATTTGAGACACACATCGCACTCACTGAAACCAGTGAAATGCACAAATCTTTGAGACTGTCCATTGCATGTTATTAACAGAGCATTTTACCAGTGTTTTTTTGTTTTTTTTTCCTTCTTGGCTTCCCCGTTCATGATGCATGGGAGTGTTACTCCTCCTCAAACCTTATAACAGCCCAATAAATATGGATCATCAAAGTGTCATCATCAGTCCGGGCTGATAGCAGGTGCACAATGAAGCTGGGCTAAACAAGAGAACAGAGAGAGTGTGGACTCTGGACCTGAGGATGGACAGGCAAAATTTAGACCAAATAACCTGAAATTCATCAAAAAAAAAATAATGTGAATAGTGAACTGCAGTTCAGCCGGTGGACAGAATGAACCATTGTGCAGTTCCTGAAATAGACGTGCATGGTTCCCCTAAACGCACCCTGTCGAGCAGAGACTGTTGACATGCTACGGGCAGAGTCCCCCTCCCACCTCCAAACAAATACACACACACACACACACAGAGACACGCTCTCCATCAGATTAGACTGAACCAAGTTTCCTGTTTTAATTTGAGGAAGTGGCCGGGTAAACTGTTGCTGGCAGTTCCTCTTTCAGTCCACATTTAAAAACACTCTTCCGTAGTCGCTCTTGTTCATTTGCAAAGGGAGGGAGGCCTCGCAGCTTCACTTGTCATGCAGGTGTGTGGACTTGTCATCTCACAACACAGTCGTAATTCGACTGGGATTTTTGTTAACCGAAGGCTTCTGGATTTTTACGTACGCTGCCGGTATATTCATGTTAATTTTATTGGACATTCTTAGGGTTAGGACTCCTAGGGTTAGGACTTTTTTATGTTTTGTTTTCCAAATGTCTTCGCCCCTGGACTTGGTCAAAGCTCCTCAGCAGATTGAAGCGACTCTGAGGCGTTTGGAACAAGTTCAGGGTCCTGGACAGAACGCGCCACATTGTTTGACAGAACGCGATTTGTGTGTTTCATCCAATATTGTACTTTAATGGTTCCTTTTTTTTTTTTTTTTACCCCCCCCCGGTTCTTCTGTAGTCGGCTCAAAATATCTTGCAGAACGTGTCACATGAATAGATTTGGTCAGAGCTAGAGGCTCCAGGAGTCACGGGTCACTATGAGAAGGCCTAGTAAGTCACATATTCCAACGATATACACTAAGAGATGAGAATCACTGGAATAAGGGAGTACAGGCCACGTCAGTTTGTTGCAGTTTTATTCATTTTTAGTCGTTTTAGGAGGCTGAGGATGTCGCACAGACAGGAATCCAATCCCTGCAGCCTCCTCATATCAGATCCCGCCTCACGCTGTGCTGCTACAGTAAGAGCTGAGTGGATCTCCGAGGCTCAGCCTGGAAGCGGGCAGTGCAGCGTGGGATCACGTAGGCGTCTGTGCTTCACCGGGCAGGAGGCCTCAGCTCGGACTGAAACCAATACCGAGAGTTTGGGTTCAGGCGTGAAGCCGCAGGACTGTACTGTACGTGTCTGGCATTGGAGAAATGCAAACCATACAAATGCCACCCCCACCCCACCCCCCTCTCTCCCACACACACACACACACAAGCTGTGCTCCTCCATTCATCCACTTGTCCGACTACATCTAAGCATCTGCCACGAAGAAGAAGAAGAAGCTTTAGGGAGAATGTTGCTCAGCCGTGAAGATTTTTTTTTATTGGTCATCGTCTGCATGGAAACATATATTAAGTCAGTTGAAACTGTTTCAATTCATCGGAGCAGTCCCACTGTGTAACACATAAGAGAAATAAAGCAGAGCTTGGTTTTTTTTTTGGTCACTTCGTAACATGCAACAAATGTGGTACAACCACGTTCATCGTCAGCAAAAAAAAAAAGACAGAAAGGTGCGACTAGTTCAGGCAGAGACCGCAGTAAACTTGATTCCTGGGCATCGGTGTGTGTGTGCTTGGTAACGTTTGCTCTGTGTGTGCAGGAATGTGAATGCACGGTGCCTCAGTCGTCCACAGCGATGTTGCGGAACAGATAGGCCATGGACTCCCCGTTGTGGATGCGTCGGATGGCTTCTGCCAGAATCATACTGACGTCCACCGTTTTGATTTTGGGACACTGCAGCTTCTGCAGCTCGTGAGGGACGGTGTTGGTCACCACCACCTGCAGGGTCGACACACACGAGCAGCCTTAAAAAGAGACATACCTTAAAAAACGACTGAATCTCTGCATATCCTGACATGGGAGGAAAGGTTCAAGAGTGCAGAAACGCTCAGAAAATGCAGCACAGTTTGTCTAAAATGTATTGTAATGTATGAGAGAGAGAGAGAGAGAGTGTGTGTGTGTGTGTGTGTGTGTGTGTGTGTGTGTGTGTGTGTGTGTGTGTGTGTGTGTGTGTGTATGAAACGCCTTTTTAGTGAGGCGGTTCTGTGGGGAAGCGCTTCGCTTCGTCCTGGTGTTTGCATTTGTAAATCAGCAGAACAAGTTCAGCCTGTTAGTATTTCCAGAACTGGCAAGTTGCAGTGTTAGATGAACGTTTTGAGTCCCTTGTGACTGAATAATTTTTTGAGTCTCTAACCAGAGGACCCGTTGAAGTATAGTTTATCTGCCTTTGACGCACTGTCCATTTTACAGCTGTAACGCTTGAAGTTTCCCTGTTGTGGGATGAATGAAGGCATATTCTATTCTGCTCTCTTGTTGATGAAATGAAAAGAACACTGTGTGACTACGTGTGTCAAGAATAAATCCAATTAAAATTACCATAAAATGTTGTACAAGAGATGTTTTAAGTTGTTTCTCCTGCTTCACATCTCCGCATATATTAGTCGAGGTTTTAAGAGTAAAGAAAGTCTTGTGAAGAGCACATTAATAAGTAAGGAGGAATACATCAAAACTCCACCACCTGAGGTGGATCTGGTTGACAGCAATGCTTCTGCCTGTTCGTCTTTGCTTAAACCCACAGAACTTGTTTCGTGGAGGTAGTGAGGTAGATGTGGATGATGTTTTGTTTAAGTGTTTTACCTCATCGATCGCAGACTCCTCAATGAGTCTCGGTGCCTCAGCGGACAGCAGGCCGTGTGTGGCCATGATGTAGATCTTGTAGGCGCCCCTCTCCTTCAGGATCTCTGCCGCCGCGACAAAGTCCTCCACATCATCTATGATGTCATCCTGAGAGAGAGACAGAGACAGAGAGAGACAGAGACAGAGAGAGATGTAACATGGTAAAGTGAGAAGGGAGTGCGAGTGGGGAACATTTCAGTGTTTTGCTGTCAGTGTGTTGATGTGATGTTGTTGATGTGACATTTCAGAGCCGAGATGGTGCGACTAATGTCAATCTGATTAAGAACATCACGAGAACTACTTGGCTTCACTCTTTCATGTGGATGGAGGGGTGGGCGGGGGTGGGTGGGTGGGGGGTTTCCCACGTCAATAGAAATATCACTATGTTGATTGTTTTTGCTGAAATAACCCACATCCCACACACAAATGAGCTTTGTCTCTGATTTGTGTGGTTTTGGTTGTTTTAGCAAAGGAAAGGGTGATAATGGGTTAAATTGATGGGCAACACCCAGAAAGAATTATTAGAAAAACTACTGACAACAGCAATGGTAATTATTGTCGATGGTATGTTATAGATAACAAAAACACCTAAAGCACATATGTAATAGTTATATCATTCATGTAACATTATTGTTTCACTTTTGACAATGTTATATTTTTAGAAATGTATTGATAGTAATATACATAATGTATAAAGATAATAATTCCTATGAATAATGTATGTAGATGTATAGATGGCATTAGATAAAATATACTAAATACTTCTATTTACATAATTGAAAGCGCAATTTTAGACTTCTCCATCTTGCATGTCTGCTTGTTTACTATATGCCACAGTTGGGTCAGCCTCGCAAATTGCACATGGACAGACAACTCTATAATCTTCAACAAAACTCTTGATCTGTTCTACTCGAGTTCCACTCGTCAAAATCGTCGAGCTCTTACAACAATGATGGCGATTCTGCCTCCGACGTCTCCGACAACAGTGATGGGCGGCTTCTCCTTCGCCATCATGACTGAAAGACACAGATCGAGAAACGTTACAGCCGGGGACGAGAGAAACGAGGTGGAATCTGTAAACCTCACCTGGGAGGAGCTATTTCTGAGGTGAGTTGAGGGAGATTCAGAGAGAGAGAGAGAGAGAGAGAGGGAGAGGCAGAGATCTAGGTTAAAAAGATCATGCAGGGCAGCTCCACATCGGCATGCTTCCAGCTACCACAGAGCTAATCCAATCTCTGCCGGCCACTGAAGATGATCTCTGGGATAAATCTGTGCTGCTGCTGCCCGAGCCGAGGTCGTTAATTTACGTGCAGTAACGGCATGCCACTGTTTTTGGGAATGTGCGGTAGATGGAGGAGCAGGTGTAGATCAGGGCGTCTTTCAAATAGGAACAAAAACAAAATGAGACTGAGATTGATCATTATCTGTGATAGAACCAAACACTTTGAACAGGGTTATAAACCTGCTGCTGCTTGAAGGGAACAGTCGATCCAGGTCCAGGAATCCCATCATGCCCCACACACACACATACACGAACCCAAATCCATCAAATTTTTTTTTTTTATACAATCCATGGGAAAAACAAGCAAGTTTCTGAGCCCACGTCATGTCAAGCAATCAGATGCAAACCAGAACGAGCAGAAATGTTGACCTTGCATAGGAAAACTCAGGCAAGGATATTAATACGTGATTACTCTGACCTCAGAATACTAACGAGCACTGGGGTTTTCTGTTATTCGTCATCCTGTTACCTCAGTGCAGTTAGAGGGTTAATTTTAGATCCATTACATTTCACATTCTGTTCACATCTGCGGTGACAAAGATGAGTCAAATCACTCGCAGGTTTGCAAAATATACTGTATATATATATATCATTTCAACCTGAGAGGATGAGACTGAAGGCTTCCAACTAGATATCATGTCTTTTTTTCACCGTTTCATTTTCAATTTCCTAACAAAATGACCTTTAGTCGGCTGGGAATAGAAAAAAGTGACGTGTGCCCTAAATTCCTCATAACGGTGGCCTCACGCTGGGAGGTGAGCGCTTCACACACCAGGGTCAGTGTGTGAGATGCCTGAAGTCAGTCAGAAGGCCATCAATAAACAAGGCGGTTTTGATTCAACTCAAAAGCACGCAACTAAAATAAAGCAGGCTGATGGTTTGGCTGCATGTGCACACGCACGTGCACAAACAAACACACACACAGACCTGCAGCCTGGTGAAATTATTCTACACATGGTGGGTGACATTAAGCATAATGTTTTTTGGACCAATTGTTCCTATGCTCTCGCTAAAAAACATGGTGAATTAAGACTGACTGAGTAATAAGGACTGAGGGTGTTCTAGTTTCTACCACAATGGTTCCAGTGCTGGTTCGATTTGCAAACCAGTTGCTTTTTTTCCCAATGTGAGCCCCATCAGTCTCATCACCACGTAGGTCAGTTATGTCTACGGATGCACTACTGATAGTTATCATTGGGCCCAGACTGGCCAAACGGCCTCATACCGATAACGAAACTTTGTGCTATAATGATTTCGCTGCCGCTGTCGCGTGCATGACGTCACGACGTCGACGCGTCACATAAACAGATCGCCGCTATCGCTAGCGGGGTCCTTCTTACGGTTTCCACCGAATAAACTTGACAGCGAGTCGAAGTTCTGAGAGCAAGCAAGAAACGACACATCTAGT
The DNA here is from genome assembly GCA_029224185.1 of Karalla daura. NCBI lineage: Eukaryota > Metazoa > Chordata > Actinopteri > Chaetodontiformes > Leiognathidae > Karalla > Karalla daura. Next base: position 11,465,598 of record CM055189.1, on the reverse strand, counting down.
CTCTGGGGGTTTCCTCGTCGAAATCACGGCTCATGCAAACAATATGAGAACGCTAACGCTAATGCTAACGCTAAAGCCAACATCTGGATCACACAGCCCGATATTGCCTCTTACATTATTTTGTTTCTTTATTTTGAGGGCGAGCTGTGGAGTTTAATTGATCTTTACTCACTACATCTTTATTCACCTCAGGTGAGGGTATGAATTATAAAACAATGTTATCAACTGTGAGAAGCAGGATGTTATCAGGAAAAAAAAAAACATTGTAAGAGACCTGTGTGTGTGTGTGTGTTCCTGTCAGGGTGTATAGGAAGGAAGGAATGAATGAATGAATGAATGAATGAATGTGATCTAAACTTCTGAACATCCAGACATGAAATGAAGTGGAAGTCCTCAGTAACCCATTCCATCACACCATGCAGGTGACACACAGACAAATCGAGAACGGGAAGCACAAGCGTCGTGATCATACTTGGGAGCTCTATCCCAGGGAATGGGACATGTTGTCTGCTGCCTGCGTTGGCAAAAGACAGGATGGCACAGAAAATATTACACACCCAGGGAGACAATGCAACAAAGAGGCAAAACATTGCAGGGGATCGATACAGATAAAAAAAACAAAACGCGTCTCAGACCTAGATGGGGGCTGAGGGTAATGGGGATGTAAATTCAGCTGGAAACCAAAAAAAAAAGAATGGATGGAACAAAATGAGACGAGGGGAGGGAAATAAAACAAGGCGAGGAGGTGGAGAAAGAGGCGTCACTGTCTGCAGTATTTCACAGCACGGTACGACAACGCCTGTGGCGGCGCTGACATGGAACAGGCCGAGAAATCCACCTCGCCGTGGCTATTGCCCGCGTCTTTCTCTGGCGATTATATTCAGAGTTGGGAGAAGACAAAGGTCAGTCCTGTTAATCAGGGCTCACTCAGAAGCATTAGGAGGTGCTGGAGATTGAAGCAGGAAGTAATGGCATCGCACTCAGTGCAGTTCAGGTGGAGGTTTAAGGTTAACGACACTGAAGGTGCGTTTCCATCACCCCCTAGAAATGCCTGCATATCGCAATAAAAGACTGTTTTGAGAGGTGTTGTAAAACCGTGAACATCAGTGACAGATTTTGATATTTTCAATATTGAAGTTTATCTTAAATGTGTAATGGAAACACCATTTTTCATTCCACTGAACATAAACCAGGGGATCACTTTTCTTCAAACGAGATGGCACGGTAAGAGCGAGACTGAACTTTTCAAATGGAGAAGGGAAGAAAAACTTTGGGACGTCCCGGGAACAGACTCTACGAGTATTACGACTCAAAGTTACGATGGTACTCGAGCAAAGTTTTTCACGTCACTTTCATTTCAGGAAAAAAACTGGAACGGAAACGCACCTTCTGTGCCGACAGGAGACAGGCGTCACATCTTGTCAGCATCATATCAGTGTCAGAGGCTCGATGGCCCGTCATGCCGTTACAAGTCTACGTGAGTGACCGCCACTAGTTACGGTGTAGAGGAAAACAGAAGGGAGCAGCGTGCTGCCGAGCGTCTTACATGGCAGCTCCAGTCCGGTGTGTCCTGTGGTGGTGCGTGACAGGGGTGGGGACTGGCGTCCGTCGGCCATGTCCGACTCCGAGTGATGGGCCTCCCCGTGCATCACTGCCAGGCCCAGCCGCAGCCTCTCGGCGTAGGACTGAGCTCTGAGACAGACACACACACACAAGGACGACCGCATTGATCATGTGAAACGTTTTAGACAAAGTGCGGGAGAAGCGCCAGTGTTAATGACAGCCACTAGAGGGCTGAGGTCATGGTGTTACCGCTTGGCAGCAGACGGGGACTTGGCAACAATGATGGCGTTCCTGTAGTCTGGGATCTGAAGGGAGAGAGAGAGAGAGAGAGAGAGATGTCCTTTTGATTAACGACAGTTTTGTCTCTCATAAGTAGAAATCGCCGAAACACAAGTCAGGAACAGAGGAGCCTCACCTCCTCTTGGATGTACTGGATGAGGAAGGGCGAAGCTCTCAGATTGTCCACTGGGAAGTTGAAGAAGCCCTGGATTTCTTTCTGGTGGAGGTCCATGGTGATAATGTGAGTGAGCCCTGCAAAAACAAAGACATACACGTCAGACAAAGCGGTAAAACAAAGTTCAGCAGTCTGAAATGCCAAAATGTGACAACCTGATTTATTTGATGTGATCATTAGAACAACAATATCTTGAAATTCACACAGTTGTTTCCATTGAGCTGCACGGCTTTTATAGCCTTGTAGATAACAGACAACAACTATCTTTATGGCAGTATGAGCAAATAAATCTTCCACATATGCAAACCCCTGTGTGTGTCCACGGATCAGAACAAACAGCAGCAATCACCAAAAGCCTGCACAGACTCCATCTGCTTTTGCTGCACAGTCCGTACGAGGGAAGCTGCGGGTCGGCCGACTTCACCAAACGGATCAATAATTAACGTCGGTCCTACAACAACAACAACACCGCGCCGGCCCGTACCGGCTTTGGCGAGCATGGATGCCAGCAGCTTGCAGACGATGGAGCCTCTCTTCCTCATCTTGCACTGCTTGCTGTAAGGGAAGTAGGGAATGACGCCGATGATGTTCTTGGCACAGGAGGTCTTGAGGGCGTACGCCATAACCAGCAGCTCCATGACGGCCGTGTTGACATCTCTGAGGAAAACATGTATAAAGCCATATTGAAACAAGCACTGTGGAACCAGTCTGATCCTCAAGAATTCACTAGACTCTAACCTAACAGGATCCCAAAGTGACGGGTTGCTGCAGTTTAACTGTCGAGTTGCGACAAAAGAGATGCTTAAGATTTTGCAGCACTTTAAATACAGGGTTTGCTGAGTGGGTTTCCTGCTGGCTGGAACACAAAAATATGCAACTGCAGTGAGATCTCCACGCACAGCTGTAATAGCTGCCATTTCAACGAGAGGAGCCGCTTCGCTTTCAGAGGAGATGTTGCTGTAAGGGGACACTGTGTGCAGCCATTGTGGCCTCTGACAGTTTGCAGAAAACAAGAGAGCCCGGGCAGGCAGGTCGATGGACCCCTGCTGGACCCACACAGACAAACAAACACACACACACACACACACACACACACACACACACACACACACACACACACACACACACACACTACAGGAATGTGTAAAAATGTGTTGTCCACTCCTGAGAGCTATGTTCCTGTTTTTTTTACAGTTAAGCCCGGTCACTGGAAATAAATGATTAACAGCGACAAACAGACAACCCGATGGGGTTCAAGTTCTAATACCCATGAGAAGCGTCGACTCGCTCTGTATGACCCCCCCAGCTCACAGACTAATGGCTGGCTATTGGATTCTTCAATAGAAAAAAAAGAAACGGACGCACCAGGGTCACAGTCCACACGGTCAACATGTTTTGACTGTCTGGCTGACCCATTTCAGTTCAGCTGCCGCAATATGAACGAGCTGCCGCAGCTTCTGGGAATACCACGGTACATCAGATGGCGTTAACACTGCTTTGTGGCACAACTACAACACTGAAAACGTGTCAAATGTCAAGAGTTTGGCACGCGAGCCAGTGGTTTTTACATACGTAAACAGACGTGTTCCTCCCGTCTCACCTGGGAATGGTCTGGATGATAAAGATGTCTTGTCCCCGGACAGACTCTTTCACGTCCACTCTCGTCTCTGGAAAAAAAACAAAAACAAAACAAAAAGCACAGTTTGGCTTCACGAGCAAAGTTAGGGGACGTGAGGGCGAGATTACAGAAACTGTCGGTCTCACCTCTGTTTGACTCTTGATAAACCACCGACTTTCCCAATTCCACACCCAAGCGCCTGGAGAGGGGAAATCGGCACAGAGTTAAAGAGCAAACACGTGATTTTGAGAAACTGCAGCGTTCATTTCTGCCACACTTAACACATCAAGTACAAGGAAAATGCAGCTGGAATGTAAACACGCCACAACTTCAAATGCCTGCGTGTCTATTAAAAGGCAACTTAAGTGACTGTGAACACACTCTGGCAAAGGTCGCGAACGGTGTGCAAATCCACCAGCGGTTTGAAAGGGTAGAAATGTCAAAACGTCAACACTACAAAAGCAGCTGGTGCAAGCATTAATTGAAGTGAAGTGAAGTGCACATGTGGGGCAGAACAGTCCCAGTGCATCAAGTCAAACAAGCCCGGGCAGGACGGCGACGATGATGATGACGAAGGCAGCCGAGCCCGGAGCACCAAACTGTGCTGTTAAGTTCAAACTCGGACCGCCACATGACACCGTCAATAGTGAAAACAAAACGAACTCGATGACTCTTTGAGGCTGTGCGAGGGGCCGAAGGCTCGGCCTGACAGGTGCCGGTGGCGTCGCCCCGCTTACGTCAGGGTTTGACGCGATGCCACCGCGCAAACAAACAAAAAGGAGAATCAAAGAGGGGGAGCCGATAACGAAGCAGGATCTGAACTCAATAACCCTGCTCGCAGCCACATGAAAAGCTTTCTGTCCATGCGTAGCTGGCAAAACGGAGGTCTGGTGCTCCGGGAGGTTACACACAGATCAGTCACTGTGTGCACCTCTGTTTATTAACATCTCCAGCGTGCTATTTGACCTTTGCTCCACAGGAAAAAGTCTGTTCGGCTCCAGAGGGGCACTGAAATCCCCCTAATAATCTACTGCCCTGTTGCCAAACAGTGAAAACTGAGAAAGCCAAGTCGTTTTTTGTTTTTTTTTTCCACCATGTGAGCCATTCAACCTCTGCTTGGCTGCCTGACAAGTCTGCAGGGCTGGGTAAAAAAAGGAAAAAAAACATGGCGGCTCCCTGATTTGAGCAGGCCAACAACAAAAGACACTGCTGTGTGCAGAGATCTCAGTCAGTCATTTTCGCAGGGATGACACACTGACATTTCCCATCTATCCCAGCTTGACTTGTTTGATTAATATTAATCAGTGCCTGGTAATTCTCTAAGGAGCTCTGTTTACACTCATCACAGAGCACTGTCTGCACAACACACTCCTTTGATCACAATTACTTTGAGTGACAGGTCCAACACCAGATCTATAAACCAGATTAGTGACAATCAAAAAAAAAAAAAAACACAGACCTGCACGTGCACATCATTTGTGTGTCATCTACATGCCCTGACACTTTTCAGTAAAATAGGATCAGTGCTTGGATAAATCTATACAATTTCCAAGAATATATGGGCAATACACTTTCTCACAATGTGACAGTCAACCTAATGACCAGCCTCGTTTGTAAAGGTATTAAAGTTGCAGTCACAGATTAAATGTCAGAAAATTCACACTTTATAAAACATCAGTGGGATAAACATGCACGTAATCCAACACGCATTGTTTAGTCCCTAAAAATAAGACATGAACTTCAATAACAAGTGCACATTAAGACTTGGCTTTATTTTTGCAGCTTTCGGAGAATTCTGTCCATTAATCGAACATGTCATGCAGTGTGTTGTGCGACCATATGCTTCATATATGCCATCAGTTATGTGTCATGTATTGGCTCCAATTAACACACGAAACACCTGTAATAATACCAACACCGTTAATACCAGGGGTCTAATCCAGTATGTATAAGCTTGAAATTACATCTATCATTGATATGTGTGTGAGTGTGTGTATGTGGCTGAACCTCACAACTTACTCTGTGATCTGCTTGGCCAACTCGGTGCAGGCGTTGCTGGAGTTTGCAGAGAAAACACGGTATCCACTTCTTGAAATATTCATCTTGGTGTAACCGTACGACAGCTTTGGAGAGTGAGACACCAGAGACTTGTGACCCCCAAAACGTCTAATAGGCATGTTTCTGTGGAGCCAATGTGCTGTGTGATCACGTTTTTTTTTCCTCCCTACAAAAATGAAAAGCAGCTCCAGTCCTAGCGGTTTAAGCCTCAGAATAAGCAGCACAGCCTATAACAACACAGAGCACATGCTCCACATGGGGACAGCAAGTCAACCACAAAACTGCACCAGAGGAGGAAAAAAAAGACTGAGAATAAAACCGAAGCTGGATGAGAAGCTTCAGTTGTTTCCACACGGGTTTCCGACTCTTTACCGTCCCCCACCCTCACACACACACACGCCGGTGTTAAGTGATCATGAAGACGGAAAGAAAATGTCCTGAAAAACTTGTACAACACTTGGATAGACTCTCAAACTCTGCATTCAAATGTGCCGTGAACTTCGCAGCAATGCGGTCGCAACGGGATGGAAAAACGCCACGAGCTGACGTTCATTGGGTGGAAGAGGGGAAGGAGTGACGTAGGGGCCGACCAATCACACGCTGAGACGAAATTATGTGGGGCGGGAAATGTGAAATACTGACCAATCAATGCGTTTGACTGTGTGTGACGTAATATTAAAGCGCAAAGGCAGAAAATGTGGTAGGGAGTTTTTTTTTCTGTAGGGTTGCTTTGGGATGTGCAAAATAAACACAAGGCAATGAATCTTTTCAGTCAGCTATGTTGAGCCCACCAGGGGAAAATGAACTCCTTTGTAAGCAGCACTTAAACTTTGGAAATAACTGTTAAAAACAATAATAGATTTGTTGTTAAAAAAATAGGGTAAGACTTAAATCTATCTGGACATTTGGGGCTTGTCAAAATGGGCAATTACTTGCAAAAATCTTACCTAAAATCTTAAATATGACACACTGTAAAGTGTGTGGTGGAGCACTACTTAGTCAATCACCTACTTTCCTGTCCTCTTAATCTTAATCCACACCAGTTGATAAAGTCATTGGTGACTCCAGGTCATCGGGGGTCATCTGTGTTGCCCGAGAACTTCTTGAGATGGCAGGAGTTGGTGGTGCACACAGTGAACGCAGTCTTCTTTTTTTTAAGTAAATGGCATGTTATAATTGCAACCTCATGCACTTATTTGTAGTCGTGAGGTGAACAATAGTCATGTTTAAGATTAATTCACCTTTTATCAGGCTGAAGTGCGATATGCTGCATGACAGGCGTGGACCTTCTCAAATCTACTCAAACGTTAGCTGCTAAAATTTCCTCCTTCTTCTTTTCTTTAAAGTTAGACTCCTTAGTCATTGTGAATATGGGAATTTTGATTCACCAATGAGCTCTGTCAGGGTTTTGGAGGTTCCTGGAAAGGCATGACAGCATAGCATGGTATGACGGGAACAGGTGGTAGCTCATTGCTTTTCTCAAGGAATGTTTGGTACTCTTTCTGAAGGGTCCAACCTGGGCTAAAAGTTGTATAAATGTGATAAATGTGTTCTTATGTAGAAGATAACTGTAATTTACAACTGTAGGCTTCAAAACAACAACAAAAAAAACAATAAAACCAACACAGTTTACTGATTTATATTTTATTCTATTAAAAGTTGAAATACTTTTGTATTTAACAGGAAAGGAGCAAAACATGCTACCCAAACTGCCATGTCTATCTGATACAGATCTACTGAAGTCAGATCTACTGTATCTCTGATTACCATCTGTGCAGGCCAGCTAATGAGGCCCTAACATCCCTCCTCAGATGGGAGACACCTATGACTGGGTGCATTATAAAGGATTCCTACTGAACTTCTACTGGCTGACACAGTGATATCTTGTCATCTCCGTAGTCTCTGACATACCAAAGACAACTGAGTTTGACATTGTACAATCTAGAAAAAACCTAGAAACAGGTACACATCCCCCACACTGCCACAGAGCCTGCCGGTATCCCAGCATTCAGGCATTTTGTGACACAGCTGGTATATCAAAGCGGGCGTATATCAAAACACACCCAAATCTGGGGCTGCAGGCGGATTTACATAGAAGCTAACCAAAAGACAGCTGTGAAAAGCACATCTGAAGAACCCCTTTGATGCTAAAAAAAAACTGCATCCTAACTTTTAAAATTAACTTCTATTCATTTTTCTCAGTTGTTTTCATTGTGTAGCCACAAAAAAAATGTTGTCCATACACCAACCTGGAAGACCTGGTCCTCTGTCTGGCTCAATGGGTCACTACACATAAAACATTGGAACATCTGTTTTCCTATTCTAAGCTGACACTCTACTACAGTACCTGTGGTGCTATTGAAATCCTCCAGCCTTTTGCAGAACTGTCTGGAACAGCTGCGAAGCTGATTTAGACAAAGCACCTGCGAACCCTTACTCGCCCTTTATCTCTTAGATCTGATTTTGTTTGGTGATTTAACAGGCCAGTGCCTGCCCTAAAAGAAGACGTTGCACTTTTACCCTTCTGGTTTCCTGGTTTCTCTCCTTTTTTTAGAAGAGTCAACCAAATTACGTTCACTCCAATTTTTCATCCTGTGATTTTTTTTTCTTTGAGGACAGAATTAAATGGAGATCATACAATGTTCCTCTGTCAGCTCTTCAGCACCTTCTCTTTCAGCAGGTCCAGGATGACCTGCCTCTCCTGGCTCTCCAGCTCAAACCTCCGTTCTCTCTCTTTTCTTTCGGCTCCCAGACGCTCCCTCTCTAGTGCAATCTTACCTGAGAGCACAAAGAGACAAAGAAGAACTATAACAACTATAACTATAAACAGTCTGCATTATAGACACACGTAATAACGATCATAACACATCATACATCACATACACACTATTATGTACAATTACTTCTGATGCAAATATCTCAGATTTGTTAAATGTTTATGTGAGTAATTCAGTTCAGAGAGGATTAAAGAAAACCGTACTCCTTTGAATCTCTAGCTCCTCCCTGCGTAGCGCTAGTTCCTCCTCTCGCAGCCGCTGCTCCGCCTCGGAGCGTTTCTCCAGGAAGCTGAGGATCTCTGAGTACGTCTGACAGCAGCACTGGCACGGCCGCTTGGCCATGGGTGCTGCTGAAAGCTCTGCCATGTCCTCGCGATCTGCTTCCGTGTCTGCTTCGAAGCAATGACACGACCAAAATAATGACACAATATGAATCACAAGGTCGAGGACCCGAGAGACACAAGTGCTGGCTATCACAGGTATCTGGACTTGAAATATCAGGTTGGAAATTGAGGAGTTCCACCATTGTCTGCATTTTGAGTCAGAAACACACATCTACTATCTCAGTGATTTCCTCTGATCGATAGAAAACAATGGCTCAGTTGAGGTTCAGGGTGAAATAATGTATTTATAAATACCCTAAACAAAGCTACAGTTTCCCACCAAGGAATTTATTTTAATACTGAAAGCCGAAATCCAGCGGCATAAACTGGATGTGATTGGAAAAATCTCATCAATAAGACGGTGTCACTATCAAACAAACCAGAAGTTAAAGGCTGCTGTCAATGAAAATCAGGTTTGAACCTTGTTAGCATGGCCATGTGGTCTTTTTAATTTCATCCAAGTCATATGATGAGTGCAGATGGAGACCAGATGGATTTTGCCACAAAACTAATATTGAAGGCAGATGCCATCCCATCCCTTCCATTTATCCAAGGGACACAGGGAATATGTGCCAACACATTGGTAAGTTCCTTCCTCTTTCTTACTTTTACAAACAGACTGTGTTGATAAAACGTTTGGCAGGAGAGTTCATGTTCAATCCAATTTTTAGCCGCCAAGTTACAAGATGATGCAATGTCAAATATCACTGCACACATTCATTCATTGTCAAGACATTTAAAATGTTATTTTGACATTTTTTTATTGAAAACCTTTTTTTTTAATCTTAATTAGAAACTGGAAGAAACTCAATCCATGCAGTCCTGGAGACACAAGCATGGATCGCACCTCTCGTTCTTGTATACAGTCACATTATACAAGCAATCATGAATGTGGTCTGATTCTGTTCTGGCAACATGTGACAAAAACTGCATCCCAGTCTGCTTTACCTGCTGGCATGTGTGCGATAGTGATGTTGGGTTTGTCTTGCTCCGGCATAGAGAGTTCCTCTATGGCTCGTTTCCTCAGTTCGTCCTCCTAGAAAAGACAAGGACAGAAAATAAATTATAACCCGCGCAAGGAGAGCAGACTGCATTCTAACCGTGGCATTTGTGTGTTGTATTGCAACTCACAGACACAGTTTTAATAAGGGTCGTAATACTAAGCTGCAGCAGCGGTTAGTATTACTGAAGTGTTGCATCCACCAGCAGCAGAATAAAGGGAAGTGGACAGGTAGTGAGAGAAAACATCTGCGGCCTCAGACGTCATGCTTCTCTGTCTGGGCCTCAGTTCCACTGCAGTGCAACGGCTCAAGATTTGATAGGATGATGACCCCACTGACCTTTACCGCAAAGTGAGGCTCAAAAATATCCAGATCAGGGGCAAAACACGCAAAACAAAAAATAGACATGACACGATATGACAGGCTATCGTCGAGTAAACCAGGAAGGAACAATAAACTATTTATGAGCTCTTTTTCAGTTGATGCAATCAACTGTGTGAATTGTGATATGTGCACGGGCTTGAGAACAGGCGACCTTCCATTTCAAGTAGGGCTGCAACAAGTACTTGTTTTTTGTGGTTGATTAATCTGTTGCTTACTTGCTCAAGTTTGCAAAATGACGCAAAAATGGTGAAACTCATCAATGAATGATTCTAAAACGGCCAAGATGCCCAACATCGAATTTTCGGTCACAGACGGAAAAACAGGAAGTTGCTCACCTTCATGAAACTGAGATCAGGGAATTTGTCTCACTTTCTTTAAATCGCTCTCAAAAAGCATAAGTACTTGAGATAGTTGTCGATTATTTTATTAGCCAATTAATCTTTCAATTAATTAATTGTTGCAAGTTCAGAACCCACGACAATAAACTGACACTTAAAAAGTCAGGCTGGTCTTTGTAATCTCACTATAACGACATTGCAGCGTGAAGCTGTGTGACAGAGCTGTAAGCTATGGTAACGTGACGCCACTGACCGTCACCTGGTACTTTGTGCTCTCTCCACCGGCCAGGAGCCCCTTCTCAGCCTCCAGCTCCAGGACCTCATGGAGCAGATCTTCCTTTTGGGCGTACAACCTCTCTGTTCCAAACCTGAGTGTGTATACACACACACACACACACACACACACACACAAACATTACCAGTGTTTCTCAGCATTATTTATGGCCTGAAACAATAAACTGCTCCAACCTGCGCAGACTGGGGAAGTCTTGTTTCTTGTAGTAGTCCAGCAGCAGCATGGTCCTCTCCCTGCACCTCCTGGCGTCCACCTCAAAGTTTTCATCCTGGAGGGTCGCAGTGATGATCTCCCCCACGCGGGCCCAGATCCGTCCTGATGAACAGTTTTATCAGAAATGGGCTGTTAACGTCGTAGCGTGCCTCTCATTTGAAGCACACAAGGTCAGAGCCGGGCAGGGCGAAGCTGCATTTAGCTTCTATGGCCCTCACCTGAGGAACAAACTCCCTGAACACCTGAGGTGTTCAAGCAACAAATTATCAGCACCTTTAAATCAGAGCTGAAAACATTATTGTTAACTACAGATTTCCCACCGTGTCAATTTGCACCACTTTTATTGCTTTTAATTAATCTTTAATGTATTTTTTTTAATTGAATCCATTTTAATTTTCCAATGTTTCTGATCTATCTTCTTCCCTTTCTAAAGCACAATGAATTACCTGGTGCTATACAAATACACTTGCCTTGCAAATATGATGGCACCCCTCTTACCCATTTGACTTCTGATGTCTTTGGATTTTTACACCAGTATGTTCTGATGTTTTTTGTTTTTGTTTTCAAAGGACTAACCTGGCTCTTTTGAGGCGAAGGGGTTCTGGGCAATGACCTCCCGCAGTAGAATAATGTCGTGGCGAGCTGAAAAGCGAACCTGGCGCTTTCTCGGGGTCGCAGAGGGTCCGGCGAGGGAAAAACCTGCGTGGATGGCAACGGGAGAGAACAACTCTGAGCTCTAAAAACGAAAGAGGCGGGGAGTCCGCTCCAGAGTTGCTCTGACCTTTGACCCTCTCGGGAAAAGGAGACAAATCTTGATTAGGAGAGTGACGTCGCTATGCGAGAGAACAGGTGCTGTGGACTCGTGCACTGTTGCATGTTGTTTCCGTAAACACAACTGTGATCTGTGTTGATGGGTGCAAAGTGTTGACAGCAGTTAGCAGCTCTACTGCTGCTTGTAGCCCGTAGACAGTTGTACCGCTGCAGACGGCACGTTCAAGGATACACACACACACACTCACACACAGACACTCACACACACAGAGTCAGGGGGAAGCGAGACGAGACCGGGCCTGGAAAACCCCGGGACGCCTGTAGACACTGCGGTGCGTTCAATGTCGGACGTATGCGTAAGTGGAAGAGGAGGAGGAGGAGGAAGAGGAAGAGGAGAAGGAGGAGGAGGAGGAGGAGCGTGCACACGCGCACGCACACACACGTACGGAGAGGCGACGGAGGCGGCGGAAAATGCGAACAGAAGTGGGACTGCAAAGCGTGTCGGACCTGCAGGTGTACATTTCGTAGTGTAGTCTCACCGTTGCTGTGCGGTGCGTCCACCACGACCCGCTCCATGTTCCTGTGCGCCGCATCCGGGAACCGCCTGACGCGCCTGCACACGTCCCCTCAGCAGTACAGGTTCCCACACTGACGTGTGGCTCAACTTGGCGGAGATTCAGACTCGGGCAAAAAAAAAGGACGAGGACGCTGCCCTGCACGCTTAAAAAGCTGCGTTTGCCGTGCGAGGCCACAAGGTGGAGGCAGAGAGCTGCTGGTGAGCGGCGTCCGCTTTCTGCAGCGGCAAAGCCGAGATCCTGAAGGCAGCAGTGGAGTAGCAAGGCAAAATCAGCGGGGATGGTGGTGTTTTATCACGTGGGGACGGATAATTGGTGATGATGGCGGTGCGCACGGTGGGAGAGCAACTGTGCGCTCTTTTGATTCGTGTTAAATGCAATGTGCAATTAAAAAACGTGGAGAAGTGAATGAAAATCATAAAAGTGTCACAACGTGCGTGGTAGGCATGCTGTGTTACTGGTCTAGCTGTGTCATGTGAGGTGTCAATGGAGGCTGAACTCCCTTGAACCACTTTTCTGATTTGTAAAGTGCTTCGACCTCACAGGGTTCAAAAGTATCATCATCAGACGTGAGTGGTAGTGGTCCTGTATTTACTGGGTGACCTATGAATACATCTTGTGCAATCATGTAGTATCACACACAGCTATTAAGCAAAGCAGGCACATTGATGTCAGGCACAGAAAAATGTTTCTTGTGAAACATCCATTGCTTTGTTTAGTCCCTTTAGACTTTAAACTCTGGAGTCGCAGATTGAATCAGTGTTATTCCAGTGCTGAATAACAGCACTGAAACTTGCGTTCCTATACCACTGACTAACGTAAATCCATCGTCGTCCATCGCACATCTTTGGGAGTGGTTGATCTAGAGATGTTTTTCCATACCAGGAATTATAAAGAACCCATTTTGTTGGCTAACATCACCATTGAGGTGAGTGTTCATTGAGGTGTTTGGCTTTGATAACAAAGTACTTCTAAATTTTCACATGTATGCTCATATAAATATATATGCACACGACAGAGGAACACAGTAATAAAGAGGAAATGCAACTACAGAGGAACTTTTTTTTCTCCTTAAACAGAAGTTTGGTTGAAAATAACTTGTATTTGTCAGTGTACTGCCATGACTTCTTGTTTCAAAGGGGAACCTGTACTTCATACTGCATTTAGTCTAGTGGTTTATATTTGAGCAATAAATGTTTTATAACAGTCCCCCTCACGGGCCAATTGTGAACAGTAGACTTTGGTTGCATATAAAAAGATATTATTGGGGGGACTGACTGTGAGGCTGGGCAAATGGGTTTACCTTTGGAAAGCGTGTGTGTGGGTGTGTGTTTCCACTTAAGTGGTTCCATTGCTCGTTCCAGGTTACTGTCTCTTGCTGCAAAATCTGGTACCAGGCACCAGGTCTTTGTTGGGCCAGGAGTAAGAACCAGCTATGTCCAACTTTGCAATTTGTCAGGAAGGAAAATAGCTATGGGCTGTCCTAAAGTTCACTTAATGGCACATCGCATTATTTGCAAAAGTTTCCAATAATAGCAGAATAAGTCGCTAGATTGGTCATTGCGGTCATTGCAGTCAAGTAGACAACACTGGCTATGTCAGAGGCTGAATGCGGGGTTATTTAGACTAAAAAGTCCACAATTTTTCCCACACACAATGATAAGGTCACTAAAGAAGCAAAAGAAAGGTTATAGGGACAAAAAGTATTGAAATAACAATTGAGGAGAAAACAACATTTTCATGCCCTCGACTCGGTCCTCATTGACACAATGACAATGACATGATCATACAGAGATGAAACAACTGGCTCTCAACTGGTTTGAAAGTTGAATCATCACCAGCACCAGCCTTAAACCAGCACTGGAGCTGTTTTGACGGAAGTGTTCGTATGTGTGAAATCATCTTGTCACAGACAACAGCGCTGGGCCACTGTGCTTCCCTTCATTTCCTCTGTTCACATCTTTTATGAGGCAAAGGTCACGGTTGCCGATACGCTGTATGTTGGCAGTCTGTCAGAAGCACCCCTGCAGTTCAAGCAATTATATTTCAGTTGTGTGGCCAAAGCTGCGTGACCTGTGATGAATACCAATAAATAACCTTCAGTTCTTTCAGCAGCTGGTCAGAAGTGAAACTGGCCCATTATTGCCTGTCTGTTGAGGAGCACAAGGTGAAAAACAAAGGCGTAGATGTCTTAATGTGTCTTTGAACAACCTGTGGTCCTCCAAGACACACACACACACACACACACACAAGCTTTTAGGGACTCACATATTTGCGCTCATAGCTACTTTGGTATTTTTCTGAGTAAAGCCACATTTGCATGACGTTGCTGCCGACATAATGAGAGGGAGATAAGCAGGGAAGCAGACCCGCGGACCTGGCAAGCTACTGCATTATAATCATTTGATTATTTGGTTAGAGATGCTGGGGAGGGAGGGGGGGGGGGGTGAAGGACACACTGAGAGGGAGGGATAGAGAGAGAGAAAGGGAGAGAGAGAGAGAGAGAGAGTATTGTCTTGGGGGATGAGTCAGAGCTACGTTTTTTTTTTTTTTTAAAGAGAGGAAATCAGTTTTGTTTCCTGCATTGGCGACTTTAGGAGAGAGTTAATGGGACATGGCAAGCTTCCAAGTAAAGGCGCTTGTGTGGCCCACGCTCTCATTACCGGTGACTGTGATGTTGAGTGTTGCTGTCCTTTCAAAGCTTATGGACTGAAGGGGCACAGGAGGAACAGCAGGAAGCGGTTTTATACATTTTAAACAACACGTCCAAGCAAAGGTGTAGGACCACCTTTAATCACCTTCATTAGCTGTGATAACAATCACCCACAAACTGCGATACGCTGCTTTCATGCTGCATGAATCATCACTGAGGTTTTTGCATGTGGGAGAGTGGGAAGGCTGCGACTGCCAGCTCGCCGGCAGCTGCTGCTATCTTCACCGCTCAGATGTTGCTGGATTGCTAATTAGCCAGGACACACAGTCCTGGTCCGACACGGATCAAAGACATTTTTCCAGTAAGCACCTCAGAGCAGACTGACCTCCTCGAGAACACCAGGAAGAATTGGCAGTCAATCATCCTTTTTCTGCACTGCTTAAGTTAACTACTGGACAAAATCTCTTTGTTTTCTTGCACATAAATCTGTTATTTTCCACTCATAAATCCGATCCAATAAAGTTTTGTTTCACGCTCTTAAAGCAACAGCATCCCAGGATCACAATTTTTTCTACTTGAATTATTAATGGTGACACATCAGGACTGATAATGTGCTGAACCTTTAATCCTGAGCTTAAGAATAGTCTACAGTACCTGAGCGTAGGTAGACAATCATAAAGACAATTCTGTTCATAACCCAGCTCTGCTCATAGGACTAGGCTGGGGAGTCACAGTCTCCAAAATAATAGCATCACTGATAATTATTGAATCAACTGCACTTGATTTAAATAAGATCAGATCAATCCGTGCAGTTTGTGTTATGAGGTACGGTTTGCATCACACGCATATTTTGCCCTCATGCTCTGTCTCCGTAAAAGTAAATATTGACTCCTCTCTCCTACTACTTGCAATCTGGATGTCAGGTCCCACGAGGTTACAAGGCTTGTCCATTATTTCAGTCTAGGAGAAATTATGTTGAGAGATGGGTTGTGATATTTCTTGTGTTCACTGGAAATGTCAGCAGGCAGATCGGAGAGGAAATGATGACATTTATTAGCAACAACTTTAAGAGCAGTAGACCTGTCCCCAGCACTATTATTAGGAATGAGAGGCGTGCTTCTGTCACATAAAAACGTGTGAATGAACCCTTAAATCTCACTGAGCCGCACATCACATTCCTGACAGGTGTGCAGCTATTAAATATGTAACGTTACACAGTCCCTGTGTGGTTTCTTTGGACGTGTTAGCATGTTCTGGATGTAGTTTCTGAGCTTAATGCATTAATATCAATGAGCTGGTTGTTGAGGGAGTTCCCACTTGTTCTTTATATTCTCTCTGCTAAACCCTCAGAACATGAGCAGTGGTAGGGAGGAGTTGCAGCCCTCTTTCGTACGACCATGATGAGCCAATGATGAGGCCTGCGAATTGTGGATCCATGCAATTTCTGTATAAATATTCAATCTCATGCTATTTTGATGCCCACATTCTAAAATGTCCAAACAATACAAGGACATACGAGGGTAAGTCCATGCAAAGGCACTGACTGTTAGGGGGTGTTAGGGAAAAGTGCCGTTATCATCAGATTATCAAATTTTCAGAGGCACTGAACACCCCTTGGTCCTGGAAACAGCTGTATTTGTCAGATTGGCATATGTCCGATGTTACCTGAATGCACCTCATTACAAAGATGGCACCTGGGGTGGCCCATAGAGACAGAAAAAGACACTAGAGTGGACACGGCATTGCCCATAGACATAATAAAGACTAGACGCCGCATTGACTGCCAGTGCACAAGAAATGCGGCTGCCATATTGAGAAGGTCATTGTTATGTAAACACCAAAAACAGGTGTATTGCTGTCCAAACCATTTTCAGCGAAATTACTTTTCATAAGTAAGATTGAATTTTATCATTGGTTGTATTATTGTATTATTGGTTGTAATTGTGTGAAATATGCTGTAGTACAAAGCAGTTCTATGAAGAGAAGGAAGTGTAGAAGCAAATAGTAAAACGTGTTTGTTTACATGTTGAACATACAGTTTAGAACTTTGTTCTCTATATATTTTGAAGAGATGAGTATTGATTTCAACCATCGGATACCACATGAAACCCTGTAATAATTATAGTGATTTCGATACCAATATTTCTTTATAGATCATTGACAGGCGGTTTGACACCAGAAATAGACGCAATCCTTGTGCCAAAGGATTTAAAGCTCCCTTGAGTGTTTTGAATAGGATGGAGAGGAAAGCATTTTTGTCAAGATGTAGGGAGTACTTGCTCACCTGGGTGACAACAGATGGAACACATTTTCATCAATACAAGAGGTCTATTAAAATAGTGCTTGTTTGTCATGCACGAAAAGTTCATGACATGAGTTCAGTGCTGTTCTCTTATGCATCGAGTTCCTAAGATGCTCCGTTCTCTGCATCAGGTTCATATGATGTTACTGCTACAATGCTTTTTCCTTTAGTTTTGCTTCTGTTCAAATTGTTTTGTATTTAGTCCCACATAACAGTAAGCATAGCAACTACCAAAGCAAAAAAAAAAAATGCCGAGAGGGTGAGGCTGGGCTTCACTCATTGTCAAACGCACTTCCAAATAATGAGGTGCTGAGATCAAAAATATCTTTCCCACAGTTTATTAAAGAAATAGAAAAACAAACTAGGATAACTTGCACTAAAAAAAAACATATATGACCACAGAAGTCAGGCTGGTAAGGACAGCGGTCAACAACTCCCTCCTCTCTCTCTCCTTTATACCTGGGCCTGTGCAGGTGAGGAGGTAGATATACGATGAGCTGGGCCCGCCCACACCTAGGTGACCTACTTCCTCTGCGATCACATATTCAAACAATATAACCACAAACTAAATCAATAAAACACCATAACAAATACTTATTCCACTTTATCATGTATAATTCATCGATTTATATTCATGGCTTCTACAGTAAGTATGCCATATAACTCTAAGCTAAAAACAGTGATTATCACTGAAAATAACAGAAACCCCTTTAAAACCTCTCAGAAGAGGTGAATTGTGGCACAAAAGTAAATACATTTTATTTTAACCGTGCAAGATATATTTTGTACACTCAACTTAGTCAAACTGAAGTGACATTAATTCAGTCCCAAAAGATATCAAACAAAAAACTCACCAGAAATATGGGGTGCATTTGGCAAGGATGATCTTGTGGATTTTAAATTCCACATCCCCCACTCGAATAACTTCATCGAGAAAGTCACAAGCCAAGAGGAGTTCATTGTCTATTGTGAAGCTTTGTGAAGACATGCCTCTTTTTTTTCCTGTACCACAGCTTTTACCTTTTACGAAGAAAAGTTGGTCTTGATGGTCCCAGCAGGTTTGTGTTGTGGTCAAATTTGTGCTTGAGAGCTTATTTAAAGGCACAATGGAATGATGCATCACATTCCAGAATGGAATCTTACTACAGTTATCTAGTGACTCAAATGACCATGTAAACAAGTATGTCCACTTAAACCCATTGATTTATATTATATAAACATATATGTATATATTTTTTTCTTTACTCATCCATATTGTTTTATGTTAGTCCAACAGGGCAGTATGAAGATAGTCTTTTACTATGGTGGTGTGGTGCTGAATGAAAAGCCAAAAAACGGCAAAATTATAAAAGTCACACCACATCTAGTCATCAAAGTTATTTGATTTTGCACGTGACCTAGAACATTTTAACACTGCAGTCTGCAGGGTTTTTAGTGGATACAGGCAGAGGCAGTTAATGATGCATAGGACGGTGCACATTTTCTCTACTCATGTAGTTGTTCAGCTATAGCACTGTTGAATACAAAAAGAACACACAAACACACAAAAAAGAAAATAAACAATAACAAAACATAAAGATATTACTATTGTCACCACCATTGAGGTTTGCAGTGGCAGTGCAGTGGCCCTAACAGGTAACTGTCCCACCAAGGCCTATGCCTGACACATAATTGTAAAGTGAAAAACCCTGAAGTGGAAAATGTCTTCTTCGTCTTCTTCCTGGCATATAAGGTCACTCATTCTGAGAAGGAATTAATAACGAGGAAACAGGGACATCAGAGCACAAAAAAGGTATTTTTCATAAACCTCAGTGATAAGAAAATCGGGTTAAGTGACAGCTGGGCTAGAACCAAAGACTTTTCAGATGAGTCGACAGGCAACTCCACTTGACAGTGTAAAAACTGTGGCTTGCCCCTCCCACCCTGAACACGACCTGTTTGAGATGTTCCCCTCTGGCAGAATCAAAACCTGAACAACAAGAACAGCTTCACCCGCTGCTTCTCAGCCCCTACTGCACTGCACTGCCAACTTATGTCATCCAACCTGCCTGTTTTCCTTATCAGTCACTAAAGCAAATCTCTCTGTAGAACTGTACAGTTTTTGTACCTGGTAATATATTTGATTCTGACACCAGTTTGCTCAATGAAGCTGTTCAAAATGTGAATAATTGACTGAAACTCTTGTAAATGTACGGACATTTCACATATGTGCCCTCGTGGAATTCAGAATGTGTGAAGTGAAAACTTTATCCTACAGCTTTTCTTCAGCGTGGAGTGCCACATGTCCTTTCAAGTAGCTTTCAAGGCTGAACTAGAAATAACATATGGATGAGTCACATGAGATCTATCTATATAGAGAGAGATAGATAGTTAAATATATTTACTTTGCAGCAAAAACTCATGAAAATCAGTGAAGTATTCAGCGAGTTATGATCGATTAGTAGTGGAGCCAGTGACCTTTCCAAGATGGCAGCCCCATGGCTCGCCCGAGCCAACAGGCAGAAGCAGTCGATGCGGAGTCTACTCTTTATTATGTCTATGGCAATACCTGGCAGCATGGGCAGCACTGGAAAACGGTGGGTGCCGCTGCCAGCTTGCGTAGGTGAACCTATACTCCGGTAGTCAATGTAAATAGATGGAGAGGGAGTCCACCTCCGTCAAAAAAATGGCTTTGTACTGTGAAAATATCCACCGACATGTCAAACAAGGCCAATATTTGAAATGCTTGGCTAAATATCTATGCAAATCCTATGAATTGATACTAAAACAACAACAACATTGGATTAATTGAATAGTGGAAATTGGATTTACGTTGACTGCCTAGCATAGGTGCACCTACGCAAGATGGCGGCCAGGATTGCTGTGAAAAGTGGGGGGTGTGTCCACTCTTGTGTTTTTTTCCATCTCTATGGCCAATCTGTTCTAGTCTATGTACTCCATAGAATGGTATCACTTTCATGAAAACATGCTGCAAAAAAGTGGGCCTAAAATTTAGAAACAATGAGCTGTCTTCTTTTTGTTTTATTATCTCCGCCTCCACCAACGTGTATGAGAAGTTAACACGCTCACATTTCATAATTAGCCGCTCTCTCAGCTGAAGAAGATGTACTGCAAAAGGCCTTGAGGCATGAGAGAAGAAAATGTCACTTATGGGGGAATTTCTGTTGCTTTTAGTGAGGTTAAAACATTAATTATGAACTGGCATTGTCACAGAGGGAAACATCCAGGTTTGATACCTGTGTTGTATGCTGGCTCAGTGGTGTTTCTGCCACCAGTACAGCTCAGAGCATTTACATTGCTTCTCCTCTGTCGATGAAATATTCATCACATACTAATTGACACATACTAAGTGGAGGTCCAGGGGTCTGCAGATGTGTCTCTCAGAGCAAAAAAAAAAAAAGCTTCTTGGAATTTTTTTAATCATGCTGCAGTTTTACAACCCGCCACTGGGATATATTATTGGCCAAAGTGGGAGACCGCGGCACAAAAATCCTTCTCTCTAAATAGGCCTCGTGGAGTCTGCTAATCACATGACGTTGCCAGGCAACCATGTGCAACTTGACTTGTTAATTAGGAAGCTTTGGAGGTGTTGGTATGGGTGTATTTCTGAACTATGGAGAGAGCCTGGCTGCTTGCCCACGATCCATCCCTCTTCAGTCCATGACTCTAAAATGTATAAATTGAGACAGAAATCTTGTAGCAGCTACATGGAGATGGGTTTAAAGCCACTTAAAAATAAAGCAAGATTGAAAGGCTTTCTTCCTTCAGAGAACTAAACTGTTTTAATGGTGCAGCTTATACTCACTGTTGCTGTCAGACTCCAGATGACTCGGTCTATAAAAGTTAGATTGCACATATGTGTGATTACAAAATATACTGGTCCCACAGGCCATTCAGGTCATGTTTATTTATTATGTTTCCTGGATTGAAACCAAGCGGGTTGTTGATGCAGCATTTAGTTTCAGCGCTTGACATTTGATAAAGCAGCTCTGTTATGTCCAAAGTGAAAGCATTTTTATTCCTGCATTTTATTACCTTACTAATGATGATTAAATAAAACAAAAAACATGCTTTTCTCTAGTATTTTTCCTTTTAAATTGTGAAAAACAACCCGAGGCTGAAGCTTGAGATAAACTTTTGCTTTTATTACATTTTAAGCTTTTTAAACTCAGAACACGTAGTCGGACGTTTCTTTAGAAAAAAAAAAAAAACAATTCTCACAACACCTTCCAGCTGCGGCTTCACAACACCATTGGCAGCCTCGCGTCTGAGTCCTCTGCACTTTATCACACAGCACGAGCCGACTAAAACCAGGAGCTGGGAGTGTGCCGTCAAGTCGCGGTAACCATGGCAACAAAGCAGTGACAGCTACTGTACCTCTCGCCGTCGCCCTCGTGCTCCTCGGCATGCAAAACGAGCACAGGTGCACTGTACCACACATGCCACACGTACGCAATTAAACACACACACTCACACATATTCATCTGTTTGAGACACATGTATAAACTTTACACACACACACACACACACACACACAGATAAGCCTGACTTGCTGTTGTACAAGGTCGTGTGAGTGTACAGTGTCTGAGTGACAGCCCTGCCCTTTCCTCACATGTAGAGCTCACTGTGAGCTGCCCTTGTGGGAACTCTCACAGTGTTTTCACTGAGGATGACTCACACTGGAAGATTAAACCCCCCCCATCTCACCTCCACCTCCACCTCCATCCCCACCACCACTCCTCCCACCCCCAGCCTCCGACCCTCTTCTCTCTCCTCTCTCTCTCACCCTGAGAGGGTGTGTAATCTCTTCCAAGTTCAAAAGTCTTCCTCAAAAAAATATCAAGGCCGATCTTGACTTGTGACTTGCTGTAGCTGATGTGTAAAGGTGAATAAATAATATAAATAAATAAATAAATAAACAAAGAATCATTAAGTAGATGGAGATCATTATCATAGCAGAGATACGTGCAGCTCACTCTCACTGTATGAACCACATTTTTCCTAGGCTTGTATTCATAATTATAGTTAACCTTTTTTTAAAAAAATACCTTATCACATTATCCACACCTGTAGGAATACTTTCCTGATATAGCATCTTTTTTGTTATGTTTTGTCTTCTATCAATAGCTTATTGTGTTGAATATTTCAAAATATTTCAGGGCTCATGTCAAGTTTTTCTCCCATGGAGACTTCATGGTTGCTGGGTGATATGTGACCCAAAGCCACTGTGACAGTGTGGAGGCTGAATTTCAAAATATCAAGAGATTCAACAAAAGAAGCAGCTGTGTCCATCCCAAAAAAGGAAAAATGAAAAAAAAGACCCTACAAGGGGATGCTTTGTCAGGCAGAACTGAGGAAATACAAATCTGTGAAATTCATTTAAAAATGCTTAATTTCTAATAATCAAGATGAAAGAAAATATTCCTAGGGAATGTCAGGTTCACTTTGTTCCCCAGGCAGGAGGTTTGTTCATCTGAATCGATCCTAAAGAGATTCCAGGGGGGGGGGCGACTCCATCAGTTCCCCAGAGTGAATCTATCTCCTGTTTACTTTTTCAGCCCCTAACCCTGATCTCTGTGATACATTCATGAGATCTCGTCTGTTTTGTTTTGTTTTTTTTTTTGCAATCCAGCCGAGCCCTCCTCATTGTCTCATTGTAAAGATGTGGGGTATACGTATGAGGTTGCTATGGTGACTATTCCTCTTGGCAACACGGAACGTCTGCTCTGTAGTTTTGATTGGCCATCCCTGTGCCCAGTGTAAAAGATGGGGAGGGGGCACACCTTTCATAATCTTTTCTACGATGTGACTGCAGTAAAGTACAGGTGGGTATGTTACACGTTGAGTGGTTTCGTCATCATACGACGTGTGGCATGTGATACAAAGGACGAACCGCTGCATTAGAAAGTAGTTTAAATGTGCTGATGCTTCAGTTTGTGCCTCAGCACTCATGTCTGTGTCCCCATGTAACACTGAAATCATCCATTCACAATAAAATACATCTGTTTTAATACTATTTACAGTAATATGTGAAAAATGTTTTTGTAGACTTGTACATGTTAATGATGTGAAGATGAGTCAGTTCTCTTCATTCTTTTCTTCTTCATTCTTTTGTAAATTTAGCTTCTTTTGTTAGGGCTTATAATGATGAGGATTTTAGCAATACTTTGATGTTTAACAGGATACACAATTAATGGGGCATTTATCAGTTGTGAAAATGCTTTTGTACTTATCATGAAGCCTCATAATGTTAGTTTGAGAAAACTCCTCCAAGGCCTGTTAAAATGCTAGATCCACAAGATCGCTCTGATGTTGAGAAAAAAATATGAGGATGAAGGATGAAAAAGTGAAGTGACTGAAGATAATTATAGTAAAACCTGAAATCTCAGTCAGATACTTTTCAGTGTCGTTTTGCAAATAAAAGCAGCTCAGGCGACCTAATCTGGATGTTTTCTGACGGAATAACACGGAAATGTATTTCAAAAGGGAAACATCCTCTCTTCCTGCATAAATCACTGCTGTACATGAAGGTCAAACCAATTAGTGTGTGGAACTAAATCACAGTCAGCTAACTGCATCCACACAGATTAATGCCAGTTTCATTAGTGTTTGTCTCCTTACGGTGGATTTTTTTCCCTAAAGCTCCTGCAGACCGGCCCCTCCGACAAAAACAAAATAGCCAGTTATCGTAACTCTATTAGACGAAGCATGTAGCCGTGTCAATCCAATTAGTGTGCAGGCTGCAGGTGCCTGACTTGTGCCATGCTGTTTCTGTCCTTCAAACTCTGTCCTGCCTGTCTGGGATGAAGAGAGAAATAAACACAGCGACTAATCGGAAGGCTCTACAGTCCACGACTAACAGGAGTTAAAAATGAAAGCAGGGAGGTTTGGGTGTGGGGGGGGTCAGAACGTAACCAGACACAAAGACAAACTCGGGTCTTGATAAAAACACAACCACAAGATCTGCGCAACACCCTGTCAGCGCGCTCCTGCAGTGCCCCATCCAATGCTTCAGAGTCTTTCTGGGACTGAAAAGCTGAATCTGGAAAATGTTGACTCCTGTAGAACGGTCATGATTTGGTCCGCGGACCCCCCCCCTTCAACACTGTGTTGTCAGCCCTGGAGGTAGGGGGGGGGGGGACCCGTCCCTGGTGGAGGCCCCCAGGTTACATGATGGAGCAGGTGAAGCCGCAGCACTCCTTTAGCAGCGTGAGGCCCGTCTTGGAGAAAGGGGAGGAGGTCTGCTGGGCCCGGGACGGCACCCGTCTGGTCGGCACGCCTGAAGGACAGACACAATCAATCAACCTGTCAGCACAGCGCTGAGGAGGCATTTAAGTAATGCATGCATTAGTTTTGTTTTTTTTGCCAAATCAGCATATGTGTGAAGTTTAACACCTTGAAGAAGAGGGAACAAACATTTTTCATACCTGACTTCTTCATATTTCTCGGGAACTTTGACTTCAGAAAATCAGCCATTTCTTTGTCTTCCTCATTCTCCCTGGATAAGAAATTAAAAGACAGGAATGCATCGAAACAACGCATACAGTAAATCCCTCGGATGAAAACATAAGGTCCCTTTTCTTACAATCACACTGACACTGGACGAAGAAGAAGTCTTCGAAAAATCTTCAATCTAAATGTTGGCCTCTATTTTTACACTTGTTGATCTCGCATCTTCAAAAATCGTGTTTAAAAACTTCTGTATGATGTGGAAAAGATGAAACACTTTGTTAAGAGATGGAATAGATGGAAATCTTTCTTCTATGGTTTGGTGGATTAAAGTCAGACATGAAAGAAAGTTCCTTCAAATAAAAGCATTTGTACTCTTTTATTCCCATTGAAAATCGATAAGAGAATTGACGAGGAATAGGATCGATAAAAGGTATCGAGTGTGAATGAGTGTGCACATCATATAATAACACTTCTTAGGAGTTGTTAGGAGAGTGTGACAAACTGCAGACAGGTTCCTTGTAAAGGCGAGTCGCAGATGAAAACCACATAAATGAAAGAGACGCGATAACAGAGCTGTATCTATATTTATCCTCGTCGCATCCTGTCCCCTCGGCGATCCGTTACCACACGGTCGCTCTGCAGCATCCTGCCTCTCAACCTTCTCACCCTTTCCACAGCGTGATGTCAGCACACGCTAACAGCACTTGATACGGTCGGAGGAGCTGAAAAAAACACACGCTTCCAAACACCTGCTCGTCCACTGTCACGTTAAGGCTGTCAAGTAAAGGAGGCACGTACGGTAACAGGCAACATCGGGATCAGCGAGGAAGCACAAGTCCCCTTAATTTCCTGCAGATATTATCACACTTGCTCTGGGAGAGACATTTTGTGGAAATTCATAACATACAATATGTTTGACAGCCTCAGCTTTCAGCAAACACTGGGTGTCAGACAGCCTGCTTTCCCCAGACACTTCGCCTGCAGTGTTTTTTTTTATTTTATTTTATTTTATTCTATTTTTTTATATAATATCCGTGATGATGCAGAGCCAGAACGGATCTGCTGTAGCTGGAAGGTTTTGGCCATTTCCTGTGTGACTAAAGCCACAACAAGCAGGAGCAGACATAATAGTCACGGCTGCACCCAAACAAAATCCACCGAAATAGATCCAGACCTTGTTTCATTTTTTTCTTTTTTAATAAATACATAAATAATAACGGCTCATTTGGCAGTTGTCAGAAACGCCTGCTGACATCTTCGACTGTGGTGGCTCTCCACTGTGCGCTCACAGCCCTGCGGCACAGGAACTCTGTGTTTTAATTGTAGGATGGGGAACTGAAAATGCAGCTTGACCAGCAATGGAGACCACAAGCTCATAGGTAGCCCAGCTACATGGGCCAATCACTCACTGTCAGGAAGTTAACAGGTAGGTAAACCGGCTTCATTACAAATTCATTCACGATTACAAAAAACCCTGCATGAGCAGTTTGTCTCCATGAGGTGTATTTGTGTGTGCAGCACGATCTCAGTTTGTCCCCAACGTTCAATTATTCATTCAGTGGCAGACACCGCAGGACCGCTGCCAACTTGCCAAGCTGCGATGAGGCGACGGGGGAGGCGAGACGCACCTGAGCCGCTCGAACTCCACGTCGTCCACCAGGAAGTCTCTGGTCTCCACCAGCTTGTGGATCTGCTGCAGCAGCTCCTCCTCCTTCTGCCGGTCCTCGTTGGACTTATCGTTATCTGCAGCGCAAGAGATTGAAGCGTGAAGCGGGGCTGCAACAGACGGTTGCTGCTGTAGGCAAATACTTTGTCAGAAATGACGCAAAGGTGATGAAGTTTGTTAAACATAAGAGGTAAGGTAAGGTAGCATCTTTTTATTGGCCTCACGTCCAATGAAAGAAACGAGAAAATAATCACACTTAGAATGCTGAGATCATTTAAATAGTTGTTGATTATTTCATTTTGATTTTCTTTATTTCTCTTTTTCTTTATTTTGTTGAATTATTCTATTCTACTGTGTTTTATTTAATTTATTTAGTTTATTATTATTTTATTTCGTTCCATTTGATATATTTTATTTTATTTAATAAATCGATCAGTTGCAGCACTAGTGTGAAGAAGTTTGTTCTGCAGACATCAACAGATAAGCAGAAGAAAGCCACTGAAGGTAAATCCACCTTTAAATCTCAACTTAGTCTGCAAAAGGTACGTGGAACCACCTGTTGACTTAAACTTCATATTCTGTGGCATTTTTACATTGAAAAAGACTCTCAAACTCTGGAATTGGTCTGTTTTTCAAGGAGTTGTAGAGTCGTGACAGACCCTTCACCTCCCTCTGAACACCTTCTGAAGAAGCCTCTTGGATGGAAGGAGAAACATCCTCTAGAATCTTCAAGAAGTCCAGTTTTCATGACTCTATAACAACTCCTTGGGTAACTATGATCTAGACTGCACATATATCTTTCGCCAACACTCGAGTCCTACCCGGTATGGACACCAGTTTGTGCAGCTCCTTCTTCAGACGTGTGATCTCCTTGCACAGCTGAATGTCATCCATCCTGCACAGCCACAAAGGAAGGAAAGCACACACAGAGAAATAAATGAACTACATCTTTCTACCCGAGAGGGAAGCAAGGACCAGAGTCTACGACTTGATTTGAATCTCATCGGCTGTTTCCCTTGGGAGGTGGGATGATCTCTTCTGAGCGGAGGTCCCTGAAGCGTCTTACGATCGTTTTCGCTGCGTGCCTCTCTATCAACAGTCCTTCAGGGCAGAGCATCATTACCGACAATGCCTGACAATGCCGGGGGGGCCTCGTGTGACCGTCAAATCACAACCGAGCCGTTCATTTATCTTTTTACAGAGGCTCACAGGGTCAGACTGGAAATGCCCCCGACAATGAATCACTGTCAGTGGAGTCAAAGCTGAGCCGTTGCGGAGCCTCGTCCTCCTGCCAGGTGGAGGCTGTCTCCACATGCGTGGAGGTGGAGACACGTCCGCGAGGTCTGGAATACAAATCACACGCTGAACTGAACTGGGAGATTAGAGACCCGGGGCTGGGGTTGTTTATGTCCAACAACTGGGGTGCAAATAAAACAAAAGAAAATAAAACAAATAAACAAACAAAAAATATATATGTATGACGCAAATAAACATATAATATATAGAAAATATATTAGAAATACAAATGCTAAAAAACATGTTAATAAAATTATATCTCTA
Source organism: Karalla daura (assembly GCA_029224185.1). Lineage (NCBI taxonomy): Eukaryota > Metazoa > Chordata > Actinopteri > Chaetodontiformes > Leiognathidae > Karalla > Karalla daura. The sequence continues at coordinate 11,437,535 of CM055189.1, read as the reverse complement.
AATATAATATAATTAAAATATAAAAAGTATTAATCTATAAATAAAATATAATAAAAAGAAACAAATCATATACAGAAAATAGAAATACTAAAAATGAGACCAAATATTTTAGAAAATAAAATACAAATGATAAAAAAATAAAATATATAAAAATAAAAATAAAATTTGGCAAACATATGATGAAATATGATATAATAAAATCTGAATTAAAGTTAAAATTGCAAATTATTTTTCTCTTACCAAAGTAACAAAAAAACATATCTAGAATATAGAAGTGAAAGACAATTTATCTTGTTTAAAGAGTTAATGTCCTATTTTACACATTCAACTCTACACTATAACCTAATATCAAGTACTTCACATCGTATTTCAAGAAATTTTGTCAAGTGAAGTTATCTTGCAGCTCGGACAGAAAATTTCACTTGTTTTGAGTACCCCTTTCCTCAGATTCATTCTTTTCATCTTGATTTCAGACAACCCCTTGTTTTTTTACCAGTGGATCACTTTATCTGCATGGCACGTGCTTGGTACTCCATGCACGCCGCTCCGTGCGCGACCCGTTCTGTCTGAGCACTGTTGCTGCCTATCTGTCAGAGGACTAGATGAATAAATATCCATGCATTAGCTTGCTTCACTGAAGCAAAGGTAGAGCCATTGAAATTTTAATGGGGGCCCCAGATCGAGGCATGAGGGAGCAAAATGAGGAGACGAGAATAGAGGACAATGGTGCGTTTCTGTAAACAGAATGAAACAGAGGATCTGAGAAAAAAACCTTAAGATGGATATTATTCTCCACTAGCTTCTGAACTATGGTTAGTTTGTACTGTAGCTGCACCATCCTGGAATGATTAATGAGTGGTTCTTTCACACATATATCTCAGTCAGATTTCCCTCCAACTGGGCTTTTGGGGCGTGTTGAACCACATCTGGAAGAACTGATGCCACATTAGAGCGAGCCCTCGACTTCATGAGGAGACTCACATGTATCTGAGCTCGGACTCCCTCCTGACCAGGATGTCCCTGATCCGCTCGATCTTAAAGAGCTCCCCCTCGATGTCGTCCACGGTGATGGTGGAGTCCGCCATGGACACCACGTCGTCCTCTGAGGGAAGGAGGAGAAAGCTTTTACACACATACATCACGTCTGACAGACAGATACAAAATTGTTCACCTTTGTTTAACTCAGTGTTTCTCAACCCTGTTCCTCATTTCAATCTGGAGCAGAAACAATCTGAAACATACAAGGTAGTGGTACTTGAGGACGAGAATCAAGAAACACTGATTCACATGATTTCCTCTCCAAAAGGGAGTTTCAGTTGCATTTGCAATGCTCCCTGAGATTCTATGTGATTGTCTTCTACCCCTTTTCCACCAAAGAGGTTCCACAGGACCACAGGTTAACAACAGGGATGCATGTCATTATGGTATGAAATCCCTTCATTGCCCCACAGGGATAAATAAAGGGCTTCTTGATTTCGTTCGGTCTCAGCAAAAACTCAGTAACCCCGGTCCCAGGTATCAAATATCTGGTTCTTACTCCTAGCCCAGCAAAGAAGTGGTGCTAAACTGGACCTTTTTTTAGCTAGGTTTTTTGGGGCGAGAGCCAATGTTTTTTGTCAATGGAAAGATGAAAACTGGTTCCAACCTAAGCACTAGACAGGAACCAGCACTGGGAGAACATACCCTGTTTAATTGTGACAACTAAAACATTAAACATTCAAAGAACCAATGAGTAAACATGGTCAGTTTAATGTGTTACATCAGGAATTCCTGTTTGGATAGTGGAATAATAAGTGTCATGATCTTCTTAACTCTCCTAAAACTGGACGTTTCACGTGAGCAACTGTCTTTCCCGACACTGAAAAGCGAAATCAAGACAGAGAAGTGTGTGTTCTCAAGCGTAATCAAAAGGCTATGAATAATTTAAACCACCGTGCATCGGATAATTCCAGAGCATAACTCTCCAACAGGTGGGTCCATAATTATTTCAAGAGAACAATGAGATGGTTGTAGTAATTAATCCCTACAGAAACATCCTCACGCACACAGCAGTCAAGCAGTGTGAGAAGCACACGTTGCACAGATGGACGGTTCGGTGAACAGCAACGCTGTCTCATTACAGACACCTCTCCCTTGCAGAATGAAAACACAAACCTCAATACTAAATATAAAACAACATGAATCCGTATAGCGCCGGCTGCACTGATCCCACAGCAATGTGTGTTCTTGGTTTTGCAAACAGCTGTGAAATACTAGTTAATGGATGCGTCCTGGAGACTCTGGAAGGATTTGCGTGGTATGAAAGGACATCAAAGCTTTGCACACACAGTTTAGCTGCTGTACACTGAGAGCAGCTGGATGAGAATCAGACAAACATATGTCGACCAGTTAAACCGAAGGCACCTTCGGAAATGACAAATTTCATGTCTAAATACTACAGCAGCCGAGAGAAGGCATGTATTTATCTTTTTACTGCTGTTTTCTCATGATAAGGACATATGATTTCATTATTAAGAGGTTCTTGTGATGACATATGTCTCGACATGACAAACGTTTTCTTGTGAAAACAACTTGTTACTATGTTATTTTGGTATAACAAAGTCTGTTTTCTTATGATTTTGGCAAAATTTTGATGTCTTGTGATGTCTTCTCACGGATGATGACTAAATAAGTTAATGCCTTACCATGAGAAAACGGACTTCATGTCAAGATAATGAAATAAATGAATGACTTATCATAGAAAATTGACTTGTTATATCGAGGTAATGAAATAAATGAATATGTTATCATGGAAAATGGACTTTGTAATCTGGAGGCAATAAAAAAAACGACTGTGTTATCACTAGAAAATGGGCTTCATTATACTGGGAAAATAAGTCGATACCCTGAGAAAATGGACTTTGTAATATTGAGATAACGGAATAAATTAATGCGTGTCCATGAAAAAACTGACTCTGTTATACCGAAATAATACAATAAGTCATTCTCATTAGAAAATGGCAGTAAAAGAGTCAAGACTGAAGATTCAAGACTTCTATTGTTATTGAACAGTTGCCTGTACAATGAAATTGGAGCAGCAAGGCCACCAAGATAAAAATGAAGTGCAAAGTAACAAAATGCAAATGTATGTGTATGTATTTGTGCATGGCTGCCCTCGGTTTCCATAACATACTGCACACACATGCACACACACACACACACACACACGCACACACACATGTTGGATTCAGTTTGCCCAGCGATCCACACGTGGCTGACCTTATCGAAGGCTGGTAGTCAGCGTCACGCAGCGAGAGCCACGACTCTGCAATTAAAGGAAATCATTGCCGCTACTCGCTCGGGAACTGCTCCGTTTAGCCGCCCCGATAACTGTCAACCCCCCCGCCCTCCTGCAGAGAGCCGCGCGATGTGGGGGCGCAGCTGGACGTGAGAGGGAGATGCCGACATTGACAGACAAGACAGACCGAGGCTGAGTCCTCTGGGGGTGGGGGGGGGGCCTTAAACCCTCCTTAAACACACACAGCATCACTCAGCAGAGCTGGAGTGTGTAAAATCTCTATTCTAGTCACATTTACCCGCGGAGGGGAGAACAAGGAGGTAGGGAACGGGCTCAAAGTGTGAAGGATGAAGAGAGGCAGAAGAAGAACAGGATTGTGTGACTTGAGGGGGGGAAAGCGGGGTGATAATTGTTGGTTTAACACGGACTCCCCATCCCTGCTGGCACTGAAGCTTTTTTTTATAATGAAAAAAAACACAGGCTGCTCGGTGTGAGGGATCCTGAAGTACAGACAGATGTCTTCACACAGACGCTCTGATCTCTGTTACTATGACAAACGCGGCTGACGTCAGAGCAGCGCCGACACACAACCCTGACATCTGGGGAGTGGGGGGGAGGGCAACCACTGAGCCGCTGCAGTACCAAACACTGAACTCCCTAATGAGCTTAAAAAGTAGACAGAATTAATGCGTTTTCAGAGTAAATTGAAATTCCTGTTTTGGAACGAAATGACAAACAGTACATTTAAAAGGCATTTACATTACAGGAAGAAAAAATACAAAAAGCTAATTTCAGTGGAGTAGTTTCATTTATTGCTTCGGTATCAAAACTGCGTGCGCTCTTTGAAGGTAAAGCCAGAAAGTAATTAATAGTTGAGATAAGCTTAGCTTAGCGTAAAGACGAGAGGCAGCAAAACTGGCTCCAACCAAAGCTAAGAAGAAACAACAAATGAGAAAAATTTTTAAAAATGCAGCTTAGAGCAGCTTTAAATTGACTGAATAACGCACCATGCGGTTTGGTGTTTAACAAGGCCAAACACATCCCTGCTCTGGTTCTGTTTCTATGGGTCTGATGCGTTTTTCTTTTCTTTTAGTTTTTCTTTTTTTTTACACAGATAGCTGCAGATAACCCTTCTATTTCTACACACATCACCATCTGCATGCGAGATTGATCTGAAAACGCTTCAACTCAAACAATTTGTAGACGATGCGAGTCAGGAAATAACTTTTGGTGCTTTAGTGATGCTTTCTCTCTCTCTCACTCTCTCTCTCTGGAAACAACCAGCTAACAGAAGTCTCATTCTTTTGTCTCTACCTCTGCTGAAAAGGTGAATCAAGTCAATGAACCTGCCAATAAACCTCCTGTACTGTATGCCCAGCACAGGTGCTAAACGCTTTCATTGAGCGCTGGAGTTTAGTACCAGCTTTTCTGCTGGGATGAGTCTACAAGAGAAATAAATATCCGACAAAGAGGCAATGTATTATTAAAAACCCCTGGGGGGGGCGTGAGGGGCTTTTAGTCTGTTGGTGGAGGAAACAACACACTTGTCACGCTGTACCCTCACAACCAAACATCTGCTTCACAGTGGGTTGCAAGCGTGGACGAGGGATTAAAAGAAAGAAGGAGATTTACCGTAACCTAAAGAGTTGACCGCGAAACTAAAAGCGAAAGGCGGTAGCCAAAAGGTGTGATCTGTGCAACCCCCCCGAGATGAAAGGGAGGATGAGACAGGCCTGGCCTGCTGTTTTTAAGAATGAGCTCCAGATGAGTTTGGTCTCTCAGCACCAGAGACGGCGTGTTCTGCTGCAGAGGCTCTCAAGGACAGGTTACTCTGCCACCCAGCAGTTATGACTCATCACCAGACCTCTCGGAAATGTTCCCTCCTTCGCGCTTTCTCTCAGTCTCTGACAGCTTCTGCGTTTTTCTGCTCCCCTCTCCTCTCCTTTTCCTCTCCTCTTCACCTCGTACCTCCACCCTCCCCTGCCCTCCACTCCCCAAGCCCGGAGGTTTACAAGTTGGCTCCGACTCCTCTGCGACTCTTTATTTACCACTGTCACATTGCACTTTAGGCCTAATGAGGCAGAGCAGCAACCTGAGAGGAGACGCCTGATTAGAGAAGTAGTAGGGGCAGGAGAGGACACAGCAAGGGAAGGAAAGGAACGAGAACTTAACAACCGATTGATTCAATAATAGCTGGTGTCAGAGCCCTGAGAGCCTGGATCTACATCTGTGGTCTTTTGTGAGGTAGAGGAGTAGAAGTAATTAAAATCTCATCCTCTTCGCTCGAGTTTACATCACCACAATGTGGATAATGGCACTACTTATTGGATGCCAGCCTTTGGGGAGTCTTATTACTGCCGGACGTCCAAGAGAGAGTCACTGACCTATTATCTGATGTTTAATTGATCGCTAATCTGCAACGAACGATTATGTTGGTTAACCTGTCGATTGCTGACAATTGTCAGTGCTTGTTTCAGAAAGGTCACGCTAACGGACTTAAAATGCTTTTTTTGTCCCTATCTCGGTGTTAAAACTGAAGTGCGCAATGTGTTTCGCCCCCTAGAGGAAGTCTGCAATATTACATCAAACTCATAATGGTAGCAGCTAAAGTTTCTCATGCCAGGATGTGAATAATTCCAAGATTAATTAAATAATAGAGTTTGTTTGTTTTTTTAAAAAAAGGATTACTGATGGTGTGTCTGTTTGACAATGACAACCCATCACAACCCAGTGGGTGATGTCACAGAGGGGCGGGGCTTGCTCATCTGCAGCTCCGCCCTCCAATCCAAATATGGTTTCATCTGGCTCCAAAGATTCAAGATGGCGGACATGTGGAAGTTTCGCACTATAGCTTTACAGGACGAAAGAAACCAGACAACATTCACATTTATGATGCTGAGACAATTTTAACTGCATTTGTTATGATCCTTCTAAAAATCAACAAATCTACCATTAAAATAGCTATTGTTTTATTTGCCAAAAAGACGATGTAGATGAGCACTTGATTGTTCATCATCTAATGTGAAGTGTAGTGGGTCACAGAGCCAGGCCAATTTAATGAATTTCCCAGAGACTTTCCTTCATCGACACTAAAATTCAGCAATGTTCACAACAAGGACTCTTTGCTTTTTGTCTCTATAGAGAAGACGTGTGCTTCACAGTCAAACACACTAGACTAGACACCTGTGGATTCTTGACATTTCCCAGTGCTGCAACCACAGATTTGGAAAAAAACACACTGACTGGTTCAGTCAATTATATTGAGAGAGAGAGAAATACAGATCTAAACTGAAACTAAACTATAGTAATAATTGTTTTGTTGTAGCTTTTTTAAAATAGCTTCTTTATAGCAGAAATGAATGAAGCCTCCATGAATGCATCATGATGAAGCTGTGCATACAATAGACATAGAAACCAACAGTGTGGCAGCAACAGAGTCCAGGACTCTCTCACTCGCTGGCTGCGCCTCACTGTCACAGCTTTAGATAATCATATCTCACACTCTCTCTCTCTCTCACACACACACACATACATATACACACATTTACTGGGTGATAATGATGCTGCAGTCACCTGGTTTGCTGCTGTCCCCGGTCCATTCTGTGCACTCCAGTGATCCGTACCGCTGCTTGTTGTCCATCGGTCCTGCAGCTGCTCCTCTCTCTTCTCTCTCTCTCCTCCTTCCTCCAGCTGTGCTGTCGGTGTGCGCCGCTCTGGGTCTGCAGCTGTGTGCGTGCGTATGCGTGTGTGTGTGTGTGTGTGTGTGTGTGTGTGTGCGTGTGAGTGTGTGTGCGTCACTGACTCATCGCCGGGATCCAACCTGTGGAGGCAGAGGCAGCTCGGTGCTCGGGCAGGCAGGTGCAGCCGTGCGGCCAAGGCTGCTGGAGGCTGGTGGCTGGAAGGCGCCACCTGCTGGCTGCGGGGCGCAGGGCAGCAGCACCGGGCAGAGCGTTTTAAAGGGGACCCACAATGGAAAAAAAAACACCCAAAACTTTTAATTTCTTTTGAACCCTGCTTCCATAATGCACTGCTGATCAAAAATTATCATTACATCTTTTTTGCACACTTTTGCCCAGAGCGAAAGCACAAAACATGCCTGTTACATGCAATTGAATTTCTACACTCAGCATCCCATGATTTTGTTCTATTGCTCTGTAAAATGTACTGGATGTGTAAATGTGCACCGTGTAAATGTGCACCGGAAAAAAACTTATTTCAGCAAAGAACATAAAATCACATTATCATTGGTGTGAGAGACAGTGTACCATCCCAAAGTCCCCGCCAGAGAAGCATAAAACAGATCTGCGCTCGAAACGATATTTTCACACCGACAACAGGCTTCGTACAAAACAAAATTATTTATTTACAGAATTACAACGTTGCTCTGAGTGGCACTCTCTTTGTACACGACAGGAGAATAGAATGTGCAAAATTTACCACGAACTTCAAAAATCATGATTTTCACCAACACACAGAGACAAACTAGTTCACATGATTCTACGTTGTGCGCCGATGAAGCACAACGTCCAGTTCCTGAGGTCGAGATCATACCTGTGAGAGCGCATCAGAACTTATTCTCGAGTGTGTTGTATTGCAATGTGGAGATTATCCTCTTTATAGAAAATAGCTGTTTGGATTTTGACTGATCTGAGCTGAGAAATCACCATAAATATCAAATGCTTTGACTACACAAAAGACATTATCTATATATATGTAAAAAGCAGTTTTAGTGCAAACAGATGCATCTTTACCCTCTACGACAAGCGACTCTCACACCACAGGCCTGACATAGCCGAACGTGAGAAAGTTTCACTTTTCAATGTCCCCAAGTTTAGCTCATTCAAGTGTGCAAGACTCGTCTAGCTCACACTTGACTAGTAGTCAGCGGTCTCACGTTAAACACTGCGCGGCTTGGTCCGTGCATGGTCCATGTGTGATGCACTAAAACACTAAAACCAGCTTCCATTTTGTAGTAATTCCTAAAGATGCATGAGGCACTGAACATAGTGTGGCTCCCGTGAAACTTTCCCGGGAAAAACAAACAAACAAACAAAAACTTCCCTAACGCTTGCTCTGCACGTCATACTCCTCGAATGCATGGAATGGGGAAACAATGTCAGCTTTCATCGTACCTTTCATTTGTCTTTCACCACACTCCAGAAAACCGACAAGCCAGATGTTTTATGTGTTTGTGTGTGCCAGTGTGCAAGTCAAGGACATGGCAAAAAGTAGTGTGTGTGCATTCAGTAGAACTATCCTGACAGTCGACATTTCAGACCAGATTCTCCTCAGATCAGTGACCCTCTAATGTCAGAAGCCCTTCTGTATTTAACCTTTCCAGGTACAGCCTGTTTCTTTGTTTATTTTTTCATGTCAGAGGAAGACTAGCTCTTTGGCATCATGTCAACTGGCACGAACGCTCTGGCTCCACTGTTCGTAGGACAATCATACTCGGCAGCATCGTAACATTTTGTTCCTGTTACGGGAAAAACGAGTCGACAGGTTGTTCCATCGGCTACAGAAAGTCACACTGGTGGTGTTGCTTTTGATCTGTTGCCAGTCAGCCCTGACTGACAGAGGTGAAATGTTTTTGATACCAGGAGTTGCTCCGCTTGGCTCAGTGAGACGAACCCTTTTGTCTCTTTGTCTGTGACGGACTGGAACCGTGTTCCAATCCATCAAAACCTCGACCTAGTAGCTATTTCTGTCAGGTGATGATGCCAGCGAATGTGTTGATTGGAAGAGGAAGTCCTTTGTTCATGTATTTGCTCAGTCCGGCGTCTTTGTTCTCGTCCAGCTTGAATTTGGACCTCATGGTTTTCTGCACGCAGTAGCCCGGATCGAGGCATGGGGAGATCTCAATGCTGTAACATAAAGGTGATAAAAAAAATATATATATATAAAAAAATAATCATCCACATCGCAATGTGCATTTTCAAGCAAGCAAAATGCATAAAGTACTGTCTATAGGTGCATGTGCTTTCATTTCTGTTGTTTTATCTGATTGTATGCATCACCGCATCATGAGGTTTTCATGTTTTGCAATGCTTTCATGTTTCTGCGGTTTGTTCAAATGTACGATCATTATCGGTGGCCGGTGCCAGGTTTTGGAGCATAGGTAATGGAAATTAATATGTTGGAAATCAGAGGGATGGAAATCAGTGGAACTTAATGCAAATGAATGGAATTGAACAAAATTCAATCATATAAAGTGGACTCGAATGGAATGGAACTGAAGTGAATGGAATGGAACTGAAGTGAGTGGAATGGAATAGTACAGAATAGAATGGAATAGTATGGAATAGTATGGAATAGAATGGAATTGAACTGTAGTGAATGGAATGGAATAGTATAGAATGGAATGGAATAATATGGAGTAGAATGGAATGGGACTGGACTGAATGGACTGGAATAGTATAGAATGGAATGGGACTGAATTACATTTAATGGAATTCAATTAAACAGTGCTGCACGTACAGCAGTTCTTTGTTGACTCAGTCTGTTACTGTTACTCATCTGAACTTTAGGGCTTTGTTTTTTCAATAGCCATCCTACATTTGTTACCAAGAACAAAACTGATGCAAATCAAGATAAAAGGAACACAGCAGTTACAGTCATTGTTCCTGCAGTGAGGAGACGGATGAAGAGATGATAAAAAAAAACATATAAATGATAGTAATATCTAAACAAGAGCGGTGTTGGGGGGAATAGCACAATGATATGCCCGTGTTACATTTTACAGATTACACTCAGATTGCGCACCACACTCTAGACTTTGACAGGAAAGTGTCAGACGCAGACTGCGCGCTTCTGCTGCTCCGCTCTGGCGGTACTGATGGCTATCGAGGCTCCTTCTTCCAACCAGTGAAACCCGCGACCTTTACGCAGCCTTCAGACGAGAGCGCGCAGCGAGAGCCGTCTGCGGTGCAGCTCGCAAGAGTCACGGCCCCCTTACCTCTGCACGTCTTTGTAGGTCCTGCGACAGTCCCTGTCCAGCGTGAGGGTAAACGATCGCTTCTCCAGCGTGCGCAGCTTGATGTTGCTGCTCCGGATCTTTGACTCCTGAAAGTTTCAAAATAAGAAGAGATTCAAGGACATATATGTATTATTTTCGGGGGGGGGGTCATTTTTATTTAATTAGCTGCTTTAGACAGAGACTAACTTATCGGAGACACTCACCAGAGTGTTGTTTTTCGATTTCGTGTAAGTTTCATTCAGTGTCAGTGTTAAACAGTTGAGATCTGCGAGGCAGAGAGAGAGACACAGAGGTAAGGCGAGGTGTGAGCGTATCAAAACGTATGGGGGGGGATCTGAATCTGGAATTCTGGAGACACCTTCTGCCTCGCTGGAGGGGATGGCGTTGATCTGGGCGCCCGTCGTCCTCAGTGAGATGCCCCTGTCGACGTCCCGGCCGCTCAGCGTCACCTTCGTGGGCAAAACACACGTCAGGCGCACAGAAACCTATGAGTGATCCCCACCGAGCACCGCCACAGAAAGAATCGTCCGAGGCGAGGGCGAGGCTTCGCAAAGGACCTCACCTTTTTGTAATTCATCGAGACGACGGCGCCACACGTTTCCATCATGCTCTTCTTCTGTTTATCTGTCGGAAAAGACAACTCGTTTGTAATGAGTCGATTCTGTCAATAGCAGTCCATTCAGTTCTGCGCAGAAAACGGAAAAAAACAAAAGTCGGAAATTAAGATGTAAACCGTACTCACCTCTGACCGATGCCGAGATCTGTCTGAACTCGGGGAAATCCACCTCCAGATGGGTGAGAAACACGTCCTCCACCGGCTCCTTTGTCGTGCTGGTGAACGTGATCTGACATGAAGAAAAGAAACAAACAAACAGTACAATGAGATTGTTTTTCCTCTTGAAACCATTTGGTATAAAGCAGAAATGCAACACTTTTACTTGAGCTGTACCTTGACGAAGTGGATGGTGAAGTAGACGGGCTGCTGGCCCGTACGGACGTAGTAGGAGATGACATCGGAGATGAAGGGATCTTTGGGCCTGCCCGGGTTGGCTCGTTGCTAGGGGGAAATAAGTCGCGTCAGAAAACAACCTGACCGCTGACCACGACACCCGCTGTGTCGAGCGAACACAATGAGTGAGAAACGGGCGGCGAGAGATTGAGGAACCGAGCTGGCAACCAGCCTGTGTTCAGTGATCGGCTTTCCAAAGAGACTCGGCGACAAGGTGAAGAGGACGAGCGCACAGAAATTCACCAGAATCTACAGGGTGCTAGCAGGAAGTGGAGGCGTGACGCATCTGAAATCGCGTTCGCACCCAGCACCCGTTGAGGTTAAACTCTGTTTCTCTGCAGAAGTTCTTATTTCCACTTTCATGGCAACTCTATTTCCAGTTTCGGGCTGAGATGCCTCTCTGCCGTCGTGCTTTCGGTGAAATCAACACATTTTCTCTTCCTCAAAGTTTAAGAGACAGCACAACGTTCGTTCTACGTATTTGGGCAAGTGCGAGTTATATATAGCCTCTCAATCACAAGTGCGGTTTTATATGACAGTGTGTGGAGGTGTGAATCCTACCATCTCAGCCAATTTGGGGATCATGGTGCCTAAACCCTTGATGTTGGAGTTGTACCACGGGTCCACCAGGCTCAGGTAGGAGCCGAGAGCGCAGGGATTTCCCTTGGACTGATTGTCCTAGCAAAAGAGAAAAAAAAGCTACATGAACATGAAAGTGACATTTTGACCAACCATTATGAACGAACAACTTGCAGTTAAGGAGTGAGGAGCGCCTGCATTTAAGACATTAAAGACAAGTAAAACGTTCCTTTTGGAATAACAAAGTGGTGAAGTCAGTCAAATGATACTCTTATCCAAAGAATACCAATTCCAAGTCAGCAGCTGGAAAATAACGCGATGAATGCACATCGAATTTGCTTAAAATACACCGTACGCAAAGTATGTGGGACTTTCAGCGTAAGCGTTTAGAAGAGGAAGTCCACCTACCTTAACAGGACTGGGAGCTGTGGCCCCGCAAACAGGGATGTAGTAAAACTGGAGGTTGACTTTGGTCGTCAGAAAAAGCCTCCGTGCTTCCCTTTTCCTGCAAACACACGCCAGAGTCATGACAGGAACCCACAGCGCGGCCACGCTGGGCTGGGCCGCCATCCCAGAGAAACGGTTTTGGATTTCAGCATTTGACATTTGCAATGTGAGAACATGTTTCCTCTTTACCAGAGGTGTCAAGTAACAAAGTACAAATACTTCATTACCTTACTTAAGTACAAATATTGGTACTGGAGTAATTATTTTTCAGCCTACTTTTCACCTCTACTCTTTTACACAAGGCTTTTACACAAGGCTTTTTTGACAAGGTTATCTGTACTTTCTACTCCTTACATTTATAAATGTAAGGAGTGGAAGTAAAGCAGATGCATGTTTTTGTATGTACTCATTTCTAACTTTTGATGAATCATTTATCAATAAAGGCTATTGATAACATGATTCTGAGGGGTTTTACACCATTACAATACTTGTCAACTTGGCATCATGTCTTCTGCTCCATGAAACACATGTTAATGGTCAGTAGTACACATATGTGATTATATGTATATATAAATATACTATAATTAATATAATATAATATAATTGGTGCTTAATGGCATTTTTTTCCTTTCATTACTTTTATTTGTATGCTTCAAGTAGTTTAGAAACCAGTACACTTTTTACCTTTACTTGAGTGCAAAGCTTCAGTTGATACTTCAACCTCTACAGAGGTATTTCTAAACCCTAGTCTCTATACTTCTTACTTGAGTAATAAATGTGGATACTTTTGACACCACTGCTCTTTACATATAGACGCTCAACACGGATCTTCCTGCTGCTTAGGGAACAATAAGGTACTTTCCACCAACCAGGAAATAGTTTCAGCAATGGTTTCCTCCACTAAATGTACCTTTTTGGTTTACAGTTATAAACATATATACAGCAGCACGTACTATAAATACATTTTTACCTGAAGAAGTAGTACGCCTTGGCCAGGCGTCCCACCACCCGGTCGTCGCCCATGACGACGATCCTGGCGGTGAACTGCCGCTGCTGCCTGGAGGAGGAGGAGGAGGAGGAGGAGGAGCTCTGAACGCTGCTGCTCCTCCCTGCCTGCCTCTGCAGCGTGGCCCCTCGGCTCCCGCCTCGGCTCCCCCCGCCGTAGCCAGCGTGCTCCTCCAGGGTGTCCTGGAGCAGCGCCATGCTGTCCTTGGGGGACGGCCTCATCTTGATGCCTCCGCGCCGGCCCAGCTTCGACTGGTCCGTCTCACTGGGAAGAGGAGGGATGTCAGGAGATAGTACACGCGGAGCGCCAGCTCCTCCGAGATGATGCAAGACTCGGAAAGAGCGTCTCTGTACAAAAGGTGGCGTATCTCCTATGGTTTGAATGACTGGCCGTCTTGCCTCCCACTCACATGAATGAGCATGTGATTTTATGTCCTTGCTAACGGACCAATAAAGCTTTCTGACTTAACTGTAACCCAAGCGATGGAGTGAGAGCTTCAGTCTGTTCAGATTCACCTTTTTTTCTTTCAGTGAGAAATTTATACATGAATGAGGATGCGATGATGTTTTTGAACATGCCATCCGTCTTTGACCTGAGAAAGACCCCCAAGTGCCTTGGTGCAGGTCTTTCAAACTGTGCCTAAGTAGTAGAGGGCCTTTGAAAAACGAGAGGTTTAAAACCGTCAGATCTACCTTTTGCTTTGCTCCCATGATGTGCTCATGCTGGCTGCGTCCAGAGAGGACAGCGGGGTGGAGTCGGCGCTGGGCGGCAGGTCTCTCTCGATGCCGCTGTCGTTGGACATGACGGAGAAGCGGGTCATGTCGGAGGGCGAGGGGTCGCAGGGGCAGTCGCCCAGCTCCGGGTCCTCCTGCTCCTGGATGAGAGGGAACGGCTCCGACAGAGAGCTGGACCGAAACCACTTGGCCAGCTCTCGCCCTGTTGACACGCAACATTAAGCTTTAAATATACGCGTCACAAATACAGAGGAAACAGTGTGCTAGAATGACCATTACATCTACTATCAATTATTGATAGCGTTCTTGGTGTACCTCAAGGTTCAATCTCGGGACCACTGTTGTTTAGTCTCTACATAAACGATGTGCCAGAGATAAGGTAGGTGATTATCACCTAGTTTAAGTGATAACTGGCAGGTGTTTCAACATTTAGGTGTTTCCATTTCCAGCTTTTAATTGTGATATTTAAGGAGTAATAGAGTCGCACCCAGTGAGGAGAAACTTTTCTCTTATTAAACCTTCGTCACCACATGATGTTGCAACCCCTGACTGTGCAAATTTACAGCAGACCCTGCGTCAGTTCGCTGCCGCAAGCTCCGAATGCGTCGATATTTCACAACGCCGCCTCATTTTTCTATGAACGAATATCAAATGTTGGTAGCCAGGATCACGAGTGACACATTTTTCTTAGAAAGAGCCTTCAGCTACTGAGGCCACAGCTGGAGAACAGACAAGAGGCTTCACAGTCTCTGGAGTCCCCTTGGCCTGTTGAGAGGCACACAACTGTTCCAGCTGGGGAGACTTCCGAGAACTGTGATAACGATGCTGACTCATTACACATGTTTTGACAATGCTGCACTATGAGAAGCAACAAGACAGCAGAGTTGGAACGGGAAAAAGAAAAACACATACAAGCACGGCATATGATTCCAACGACTGTAAAAATCGGCACGGTTGTTTAATTGTTGTCAGTGCTGGCTCAGCTAAAGCCCACCAACTGTCCCCGAGTCTCTATGTAAGGAATCTATTCACAGACCTGCAGAGACGGCGTGCGCACACTGGGTTAGCAGCTGCCTCGTGATCTTTGTTAATGCAGCGCTGCATGGTGCGCAAAAGGCCAAACAACACCTCTCCTTTGTTCCCGGGAAACGGCGTGCACTTTCACAATAATACGAGGTACATCGCAGGACAGAGCGGACTATCACATGAAGCACGGAGAGCTCTTGACTGACTCATACTAAACCACCTGGGTGGAGATGACACGCCAGAGAGGCCATACTGTAAGTGTGCTTACACACATATAGAGGATTAGTGTCAGTTCCGGTTCATTCAATTCAGTGGATTCAAGTTACGGTTAGAATCAAGGGTGTCAACGCAGGACAAATATTTTATTAGCTTACTTAAGCAGAAATTTTGCTCATCTATACTTGACTGGAGTAATCATTTTTCAACCTACTTTATACTTCTACTCCTTTACATTTTCATGCAATTGTCTGTACTTTCCACTCCTTACATTTATAAATGAGATGCATTTATAAATATAAGGAGTAAAAGTAGAAGTAAAGTAGATGCATGTATTTGTGTGTACTCATTTATAACTTGTTAGTCATTCATCATTGATAAATTTGTGTGTGTGTTTATATATATATATATATACATACACACACAATATATGTATATAGTCCTTTTATTACTTTTACATTGTTACTTTAAGTTTAGAAACCAGTATACAATTTTTACATTTACTTGAGTAAAAAGCCTAAGTTGATACTCCAACTTCTCCATTAGTATTTCTAAACCCTAGCATTTGTACAACCTCAGTGATAAATGGGGATTTTGTCGCCACTGTTTTTAATGAGTCTAAATTGCACCGACGTGGACGAACACACCACCGCTCCTTTCATTCACACTGCGAGAGATCAACTTCACACCCAACGTCATGGACGTCACTAAGTCGAACCAAATTCGAGGAACTCAACAAGCGTTCCTGCGTGAGTGCCAGTCAGCTTCGGTGAAATACTTTTATTCACAAACAGATGAAACTGTAGCTCCGAGAAGCATTTTTCTTTTTTAAACGTGCATTTTTAAGGCAAGCTTTGCCTTCACAACAGAGTCAGTTTCCTCTCGACCGCCCACAGGGTTCCGAGCCACTCACAGATATCCAGGTCGTCTGTCCACAGGTGAAAGCTCATCTCAGGGTTAGGGAGAGGGCAGTCGCACAGTGGCCCACCGGACAATGGCTCTGCAATGCCCACACACACACACACACACAAGAATATACAATACGTGAGGAGGAAGAGAGATAGGAAGAGACCAAAACTGTCACAATGACACTGAAAACAAAACACCCCTCCTTTCGACTTCCTCTCCGCTAACACTGTGGCCTGTGCCTCCCTCCCTCCCTCCCTGGGCACACACAGCTGGGGAAGTGCAGGTTCATCAGATCAGTTCGCTGACATGATAATAAAAAGTGGAAATATCATGGGAGCAGATATCCGGAAAAATGTCTAAAAATACAGGCAGACGGACTCGGTGGAGGCGCCGTCACATGTTTGATCTCGGTCGACGTCCACTGCAAATGACCTGCTTCTTATCAAGATGAAAAACCTTATCTAACAAGTGTAAGATAATTCATCTCATTTTAAGAGTTAATTTCTTATTTCAGGTCTTCCACTTTACATGATTACCTTAAATCAAGCACTAACGTGTTATTTCTAGAAATGCAAAGATAGTGCAAAGACTTTTTTTCCTAGGTTTCACTGTTTCCATCTTGTTTTAAGACACCCCCTTTCCCAGCAGTGTAAACAACGGCTGCAGATCAGCATTTTCCCGTAAAGAAATGCCCGAAATGCTGAAATGAAACCGTGCGGACTGGAGGATGTACGAGACGAGCGTTCTCATCACCTTCGCCCTAACTCGATCTTGTAATCGAATTCAACACAATAGCGAGTACAGTGTAACGTCAAATGAGATTTGCGCGGCTGGAAAGCTTGTTACCAGGGCCTCATCCAGCTCAGTAACAACACTGTCACGTCTTGCTGCTTTTTTTTTCACTCTTTTTTTTTTTTTTTCCATCGGGCTCCAGACTTGTTACGTAACCAGACGTGACTGTGGTCGCTGCGGTTCTCCCTCCTTCACGTATGCTAAGAAAACCAATGAGTCGCTTCGTGCCCCAGACCTTGAAGCATGCACGCGGCTCCCCGACAGTTACCTGAGTGCCTCTCGCCGACGATCTTGCTGTACGTCTGGTGCAGACGGCTCCTCAGAGCCCCTCCCCCCGCCGGCCCTCGGACGCCCTCCTCCACACTCCGCTCGAGGGCCGCCAACACTTCCTGAAAGTGCGGCTCGACGTCTTGACCCATGTCCTGTCCCCCCCACACACACAAGCAAGCATAGCGGGTAAACAGACATGCACACAGGAAGACAGGCGCTCACATAGCGTGTATTCATAGCAAGAAGGGGAGAGGTCGGCGGCACGCGTGTGCGTCTGCCCCTGCCGAGGTGTTACTTTAGGATCAGTGCCAGGAGACATTTCCACCACGCAGGCCTTCATTCAGGATGTTTCATGTGACACGTACATATGAGGCCGGGGGGGGCGTGGGGGGTCGCTATTTTTAAACGGGTGCAAAAACACTGAAGAGGGAAAGAAAAACAAACAAAAAAAAGTACAGCCTCGCCTCGCCGTCCGACAGTCGATCACTTGTGCGCTCACTGCAGCATGTAAACGGACGGAGCGCGTAACTCTTAATTAACCCCATAATCGAATATTGTTTGTTAAATGAATTTGACAAACTTGTCCCGGCTTATTAGATTCCCCACTGTGATTTTCAGGTCTGTTTCTCCTCAGGCGCTGCCTGCAGGTGTGTTCGAGCGAGGACGGCGGCACCGTGAAGCGGTGGAGCCGAGGCCCAGGCAGTGCACGCTGCAGGGATGCGGCTCTGCGCGGTCTGCTCGCTTCCTCCACGCAGACTCTGAAACGGATTTCTGTAAATAACGCGGCGTTGAGCTACCACAGCCGGGAGAGCTGAGCGAGATGGCTTAAGACAGCTCAGAAAGTGGGGACTGAATTAGAGGCACTGCGGAGAACAACTTAACCACGGTCCTGATATAGTGATGCTGGTCCTCCAGCAACACACTGTCAAAAGTATTCGCTCACCCGCGTCCACTCGCATATTAACTTAAGTGACATCCCGCTCTTAATCCATAGGGTTTAATAGGATGTCAGTCCGCTCTTTGCAGCTTTAGCTCTTCTAGGAAGGCTTTGCACAAGTTTTCGGGGAGGAGTGTGTTTATGGTAGTTTTTGACCATTACTTCCAGAAGCACATTTGTGGCTCTCGGTCTCTGCTCTGTCCCAAAGGTGTCCCATCAGGTCGAGTTCAGGCCTGTCCGCTTCATCTACACCAGACTCTCTCATCCATGTTTCTATGGACCTTGCTTTGCGCACTGGTGTGTAGTCATGTTGGAACAGGAAGGGGCCATCCCCAAACTGTTCCCTCAAACTCTGGAGCATGGAATTGTCCAAGCCCAGCTCCTGGTAGACAACCCCACACCATACCCCCACCCCCTCCACCAAACTTGGCATGATGACCAGAACCATCCTCCTGGCTACTTCCAAACCCAGACATGTCCATAAGTTTACCAGATGGAGAAGCACAATTCCCCACTCCAGGGAACACATCTCCACTGCTCTATAATCCGGTGTTGTTGTGTTTTACACTCCTGCATCCGACGGAGCAATGCCATTTCTCGAGGACATTTCACATCAACATCCTATCACAGCACCATGCTGGAAATTCACGGAGCTCCTGAGAGCGATTCATTCTTTCACAAATGTTGTCTGCATGCCTTAGCTGCTGTTTGTACAACAGCGCTGCTGTTTTGTACAACGGTGGCCATGGAAGTGATTGGAGCACCTGATTTCAACTATTTGGGATGGGTGAGTGAATAGTTTTGGCACACAAAGTGTGGGTAACATTGTAAGATTCAAGTTAATAAGATAAGATAGCATAAAATAAGATTTATTGTCCCATCGAGGGAACTTTGTCTGAGGCATAAAGTGTATGTGTAACCTAAAACAAGAGCCACAATGGAAATATAGAATGCTTCCATATACTTTGCATTCAGTAGCAACATGGAGGCAGGCATGATCAAACAACACTAACATAAACATAAGAGATGACAAAAAATGCCAAACATGGCACAAGGTCAAATGGGAAGCACTCCAGCTACCAAGCCCTTCTCCAGCCAGAAAAGAGAAGCAGTGAATAACATCAACCAGACTGTGAAGAAGGAGGAAACGTTCCCACACAACATCATAGACTGTGTAAACCTGGGATCTGCAGGGCACCACTTACCCTCAGGGCCTGGGCCAGTCTCTGGCCGTGGCACTGCTCCGCTCCTAGAGCCGCCTGGATGGAGTGCTGCACCACGCTGCGCATGTGATCCACAGGGCTGAGATATCCTCCTGAGGCCGAGGCCGACGCCTCCAGGTCGCCCTGCAGCACCTGGCCCAGCGGTCCGCTGAAGACTTCGGGGGAAGCCAGAACAAAGACCCTGCATGGGGACAGCAACACGCTTAAAAGTGATGGACACGGACGGGAGGGGCCGGGGGTTTGGACTGAATGTTTGCAGCAGAGCGAGGACATAAAATCGGCCTCTGTGGAGTTTATTGTACCTTAATGATGATGACTCACCTCTCCTGAAAGGGATAGTGGTCGTTTTTCAGCCTCTGCTCTGCCGTGAGCATCCTCTGGTACATCAGACCTGCCGATAAAACTCACATTTAGCGACTGGAAGCCTCGGTCCAGGTTTTATTTTTGCATCGTTTTTCTTTATCGTTTCAATTATAAAGCATGTGTGCTGCATGATGGAGTAGGACGGTACCCGGGATAAAGCGCTCGGTTTTGATCTGCCTCGTGTAGTTGAGGCCTATGGTGCAGTAGGGATGAGGGTAGGTCAGGAGACGTTTGGAGAAGTTGTAAATCCGCTTGTACAGCTCATCCGGAATGTAGGCTGTCTGGAATGTGAAATAACACACAACAGACTACTTTTCCTTTCTGTGAGAGTAAATAAAACAGGGCTAGGGCTGCAAACGGTTATGTTCGTAGTCAATTCATCTGTTGATCATTTTCTCGATGAATTAGTCATTGGGTTTATGAAATTATGCAAAAAATGGTGAAATGGTTCATGGCTGTTTCACAAAGGCCAGGGTACGAGCTAGAAAAATCGTTCAGTCAGTTGGGAAGGTGAGAGCAGAGAATTTCTTAAACCTGCTCCAAAATGTTGAATTGTGCTTAAAGTGCTTAAACTGACTATTAAAATTACTTTTCATTAGTTGACAAAGAGTTAATCGATCAGTTGTTGCAGCTCTAGACCTCGTTGCAACAGTTCTGACAGAACTGGAAACTGTGCTACTGGATTCAAAGATCACGGTTGATAAAGTAAAGTAAAGTTTTACACATTTTATGGTGTAAAACATAACACTGTACCTGAATGATGGCATACATCAGTGTGTGTAGCAGAGGGATTATGCATTTGCGAGAGTCCCATCTTTCAGCCTGTGAAGGATATAAAAACAATGCGTAAGTAATGTGTCACTCATATGTCACAGACCAAACTATAACAATGTAGACATATCTTGCCTTCTCCAGCTCTTTTATCAGCACCCAAACCAGAGATAAGCTGTTGCCGGGGTTGTTTTGAACCTTCTTGTGAAGCGTCCATCTCAGCATGCCTGCACACACGCAGATCACAGATCGGCACATGAGGCATTTAGTAAGCATAAGATTATCGCACGAATGTGTTAGGAATGTGTCACTCTTTCCTCTACGACACAGCTGATCCAAAATACGAATGTGTTAGGGATGTGTCACTCTTTCCTCTACGACACAGCTGATCCAAAATACGCCTGGTGGTGGGGGGGGGTGACTAACAACCAGACCAACCCCTCGGTTATTAATACAAGCAGTCAAACATTTGACTCAGAGTGGAGGAGAGTTGAGGTAAAAAACAGAAAATGACCAGATCGAGTGGATCTGACCTCTGATCCACAAGACGATGTTGTTGCCAGAGGATGGGTTTATATCGTGCTGTACCTTTGTTGAAAGAGTCCAGAGCCTGCTGCTTGTCCACGTCCCGGGGCAGCACAGCCTGGATGCTGCGGTAGAGCTCCGGCTCCGGAACCGTCGGGGAGCAGCCGGCTGAGGGTCAAGGCAACAGATCGGGTGTCAATGCTAAATCTTTCACCTTTTTAATGCGCCTCTTCGAGCCAAACGTGTGTGAGTGTGTGTGTTGTCGTTGGGGATACCTGTTGCGTCCATGCTGCGGGCGCTGCTCGAGTTATCCCAGGGGGCCGTGTTGGTCATGTCTCACATGCATCGTGGGTCTGCCGACTGTGGCGGGAAGAGGGGAGACAGGGGCTCTTACGGTGTCGTTTTATTAATCTGAGGACTGACACCTCGTGGGCAGACCGCCTCTCACCCTGATCGACCACAGACAGGCTGACACTAAAGGTGGAAAGAGTGACGCAATCCAACCCCTCTGCAACCATAATCTAGTGTCTTTGCACTTAATCTCTATGCAAAAGTAGTAAAAGGTTGAATCAGGGGTTTAATGGATGAAGTCATAAAGTCTACTCGTTGCGAAGTCACTTGTGGTCAGCAGGTGGTCAGACACAGTGTGAAATGTGTTTCTATAAATAATCCCAACCTACTCAAGAGCTGTTAAGACCCTTGCACGACATCCCAGGTCACACACCGGCTAGTGAGTCATCTCTCACACCCCCATAAAAGTTGATTCATGGGGAAACTTGGTCGAATACGCCCAAGACTAAATCATCCTTGTGGGCACAACACAACGAGGGGCCACATAATCACAGGGAACTTTATTTCCTGCAGCATTTCTAAAAAATAACAAAAATGCACTAAGAGCCGACAAAGAGTCTTCAGTTCTGGCTCTGGCTTTGTTGCTTTCTGGGTGAATTACTATACAGGAAACCGTGCCAACGTGTGCTTCATGGGGTGAGATATTCCTTTAAATCGGCTCCACGGTGGGGAAATCTGAGATGTTGCAGCCAATAACGAAACAGGAACAATGAATAAAAAGTACACATGAAAGTACAGTACTGCTAGCAGATAGTGGATGTATACGGTAGTATAGAGTAATAATCGCACATTACCACTTAAAAAGCAGGGTTGACCCAGGATACTACAACAAACAAGAGTCGTGTCTGAACTCACTGGAACCTGTGACCAAGTTAAGAAAGTGACTTAAAAGTTAACAAAGTCGACAAAACAGGAACAATGAATGAAAAGCACAAATCAACCCGAAACAGAGTTAATGCAGAGTTAATATTAGCGTTAATGCACACAATCGTGCACTAGCAGTAGAATGGCAACCTCATGAAGCTGACCCCAACCTTAGTGTCAAAGACAAACACCACGATTGACGCAAAACATTATAACAAATGAGAGGTGTCTCAACTCACTGCAACCTGCTAGTTTACTTCAAAGCCAGAGTTCAATCTCCACGTCCAGACAAACACATGGAGCACCACACACACACACACACACTGACATTAAAGTACCAGTCTTCTGCTAATTTAACAGTCAAAGCAGCAATCATACAGAAAAAGAAAAACACAAAACAAAGAAAAAAAAACAACATAAACTCACCCCTGTTATGTGCAAATACGGACCAAACGGTTCCCTGCAGTACATCCACACGCTTCGCTGTCTGTGCTCAAACTAACAAATGTGTGGCAGAGGGAGAGGGAGAGGGAGAAGGAGGCGTGCAAACGAGTGAGTGAGAGAGAGAGAGAGAGAGAGAGAGACTTGACGGCGACTCATCGCTGAGCGTTTCCTCTTGTGAGAGGACACGAGGTAGCAGAGGGGGACAGACGCACACTGTGTGAGTGTGTGTTGATGAGGGGTGGGAGGGGGAGGAGGTGGAGGAGGAGGTGGAGGGCGAGAGGAAAGAGGAGGGGGCAGGGGGGCGTTTGTATGTGCAGGTGCAGGGAACGTGTCCGAGAGTCACAACCTGTTTGAGTGAACATATTTGGATTTGTTTCTACTTTTAGGCTCCGACTGAGTCACGACAGAGCGAGTCCAACTACTGAACTTTTACTCATTGTTCCAATATTGCTCTTTCTCCCACACACACACACGCACAGGCATACAGTGCATACAACTGTGTGTGCATACAACAAAAGCAATTTCCGATGGTTGTGATGAGATTTAGTGTTGATACCTGAAAAAAACAAACCCTCTTTCAAAAAGGCAGCGTTGCCTCAACAGCTGAACGCTGCCTGTTCAACCGCAAGCTTCCGGTTGCACGCTATAGTCACTCTGCTGTCTTTCGTTTCGTTCCCTGGTTCTCGACAGCCCTCTTGTCTCTCTCTTCACACCTGTGGATGCCGAGCAGAAGCTTGAGACGCGCCAACAGTCGGCTTTCTCTCTTTCTGGCCCCTGTTTTTCATTGCATATGAAAACACGGACCGAGCGGCAGCTGAGCTCCGACACTCGGTGCAGAATTGGCTTTGCATGCGCATGCATTTAGGGTGTTTTTTATTCAGGAACCCTTTATGCAGCGTTGGAGCTGACACATACGCAACACTTCCTCTATAGAAGATGAGTGGGCAGGCAACGCTCTATATTTAGCCACACACGCACACACACACACACACACACACACACACACACACACACACACAGACAGAGAGATGCTGAGAAAGAGTGCAAGAGAAGCAGAGTTGAAAATGTTTAAAAATAGACGGGCCGCACCATTCACAACTTTCTAAATAACTAGCTTTGGAAAAACCACAGTTGGAAGAATCCTACTCGACAAGTCATCGTCCCTTTTATGCAAGAAACGTACAATTTAATTTGGCTTGTGCGGCACCGACGCGTGCCATTGTCGGTGCCAGAGAAAGGTTCGAGCCACCGAAACCAAACTTCCCTTATGAGTAGTTACCCGGCGTGAATCAGTTCCTGATTCAAGTTTCGCGTACAAAAACACATCCATCGACACATTCCCGGCCCGACGGCCGCCGGCACCACCACGCGTCACCGTGGCTCAGGCCGCAGTCTTATACAATGCAGGCAAACAGAAAACAGGAGCTCCGGTTTCCCTTCAGGCGGGCTGGAGACGCCTCAGCAAACAGGAAGGACCTGACCTGACAGCCAGTGTGTGTGTGTGTGTGTGTGTATGTGTGTGGAAGTACGGCCACAGAGCATGGGTGCTCGATTGGAAATCCCCCAACCTGGGATTAGCATCTGACGATCTGACACAAGGCCACGTCATCTCTCGGTAAAGCTTTCAAAATAGAAGCGATGTTTCTAAACTTAAAAATTACTATTTCTAAAGGGCTCAGTCTCGCTCAATCCCGCACCATCTTAAACC
The DNA here is from genome assembly GCA_029224185.1 of Karalla daura. Taxonomy (NCBI): domain Eukaryota; kingdom Metazoa; phylum Chordata; class Actinopteri; order Chaetodontiformes; family Leiognathidae; genus Karalla; species Karalla daura. Next base: position 11,413,108 of record CM055189.1, on the reverse strand, counting down.
CCCCCCCCCCCCCCCCCCCCCCCCCCCCCCCCCCTCCACCCGCTACCAACTTACACTAGGTGTCGTGCGATCACGACCTGGACAGTGCGGGAGAGCTGGGAAAGCTGAGAGCGGAGTTTGCTTTCTACAGAGCAAACAATACCTGAGAAGTAACAGCATCTCGAGGAAGGTACTGTTCAGGCGCTGTAACTGGTCCCGACGTGGAAATTCAGGGGTGAAAGTGCTATGTTTACATATCTGGTTCAAGACAAGGCGACACTGTGAAACTCCGTGAAAGTGCTTCCATTGTCACAAAGGCGATTAGCTGTGACGGACTCGGAACTCAGCTCCATCAGAAAAGAGCTTACGTATGAGCTGCGAACACAGTCATGCCGTACATGACTGTGTTCGTGGTCATGCCGTACAGCTGACACACAGTGGTATCTTTCATTATAGTCACGCTGCGACTTCTCCAAGCTGCAAGGGCGTGCACACACACACACACACACACACATGCTAGCACACACTTTCACAAGTCTTATGAAACCTTATGAAACAGAAGTCGTTTAATGAGTGAGCTACCTGGAGGGGGGGGGGGGGTATCAATCGAAGCGATTTCCTGCATCAACATGCTAGACAATATGAGGAAGTCCTCTCCGACCGGTAAGTTCTGAGCGTGTGTGTTCGTGTGTGTGTGTGTGAGTGAGTGTTTGTAAGTGCTACTGACCAACGATTGTTTCCTCCCTTAGGGTCTGCACATGTTGCGCACAATAATGCCCAAAACTGCACACAAACAAGTGAATGCGTCGTTAAAAAATCTCACTCAAAGAAATTCCCGGCGTCCAAGTTCTAAATATAACGTCCCCTCGCTTGGTTTGAATGGATGGGGATGGGGAGAAGATTTATGCTGCCGGGAGCTGTGTGCTAAATCCATCAGCCGGGAGGAAGACCGATAGGAAGAGGGTGGGATACAAGAGGGGTTTCCCAAGAAGGTGCATGTGTATGTGTGTGTTTGTGTGTGTGTGTGTGTGTGGGCCCTTCTGTGGGGTCTTGGATAGTGAGAACCGGGTCACTTGCCCTTTAGAGGTTAGCTGAGGTTGAGGCATAAAGATTGGTGACAAATGTTTGCGCACTGCAGTGTGTTAAGCCACACATGAATAACCTCCCCCCTAAAACAGGCGCAAAATACAGGTTATTCAAATGATTATTCAAATTATCGGTGGACAAATTTGCCAATGATTCTGCTTTCCTAGAGCGCTGCGGTGCAACACTGCACAGGGCCCAATTACTGCTAAGGTTCCCATCAGTGTTTTGCAAAAGTGATTACAAGCATTATGTATGCATGAAATACTCCCTAAATCCATTCTTACTGTGGATAAAAACAGCACAAAGGCAGCATTGTGCCGCAGATACAGCTGTGGCCTCGGGCAGAGGGCCTGTGGACAACCAGGGGCCTGTGAGCGAAAGTGGAGTATGACTGATTTTTCCACTCAAAAACACTTGAATATGTTTTCTGTTATGCAGCGGGACACCGGCCATTTCAAATCTCCCTCAGGATGAATGAAGACAAACATCTACCTCCTTATCTATCCATCTATTTAGTTAAGAGTGCGCCTCACACTGCGCACTCCCTCCGGTCGTTTGTTTCAAGTATTCAAACTTCCCCGCTTCAAACAAGTGCAATTACTCTCAGATTAATCAAACAGTTTTCAGTTCCCACAAGGGTACCGAGTGCAACTCGCAGTCGGCACAGGGCAAGGGCATCTGCTGTATCCGAGATATTCTCCCGACCAAATGTTCTGGATACTCTGCCACTGACGCGTGTGTAAAAACATTGATTCTGGACCGGCCAACGAAGGAGGGAAAAACAGTGGGCCTCAGCGCCGCAGCAGAGCTTGTTCAGCCACTGTGGGTAGAGGGAGTCAGCGGTGTAATTCAGCATAAAGTGTCACATGAGGTCACCGGGTGTAAAGCGATCCAACTGCTCCAAGTACAGGATGTGCCGAGTGCGTCACATAGACACGATCGACAACACAAATAGACGCGCAAACAAACGCGAAAAACAAACCATGACAGGGACTTCCATCCAAGTGGCTCAGGGGCACACGACCACAGAGCGCTGTCATTTGTTTTCATACTCTACCCCTGCACCGGACAAACAAGTGGGCGGCGCCCGGACTGACCAGAGTCTGCGGCTGTCTGCCTTCACGAGCTGCCACATGTGGCATTGACGGTGTTTTGTGCCAACTTGGAGAGAGGTTGTCATTTAAAATGTTGAGCCGGGTTGTCTGGGAACACAACTGTGGGGTGTGCTCACGAGGTGCGAGAGATCCAGGGTACCGTCAACTTAGAAAGAGACGAATGTGGTCTGAAAAAGGCTTCAAAATGATGCTCTTCCACCCGGAACAAATAAGGATTGCTGTTGAATAATCTGCAGAAGGCAAACTCAATGAATATGGCATTTGAGAAAGTATAGGAGAGACTCAAATTGTGTGAGATTAAAACAAATGACACAAAGAGTTTTTTTAATGGTTTATACCAGTCCAAAAACGTGCATGTTTAGGTCAACTGGAGACTCTAAACTAACCCAAGGGGTAAGCGTCAAAGTGAATTGTGTGTCCTGTTTTAAAAAGCAGCCAATCCTCAAGACAGACCTGACAATACTGATCGATCAGTGATTTAAATGATGGATTTCAAGCGGCCTCAGCCTCTTGAAGTCTTATGTCGAGCAGCCTCGAGACATGTTTGACCCAAATGTCCTGAACGGCCGACGGCCTTTAAAACAAAATGGAGAGAAAGACGTGTTTATCGAGTTCTGGCAAACCTTTTCCCCCTCTTACAGTTCCCAGCACCGTCATCATGCCACGATTCTCCGTAGTCCCAGATTAAATTAAATAATGTGCAGCATCTCAGTTGAGTTCCTGGTCAACCAGTTTCTACAAGGAACATCTCACAAGTGTCTCTGCTCGTGTTTGCCCAATTCCCTCACCACCTTCAGCATGCATAACAGGCGGAACATTTCCTCACAACAGCTACAGTCGTTTTTTTGTCTGATGTTCCGACCCCTCTGGCATCGTTTGTTGATTTATCAACAACAAGTGACCAACAAGAACACAGAGCGTGCTCAATTGCACCTTTGGGATATTCTCCCAAATACTTCTTTTATGGTTTTGGCATTTTTGGGGAAGACTGGAAGGTCTTTGTGTAGAAAGGTTACGGTGTGATCATGGGGTGGAGTGACATAACAAGTCACTCCGAGCCCATTTAGCAGTGCATGTGCATGTAATACATAAGAAAACACCACAGAGGTCATGAGCTCTGAACCCTGTGTCTTTCTTTAACAAGGTTAAAAAGAGACACAGACCAATCCAGAACAGGTAGAACTGAAGGCTTAAAGAAATGAATGAAAAATGAACTTGTAGGTCATAAACCTGGTTGACATTTGATTAGGGCCAGGAGACACAGGGTATCTGCAGGTATGCTTAAGTTAATTTCAATACCCTTATACGACTTCTCAAAGACCCTCCAAAAATACTCCCAGACCTCATCGCCATTTCAAACTGCCACTGGCAAAACATCTTCAACTCACTCAACAAGTCATAGTTTCCGCTTAAATCTATAGAGCACAGCCATACAACAGACCTCAGATCAGCTGGGAAGGAACAAAGTTCCAAAGCGCCAAAGAAAAAAGACAATGTTTATTGAAATATCACCTCTGATCACAACAAGTGACACACTGACTCTCAATTATTCACCATAAATACACCATAACATATACTGGTCAAACTATTTGGACAGAACTGGAACACCAACCAAATTTAATGTTTAAGACTTAATATTGTTAAGAGCATTAATTATAAAACATTGTTTAATCATCTTCTAATACATGCTAAGACCCCGTAGACCCCAGGACATAAATATAAAGAGCAAAGCTTTACCAAAAGATTTGGTTTCACTTCCTGACAAGAAGTATGAGTCATGGTCGATAATGAGAACAACATTGGACCGGTAGTTGTGGCTACGGATAGACTGACTGGCAAATGGACTGTTTCTCTAGTCTTCACGAATCGTTTAAGCGTTTCATGCGTACATTCACCCATTCATAGGCCGGTGGCAGAGGCTACGCTGCACTAAGCTCAACTCGGTATTATTACCATCCCACACATTTGTACACCGATGACACACAATGAGCGAGATGCTTATCTAGGGTGCCCGTGCTAGTGACATAAACGCTGCACGGTGCAGCCATCGAACCACTGACGCTTTGACCGTGGATGGCCACGAATGTCTCTGAGCCACAAGAGACCTGACTGTGGCTTGATCAGGTTGATTAGGCGCACCACACACACACACCCACACACACAGACACCAGAGGTATTATGAGTTGGCAGCGCCTGTTTTGGCAAGAGACAGAAGAGAAAATGAAGACGGAAGGAACTCTGGAGGGTGGGGGATTTAACCAAATGGACACGGTTCAAGGCTCAAAAGACAAGGACATTGTTGAGAAGGAAAAGGGTCACGAAAATTAGGTAGCGCGGCAATGTTTGGACATGAAATGTATTATTTGACCAAGAAATTTGGTGCGTGAAACCCTGTGAAACCCCTTATTAAATTCTACCTTTACCTTTATTTCGCATTTCCTGTTATTGTACTTTGACCTGAGCAAGTGTTTTCATGTTCTCCTATAAAACCAAAAGCCAAAATTAAGATTTTAATTCACTGCAAATGTCTTCTTTATTTATTTTAAATACATTGGTATCAATTTTCCCTGGTACATTCATTATGTTCAACTTCTGAAAGACAATAAAGGGAGCACTACTTTCAAAGAGGTTACCAGGAAGAACAAAAACAACATAAGTCAAGTTCATTATTGTTACCGTACATCTCAGGGATGCTTGGGCTAAGCCGCTGACAATTAAGAAAACAGGTTTTTCTGTTTGTCCATTCCCGTCATTGCGGTTGTGTGCTTCCTGGAGCACTTTGCAGTTACTGGATCAGGTACTCATTTGCTATTAATAATATGTTAGTTATGCCGCATTACCTCATTCTAGATGTTTGGGTCATGTCCAAAACTGTGAGAATTTAAGGGTGTAGTCAGGTGCATAGGATGATCCCAGCATGGGATCATTTGGCCTATTGATAAGGTTCCAATGTAGTGTGTATTAGTATTTGTACATACATTTTGTTGAAAACAATTTTAAAGAATAGATTATTTTACTATTTGTTTTGTACATAGGATAAAGAGATGTTTTTGAACTCTGTGCAAATGCCTCAACACCTCCTTAAGGTGCCAATGTTTGAGATTTACATAATCCAACCAAGATTTAGTGTGCACCTTGGTGCTAAGTCCCATGTTAGATTTTGGACTAAAGTTATGGACCAAAAATAAAACTTGCACACACACACTCACCCAAACCAAACACACATGTACACCCTGCAGTCCACTAAACCCTGAAGAACCAGGAAGTTTGGATGTAAAACAAGGAGGTTGGAGGAAATACATCTGGGCTCTCAGACTCCAGACAGACACAACAGAGTTTCAATCAGATCAGGCACTGTTATCAAAACCTCTTATTATCTCAGGAGAGGGAAATACACCACCCTCCCCTGCCTGTCTTCCTGTGTCACAGCAGCCCTCCCTCTCTGTGGCTCTCTATTAGAAACGAAGATGCAGCGTGGGAAATTATTTCACCGGGTTGGTGCAGTTTTGGTGAACCACATTGTCCTATCTCATCTGGACAGGACGCAGCGCAGCTCAAAGTGGCCCTTCGTCAGATCAGATATCATACTGCGGCTCATCGGTCAACTCAAAACATCATTCAGACGAGGAAAAAAAAAAGAAAACACGACTAACAGATAAAGTGAGGACAGAGGAGCAGGAACGTTTGCTCTGAGTTAAGACATCCGTGGTTTATTGGAATGCGCATCAAAGGGTTAACGTCATGTCAACTTCGAGCGTGTTGAAACTACTGTCACACTCTCCGACATTCAGACTTTACATCAGTACAGTTGCGGCAAACGACAGACCCAAATGTCTCCCTGTTTATGTTATTACGTCTAATAGGTGTGCCGTTTTTGAAAGAAACTTACCGGTATTTAAGTTGCACACGGGGCTCCGGTCGCCAGTTGTACCATCTCTGAGCGACACTTCAAGCCGTGACAGCAAGTGGCGGAGTTTAGACCACGCCCACCTCCCCTAGCAACCAATGGGGCGTTGCTAAGCGAGGAGCGGCGAACCAATCAGAGGAGGCGCTATTTGAAACCACAGGTGCTTAGATAGATGGATAGATTTTTTAAATTTTCTGTTGTTATATCTGGCTCATATTTTTCTTACTATAGTTTGTATTGCTTTGACTTATTGTTCACTGTTACTGTTACTGTTGTGGCTATTCATTATTTATTTACCCTGAAGATTCTGTCTGGACTGTCGTTCATTGTTCTTTTGTGAGACTCTAATTGCAAGTAGTGACCATGAGTGTCATGTTTGAATTGTAAGGCGGCTATCCATCATTTTACCAGCTTTGTGGAGAAGGCAGGGAATATACCCTGGCAATGTAGGATTAATTCACAGTCTTTACAGAATGTTATCCTGTATTGAGTAATCCAACAGAATGTTACAAAGTACATTTTAAGGCATGTATTTTGTGCATTTTAAAATAAACCATCCTGACATCCTATGTCAGTGTGAACAATTAACTATAGTGCAAAGTAAAACTTTAGTCACCTCTTCGTACAAAGAAAAACATCAAAATTACTCTCCTTTCAAGGACGTATATTTTATGAAAACTGACGTAGTATCCACAGCATAGTTGCTACACATACAATTTTACTGACAATATTGCATTTGACATATTTCCATCACAGAAGGCACTTGAGCAGAGGACAGTGTCAGGCCTTAAAAGTACCTTATTCATTCAAAGTGATGTTCAAGTGGTTTAACTCAAAACACAAAATGTATTTATGTACACTGCTCTTTCAGTCTTAGTCTCAGATGACCATCAATGAGATCTTTTTTTAATGTCATGCAAAGTGCATAGCACCATTATACTGTATTTACATAAGTGCCAATAAATCCTAAATAAATGTTAGGATGTACATAATTTACAATAGCAAAGGAGGCCAACTCTGGATGGTCAATGTGGACCTGAACTGAGGTTAACAGATCAACAGCACCCCCTGTTGGTCATATGAATGCTACCACCAGTAGTCATTACCTCTTCATTAACCAGTTACAGAGAAATGCTGTCATCAAAGACCCACCAATAACAGACATAGAATATTATGGTGCAAGATTCAAGTTACAGCAAGCAATATGATATTTTACAAACATTTTTTCCACATGATTTGTAGTCAATAGTGTCCATTCTCAGCAATAGGCACATAGTCACATAATCACCAAAAGAGGCTTTACATCTATAGGTCCAGGACAACAGGTGTATAAATTCTACTATATGTCCATGTAGATTGTTCCAAAGAAAACCCCCCAATCTTTGAACGCATGATCAAAAATAACATTGCCATATTTTGGGTTAGAGCCAAGTCAATTACAACAGACCGGTGTTTGTTGCTCTGTAACCTGACATCCTGCCCTGTACAGTTAATTCACCCTGTTTGACCCATTACATTCTATTGTTACAGTGGATAAGGCAAAACTTGTGACATGAAAATAAAGTTCCATTACACAACAAATGATGCAAATGACTGGATGGTGCAGAGAGAGCTAGACACATACAACTGTGTCTCAGCTTGTTCTTCACTTTTTGTTTTTTTCTGGTCTTGTACATGTTTACACAGTCACAGTCCATGAGTGCAGTTTTAATAAGAACCCCTTCTGTGCAAGACGCTGTGTTTCCAATAGAGACATGGCAGCTTCAGTGTATTCCCAGTCCAATGTTCCTCACCATGTCTCTTACTCAGCACATATAAATAACTACATTTAGCTACAGAGTCGTTCTATTCCATCCAAAACTGGCCGAGGAGGGTCAAGGTAGAGCTCCGCTGAAAGTGACAATGGGCAAGCAGAGAAGGGAGCAGAAGGTGGGGTTGAGAGGCTGGATTTGGGCCGAGGTCTGGGATCTTCTTAGTCTCCAGTCAGCAGAGCTGTCAGGTTTATAACATACCGAGATGTCACATCTGAAAGGGACAGAAAGGGATGACACACACGTGTTACATGCGAGTTATGTAACAAGTGAACACCGTCAAATGCACTAATCGGTTGTTGTTAATACGTGTGATATATTTCTATGAATTTACTTTCCTTGAGGTGAAACTGGGTTGCGGTGAGAAAAAAACATGTTGCACACCACTCTCATGTGTCAGCAGTATTAAAAATTATTCCTCTGGTACAGAACGTGACACCTGCAAGATTATCTTCTCAATCCTTAACAAGATAATCTTACTATAATGAGGAATCTCGGTGAGGACTGATTTCAATTTCAGTGTCTAACTTTTAGTTCTAAGGAGACTTTTATGACTAGTCTTCACTACTTTAAAGGTATCAAAAGCTTGGTATGGTTTAGTTTGTTTTTTTTGCCCAGCTTTGAGAATGAATTTTGACATTTAGTCGTAGTGCATGTGTATGTTTCTGTGAGTTTGTGTGTGTATGTCACCTGGTGACGCTCTGCAGTATTTTTTTCTCATCTTGGTCCAGGCAGACAGCAAATGTCGTGTTTCCAACACCACTGACTTGCACCTTGTCCACCTTTACCTCTGTCATGCTCAGCTGCTGCAAAAGGATAATGAATAGAGATAAATTAATCATGCCTTGTAAAAAAAAAAAACAAGAGACAGCGAGAGAAAGACATGCTGATAGTTTTTCACATTTGTTCCTCATTTAAAATGACGTTTGTTGCCATTACTGTTTGTAAGGAAAGTGCTATAGAAACAGTCATCTAAATAGGTCTTCATTCTGTTGATGAGTGCAAAGACAACTGCAAGTAAAACCTTGGATTCGTAACAAGGTTAAAAGATTAAGCAACAGTGCTGAGTAAATAACATTATGAAATGCACACGAGTAAAAGACATGTGACTCTGGGCTGTATTGTGGCTTTTTGTTCCAATAAACTGTCTATGTGACTGTGTTTGTTTTCAGCCTACATGAGTCGGGAGGCTCGGCCCAGACACGGTTCAGAATGTGCTGAGATCTCGGTCTTCAGACAGAGAAAGTGTTGCAGAGTTGTTTGTGAGAAAGCTCTGCTGCATTGTTTTTCTAAACCACAAACCACTGAGACGGATTTGTCTGGCTCACCTGGTTGAAGCCTTTCTTGCTTTTACAGTTCTGTCTCTTCAGGACCTCGGTCGTGGTGAGCTGCAGGCACTCCATCTTTGAATCTGGCAGAGATTGTTTTGTTCATGTCAAACTGTGAAAACACCCAGAAACCTACAAGCGTTTCCTCCATTGTCACTCCTTACTAGGTATCAAAATGAAAATATAAAAATTTCATTTGATTTTCCTGATTTAAAATTAAAAAAGACTTTGAAAAACAAACAGTAATTATTATGTTATGTCAACTCTTCATGCAGTTAATGTGTTAAGCAAGGCAGAGTTCAGTGATTTGGCCTTGAGTTACGTGTATTGTAACATACCCAGTTCCTCAGGATTCTTGCACGCTTTGGTTAGGTTCACTGAAGTACAGACTTTGGTTTCCCTTTTCCACTGGCTTCTCCCACTGATCACAACCTGAAGAAGAGTTGAGAGGTGAAAGGAATTATTTCTGGTTTGGAAAAAAACATAAAATTAGGTAATGAATAAATTAGGAAATGAGACAAACTGCAGAACTGAGATGTTATATTGCGAAAAGTTAAAACGTCAGTCAAACCTCAAGTTAACGTGTCCAACACCTCACAGCACAGAGACAGAAGTTGTCATGTGCACATTGCATTTAGCAGAATTTGTATTTTAGTACTCTTTTTCTGATGTGTAATTTCCTGTGCGTGCAGTAGTCTTAACAAATGAATCCAGCCAGTCTCTGGCTCCGGAGGGGTAATGCAATGACTGCCTGCTATGCAGCCACAACACACACATTTTGAGGTTGACTGAAGTCAAATGGCACATCATCGTACCTTGTTGTACACCACCTCAAGCATTAGAGGCACAGCTTCTCGGTCTCCATCAATACCAAACCGTTTACTGGCAGCACCTGGGTAAAGAAAGAAAACAAATTACCGACTGATGTGCCATTTTTTTACTCTTCTTCTTCTTCAAAAAAGAAAAATGCTGCCATGCTGTTTAATATGTCCAATAACATTAGTGTTTCTGTCATGTGAAACAAAATAATGCTGCTTTGTTTGCGCGGTGACACAAGTTGTTTTGCACAGCATGCATTTTAAGGAGAATCATCCTTTTCATATGAAGAATGTAGCGCAATAGAATTAAGTCATTTACACGGTAACTCGTGGATATGAGGCACGACAAGCTTGCCCTGCACTTTTTACTTCTGGAAGGAAATTAAAAATCAGAAGTGCAAGTGGTGACGAGTGAAACCCAAAAGGAATCACGTTATAGAAAAAGCAGATGTTCCTCTTTCATAAATTCAGCCCAAGTCTCAGCCTCATAAAACTGATGATGCATTTCCCTGCGTTGACCGCACGGAGGACTTAGTTTATTGCGGCGGAGTTGCTAGGATATGCGACTGTGTGTTTGGAGAGCTCGCGTCACACTCACCCATGGCCTTGATGGCTCTCGTTCCTGCGGTGTGGCCCAGTTCTAGGGAGTGGACGAACACCTCCGTCCTCCTCTCTCCGCCCGCTAAGGTCAGCTGCAGTAGAAAATCAGAGCCAAAATTCAGGGCCCCTTCACTCATATGTAGCTTGCAACAGGTGTGCATTTGTCTGAGATTACTGTGCGTCTGACCTCGGCCTCGTAGAGCTGGATCAGGGCTGGACGGGCAGCGTGGCGGCAGTAGTACAGCACCAGGTCAGCCAGGATGGGGAGCCGCTGCTCGTACGAACTGTCGTAGGACTCTGACTCCGTCTTTGAGGTTTGCTGCAGCACCAAGTATTGGGCAACACAAAATGCAGGATGATTAACTGTCAGATTGGTCTAGATTGGTCTCAGACTGCTGTTACTGGGCTCCAACTGTACTGTACCTGGCAGGCAACGTGGACGGGCAGATTGAGCAGATTGAGGGTGTTTCTTTCGTACCAAGGGTCCAGCATACCAAGGAGGCGGGCAATGTCGTTTGTGCTGTCCTCTGAGCCCATGAGCTGGAGGTCCTGTTGGAGCAAAAACAGAGATAAACCAAATTGTGGAATTGTAACATGGCCATGTGTGTGTATTTTTGGCTTTCGGTGCACATTGAGTCAAATCTGTTTTTTTGACATCTTAGTGAAAACTTTGACAGATTTTCCAATCATGGTTGGAAGTTCCACATATTAAAAGGGAAACATTGCCCAATCAGACTTTTCCGATGTGCTGTGCACTTTAGGGAAACTCTAGTCTTACATAAAGTTCAAAGGACTAAAAATAAAGAATAAAATAAGAATAGAATTTATGTAACATTTGTTAAAATCCTTCCAGCACTTTCTATTTCCTATGTGCAAAACCTTAATTTCATAATGAAAAGTTAGCAACGGAAACAACTAAGTAAAAAACTAAAAAAAATGAAAAAATATTTTACCACACATTACCAGTTCACTTCAAATCGGAGTTCAGAGTAAGGCTGAATGTTTTCTGAATCAAAATTAAATATCTGGTAAACAATGTTTTGGATGTCCTTGTTTCTCTAAGGGGAGTCTGGCAGGACAAGATTTTGTGTTGCAGAACTAGACTTCACAACATCTAGGAGTTGCACTTGCACTTAACCAAATTTTAGAAATAACGCTTTTATTTTACATGTTGAAACAAGTGTCAGGAGAGACTGTGCAGCTGTTGCACTTACTTTAGAGGGAGTTCCTCCTTTCAGAGTCCCAGTCTGAGCCAGGGGACCGGGGGACTTCAGAGGCCCCTGCCCTGCTGCCGAGTCCCTCTTCACAGGCACAAAGTAGAACTGCAGCCTAAAAGCCCTGCTGAGACGTGGACACGTGCTCTCCCTCCTTCTCAGGCTGTTGTAGGCTCGAGCTACCTTTCCCGCCACGTGATCGGCACCAAACACCACCACCCGCAGCGTGATGTTCGTATTGTCCTCATCGCTGCTGAGGATGGGCCTCCGCCTGAAGCAGACGTGCCTGAGAGTTTGACTTTGTGGGTGGAGGAGAGGTTCTGGGCTACGCAGGTGGACTTGCTGCGGTAGAGAGTTGGAGCGTCTCTCCCGTACCAACAGAAGGTCTTTGGTTTCCGCGTTCCCCAAGCTTTTGGCTCGGGACAGCGACCGAGGCCTCTTGGATTTGATGAAAATGCGATACAGGTGCTGGCTGAGCCGAGCTGACGTTTTATTGATGGACTTGGGCGAAGACTTCTCCACCACCGGAGAGGTGCCCGTGTAGTCGTCGGAGTCTTCAAAGTAGTCGCTGTCGATGCCGGAGGTGACGGAGAAGAGCGAGGGAGCGTAGGACTCCGACGTGATGGACATGGTGGAGAACATGGAGTCTTTGGATGCGGTGGACAGGGAGGAGATGGTGGAGAAGGTGGAGGCTCGGTGGTTGGAGCTGCAGCCATTTGTGATGATAGACATCGAGGGCAAGCCAACACCATGATCCTCGTCTTCTTTGTCTTGTTCCTCCTCCTCCTCCTCCTCTTCTTCTTCCAGGTCAAGCTTGGCCACACAGTCCTCGTCATCATCTTCATCGACATCTTCAGAGTCTTCCTCTTCTTCATCCTCAGGGCGCCCGTTGGTGGGCAGGTCATCAGGGTCATGCTCCAGGAGGGTGTTCAGAACATCTACAGGAAGCAAAACAGAAAAGAAATCATGGTTAAGTGAACAGAATGTTATATTTTTCAAGTTTTTTTATACAGACAATATTGTATACATATCGAAATAAAAAATATACAAAATATATCTTATAAAAATATATACTTGTATATAACATCTAGAAGAAAATTTTTAAAATATATATACAATGACTAAAATACTCAAACATGAAAGTACAAAGAACATACATTTAAAAATAAGTATTAAAATACATATATATATATATGTAATGTCTGTTTCATCTGGTGTCTGTTGCTTAGTTGGGCTTCCATCACCCAAAAATAAGCAATGTTAAGAATAATGAGACAGCTCATCTGCCTCCCTTTTAACCATTTCCTGTCTACAGACCAGTGTACAGACACCTTGAGCTCACACACACATGCACACACACACACACACACACACACACACACACACACACACACACACACACACACACACACACACACACACACACACCATTCACTCTCACACTTGCATCTAAGGTCACAAAAGAGTCTCCAATTGACCAAAACATACATGCTTTTGGACTGTGGGAAAACATTTGAGTACCAAGAGAAAACCAGTGCAAAGGCTCTTGGTCCAAGGTAGCAGGTAGTTGCTATGTGAAAACCAATTAAATGCTGTGCAAAACACTGTACCAAAGTTGTCTTTATCCCAGTGGAACATGTGACACTTGGCTGTGGGCAGTGGTAGAGTTTGCAGCATACCTGAAAGCAGAGACAAGAGAAATAAACTGAGAAGCCTTTCTCGTGTGAGTGACACGCTGTTCATCATGTCATGGCAGCTGCCCTCTCACCGTCAGACTTTCTTCCGTTGGACGCTGGGATTCTCATCCTCTCCCTAAGCCGCTCGAGTTCCTGGATCACGTGACTGCGGCCCTTCAGAGGGTCAGTCATGGCAGCAGCCGTCTCCAGGACGTCGCTCAGCGAGGAGAAGATCTGTTGGAGTTCGTTCACAGCTTTTGCCTGCAAAGAGCATCAGCACCCTCATGTAATGCATCCTTGTTACAACTTACGTGGTCATAAATGCTTCCAAAACCTTGGATTTAACTCGCAGAGTTTATTCAAAGTGCATGCAAATGCACATTTGAAGGGTCAAGCTCTTTACCCTTTGCATGTAACATTACGGCAATCCCACACCACGAAGACCTCTGAAGCTCTGAGAACATACCTCCAGGACCCTATGGATGTTATGCAGGGGGTACTTGGTGCCTAACGTGGACTGGTAGGCGTGCTTGATCAGGGTGATGTACGTCTCTTTCTGCGAGTGCTGAATGCAGCTGAGCCTCTCAGCGACAGAGAGGAAGTCCGCAGGCACCTCACTGGGGTTCATCAGCAGGACTGTCCTGCAAACAGAAACAAGCCACCATGTGAACATTTTCACCTAGAGGGCGGTGAAAACAGGATGCTATGGTGGTCACGGGTTGAGAAGGTAATGAAAAGGGACTTTCCTCCTTTGGCTGTAATTTCACTATTGTGAGTGCTCTTGAGGTAACTCAAGAACCCAATGTGTAAAAGTTTTCAGTAAGAAAGCAAGAAGGTGCAGGACTGAAAAACTGAAATTGAAATTCATAGATATGTATCTGTGAAAAAGAGGTTCATAAATACAAATGTCTGAAACCTCTAAAACATAGACAGCTATAAAGTGTAGATAAAAAGTAGATATAAAGTATTTTCTTTAGTTTTCAGAGAGTGGATTTATTATGCAGACGTACATGGTTTTGGAGCACTGACTGGACGTCGTGAGACCTTGCTCTTCTCTCACTAGTCTCTGAAATGAAATTCCTGTGAGGGGGGAAAAAAAGACACATATTTCATCTGTTCATTGTTTTTTGGTCAAACCATCTTTAACAAGAACACAATGTTGTTCATGGCAGTGAAGTGTGAAACTGAAAGTCCCACCCTTACACCGTCTTGTTGCAAAGCTTTTGATCACTGAGCTGCAGCACTGAAACATTCAGACAGGTGTTTACAACCAGTGTTTATGATGTTGTTATTATTACCAAGGTTGGTTTTGAGGATATTGAACTTCACAAAATGCACTAACTTCACTTAAAGTCTGAGGAAACTCAGCACAAAAGGTGACAATCAACTAGATAAAACAACAAACCAAATAACCATGTTTTTAGCACTTCCCTTCACCTTTTCTAGTAAGTGCAGTGAAACCAGCTTCTGCTTTATTGTTTTGTCCCTGGTTATCAGACCATTTCAGGTTAGCATGAAGAAGTGACCACTCTACTTCCTGGAGTCTTGTCATCTTCCTGTCCTGTCAGTCAATGTCAATGCTGCTGTTAATGTCGAATGTCATCCTACATGCATTTCTCTGTTGTGTCACTAGGGGGTGGACAAACATATAGGATCGAGCATCTCAGCCCGGATACGTGGGAGACACATGGGCTCCTCGTACATCGACTTGGTTGTGATGCAGGTTCTGGACTAGTGCTTAATTTGGAACCATTCTGGCACTGGCCCTGAAAAAGTGGTTACAGAGTAGCAATGCTTTGTTGTTCAGCCAGAAGAACTAACTATGGCAGAGACTGGCAGGGAAGGGTTCCTGAGACTAATAACAGCAACAAATTTACCATTTTTGTTTTTTGTTTTTATGGTGATGTAGTACTAGCTAAAGAAGCGAAAGAAAGACAATGGGAATGAAAACTATGAGAGCAAAAAGTGGACGATGGTTGAAACGACAGCAGGTGTCATTTTGATTAGTGTTGTCAACTTCACAGTAAGGAAAGTAGCTATCCATGTTATCACCGAATCAGAATAATTTGCAATGCAAAGTGTAATGCATACAGGGCATAGGAGAGGAGTAACTTTGTAGGAGAGACACAAAGTGAGCAGAAAACAAATTTTAAGAACTCAATTTTTTTTGTTTCTTGTTTTGTTTTCAATGTCACTATTTCAATGTTCCTCCTTTCCCCCAACCCACGCATGCATGCATTTATTTTGCACACTGGACAAGGGTTTTTTTTTTTTTGTCCCCTGCTCTAACTACAGTGGGAGGACTGGAACATCTGCATAAGGCCGGGGGAAGGGGACCACGGCTGCACCTGCTAGTCATTGAAAAAACTAACAAAGACGTGTGGTTTCATCTCTCCCGTAAGTTATCAATAACGCCAGAAAAAGTCGATAGATTTGTCTTTTAATTTTTATAGAGTCACTAGAAAGGTATGAAAAGTCGCTAAATACAGTGACACCGATTTTGATGTCCTGGATCATAGTCCTTGCAGTGACATCGTGATAGACACAGTCAAGTTATGATGTGGCTTTTGAGCGGTAAGAAAGCAACTGGAAGCCGCAATAACCAGCAACCATTTGACACAGACAGACAAACACACTCAAACATGAGCCCCGTCTCTGTTTACCTGGGGCCTTGGTCTCCAGCTGTAGTGTGGAGAGGAGGTTTTTACACACGCTACAGTACGGCTCGGGCCAGGTGAGGAAGTGGCGAAAAACCTCGATGGCCTCCTCCAGCAGCTCCGTGTCTGGAGGACAGAACGGCGTCTGCAGCCAAACCAAAGATTACAAACACTGCTGTTAACGGGACACATTTGTACTGAGGGGCATGTTGTGAAAATGAAAATCTGTTGGACCATATCTGCAACTAAACTCATTACTAGTCTTTTATAATTTATAGTTTCTGAGCTGTATTTCATATTGATTAGAAGAAGTAACAACTGGGTGAACTGCATCCTTTTTTTTCTGCTACTGAACAAAACTTGAATGTCATAAGTTTCAAAACACATAAATGATCCTTCACCCAAGATAATACATTCATGAATCAGAAAAAAAGAAAAGCCATCAATGTAATGAATTACTCACATTTGGTACTATAACTGACCTGAATTACTCCATGAAAGGTGTAGTGCAACTTTGACAATGCAACGCATCTTACCATCGTTTCATCATCACCTACAACCATGTCAGATGCCTCATGTGGTAATTAATTGAATCTAGGGAAAGTGATGTTATGTCAGTGCCCTCTGTTTTATCACGCTATCTCTGTTTTTAAACAGAAATAACCAAATGTGCACTCGTCGAAACCGCAAACCTTATCGGTTGCCACATGGTTCCAGGCTGAACACCTCAGTTCGTTCTGACTGTGCAGTGACACAAAGTCGAGTAATAATTAGAGAAAAAGAGGCATATCGTGTTGAAGCCATCAAACCGCCTTGGCTTTTTTTCTCTCCTGACCTGCATCAACTCGATGAATCACAGTTTCAAAGATCCCACTCACATGGCACCGCTGCACCTTGGAAAACATGGCTGTGGTTTGAGCTGAGGAACTAAGTGACCTTTTGTTTGTTGCTTGTGAAACAGCTCAAACTGCACTGAGAGTTGTTGAAAGCACGCAGGCTTTGATAATGTACGTGTGGCGGATCGGGACCTGTACTGTACCTGCAGCAGAGTAGAGGAGAACATGATGGCGAGAGGAGCCACAAGCTCGTACTGACACTGCTCCTGAACCTGAACAGCGGGATATTAAATACAGTGTTAGATCTCCACTTACTCTACTTTAAATTCTACTAATTATCTCCCTCCTTTGTGCTCTCACCTCTCTGGTCTTCCTGATGATCTGTTGTAAGAGGATGAGGAAGTTCTCAGGGTCCCTCTTCACCAGCTCCTCCAGGCTCCAGCGGTTCATCAGCTGTCCCGCCGAGCACATCAGCACTGGACCAACACATGTGTATTCAGAGCTCAAATATAACACAGTGAATATGCAAAATTCTTTAAGATCCATCCCAAACTTTGTTTCCATCAGTTTTTTCCCCAAAATTAAAGGGATGTTCCTAAAATTTCCTGGTCCCTGGAGGTGTTTCTACTGAAAAAGAGTCCCTTCATTTGAATAAAATCTTGTCCTACAAGTCTCCAATTTGAGGAAGATGGACATTGTTTTATTAGATACTTTAATTCAATTGAAGTTAATTTTAGATTGATCCAAACACACATCATGGTCATTTTTTCCATTACGCTTTTGCGAAAAACTTTGTTTTTATATTATCAGTTTTTATGATGATTTGTAGCTAGGTTTCACGCATCTAGATACGGCATCTAGCATCTGCATGCACCTAGATACAGCAGTGGGAAGATCTTGAGATGCTCTTAGAGTAAATTGAGATAACTTGTCACACCTTTATATAGACTGCAGTTCAGATGACTACAATCTGATGTGTTTGAGGACAAGTGTGACACACAACAAGCTTTTCTTGGCAACAATTACGGGGTTTACATTATAATCTACCATGCCTGATAAAACTGGTCACAAATCGCTTCTCTTCGGGAACCAGTGCATCTAAACTTTAGATTTTGATGCCATCACATAACCACTGCTCTGTTTATGAGGTAAATGTTAGTCCATATAAAGACCTGGGTCACAGACTGACCTAAAATTCAGGGTTGCAATGACTCAGAGCAGTATTTTAAGGGTAATAACTGGAGCACTTCAGGGGTGTGTTTTATCGCCTTTGGTTTGGTATTTCAGTTAGGATGTTTGTATCTGACAGGACGGATTTCCTGTTTCAAGAAAATCAAGTTGAGGTATTCTCCCTCGAGTACTCGTCTTGGTACTAAATGTGATGCTGAGAGGCGGCACACCTTATTCGTGAACAGGTTATGAATATGTAAAGCGTTCACAGGCGGATGAAAAAGTGAGAGGAAGGAGATCGAGCTCTGATTGCAGATTTTCTATGGCAGATGGAAACTTGAAATTTAGCAGTGGGAGAGAACTGTGGATGCAGAGTCTCAAACCACAGTGACTGCTGACTCCTCACAAGCGTCTCAATGACTGTGAAAGCACCATTGTGGTGTTCATGTTCCAGGGAAGTAAGACATGAGCAGCTGCTTGGGTTACACAGACATATTTTCCATGAGACTTCCCGGCTTGTGTATTTCTTAGGTTCTTTTGTCTTCAAGTTTGGTAAACTGGGAAAAGATTTGAAGTGGACATCCAGGAGTTCGGACGCCAGTGACTCCCCTCAGAGATTGACATGCAACATCCCTAAAGCTCATCTGAGCAGACAGCGGACAACACGGCAAATAGCAGTGCAAATATAATCAGGGTTTTCAATACAAATCAAGAGCGTCTGTACCTGCGTCACTGGTTGGCGTGCTTTGATAACCCAACCTGTTTTTTACACTTTGCACCACAGCGGCTCCTGCCCCGCAATGGCGCTCTCACACACTGCGGTCCGTGCCACCACTTCCCCCCAGCTGTCTATTCACACAACTTCCTCCATCAGCCAATAACATGCTCCCCCGGATGATCATAGAGACGAAGGTGTTGCCAACAACAAGCTCGGGCAGCTCGCTTGCCCCCCATGTGCCAGAGGACCGTTAAGTCACACTCCCGAGCGGAGAAGAAAACAACTCTCGTATAAAATCATATACGTGTCTGTCGTTCGCATGCACTCGGGCTGACGTTTCTGAGAAAATATTTTTGCTTTTCACGTCACTGAAACAGACGGTTACAGGTTCACCCCCGCGCTATAGCGGCAACACCTTTCATCAACCGTGGTAAGAGCTGTTGAGCTACGTGCCGCACGTCTGTCCAAAACCAAGAATAAAACTGCTCGGAGTTCGTTTGTGCATAAATTAGTCCAACCACAAGTGCTTTTGACTTTGTCACTGCGGGACTGACTTAGCACCCTCGGCAGGATGCAGCTTTCAATAATGTTACAGACATTCACATTTGACTGTCGTTGCATGTTGCGCGGATCGCTCTATAACCCGACCTTACTGAAGATGCTGAGTGGGGAGAGGTGCACCTTTCGGTTGCTGTTTCAACTGTCTTACCATTCCAGTGTTGTGCGTCGGTGGGGCTTTGCCTCAGCCCGTCCAGACACCTGTCCAGAGCGTGCTGGATCCGGTCCTCCGTGCACGAGGTGTGCTGCATCTTCACCGCTCAGCTTCTGCGGACGCACAAACAGAGAGATGTTTTAAGCATGAAAATAAGATACATATCTCTCCATTCCCCTTCACGCACTCTGCGGAATACAGTCTTCACATCTGGCGTGAGCGCGTGTGATAAATGCTTGTGTGCTTTCACGAAACATGCTCCCTTCCTTTCCATGGACGCAGTCTGTTATCTCCGCTCTTTTGCATGAGATCATCCACTATGAAAATGAGATGAAAAAAATTAGATACACTGATAATGCCGGGACATTTCCAAGGAAGGAAAAACACAGGGTTGTTTGTCCTGCTGCTTTGTTGTGAGCGCGTGTACGTTTGTGAAATGTTGGAGTTCAGTGTGAAACGTGACTAGGCATACAGTATAGATCAGATAGTTTCACTTCCAGGTCTGATTGTGAGAAGTAGCACTGACCACAGTTCGTTGTCGTATAATAATAATTCAGATAACAACCAGTTGTTCTAGAGCTGTATCAGTTCTTCCCAGGTACAATCTATACAAGGGTCAACTTTTCCAGAATGCTGCAGCCTGCCTTCTAACACCCTGTTACACCTGTGCTTGCAGCTCTACACTGGTTTCCGGTCCGGTACAGGATTAACTTCAAAATCCTTTCATTTGTTGTCAAATCTGTACATGGTCTTGCGCCTTCTTACATATCAGACCACCGAGGGCTCTCAGGTCAGCTGATCAACTCCATCTAGTTGTTTTCCTTCTAAGCTTAAAAGCAGAGGTGACCAGACTTGAACAGTCACTGGACCCAAGCTCTGGAACGAGCTGCCACTGTACATATACCTGGCTCCTTCAGTGGCTGTTTTTTTATGCCCTGGCATTCAACAGAGTATGAATTTCTTATTCTGTTGATCTGCATGTTGTCTTTTGCCTTCTGTTTGTGTGCTGAGTTATTTTAGCCTGCTTGTCTGGCACTTTGATCAGCTGTTGTTTTTTGTTGTTTTTAAAGTGCTCTATAAATAAGCGTGACTTGATTTGACTACGGTTTTGAAGCAATGACCATTCCTGTATATCACACTAGGGGAAGAGGTTTTTTTGTAAGTCATAGCTGTCTAGACTGCCAAGTTCTCAAATAGACAAAATTGGTGTTACCTTTACTAAAAGCTGTAGCTCCGAGCATCATGTGCACACAGTGATACGTTTAACCACAACTCTGTACAAGAGCATTAGATCTTTGCCAGTGACTCACCAGCATGTGCTGAACTTCACTTCTCGCCTGTTTGTGTATTCGGGCTGTTTGTCTGGCAACACTGGATGACCCAGGTGTGGCAACTTGTTTCAGTTCTGTTCTGAGTGCATCCCATCAGATGCTCTGCACGCATAAAGATACCGAGGGAAATCCCACGACTGACTTCAAACATTTGACTGACAGGTTTGATGAACATGACACAAAAGATGCTGCTGCTCAAACCGATCTGAACACACAACGCTTTGAGATAAGATAAGAAGCCATGACCACTTCTTCACTGGCATTTTTAAGATCACTCAAGATAGCTGAACTGTCCAAGGAAATTTTACTGTTGTCTTCAAAACTATCAGATTTTGTGTGTGTGTGTGTGTGTTATCTTTCTTTTGCATTTTTTCTTTTGACAGTCAGAGCATCTCATCCTTTTGTTATTTCAGATAAATAAAATGGAAAAAACCTCACTGGTTCGTGGCCAAAAGAGATGTTCTGTTGATGGTTTCTGACGTGTTATGTCACCACTTGATATATTTTTAAACCTCCTCATGACACAAATTAGTTTTCCATTAAAATACAGGAAATGAATGTGCAAATATGGGGAAAGGTCCATTTAAAGAAAGAGAGAAAAAACCCATACTTCCCTAAAGAAAGGAACATTTTCATTATATGCAGTTTTAGAACTTCAAGAGCTCAGCACTTCCGAAGTTTGCTACATTTGCAAACTATCAGAAACTATAAATACACGAGTCATATACATATATACTTCATTCAGGTAATTTTACAAGGCCTCCTGTGTGGCTGTTGACTGAGTCCTTACACAGTCAGCAGTTGGACAGAGATGAACAACGGCATCCACAACGCTTACGTGATAACACCTTCTCAAAATTTCCCCAGACAGTGTGACAAAATTTCCCCTATTTCACATGAAAACCAGAAATAAATGAAAGCTGTCAAGTGCTAACAGTGTTAACAAATGAGTCATTCCCTGTTAATACGCTTGCTTCATGCGCCCACATGATAGACATGCATAGAAGGACACAGGGACAGATAGCGTTCAGCCTACACTTGACACTTTGTAGAAACATTTAGATTTAAAAATTAGATTAAGGGATCGGTGCTTTAACACAAACAACCTTTATTTGCTGGTACTTTGCTAAGCAACGGATCTGGTTGGAACCAACAGAACCGTTTAACACACATATTCTGGGCTTTTTTTATGTTCACTCATGTCGGCAACACCTCGTGTCCTCAACAAGTTGAAACAGCCATCACAGTTTGTTTTTGTTTTTGTTTTATCTTCTTTATTTTTGAGACACAGATGATGTACTGAAACACACTGAAAGCGAATTTTAGGTGAGATGTTTTTGCCTGTGGCACACGCTGAGGTTAACTTTTTTTCCTCCATGCTTCCCAGCGGCAAAGTGATGGGTGAGACTATCATGATGATGATGCGACTACCACACACACACACACACACACACATACACACACACACACAGACTGTACAAACATCCGACCCACCAACCTCATCATCACACCGGTGGTGAGGTGCGGCAGGAAGCTCATGCAAACCCAAGTTCAGGAGGCCAGAGGAATGAAACTCAATTATCAGCCTGCTTATGTTGCTACTTGACTCCTTTTTCCTACAGTTAGCTCTCAACAAACAATGCCATCAGCTCCAAGACATAAACACGTCCATGTCGCCCGCTTTTTCCTCAGCGGCCAACCCCCACCCCCCCCCAGAGAGGTATTGTGTCTAAGAGGAGTCCCGAGCAGCACCGAGCGCGTTTGCTGAGCCGAGCGTGTTGGACACTGAGCGCCGAGGGCTCCGGTCATTGTCAGGAATGGACAAGAGCTGGAGGAGAGCCCGGGCCAGAGTGGAAGGAACTAATAAGTCAGAGCTCTGATGACTCCTGCATCCAGGATGGAGTGGGGGTGGGGGTGGGGGGGGGTCATTGGGGACATGTTAAGGTAATAAAGAGGTGAAGACCTGATATGAGGTGGCACAATGCACTGGAGAGCATTGAAAGTGGAAACAGCTCTGCTCGATCTATTACTATCATTATCTATTTGAAGTATTGATTATGTTATCCCAAAAAGGTTAATACGAAAACTGGAAAAGCCCAAAGTAACATAACAATTACACATCTCAGGACAGTGAAAGTATTCACTTTACAGGGAAGGAAATTTCCAAAATTCTGGAATGAAAATTTGCTTCATACTATTTGATCCTCAAATTCTCAGATATCATAACAGAGAAGATGTTTTAGTTACTATGAAACAACAAATGTAACACACACCAACTGGGATTTTAACAGAAAACAAAAAAAAAAAAATCAGTCCCAACTCCAGACTGTCATCAGAGTTGTTTACGTAGAATGGATCGTGGTGTTGCAAATGCGTGAGTCTGTGGGGTTTCATAAGAGGATGTATGCAGTACATCCCTAAGAGTCAACAAGGTCACTTCCACTTTTTCATGGGTTGCAACTCAACAATCAGACAATAACAGGCAGCGGTGGCGCTTTGGTGGAACTGTTTGACACAAAAATCGTCAAAAGTGAAGCGGATTCAAACCGGATTATCCGAGACACGGAGACGGCCTATTGAAAAAGGAGAAGTGTGTTCAGTAACAGTAACATGTTGTTGTCCAATAGCAAAGTTTCATGTGAACAGAAACCAAGTCAATTGCCACCAAAAGAGAAAAAGCGCCGATCCCAATTTTTCCCAGATGTTTGCCCATTGATCACAATGCATTGCTGCTACTGGTAATATGTTTCTACTGGCTAATGTTCTCTCTGTGTGACTACCTTTTTCCCTCTTCTCTTCCTCGTCTTCCATAGACCACAAAACACAGATAAAGGCCTGTACAAAACAGACTCTGCATGAACAGAGAAAGTCAGGGGTACTTATAGGTTTTCAACACATCATCAATGCACAGTTTTCTTTTCTTGTGTGGTGACCAACAACTATTGTATGATTGATCAGAAATTTGCAATCGAGTATGAGATTTTATGGGTTTTCTTGCCACCTAGAGGAAATAAACACATTTCTCTTCCCTTGCAGTGTTGAAATCTATTAAAGCAACCAAACTTTACCCGTCCTTGTCTCTGACTTTGACGCCTGCACTGTATCTGTCCCGAAGTTACTCTCACCAATGTTTCCCATGCAAACCGAGGCCGTGCCAGCCTCCTCCACCTGCGGCCCTCTCTCTCATGTCGTCTTCCTCCCCATCCATCTCCTCGCAGGCTGCTTCCCATCTTTCCCACTGATCCCATTACCAACTGCTTCCTAACAGGAAGGTAGCTTCCCTGCTTGGCTGAGGAAGCAGGTGCCTCCCTATTGTTGTGGTGTGATCAGACTCTGAGGTATACTCCCACAGACCAAGGAGGAGAGCTTGTGTATGTGTGTGTGTGTGTGTGTGTGTGTGTGTGTGTGTGTGTGTGTGTGTGTGTGTGTGTGTGTGAGAGTATGTGTGTGTGTGTATACAGTATGTGTGTCTGTAACCCCCCCACCCCCTTCCTCTCCCTGCAATTGATAGAGTCTGATATTCACATCCAGTCTTCCTCTGCTGGCCCACCGAGCTGCTACACCTCCTCTCTCTCTCTCTCTCTCTCTCTCTCTCTCCACTGACCTACTGGATGTGAACTGAAGCCGTGAGAGCTTTAGGAAACAACACTGGTCCGACTCCAAAGCTCTGTTGTTAGTTAAGTGCTTCCCTTCGTTTCAACCACTACCGGTGAGAACTCGGCAGTGCGATAAACCAACGGCGGCATAAAAGCCGGGACCAGCGTGAGGCATACGCCACGCATTGTTTCAACTTTTCCTTTTCTCTGCAGTTGAGTTCAGCAGATGAAGGTCTCGTTTCGTGATCCCAAGCACGAATACAGGGCGAGGTGAGTTTGTCCCCACGGCGCGACAATGATCCGCGGAGCTTGTTGAGTTTCCACTGAGGGATCCTGGATCATCCCGGTCATTAAGGTGGGATTGCCAGTAGCGACACTTCGTTTAACACAATTATCCAATTCGTTGTTGCGCTTTTTCACACGGAGGGCGCACAGACTTGCGTGGAAGTGGTTTAAAAAGAAGGAAGCAGATAACCAATCCACTCTGGTGCACTAACCACAGCAACCAAAACAAGAAGGCAGCTCTGTTGCTGGACAACAGAGAGGCACTCTTAATAACCTTTGGTCTCCACTTCCTCAATAAACCCTGATAAACATGTGATGAAACCATTACAAATGCAAATATCGGGCGCTTGTAATGTCACGCCAGGACAACTCCAAGCAGCCAGTTGTGAGGCGCACAAACACAGAGTGTGCAGATAATGACAATGCACAAATCCATCATTTCCTGTTGAATTTGCTGAAATGCAGCGCACATAACAAAACAGGTGCTTTTGTGCATCTGCATGAATGCATGTGCCTACACACACACACACATACACACACACACACAGGGGTGTTGACTTCAAAGTGTGTGTATAGTATTAAGATGTACAGATACCACAGACGTACGAAGACAAACAGGAAGCAATGTTGTGAAAAACACACATTCTGCAGTGGGATATAGCAGCCAACCTCTGCTAGATGTGACCTATAAAAACAGGGGCAATAGTATCACACTGTCACGACTTTCACTGCTCCTATCTGATCGTATCAGCCTAAAGCTTACAAAAGTTCTAAGCGTCGCCAGTGCATCCAACCAAGGTCATCAGCCTGCGGTCACGTTTTTTTTTTTTTGATATTTTTCAGCCTGACACATGAGCAATCATGACAGTTTTTTTTTGTTTCTCAACAGGATGATGATCGTATTGGAGCCAATTGTGTAATCGAACCATTTCCACGAACAACAGATGATCCTTCCTGCTGCTTGCATAGAAAGAATCTGTTGTTACCTCACAGACAGGATGCAAAGAGCCAAAGAATCTTCATCCCATATCATCTTAAGGTGCTTTTTGGTGAAAATCTTAACATCCCAGCTCAGTCAGTTACAGCTCCATCTCCAAACCCATCTGTGAGAAGAACTAATTAATGATCTGGGATCTGGTGATGTCATTTCAATCAGCATCACCCCTGAAGTTGCAACACGGAGAATGTGGTTATGGATACAAAAAGACAAGTTATGACTTAGTCCATTTTGCTAAGATGGTGGATTTCTTGTTCAACCGGTGCCAAACTGTTTGCTCAATCAAGGTCCTCTGAAGTCATTTATCACTTTATAAAAAGCAAGTTTGTTCTCTAAAGGCAGATTCATTGTTGCATTAATTCATAAGCGACTGACAAGTGGCTGTTGGAGGATGTTGAGCACAGGCGTTGGCTCGGTACGGTTTCTGTGGGGTGGAGTTCTCAGAAATCTTTAACAGACTGTGTCCTGTCAGTCTGCGCAAGCTCCAGTGACAGGGAGCCGGAGGTTCTCTGTTTCCACTCCTGTTTCTCAATTCAATCCAAGAAATAAACAGAGTACAACAACTGTGCACGCGTACTCAAATCCATTACACCTGCTCTGGACCTCGACTCCACTCACTTCACTGAAATCACCTTGTGGAGTTAAATCACCTCTCACTGTGGACTCGCAAGGAGCTGACACTGATATTTGAGCAGGGCGAACCACATTTCCACAGGTAGTGTTCACAGACCTGGACATTTAAACTGAGATAACGTTCAGGAGACTAACACGTGCCTCTGCCTTCACACTTCCTGCTTATCAAAAGCATGAATTGTGTGTAAAAGCAGAAGTTCCCAAAATGGCATCAGAGAGGTGTACGGGGTGAGGGGGATGGGAGGGGGGTCTGCAAGCGTACAGGGGGGGGCTGCCAGCATCACCGCCACACGTTTCCCGTCACCTTAAGGCTCACAACTCATCAAATGACAAATAAAACACCAGAGCCGGGACTTTCACATGTTTGCATCTAATCCATATAACGTAGAAAAGTTGACTGAATGCAGCTTTCAGCTCGGTGTCAGTAAACACTTAAGACATATAAGACATACTATACTCTATACGTAGAGTAGAATGTGATAGACAGTGTGTAGATGCAAAGAAATCCAAATCAACACCCTAAAGTGCCCAAAGAATGCCCAAATCCGTTAGATTAAGATCACAGTCTACACCGAATGTCCTTCACATAATGTCCATAAACAATTAAGAGTCTTAGAACAAAGTCGACAGTCTGACAGCTCTCAGAGCAGAGAGCAGGTGCCCTCTGAAACATAACACTCAGCCCCTGTTGTCTTACCTTGCAGTCTTCTACTGTCCAGCATCCATCGCTCCCGTATCCGTGGAAAGAGTCCGAAGCAAATCGGAGTGTGTCCCGCTCGGAGTCGCTGCCATTCATTCAGCACTCACACACACACACACACACACACACACAGTGGAGGCAGGCCAAGCCACATCCTGGGTACGGCGGAGTGGTGAGGTTAAAATCAGCCGGTTGTAGGATCTCTGCCTGCTGCTGCTGCTCAGACTTCTACGCCTCACACACACACACACACATATACGCTCACACTCACATATGCACACAGAGACTGCAGCTCACAAACAGGAAGCGTATGAGAGAGGTGCATGTGAGCACAATGAGGGAGGCTGCTGGTGTGTGTGTGTGTGTGTGAGTGAGTGTGTGTAACGGTGTGTGTTTCTACATGCGTGTGTGAGAGGTTGCATGTGGATTTTGAAGGGATGTTGGCCCCCTTAAAAGGAAGTCATCTGTTTGACGTGTTTGTTTTCATGCTATTTTCACACTTGTGAGCAAAGTGGCTTTGTTTTGGGCACTCATGTTGGCTTTGTTCGCTATTTCTAAAGAGGTAGAACTGTCACACGACAAATACAATAACAGGTTTTTTTTGTCTTCATGTCTTCTCCTATGAGATGAATATTGCAGATAAAGCAACGAGATCTGTTAATTTTTTTTTCTTCTCAACAGTTCTGACTGCTCTCCATGTGGGTGGTGCTGTTATGGCACATAGAGAACTATTGTTTTGTGAATTTCGCCTCGATGCAGGTTTTGTGAATGAATATCTGAAATACAGTAGAGTGGTCCTTTGTGAGGTCCACACTCTCTTTCTCTCTCTCACTCTCTCTCGCTCTTCAACCCACTCAGTCAGGGAAACACGGGCCTCACTTCCCCCTCCTGATTTACATTTCATGTATTAATACAATTTTGAAATCCCCTTCTCTTGCAGAGAGGGAAATACTGTGACACAGATCAACAAGGCAGGGACGGTAAACACACATATAAACACTTCTTCTCGAACCGATTTAGATCTTGCAGCCAAACAAGTTTACCCAGACTGGAATAGAATAATAATAATAATAATAATGATAAATACTGTATGTGAGAATAAATTCTTTTCTATACGTAAATTTGATTACAATGGTTTGTCTATTACTTAGCGCCATAATGGAAATGTTTTGTGAATTTCCAGATAAGGGAAGTCACTTTGTTACACAAAAATATGATCGAAAGCATATCGTGTGTCGTAATATGTCGAGTACTGTTTTTTGGTGGTTTTGTCGTACGTGTCGAGTTTGGCTTGGGCTCCAGACTTCTCTGTCTCCTAAATGTCAACCCTAAATGGAGATTTTATTGAGCCAACAGGATGGTGGTTGTCAGACATCAAAACCGGTTTTTGTTCTTCTTTCTAGTGAGAGCTGCAACTCTGAACTGACTGAGATTAGATAAGAATGGGTCTGATTCTTCTTTCTGAGTGAGAGTGGCTATGACGCAAACAAAATGAAACAGGGGAGTGAAGGCAGAACAAAAACTGAAGGTTTGTGATCGAACTTGAATATGGCAAAAAGAGAAGTTGAAATTTGAAATATAAATGTTTTTGTCTCAACCAAGCCCTGACCTGCCGTAACACACACAGTTTGTGAAGAGCTGTCTTTGAAGCCTGGAGTTTGGCTTTCAGGGCGCCGCCATCTTGAATCTTTGGAGCCAGATGAAACCACATTTTTTGGTCTCAATCAAATAGACACACCCCTAATTAGTGTTTTTTTTTTAAGCTGTATTGACTCTGAAACTTCAGCTGCTGAAAAATCCACGTTGTAAAAAAAAGTGATCGATTGAGTATTTTTAGACTGAAAATAATCCGTTTTTTGACTGAGTGTGCATTGGAATTAGCCCTAGTGGATCTCAGTGGTATTGCAAGTGAAGACACTTGCAACCACTACACTTTTCAGACAGGAAGGCTACATCCATTTTGCTATATACATAAAGTCTGAAAAAGAAGACCATTATACATTGTTTGAGCGACCCCACATTTGACTGCGTTTCCATAGCTGTTTTGTACACAGATTTCACAGACAGATAGAAAGAAACCGTTTATACATTACCATACCCAGTGTATATCTTAGCGGTTCATATAACACTGAAAAATTTGAATGTGTGGTTGTATTATGGCCTTACTCATCCATGATCTCTATTGTTCACCTTGACAATAAAAATAAGTCAAGAATAACAGTAATATTAAATAGAAGAGGAAGAAAAATAAGTGGTCATGTATTAGTTCCATCAACTCATCACTAACAAAAAGCCAAGTCACTCCGACTCGGCGAAATAAGTTGATACATCATAAAAAGAAAGTAAATAAAAACTGTGTTACAAAATATACTGGATTTCACTCGCATAAAGATTTGTTTCAGTTTGAAAGATTTGTTTTTCTAAGAGGATTACATAAATGTATTAATTGTTAAATGTATTAATTAATGAATGATCCATCCTGTGTGAATTCCTGCATTTATTCCTTTAAAAACAACACAAAGGTTTTCTGGAATAAGAGCCTGTCAGGACTGATCTGAGAGATCTGCCTTCCTCTCAGACGCGCAGCAGCCGGTCAGATGCTGGATTACACGGTGCTTTGCCTCCACCGCCTGGGAGATGCTGAGACACTTCTGGCTGCGTGTGTGTGTGTGTGTGTGTGTGTGTGTGTGTGTGTGTGTGTCTTCCCGGGACCGCTAGGTGGCGCTGCTACCTCTGCTGCAAACATTCAACAGGTCCATCGAGGTTTGGGACTGAGCACTCGTCAGTGCGGTGATATCTGGCTCTGCAAGGAGTGACTTTTTTTTCTTTTTT
This sequence comes from Karalla daura, assembly GCA_029224185.1. Taxonomy (NCBI): domain Eukaryota; kingdom Metazoa; phylum Chordata; class Actinopteri; order Chaetodontiformes; family Leiognathidae; genus Karalla; species Karalla daura. Next base: position 11,383,107 of record CM055189.1, on the reverse strand, counting down.
TCTCCTCACAAACTCTCACGATGGTTAAACGCTGCTGCGGTGAGTAAGACCTCAGGTTGGAGGTGAGAGTGTACAATCATCCAATCAACTTTACATATTTAACCTTATCCCACTGGCACCAACAGCAACGGTAAAACTTTGTAAGACAGTCCATTACTCTGTAATTACCTTTACAGCAGCTAAATGAACAATTACGTGCGTGGGATATTAGCATTTAAAGGAACCTCTTGACATTTTTGAGCATGAACAAAGTCGTTCACTTGATCTTATCATGCATCTTTTGTGTCTGATTTTATAGTGATGTTATTATAATGTTATAACTGTCTTGTAGGTTCATATGTATCTAGCTTATGAATTACATCCTTAATGATTGGTATCACCAGAGTGGAGTACATCAGGCATCAGAAGAAAAGAAAAGAAGAAAATAACTGTGAAAACACAACGGGGCTGTACATATTAAGTAGTATTAAGTAGTATTTTTTTCTTAAAATAATTATTATTCAGGCTGTAATAATAAATATATCCATACTGAAAAACACTTGTTGCACATCCCATCTGTTGTGTCTGTGATGAATCAGAATCATATATTTTGTTATCATAAACATACTTTAAAAAAAAAGAAAGAAAAGAAAAAGAAGGAGAGGAGAAGGAAAACAGCTGTAATTCTTTAATTGGAGGAGGTGGATGGAGGTGGTGGTGTCCTGGATGCGCCACCAGTGGATGTCGTTGTTCTGGTGTCACAAGGAGCTGCTGGTCCTGAAGCGGAGCCAACTAAAGGCAGGATCAGAGCCCAGAGAGAGAGAGAGAGAGAGAGAGAGAGAGAGAGAGAGAGAAGGAAGAAGAGGAGGGGGAACGGGACCAGCGTTCAGGATACTAGTCTCTTAAATCCAGGCGCTCGTTACTTAGGGTTAGAGAGAACAGACATCAACACAGAAGAGAGAGCGATAGATAGAGAGATAGATAGATAGATAGAAATAGAGAGAGAGCGTGAGAGAGGGAGAGAGATAGTTAGAGAGAGAGAGAGCCTCTTTCACACACATTGTATCTCCCAGTTTACTCTCAGGTAAAGTACCTGTGCATGCGGAGTCGCTACTATCTGTCCGGCTGTGCAGACTGACTGACTGCAGGTCCAGCCTTCTTCTTCTTCTTCTCCTCCTCCTTCTCCTCCTCTCCTCACCCTCTCCTATCTATCTGTCTCTCCTCTTTGCAGACACTCACTCTCACTCTCACACACCACCGAGCACCCTCCAGAGCTCCACGATGCCCCGGGCTGTGGACCTGCTGCTGGCCGCGCTCCTCGCCTCCCTGTGCGGACCCCGCGTCGCGCTCTGCGGCGGCGGCGGAGGAGGAGGAGGAGGAGGCGGCGGAGGAGGCTCCTCTTCCTACGGGATGAGCTTATTCGCGGCTCAGTCCTCCCCTCCGGACCCCTGCTACGACGAGCACGGGAACCCTCGGCGCTGCATCCCGGACTTCGTCAACTCCGCCTTCGGGAAGGAGGTGAAGGTGTCCAGCACCTGCGGGCTGCGCTCCCCGGGCCGCTACTGCGTGGTGACCGCGGCGGAGAAGGGCGACGAGAGGAGCAGGAACTGTCACACCTGCGACCACTCGGACCCCAGGAAGTCCCACCCTCCGGCGTACCTGACCGACCTCAACAACCCGCACAACCTCACCTGCTGGCAGTCCGAGAACTTCCTGCAGTTCCCGCAGAACGTCACGCTGTCCCTCAGCCTGGGCAAGAAGTTCGAGGTGACCTACGTCAGCCTGCAGTTCTGCTCCCCGAGGCCCGAGTCCATGGTCATCTACAAGTCCATGGACTACGGCAAGACCTGGGTGCCCTTCCAGTTCTACTCCACCCAGTGCCGGAAGATGTACAACAAGCCGAACCGGGCCGTGATCACCAAGCAGAACGAGCAGGAGGCGGTGTGCACGGACTCGCACACCGACATGTACCCGCTGAGCGGCGGCCTCATCGCCTTCTCCACGCTGGACGGCAGGCCGTCGGCGCACGACTTCGACAACTCGCCCGTGCTGCAGGACTGGGTGACGGCCACCGACATCAAGGTGGTGTTCAGCCGCCTGCACACCTTCGGCGACGAGAACGAGGACGACTCGGAGCTGGCGCGGGACTCCTACTTCTACGCCGTGTCCGACCTGCAGGTGGGCGGGAGGTGCAAGTGCAACGGCCACGCGTCCCGCTGCGTCAAGGACCGCGACGGGAGCCTGGTGTGCGAGTGCAAGCACAACACGGCCGGACCCGAGTGCGACAGGTGCAAGCCCTTCCACTACGACCGGCCCTGGCAGAGAGCCACGGCCCGGGAGGCCAACGAGTGCGTGGGTGAGTCCTTTCAATAATGACAATAATAATAATACTTTTTATAACTATATCTTTCTCCTCTTTAACCTTTCCTACATTGCAACGTGTTTCTTGCGATGATTCACTCAGTGATATATTTCCTACAGAGGTAACTATAAGGGGAAAAATGTATACGTTTAAATAACCAATATGTTACGGATCGCATCGCGATGTAATTTATGACCAATGCGAGTCCTAATTGCGCAGATTCGGTTCATTAAGGCGCAGACTTTTTTTAATGGACGCAAAACCGCAGCAAAGCCGCTCGTTTTCTTTCCCTCTGATATTGCGCGGCATTAAAAGAAAGAAAAAAAGAAAAAGAAATTCGCCTCGCAGTCCCACGCGACACGAAAACAGCAATTTGACAGTCCATTTAGTGCGCTGCGGGCCACGACGCAGGCTTGCGCAAACCACCTCAAACGGGGCTCAGCGCTTTCTGTCTGACCGCTGCGAGGGAAAAAACGACGCCTCCTCATTTATTAGAGCCGTCCAGCAACAAAGCCACCGCCTTATTAGCTCGACTAATATGTGTGTTTTTTATTATTATTATCATAGTCTCTATTATTATTATTATTACTAGAATTATTGCTACACGATTATTTTCCACGTCAAAATCAAGCCTGGAGTCAATTACCTCAAATGTCAAGTGCTGTGGACGAGAATGCGAATATAAATACTCAATTATTTAATGTTTAAATTCAATATTGGACTGTAGGACATCACGAATGTGTCGTCTTCATAATTGTGTGGACGCTCTACTTCAGTTGCATTAAGTGCATTTGTGTGAATAATGTCAGTAAAAATTGCTTTTAAAATTAAAACCAAAACTCAGAATAATTATAAAGGTTAGGCAGGGCTGCTGAAAGAACTGGCAGATAATATACGTGCAAACCACATCACTACATTTTCTGTCGTGGGGATTTTAAAAAAAAAGTAATTCAGGCTCAAAAGAAAAAATTAAAAAGGTGGAAAAATCTCAAGTGTCTGTGCTGCAGGGTGACACATTTGTGGTTTCAGTAGCTTCGGCTCACTGTGACCTGCTTCACACGTATAAACCTGTTGATTACAGCCTCAGCCAAGAGTCCAAGAGTCACCGGCCAGCTTTCTGTCAGTGTACCTCTGGTGCTGCAAAGAAAGAGCAAAGAAAAGAAAGCTGGAGTCCGAAGAGGCGATAGGAAGAATGTTTGAACTGATTTATGAAATCTCTGTGAGGTGTTGCTGTGGGAATGCACCTCAAAAAAAAAGTAAAAAAAAAATCCCACATAGCTCTATCTATCCACTCTCCCAACATGTGCCTTTCTTGTCTTCTCCCTCCTCTGCTTGATCTGGGTTTTACTAGAATCCCTGTTGCATGTGTGTCCTCATTTTTAATTTGATTATTGGAGAAAAAACTGTTGTGACTGCCACAGACACACCCGAGACAGAGAGATGTCGATGATGATGATGATGGTTATATGATGATGATGATGGTGATGGTGATGATAGAGGGCAGGAGAAGTTTGTCAGACGAAACCCAAACTTGCATATTTACCAGCCCTGCAGAGAAGCGAGAGAAGCTCTGCGTTGTTTGACTGTTTTCACGGCACACGTCAGCCACACTGACACACGGCAGCTCTGGGTGCTGCAGAACGTCTCCAGAAGTTTGGAGACGTTTTCTCACTGGCAGACGTGGAGGTGTTGCTACACCAACACATGCTGCTTTTCTTTTCTTTTTTTTCTCTCCCTCTCTCTCTCTTAATGTTTAAGTATGAACACATTTTACACCAGACCAAGCTCCAGCTCCAGATTCGACCTATTGTGGATTTCCTAATCATCCCTAAAGGTTTGATATCATCAATACAAAGCATAGGTCGATATCTCTGAAGTTTTTTTTTTTACATTCCAACTAGTGCCAAGCCTCTTATGAGCTCTAGAAAAATGTGCTGATTTCCATCTTTTTCAAATCCTGTTTTAAAGCAAAGTGAGGAAGGTATCAAAATGGTCTTCGTCCTCAGGTTTTTTTTGTTGAAATTTTATGATGAAAAACACTTTGAAATTCGGCTTTGCTGTCTGTTGTAGGTCGAAATCCCGAGACAAAACTCACATATTTTGCCTCTCAGTTTAGATTCCACAGTAAAAGTAGGTGGCGGGTTTGAGTATCAGGGTGATCTACGGCGACGGTCTGAAAATTATTTGGACACAAACAGTTCCTGGATTCGTGCAGGAAGATTGATTTTATTAGCTGATTTATTGTTTTTCTGCTCATTAATTCCATAAAGGCCTGACACGTATGCAGCCGCTCAGAGCATGTGTGTGTGTATGTGTGTGTGTGTGTGAGAGAGAGAGAGAGAGAGAGAGAGAGAGAGAGAGACAAAGCAAAAGCAAAGAGTGGATCTGGAGGTGAAAAAAAAAAGACATCACACCTCTGTCAGGGCAGTGAAATGAAAGGAGCTGCACACATGCAGATGTGTGCATGTGTTCACCGAGAGGTTTTTTTGTTTTTTTTTTCTCTGTTGCACTGTGTTGTATGACAGTGTCAGGGGAAGCCTCATGAGGATGTAGTTTTCACAGACGGGGAGCAGATCTGCACTTTGTGTGGGGTCGGAACTGACGTCAAGGCATTGACTCCTCTCATGGTCCCTGAGCTTCAGTTCCCACCAAGAAAGAAAGGAAGAAAGAAAGAAAGAAAGAAAGAAAGGAGGGAAGGAAGAGGAGAGAAAAAAAATAGGAATCGCTGAAGCACGTTTAAGCACAGAGGTCTGTATCTGCGTTTCTCTTGAAGTGCACTTTGCTGATTACTTCCATCAGGACACTCCTGAGCGCGCACCTCGATCCATTTGGCTTATTGACTAGAAAAAAGCTTCTAACGCAGTGAGTTCATTGCAGGCCTGGGACAGACCTGCCTCGGTGTCGATCTGGGTGTTTAAAAAAGCAAAGGTAGCGTGGAAATAGTTTGACTGTGAGAACACTTTTTTGGGGTGGATATAGTCTCAGATTGTCTGATGGGAAACGGCTGCAGCCAGAGAGATAAACTCTCCATTCAGAAGGACTGTAAGTGTCTTTTTTTTTCTCAGGTTCTGTACAGTCTTTCCTTGGTATGTTGGGGTTAAAAAAAGAAGAAGAAGAAGAAGAGGAGAAAGTGTCTTGAATAATTCAGGAAGATTAGAAAGACAGCTTGAAGGCATGCAGAATGGGGGGGGGGGGGCACCTCAGAGACAAGCAGGGACGTGTGGAGGGGGGTAGAGGAGGCGGTGGGGGGGGACAGGACAATTGTGAAAATGAAAGAGATGAACGTAAGCGAGAAGGAGAGAGAGAGAAAGGAGAGTGGGGGGAGTATGATGAGGAAAATGTGTGAGGCAGAGGACGGGGAGGGGAATAGAGACTCAGTAGAGTGACATTTCCATGGCCTGTGGGCCAAACGGAGCATTTTGACAATTGTCTCTTTTTCTTCTTTTTTTCTTTTTTTTTATCCCAGCCAGCGCCTCTCACTGGCCCAGTGGGAATGCAAAGGTTGTAGGGGAACTGGAAGAAGCTTCCAACTTCCTTTTTCTTCCACTCAGGAAAATCCAGACCATCAAGAGCTGTGAGATATCAGTGACTATAGCTGGAAGCAGTGAACGTCTTTGCTCTATCGACCGGATGACCGAGACCCACCTGCGGCCGTGTAGATCTCGTGATCTACTCGACTCGCTCAAACGTTCCCAGGTGCTGCTCCGGAGGCGTCTGACGGACACGAGCAGACATGCGTTGCGGAGGAGCTGACATAGTTCATTTGATAACCATTAAAATAATTGAGCGTTAAAGCCACAGCCACTTTCGTATGGATGCGTGAAAAAACTCTTTAAAGCCTCTTATACGTCGGTGCATGTCCAAGGTGAAGAGCGCCTAGATCGCATGTGAGTGTACGGCCGAGAAAACACGAGCAAACGCTTAAAAACAGCTGCATCTTTCTGATCTTCTTTTACTCCTTTTCGTGGATTTCTGCCCAAACCATAATGAGGGTTGAGGTGATTTCAGAACGAGTGCGTCGGAGGTTGATAACAGAACATTTTCCAGCAGCAATCAAGTTGTTTCTGTGACTGGAATGGGAAGGAAAAAAAAAAACGTAAAAAAGGAGACACAATCAATTCCGAAACGTGGAGAAGACCGACACTGAAGCTGTAACTTAAGTAAACAGAAAGCGGTGGTTTCTCTATGTTCAGACATGCAACAGTTGCTCTAATCACGGTACTGAAGAGAAAAGTTTACTTCTGAGGGCCAGTGATGCTCCCCACTCCCCCTCCCCCTCCCCCTCCCCATCCCGCTATAAATACACAGGGTCAGTTGTGGGGAATGACATGTTTCACCTCCGTCTGGCACCTTCCCGGACCCTGACTGAAGGTCTGGTTAATGTTTGAGCCGCTCACCGTGCGCTCACCTGTATAAACCGGCATCCTTCATCTTCAAAGGCGCCGCCGGGATGCGTCGTTAGCTGGTCCCGACCCCGACAAACAAAGCTGGGAATAAAACCGACGACGAGGCGCTTGCACTTTGCACCGTCTCTGCAACTCCTCGCCGCGTCCTCAGACGTCGCCACTCGCCTGTCCTCTCTCTCTCTCTCTCTCACACACACACACACACACACAAACACACATTTGAGGCCCCCCCCCCTCCCTCGCCTTCTCCCCCGGGCTCTTATCAGTGTTTATGACTGGTTCTGTAAACCGCCGCGAAAAAACAAAAAGTCGCTCAGGGTCCCGGGAAGTGTCTGCTTTAGATTTTGAGACCTGTGATATCTCTCAGACTGACAGGAACACGGCCGCTGAGCCAGCACATACTGTATACAGCCCGGTTGACGTTAACACTATATCAAGTACTAGTGTAAGCAAACGCGAGGGAAAGGACATCCAACAACAGTACACACAGAAAGCTGCACAGATCTGCCTGTCTGTGTGTGTGTGTGTGTGTGTGTGTGTGTGTGTGTGTGTGTGTGTGTGTGTGTGTGTGTGTGTGTGTGTGTGTGTGCGTGTGTTTGTTAAAACACTCATTTGTATCACGCAGGGAGCCTGAGAGACCTGGCACGAGTTGAAATGTAAAGTCTGAACCGTCAGACATGTTGACGGATGTTTTCAGTGCGTGTGATTGCAGTATGTATCGAACCAACAGGGATAATTAGGGAAATCCATAATAGGCTGAATCTGGAGTAGCGGCATAATAGGTAAAATATGAAGTGAGATTAAGTGCTGGGGTTTTTTTGTCTGATTGCAGACACGTGGATCTGGGATATTTCTAAACCAGAAGCCGTCCTAGGATGTAGCTTTCGAGATGGAATATGTGAACGTTACATAAGTCGTTTTTTTTTGCATTCTGATGACTTTTTCCACACTTTAACCACAGGTTTCAAATCTGCTAACTTTCTTAGCTTATTTTTTTCTTCCCTATAAGCCGAACAAATGAGGTGCAAACAGGACCGTTGTATCTCCGTTGTGCGGTTGACAGTCTTAATCTCGATATCTTAAACATGTCACTCCATTCTCTCGGCCAGGAACGACCTGGAAGGGATGAAGGGAACGTACATCCATCCAGGGTTTTTTTTTTAGTTTTCTTTAGTCTGTGTTGTGTTTCGGAATAGCAATCGTGACGTCCGGCTCCAGACACACGTCAAGGGTGTTGATATGAAGCAATTACCGTGATTAAATAAAAACCAATCGGGAAGCTTTCGTAAAACTGCTCGTCTGAGCGCTTCCGTAACCGCAAAACCGCTATCCAGCGGCGGTGAGGTCACTTCTCACAGCAGTGATTTTCAGGGCCTTCGTGGAAGGGATGGAGGTGACGACTGGTGCAGATAGCCCTGCGGAGAGCAGGGTGACGCCCGGCAGATCTTGAAGTTATTAGTGTCGGCGTCTGGCAGCAGCGACTTTGAACCGGAATCTTGGAGCTAGTCGTTGCTTGTCGCCCGGCCTGCGCGAGAAACAATTCAACTTCGATGGAATTTAATATCCAACCAACCCCCTCGTAATACTTCCTGACAGGAACGTCTGGGGAGTGGAAGCGAGTTTATATTGAATCATGTCTGAGGCTAATGGGCGGATAGGACAGGCCGTTAACACGCGTAATGGTAATTAGGACGAATCCGCGACACATCTGCAACTGTGTTGCTAGCGTTGGTCTCGCGCGGGGAAAGATCCGCTTTCACGACTCTCCGTTCAGACGAAGCTCAGGTCGCGCCGCTTGGGGTGGAGGAATGCGTCCGCCTGTCAGAAAAGACAAAATCTCCTCTGATATTTCACAGCCCGTGTGCGCGACTGTTGTTCGGTCCAGGGTCCTCTGGGCAGGAGCGAACATTTCTGCGGCCGTGGTTTTGTTTCATTGCTTTGGCTACGACACATAATGCAACACAGATCCCGCTTCACAGTGTGTGTCCACATTTTTAGCCGGTGCCTGAGTATGTGTGTGTGTGTGCGTGTGTGTGTGTGTGTGTGTGTGTGTGTGTGTGTGTGTGTGTGTGTGTGTGTGTGTGTGTGTGAGCCTGCACGCAGGCCCTCGTGCCAGAAGTGGAACTTTGGCCTTGTTTTTTTTTGAGAAACGGTTTGGTCGGAAGCCATCCTGCCTCTGAAGGAAAGCCATATTGCGTTACTCCGTTGGCTCCTGGCCTGCGCTCACTTCCTCTTGTCACCCCTGCCGTTGTTGCCTGAACTCATGCAGCCAGGACCCGGTGGTCGCTTTATCACAAACGCGCCGAGTCAGCCAAGAAACTCAGACTCTCAGCTTCGTTGTCGAAATCGTTACCTGATCTTTTCTGATCGGAACAATCGCTTAAATCGCTGTACCTGTGTGCCCAATCTCAGAGAACCTTTCAGTAACTGGCTGTGCCAGTGAGATCCAGGTGAGATCTAAGTGTATCTTTTCTCCTTCTCTATCCCTCCAACTCTCACACATGCATCTGTGAGCTACAATGGTTCACGCTCGTGAGAGAACTCGCATTGCTGCAACAAGTCTGACTAAAACTTTTCTTTTCTCTTTTTTCCAAACTGCACAAGAGGTAATCTTTCTTTTACGGCGATGACAGCTGTTTCATTATTTTTATTGGATCGTCGCTGTTTGACAGTGCCAAGAGCTCCATCATAGCCGGTCGCCCGAGGTGCGCCGGGCTAAACGCTGTTACAAATTTACCAAAACAGTGTTGAAACACGACTGGGATGGCTCGCAAACATCTGCGAAAGCGCTGCCAGCGGTTGTAGAGAAGTTTGTTTGAAGGACGTGAGGGATGATGCAGACACGTCTCCCTCTCTCTCTATTCTCATACACACACGCGCATGCGCGCACACACACACACTCGCTACTCAACGGGTCGCTCATCATGTTTAATTGCCCCGGTGACAGACAGACATAAGATGCTCTCCTCAGTCTCTGTTGATACCTGTCTCGGCCGTCTGCCCCCGCTTACCTGTTTGTGTTTGTGTGCGAGATGGCGCGAGCGTTTCCATGTGTCTTTCTTTACCACGAGTAGGTCTCGACTGTGTCTGTGTGTGTGAGTGTGTGTGTGTGTGTGTGTGTGTTTGTCTGGGAGAGGAAAAGACACAGAGGGAGATTGTGCAAGCGTGTGCAAGTGCGTCTCTTAATCTGAGTTGTCTGCCAGTGGGGTTTTAGGCAAACAGTAATTCTGTCCAGGATGTCCTGGGGAGACGTCTGTTAATGAATTAATTGTTGACTTGATGCCACAGTGAAAGCTCGCATTCGCCGTGGGAGGATTTCTGTGTGATGTGGGTTTGGCTTCCACCATGAGTTGTGTGTGTGTGTGTGTGTGTGTGTGTGAGAGAGAGAGAGAGAGAGAGAGAGGGGAGATATGCAGCAGGTGAGAGACAGGGATGTTTGTTGTGTAATGGAAAGCTTTTGTTGAGCGGGTAACGGATGATTAGAGGAAATCAAAAGCCCCGTCAGACAACATCAGCGCCGTTTGATGTGATCCACCGTTAAACAAAAGCGACTCCAGCGCTCCACTTATCGGCCGGGCAAAAATCATTTCACGTCACGACACTCACACCTCAGCCGTCAGCAACGTCCCACACGTCATGTTACGTCACGCGTAACAAAAAAATAACAAACAAATCCCGATCGCGTTTTTCGCTCCGTGGCTGAGATTTAGAGACATGTGATTCGAAAGAGAGAACGGAGAAAAAAAAATTGCATTCTTGTTTTATTACTTTTGGATGCAACAGCTGGACACAATCTGTAGACTACATAAACAACACGCAGCGTTTTACACGTTGTTAAATGTGAGAAAGCCAAAGAATGCTTCACTGCATGCGGCGTGCACACTGAGTTGCACTAAAGCTTCATCCCCCGGAGGAAATGTTCGTATAAAATTCTAATATTGTCTTACAATAATAACGCAGTGTTTTGCAGTCAACTGTTTAACAAAAGCATCTTTTTTTAGCACTAGTAGTTTTGTTTTTTTTTGCTGCAAAGGGAAACAAGAGGCAGACACTTCAGTGGGCAAAACTGATGCCTAATGAGAGATTTCTGTGGTGGCAACAAAATGGAGCAAAATGGAGCCGCGCCATAACCAGAGACATTTGAGTTCAGTGTCCCCCTGTCAGAAGACGAAACGCAGGCTGCGAATGTCCAATAAGATCACTTCCCTAACTTTGAACACCACCCCTCTTCGTTTCCAAACATGTCATCTTCCCTCCACTGTCACTGACTCACATGGGGATCAGATCTCACAAGAAACAAATTATCCAACTCGCCTTCTATGCACCGTGTCCCAAGGTGCCTTTCCATATGCAAAACCTAAATATCACAATTAAAAACTGGTACTTGAAACGCCTACATGTAAAACAACAAACATGTTACACTCCCTTTAGATGTTTTTTTCAGACGTGTCGATATATTGAAGTGGAAAGGAAACACGTTTTTGGTTGTGGTCACATGACCTGTCCACTTAAAACGACATGTAGCTTGACTGATCTTGTGTAGTTAATTTAAGTAGAATACAGTGTCATAGATCTCTAGCTTCCATGTCTTAGTAATAGTGACAGATGCACTGCGAGGTAAAACAGCTCGTCTTGGCACACTTCACCTCTCATCTTCTCAAGTCGTGAATCAAGCCCAGGGTTGAAACCCTCTCTGGGGTTCAATCCTGCCTCTTTAATCAGGATTGAAGAGACATCACTCAGCCGTCAGGTGTGGTGCCCACACGAGTCCGACTCCTCTGGACTGAGCTGTGATGGACAGCCCAGAGCAGGCAGCGCCGTGGAGTCAGCGAGAGTTCCCAGCTCTGTGCATGTGTGCGAGAGATGATGTGTACTTGGGCAGCTTTTTAGAGTTGAAAGAAAAAACAAAAAATGTGCGTTTGTGAAACGTTTGTGAGATCCGATCCCAGGGCTGGAGCGAGCGGCGCTGTGGAGGATCGGGCCCGATGACCTCAGCGGCTCTGTGTGGCAGCGGGTGACTGCACGGTGAACCAAGAGGAGGGCGAGAGCGTGAAGCCAAAGCAAATATATAATGTGGATCGGAGGAGGCAATGACAGAAAAACAACCCCCACCCCCAAAAAAAGAAGAGAAATCGACTCTACGACCGGGAACGGATGCCAGTTCTGCGCGAAGCCTCGCAGCGATTGGCTAATGCAGTATTAATGAGACGAAATGCAAAGTCGTGTGCGTGCCGCGTGCCTTCTGCTTTCAGGTAGAGGAAGGCGAAGGAGGAGGAGAAACGCACCATGGCAAGCTGGTGAGGCTGGTGCAGCGTGTGTTTGTTCCATTATGCTGCAATTACCCGAGTCTGTTCGCACTTAAAAAATGAAAGCCTTGGCACGGCTTGTTACGACGCCTTCAAACTCTCTCTCTGATAGGGCCGCAACGGCATCAACAACAACAATAAAAAACAGACACTCGCTCGCATGCCTGTGTGAGAGAGAGCGAGGGAGGGAGTGAGGAATGAAACAAGGGAAAGAGGCTCTTCGGCCCGGGTTTGATTCGAGGAGGTGAAAGTGCTGGCAGGGACGTTCCCTCTGGCAGCGGTCGCCGCCGCTCACCGACAGGACCACCTAGCACGAGGCGTGAGCACATCGGGCCCCGAGGCAGAGGTCCTCGACGCTCACAGCTACAGATGATTAATGGCTACGCCCCGTCCCAGCAGCAGCAGCAGCAGCAGCGAACCTGCTGGGCAGAGATCACAGCGCCCCCCGACTGTCTCCACGGCACACTGCTGCCGGCCTCAGCCAGGCAGCCGGGACCACGTCTGCCCAGAAACCAAGCGCCTGCGGTTCTCCATGACGCCTCAAATATTTAGACCGGCGGACGCAAACCCAGTTGCCAAACGGTCGCCCGGTAATACGTTTAAGTGGGCCCCGAACACGTGGTGTCGGTTTAATCTAACTTTTTTTTTTTGCCTCTGTCTCTTTCGTACACACAGAGTTGGAGAAAGCACCTGTGACAGATCAAGCAGAGTCAAACAATTTCATTTTGCGTCAAACATGCTCACGTACTGCTCCTTCTCTGGAATTCCTTCACTCTCCGTGTGACTGTGTGTGTGTGTGTGTGTGTGTGTGTGTGTGTGTGTGTGTGTGTGTGTGTGTGTGTGTGTGTGTGTGTGTGTGTGTGTGCGTGTGTTTGTGTGTGTGTGTGTTGAGCAGCCGACGGTGATTTATCACCAGTGTCTTTGTCTTTCCCATATAAGTCATGGCACAGGCTGTGTGTGTGTCTTTGTGTGTGTGTGTGTGTGTGTGTGTGTGCAGCCAGCAGGTCACTAGAGGTTTGTAGCACCCGGTTGTCGGGGATGCCTTCAAGTCACTGCTTCATTTGTTTGTGTGTGTGTGTGTGTGTGTGTGTGTGTGTGTGTGTGTGTGTGTGAGAGAGAGAGAGAGAGAGAGTGTGCGTCAGCTTGTGGTGGTCTATAAGGTTGCTGAGAGCCACATGTCAAACTTTTTATCTGTTTTCTTTTTTTAGAGGCTGGCACAACTTTAGAGGCTGTGGCTCTGGGGCCACGTAGTTACAATGGTTGCACAATGAGATCTCAGTCAGCAGAGGTCAGCACAAAGTAGACGGATTAAGGAGAGGACGGTGCGATTGTGCAATCAAAGGTAAGAAGTTAGGAGGTACTTGTTAGTCGGGGAGGTGATGAGTTTCTGCAGTCAGCCTGTCTGTCTGTTTGATAATGTTCCTATTGGGACAATTAGAAATGAGCTTTTTCTTTTGTTGGGTGCTTCGAAGGGGAATGCGGGCTTCTTGGGTTGAGTTAGGTTTGCAGGGTCATCTCAATTAGCCAGGGGGTGATCCCAGGTTAATCCATCACTCATTAGCTCTCGCAGATAAGAAAGATAGAGGGGTGAGGGGCAGCGAATCCACACTTTCTCCCTCACTCAGTTCTGCTGCTGCTGCTCCCTCTCTCAGAAACAGAGAGCATCCGATAAAAGGATAAAAGCCATGCGCTCTTCTCCTCCTCTCCTCCTCATCCTGCCAAACACTTTTTTTTTCTTCTCCCCCCCCATTAACCCCTTCCCCCTCGCTGGCCCCCGCTCCCTCTGGGGACAATGCAGCCAATTAATTAGGCTCGATGTCCAACCGTGAGCAGAGGGGAAAAAAAGACTCGAGAAAAAAAAAAAGAAAAAAAAAGCACAGGCCTCAGCTGATTCTGGGCTGCTCTGTGGAGAGAGGCCGGTAATGGAGAGAGAGGTTGTTGAAAGAGAGACTAAAGAGGTGACTTTACTACGGGCTGAGAGGCACAGTGTGAGGGTGAGGGAAATAAAGAGAGAGCGAGGCCCTCGACTCAGCGTGCTACCAGTAAGCGCTGTTTAAACAGCTTCCCCTGCTGCTGCAGGATGGTGGCTCCCACTTTGTCGCATTTGTGTGTGTGTGTGTGTGTGTGTGTGTGTGTGTGTGTGTGTGTGTGTGTGTGTGTGTGTGTGTGTGTGTGTGTGTGTTATAAGGGCTCCTCAGCAGCTGTGGGGCCAGAATAAGTCATCAGGTTCCCTTGCGAGTCCCCTTTCCCCGCTTCTAATAACAAAAGGCCCATATCAGCGCAGGATGACAAAGCAAACAAATGGGCCTAATTACAGGGTGGTCGATAAGGAAATTATACGGAAATTGAGTCATTAATGGTAATATTTGTGTTATGAGATGATCGTTTATGGCAGCAAAAAAAAGAAAAAGAAAAAAAAAAAGAAAAATCATTCCCAAGCGGGGCTGTTCTGTGTTTTCTCTGAAGCTAAGACCTGGACCCGGTTCTCTCCGTCTATCTCCTGCTCTCTAACCTCAAGAGACGTGCGCAGATATTGAAATGATTATGCACTGGGTCTCTGTAGGTATCCAGATGTCCATCTGATGATAAAAATGGACCTGGAGAATGCATTCTAGCTCCCCTCCAGCTCCCGACTCCCCCCTCTCCTCGGCGCTCCTCTCCCCTTGTTTGGGTTGTATTTTTCTTCTCCCGCCCTCTCCTACGCTCCCAGGACAGGTCGTTGGCTGGAGATGAAAGCTTAGGTGGAGCGTGAGGGATAACCGACGGGAGATGCTTCTCCCGTCTCCCAGGGTCTCGGAGGAAGAGTGGGATGAAGGAGAAGAGGGGAGACGGATAGAGAGATGGAGCCCGGCCATGAGGGGGTAGTTTGCTCCTGGCCTCATCTTTCACCCCACAGTAGCTGACGAAGACCTGCTGCCTCTTTGCGGCTGTGGTGAATTTTTAAAAGCAGTCTTTCTATATATACATATATCTATATATATATATATATTTCTTGTCCATATGGAGCTCAGTGTCAGACCTCAGACTCACCCTGAGAGAGGTGCTCCCTGTGGCTGGTGGAGGCGTAAAAGTGCTTGGCCCCGGGTTAAGGCTTCAAAAACACTTTTGGTTCAGGTCAGAGGGGGAAGATTGTGGTTTCAGTTAAATGTTAATAAAGTAAACACTGTCCAGTCTGGTGCTTCGAGACATTTATTTAACCAAGACCGCAAACTTTCTCTAACCTAAACCAAGTGCTGTGTGGGGCCTGGGCCGAGAAGAGCATGAGCTACTGGCAGAAATCACTACAAATGGACGAAAATCACAGTCGCCGCTCTGAAATTAGTATAAATCAGTATAGATGCCATTTCAAGAGGACGAGGAGGACGGGAGATATTTGGAAACCAATGTCTGTGTTAAGACGAGACAGATATTCACTTTTGTTTCACTCGTTCCCAAGGCCCTAGCTCAGTGGAGGAGCCAGAATCCAGGGTGATGAGATAAAATCGTCAACAAGAGGAAACACCACTTTGGTGTCTTGAAACTGCCTCTAACGAGCCACACATTTGTGAGCGCTAAAAGTCCCGGTTCGAATCCCGGTCTGACCGAGGGGCCTTTCTCTATGGAGGCTGCATGCTCTGCATGTCTGCTAGGTTTTCTATGAGTTTTATCCCATAGTTCAAAAACATGGATCAAGGCCATTGGGAGACTCTCGAGCCTTCATGGATGGATGCAAAAGTGCAAAACATTACAAATGTAAACTTGTTGAAGTCTAAAAAACCGAGGGAGAGAAATGTGTTTCTCAGTTAAGGATTCTCACACATGCGCTGCCTCGCTGTGACATCCAGCATGTCGTTATCCAGGAAGCAGCGAGCGGCGCAGTTTCCACTCGTAGAAAGACAGAAAGAAAGAAATACAGACAGTATTGGGTTTCTGTGGGCGGCTCCCGGAGCAGGGAAATGAAATTAACTCGGAGCCCCAATAACAAACAAGGTCAGAGAGAAAATAAAGAGTGAGGAGATCACAAACAGAGATAGAGAGAAAAAAGAAACAGAGCAGAGGGATTTAAGTAATAAAATAACAGGGGCCAGTGTTTGGGTTGCTGCCTCGGTCAGTGATCTCATCGGAAACGACACCTGTCCTGCCAACGTGGAGGAGTTCAGACTCGAGACTCAGCAGTGTAGATTGCAGTTGGACGGGCAAGTCGTGAACGTGTTGACAGCTAACAGACGGGAGAGCAGAGTTTAGAAACAAGTGTTTTGAGAGATGCAAAACCCTGCAAAGTTGCTAAAAGTCAGTCTGTGTGTTTGGTGGTACAGCCCCGTGTCGAGTTCTCACTCATTAATCAAACTTGCAGGATGTTAAAACAGAGAAACCTGCAGAAAGAGGTCAAGTTATTTTCTCAAGTCATTTTCATTAGATTAAGTTTAAGTGGCCTATTTGATAATTGCAGCCAATTTTCCAGCCTCAGCGGTGCAATCATCCCACACCAGAGAGTCAGCCCCCCCCTTGCCAGAGCAAATATCGAGGAATATTCTAGAGAACCGACAATACGAGGGTAATATGATGACATGAATTACACAATCCACCCACATTTGACTTGGAAAATACAATGTGCTGATCGGGTCACAACAGCAACCTGTGAGCAGACACAGAGAGATATGTGTGTGTGTATGTGTGTGTTTTATTGGAACATCTGGTCCATCTAAAGAGATGGACCTCTGGTCCATCTAAACAAGGTGCGTCTTGGTTAACTTGGAAGTGAACCCTGGTTCTGGTTCGCTCACAGTGGGAACGCAAAGGGACTATCCAGTGACCTAAAGACATGCTATGACATAGTCACATAGAGCGCAGTGCGTTTTGGGTGTAGAAGAACAAAGCCAAAGGCATGACTCTAAAAAAGAGGAAGAAGAAGTAAACGAAAAACAAAGCTGTAAAGTATGTCAATATCACATAAATTTGGCATTGTTCCATGGTTGGTTCTTGTGCTGAACAGGGGGAAGAAAGGGATGCATTTATCCCCCTTTAGTCCTTTTTCCTTCTTCCTCATGGTTTTTCCTCTCCCCGTTCAGTCCTCATTTGTGGCGGTATTACCACAGATAAATGAGCTGCTCTTCTGTTCTCCTTGACTTTGTCCAGGCAGGTTTGGTTCAAAACTGCAGTGTGCAAGCGAATCAAACCCAATGAAGGTGTGAAGCTTTGCATCGCCCAAATTGTCCTGCTTCCAACCAACCCTACTGTGATTTATTCAACCACAGTCTGTCTTCAATATCAACCACCTCACACCTTCACACAGCTGTAAAACTCAGTTTATATGGATATAAAGTAAAAAAAAGTTATCTGTTCTGCAGGATGACTCCAAATAAACATTCCTGTATAATTGCTGCCTCATAGCAAACCATCAGACGTCTTCAGTGTAAGGCTCCACCTTATCTTGATTATGTTTTCGTTACAGTCGTATATAACAACACAAATAGGCGGTTGTCATTTTGGGGACGTGTTGCATAACCCTCGTGTACCTCCGTGATCAGCTCTGTCGTCACCCCTGAGTTTTTATTGGAGCTGCTGCTGCTGCTGCTGCTGCCTCCTCCTCCAAAGCCTGAACTCTTGGCCCGGCCTCTCCTGAATAAATCCTCATTTGAAATGAGACATAAGACAAATAGAGAGGCGTCCCACCTCCCTGCCTTTAATCTTCTTTGCGAGAGGCTGCATCAATAAATCTGTGAGAGCGTCGTGGCTTTTTTGTTTTGTTTTGTTTTTTTTTCTGCGCTGCGAAAAAAACCTGTTTGCTTTCCTTCTCCGCCAGGACAAAACCTTCTTTGTTCTCTGTCTTTCTTCGTTTCAACTTGCACTTGCCATTATCTTTACAAAATAACAGCCATTGTCTGTCGTCACGTTATTAGAGCGGCGAGAGTTGTGCTTTCGTTGCAAAACTTCTCGGGTCGACCCTCGCCGCGTGTCAGGACTTTTGCTTGCTCTGGCAGGGGCCGGTCCTTCCCTCGCTAATTGCCCTCTGCCGATGACTAAATTACAATGGGGTTTTGGGTTTCTGGATCAGAGGGGTCTCTTTTCCCCTTTCTCCACTTCCCCAAACTGTATCCTTCCTGCCTGAGTCAGAAAGTGTCACATTCGCTTACGGAAGATATGAAGTGTTTTTTTTTTTTTCCCTCGTGAAAAAAAAGAGCAACAACCTTGAAGGGCTACTGTTCCAACGTCGCAGCTCCAGTGGACGTACTGTAACGTGGATGTGTGTTTATGTATCAAAGCTTGAGGGGGGGGGGGGGGGGCTGAGCGGTAGGCACTGTGCCACAGCAGACGAGTGCGAGTAAATGTGGTTCTGGAGCCGGTGCAGTAAAAACATCTCTGGCTCCATCAGTGTCAGAAACAATCTGCATGGACCAAACCAGCTGCCACGCTGCCCCCTGACACCCGGGGAAAACCTGCAGCGCTGCACCTCCCAGCTCCCAGCTCCGGTACAGTACGGCATGGGCATGCTCCTGTTTTTACACTCAGGAAAGGCTGAAACTTTACCTTGTCGCTGGCCGAGGCTGAGGCGTTTACTCAGAGAAATGTGTTGAGGCTGAAGTGGAAATTCAAGGAAACAATTAAAACGAAAAACGAAATATGAGAAATGTCAAGTTGTTGAGCAACAATACCAAACAGAGCGACTGTACGGTAACACAGGCACTTTGTACTCCACGCACAGTTTGCAGCTTTTATCATGTTATTTACAAACAGTGTTGAGAGGGGTACTTCAAAAATGCCTTAAAATGTAATTTGTGACATATTCCAACAGATGACTCAACTGAATACTTGAGGTTACGTAAACACTACAGATCAGCGTGATTGTTATGATCATTATGCATGAGTGAAATGCTCAGGACGGCAATATTTCTAGCTCTGTATCTATCTTATCTTTCACCAAAAAGCTGCTCGTTTTCACCCAATAATGACCTGGAATTTCCCGACGACGCCAAGAAAAGTAATCTTCAACTTGCGTTCTGATTACCGTCTCATTACGCTCATATTTTGTATTCTGAAATCGTGAGTCTGTCACACGTATCCCAATGAGTCTGCGCCCTGCTCCGTGCCACGCTGTGGTTTTCAGCCTGCTATTTCATATTAGCCATGCTTGATCTCTGCAAATAATCAGCATTAGAGAAATGCAATTAGCAGGCGGATGAGCCGAACCGAGCCGCGCTCGGGCCCATTTATCACTGCAGCGTCAGCGTGATCCAAATATTTACCTAAAACAGATATTTGCGGTATTAAAAGTCAATAAACGGACTTTAAACAATTCCGTTAATCTGGCTGCGAAAGGCCGTTCCCGGGTGGTGCCAAAGATCGCAGAGTGCTTGTTTGCGCAGTGACTCAAACATCGTTAGGGTTTACCATTATCTTCTCATCTCTGATGCTGTCTGTGCGGGGAAGAAACAAGCCATGCCTGTAAACCGCCTGTTTAAGATTTCTCAGCTTTCCCCTCTCTCCCACCTGTTTCACCGCATCGGAGCGACATGTGCAGCAACTGAAACAGATTGCGGATAAGTCGCGCCAACTGTCAGGCCTCCGCCGCCGAAGCGCTTGCCTCCGCGAAGTGATTTACGGCCGCAATTAAACGGCGGTCGCGCTTGGACGGGGCGCCTCGAAGAGCGGGGAGGGGTAGATCTGAGGCGATCGGCTCCGAGAAAACAACGCTTAAAAGTGTTTGATTTACGCCCGTGTGTTCCTGACGGTCCCGGATCGTGACTCGCTCAACGATAGGCCCGAGGAGCCCAAAGACAACATGTGCCACGAGGGGCGATGCATATGCATGCGCACGCTCTCTCGCCACATTTCGATTCTTTTGATCCTCTCCCCGGCTCTTTGAAACGGGGCCGCTTGGCCTCCTCGCTCCCCCGCTGTAACCGTGCCCGCCCGCCCGCCCACCTCTCCTCTGGTTCCTCTCGGTTTCGTAAGGCGGACGTGTTTACACAAAGCCGGCGGTGGTCGAGAGGCTGAGCCATCGCGCAGATGAAGTCACATCGCCTCGATGATTCATCGCTAATCATTTCCTGCCGTCCTTCTTCGTCCCGGTGTTCCCTGTCCGTCACAGGTTCACGATCGAGTCATCTCGTTCCCTGTGCTCTCTCAATGGATGGAGGTGAGGTGTTAAAAAAAAGAGGAAAGCAGTTTCCATCAAAAACAAACTTTATTGAATTTATTTTCACCTCTAGTCCTTCCTCCTTTGACCTGTCAGCGGTTCTGGACGAGACGGCAGACGAGGAACAGGGACGCGCGAGCTTGGCGAGCGAGAAACTCGACCCGAAATTGGACGAAACTGAATCGCTCCGGGTTTTTCTGCAGCGGCCGGGCAAGAAAAACCTCGCTTCTTCTTTTTCGTGAGCTCATCTCCCCCAACGTTCAGCTCGGCCGCTCTCTGCTGCTGCTTCCTCCTCCAAGAAAAACACCCGAGCTGTGACAGACGGCGCTGGCCTCACACCCCGGTCTGTGACGGAGGCGACTTTAAAGCCCCGACCAGAGGACGAGAGGCTGCTGCAGCTACAAATTGTTTCCTCCTGCCCGCGTGCAGTCAGCATACACACACACACACACAACATCAGGTTGGAGTTTAAAGAGTGTGCCTCTTTTTTTTGTTTTTTTTGTTTTAATGGATGAGTGCTGAGGACAGTATAAGGAGAAAGGGAAAATGAAAAGAGGACAATAAACGTGTCACAGAAGTGAAGGAACTGTGCTGTGGGCTTTGCAGATTTATGGCTTTTCAGCGGCTTCCCGCTCACTCCCTCCTCTGGATGGAGGAGGTGGCAAGAAGTCAAAAATGTACAGCATGCACACACACACACACACACACACACACATGCTCTTCAGCTACACTTCCCTCATCATTCCCTTGCTCGTCTTCGTTTGAGGCCAGATGCGGTGAAGAAGCGTGATATCTACCGAAATGATTAGCGACCTCAGGTTCTCATTCGTCTCAGCCTGGGGACGGTGATTGACATCTCGGCCTCCCTGTCTGTTTACATTCACCCCATGTATAGTGCACCATGTGGTTTGTTTGTCCGCCCCCCCCCTACCCCACACACACACACACACACACACACACACACTCTTTACAACTTTAACTCATCCTGTGTTTCGTTAACTATCCATCTGTGCGCACTCGTGATTTTTCAAAGGCTTTTCCTCTGGTTTTAATTTGTACGGGAGTGGCCGGCGCGCTCTTCGAATTACGGCTGGAGTATCGTCATCCAACGGGACGTTTCTGGAGAGGTCCCCACATAGAAAAAAAAAAAAAAAAAAAAACTGGACTGAACTCCGTCGCTCCCTGTAATAAAACGGCTGCTGAGAAGATCTGCAGCGGAGCGACCTCCTCCCTGACAAGTGTTAATGGTAATTGGCAGGTTGTAAAAAGAGCCACAAAAGGTCGCGCGGCTAAGTGCTGGAACGTTCAATTCATCGCGAGTTTCACCGGGAGGGAGGGAAGGAGGCAGAGGAAGCAGAGGAGGAAGAACCTTGTCTTTCTTTTTTTTTTCCTTTCCCTCACTCTGTCGAGTTGAGATTTATCGCCGCTCTTTTCCGCTCCATCTCGCCACTCCTCCATTCCCCTTTGTCACTACATTAACTCTCGGTGCTTGATAACTCCTCTCCCCTCCGTTTGGCCGCCCAACTGAAGCCGTTTTCATGGCTTATGAATTTTATGGAGAAATTTGTCTCAACAATCACACACAGTAATGACATCTGCAGCAGGAGGAGGAGGAGAAGTAGGAGGAGGAGGAGGAGGAAGAGGGTCATGGCCCATTTCGGAGGAGTGGCAACTTAGTAATGGGGACTTGACAAAGGAATGTAGGGGGTTGTGTGTGTGAAGGTCAAAGGTTTGCCACCTGCTTAGCATGGCCAACAGTGCTGTGGTTGCTAACGAGGCTACAATAAAAAAGAAAAAGTGTTGAGCTGAGTTTAAGTCGAGCGTCTGCTGCCCAGCGAGCTGAGGGCACAGGCCCCGATGCCTCGCTCCACCGCAACATAAAACACAACGTGATTTATGTTCCAGTTGAATGTATTTCACTGCGAAGGGCTCGTGAACCTGGCAGAGCGATTTTTGACCGCAGAACAAAGACATTTTTTCTCCACCACTTCCTCTATTGTCTTGTCTTTGTTATGAGAAGGATAGAGTCCTCAAAGAGTCAGGAAAACGGGATTCGGAGTGTCTAGGTTTCAGCTTGGCAACTTTGTAGCGCTACGTTCACACTGCAGGCAAAAATGTGATTGTTTTTGTTGCCAATATGTGACCCATATCTGGGAGTCTGCACAGCACAAATCCCACTTGTTCCCAAATCCAACCAAGGCCACTTTCATATGAGGTCCTCAGTCAGAGAAATATCTGATGTTTTTCCATCAGTCTAAAGGGTCAAGCCACGTTTTGTCCGAGGTCGGCTTCTGCAAGATCAAATGTAAATAATGGACAAAACTATCTTTTTTCTTCATCTTCGTCTTTTGTCATACAATCATAATTTTGTTGGCTCAAAACTTCCAATTTAATACACACATTAACCTGGGTTGTACCCACACATACATCATTTCTGCATGTCTCTTTCTTTTGCATATGCGGGCGACATTGGTGCCATAGACTGATAGTCTGATGGAGGTCACGTTTAAATTGCAGTGTGAATGTAGTCAAGGTGAAGCCGATGAAGAGAAATTTACCAGGAGAGCACTGATATGCATCCTAGAAAGTGCATCCAGATCAGATTCACGCAGACAACACCTAATGAGGAGAAGCCGTAAAGGTTTACCCCGTCTAAAGACGTCCAAGAGAGCATTCCTCCCTCTTAGTTCTCATCTGCTTATCCTTAAGGCTGAGTCAGTATGCAATGGGAAAACTTTCCAGTGTAAGGTACTGTAGGAAGAGGCCTTCTCCCACAGGGCTTCTCCTTCACATACTGTATGTTAAGAAAAAATAAAGTCGATGGAAAGAAAGATGAACAATTATGATGCCTGATATCCAGTGTTTCTCAGAATCACCAAGGAGGAAACCGCTCTGCCCGTTTCCTCCGGCCCGAAGGGGTCTAATTAAGTCATCTAATCCTCCCAATCATCTAATCGCCTCGATCTTCAAATGGTGTTTGCTTTCTCAGCTCTGCCTGTCACTGTCGGACGACTGCTCTCTGTCATAAAAATCTTTAGTTCACATCTTTGTGTGGCAGCAGCAGCGGCAGGAGCGGCGGCATCGTCCGCCTTAAT
Organism: Karalla daura; assembly: GCA_029224185.1. NCBI lineage: Eukaryota > Metazoa > Chordata > Actinopteri > Chaetodontiformes > Leiognathidae > Karalla > Karalla daura. The sequence continues at coordinate 11,359,843 of CM055189.1, read as the reverse complement.
TACAGAGTCTTTGAGTGGAGGATGAATCAGGGTGATGGAGGAGCGTGCGTGTGTGTGTGTGTGTGTGTGTGTGCTCCATCTCTGACAGCAGTGGCCCATCCCCGTCAGCCTCGGGGGCCAGCAACACACGGCTCGACCTGCCAGGAGTTATGTGAACCCTAAACACTGCGGATCGGCAGGTCCCATAGAAACCAAACTCACCGAGTAAATAGACTGGAGGTGATGTTTGACATGGGCAAGAAGAGAAGAAAGAAAGAAAGAAAGAGAGAGTCCTTGTTTAGAGATCAGCCTTGCATGTTTCCGATGCACATTTTCCTCGCGTTTTTTTTTTTTTGCTATGTGTGAGAATTTATTCCTTGGAGACAGTGCGGGGGGGAGTTTAGGTAATGGCTGGATGTGAAACAATGGAGTACGCAGGAACTGTATTGTGTCGCGCTAATGGCACGGAGTTGTACAGTCCCTAATTGATTGGCAGCGAGTGGCGGAGAAAGAAGGGAGGGGGAGGAGCCTCGGATCGGTTCACACTGCGATTACCAGATCAGGAAAGGCCGAAGGCGGAGCCAAAACCTCACGCCGCTCGTTTCGGTAATCCGCCTGCGCTCTGAAAAGGAAACATCGCCCCGTCCGTCAAAAACACAAAGCGTCTACACGCCGTTCCCACTCGTAGCGCTCCGCGTGGAAAACGCTGGGCCGCGCTCGCATAGGTGGAAGCGGCCGAACGGCAAATCCGGTTAGTTCCAACCATCGGCGCCGCGTTCAGGAAGCGTCTGTCGCCACCGTGCATCCGTTCACACACGCCGTCCCCGAGACGTGGAGGTGACGCGGCCCTGCCAGCGACCTGTCAGCCCGGCTTCCCTAAAGACGTGGAATAGAAATGTACAGGAACTCATTCAGCGTCCCCCTCCCCCTCCTCACCTCCACCCCCCCCCCCTCCCCGCTATCTGGCAAACCATCCCATTGGACTGTATTATGTTGTCACATAGCGGAGCCTTGTTTTTTTTTGTTTTTTTTACGTGGATGCCGCATCGCTCCTAAAGCTGTCAGTCCCTCCCCGCTATTAAGACAGCTGCTCTGAGTCGGCCATTGTTCCGAGCGGAGCTTCGGGGGACCTGACAGGCCTGAGGAACCTTTTTTTTTGTTGTTTTTTTTATTCCGCCCTAAAGACCCCTTTTCACAGGCGCGGGCCTCAATGGGACCTGCCAGCGTCATCCTCCAGCCATGGCATTTTTATGGCGTAGCTGACGTACAGACAACGCAACTCGTCAGCTCTCGCCGCGCTCCGCTTTCTGTTCCCCCGCACTGTATGTCAGCCGGTGTTTTCCCATAGACACGGATCGAGGAGGGGAGACCTTTTCCAGGCAGCGCCACTTTATCTTGGAATTACTCACGCAAACACTCACCACGCTCTTTAAGAGCGATGGCCGCGCAAATAAAGACAGATGGACAATCTCTCTCTCTCTCTCTCTCTCTCTCTCTCTCCCTCTCTCTCTCCCTCTTATGCAGGTGTGCACGCTTTTCACGTGCACACACCTTCTCTCACACTCACATTCAGTGCTCTATGCACACACACACACACACGCACACACACACCACTCAGACAAAAGAGCCTTGATTACTCAGCAAATGGATGCACCACTGATCACAGCCCGACCCTTTTTACAAACTGGCCTATTATGCGGTCTCAGCGTGGGGTGGAAGTGTTGCAGGGGCCTGAGGCAGTGTGGCAGTGGAAGTTAGAAGGACTGTGTGTGTGTGTGTGTGTGTGTGTGTGTGTGTGTGTGTGTGTGTGTGTGTGTGTGCGTGCGCCGAGGCTGAGAAGTGCTCCCATGCTGCGCCGTCTAACGAGAGGGCAGGTCAGCCATTAAATGGGCACTAATGCGGGAAATTGGAGGCCATTAGGCCTCTCTTTGTTGTTGTGCCTCTGTGTGGTTAGTTCAACTCTTGAAAAAGGAAAAAGGCCTTATTAGCCCCCACATGAAGACAGAGGGTGAATATACGGGCCATTTAGCTCAGCATGGAGCGGCCGGCCTCGCCTGCCGCTGGAGGCTGCTGCAAGACCTGTGAACACGGATGTAAATGCGCGTGTGAAATTCAGGTGTTAATGGTGGTGGGGGGGGGTGTTAATATCTCCAGCCATTATGTTTTCAGGTGGTGTGTGTGGACCGCTCTGGTGGGGGCTCATTTTCAAGAAGCGGAGACTGGAGAGGGAAAAAAAAATCATTTGTCCAACACATTTGAGAGCATTGAAATCTTTTCAACTTAAAAATACCATCTTAAAGAACTAACTTTCATTTGTTTAATACATACATTCACAGCTTGAGTGTAACTGTGAACTAGAGGATTGTGAAGAGGAATGGTTAGTTGGATGAATGGATGAATAGTACTCTCAGATTGAGAAAATGAGTTTTATTTAATTTAGCAGAACATTAAAAAACAAGAGGGACAAAATACACTGCAAGGATAACAAATATATACTCTAAGAGGCCAGATAAGAAGCGTGTCCAGGATGCCATAAGATAAGATAAGGGAAACTTGTTGAAATCACAGCTAGATCGATGTACTTTATTAATCATTGAAGCAATGCTGATGCGTCTGCACTCTGCTGTGCGTGTTATTCACTTTGCAGTCTACTGTAAATCTGACGCTTCACATTAACCTCTGAGCGGCTGCTAATAGCCCGATAAGGGATCCTGCGGTTCTCACAGCCTCCTTTTTAATCGCCTCGGTCAGATAATCAGACCGCATTTTATCTCCCCACCGAGAGAGAAACGTGCACTCTGTTTGCGCTGGGAATTGCATAATTTGTGAGGGGGGGGGGGGCAAAAAAAAAAACATCAGAGTGTTAAATTATGAAATAGAGAAAGGAGAAATAAATAAACAGCTTGCCTGATATGGAGGATTTTTTTTTCTTTTTTTGAAGGCCAGACCAGCACGTGAAAAAAAAAAGCTTCCTGACAGCAAGTGGAATGTGTCCGCTGGAAATCACTCCTCGCTGCATATTTAATCTGCCTTTGATAACCCCGCAGGACTGATGAATATTCTGTGTGACTTGATCTCAATTAGCCGAGTCTCCTCGACTCAGGCCTGGGATTTAACAAGCAGCAGGCAGATCTCTCTCCCTCTCTCCCTCTCTCCCTCTCTCCCTCTCTCTCTCCCCTTCCCTTTTCCTCTGTCCACCTCATCCTCCTCTTTTTTTCCCCCCACCTTTTCCACACCTCTATCTCTCTGTTCCCATCGCCGGTACAGTGTGTTCTTATTAGCAACGAAAGCGCGGCCTTCTTTGGACGTGGAGCGGCCGAGATCCAGAGTTTCAGCCGGGGGTCGTTAGACACGGAGCGTAGAGGGGCTGAGCAGCTCACAGGGGGCCAGAGCGCTGCAGTTAATTGGCCGCAATAAAGGAATTAAATTAGCCCGATGTAATCTCTGCTGCAGCCTCTTTCTCTCCCTTTTCTTCCCACCCCATCGCCTCGTACGTTCACGGCACTTCCCGCTCCAACCAGATCCACACACACACACACACACACACACACACACACACACGTTGGCCACAAACCTCCTCACACACCTCATATATCGTGCGCCGTTATCTCCGTTTCTCTCCCGCTCAGATGACGGCTAATTGCTGCTTAAGGGATGTCGAACCTGAACGCGCTTTGACCTTTCAGGATGAATACTACTCTGCTCTTTGTTCGGGAAGCTCTGCGTTCACCGGGGAGAGGGAGGGAGCGGGGGATCTCAGGGAGAAGTGAGAAAATATCTGTTTTATTTCATTCACGTCGTCGTTTTGCTGTTTTTTTTTCCCTCCTGGTTGATAGTAAAAATGAGTTTGAACATGTGCCGAAAAGGACATTTATGGATTCAAAAGACGTTTGTTTATTCTTTCAGACTGCGACATATTGTGGCAATTGGTAATGACAGACATCTCTATTTTCAAAGATCACTTGGGCTCCGGATGGTAAACGACATTTATACAAAGCTTTTATTGTTTAATCTAAAAAAAAAAAAAAAAAGACGTTGAACCCAAAATATTGAGTTGTTCTTCATCTGTCATCTGGGTCCCTGAAAAGCCTTCAATTAGCCATTGTTTTATCCGGAAATTCCCGCCTTTTATCACGCCAACGTCTGGATTCACAAGCATGAGATTAAGAAAAAAAAAAAACAGCGTCGCTCTGATTTATAAGAGGCTAAATAAACAGTCGTGATTTATAAGTTGATCCAGGAAAATAAACAGAGCGTCTTAGTTACAGCTCGAAAATAAATATTTCTGTAATTTCGCATGGCTCAGTGTTTTGGTTCAACAGTTATTATAGAGGCTTTAAAGAAACTGATGCTTTGATTGTTTTGGGAGAAACACTCTCCTCCAGCTATAGGCCATTATTTCCTCATCGAGGAATTCCAGGGCGAGTGAATCAACATTTTTCGCCGTGTATGCGGTCTGACGTGGGTCCGGGCTGAGGCACCGCAGCGACTTGTCACCGGGATAATGCGTTTTAATCGCTGCTCTCTGAGAAAATATCAACAGGGGAACGAATCTGGCCACAAAATGAGTGTTTTCGCCATGTCTGCTCTCCAGATGAAATCCCAGACATTAAAGGATCGCAGTTTTGTCGGCTCGTGTCACTCGGTGCCAATTGTTGGAGACGTCGTCTCGTTTCTTCTTCGCCTCCTCGGCTGCTGTTTTTATCGCAGCCACAGTCACACTAATGTCACCGTTTCTCATTGTTGTGCACAAAAGAAACCATATTTTATCCCCAAACTTGTATGCACTTATTTTTCGGTTGGATTTTTGTCGTTTTTGTGGATCTGAACCCAAACCAGCCTTTCTTATTCAGCATTATTATTTATATTTTACTAATCCACATTTTCTTTTCAAAAGCGGAAATATGACACTCCACTCCAGTCAACTTAATAATGCCCCTGTACGCTGTTTATTTACAGCCTGATAGCACTACTGTCTTTCTCAATTCCTGGACTGTTACTGGAAGAAATTAGACTCTTCCAAGAAAAAGTCCCTCGCAACTATTTCCTGTCATTTCCAGACATTTCAGTCGAATTTCTGCCTTATTTTATTTAGAGGAACATCTTTATCAAAGACAGCTTACTGCCACGCTTATCTTTGTTGACGTTTTACTTGCCTAATACAAAAGCAACAGTTGAAAAACATTCAGCTATAACAGATGTTTAGACGTTTGGCAGTTTTCTGTTCTCAAACTGTGAAAACAAATAGAAACGCAACAACTGGAAGAAATGGATGCAAGTAAGGTTTTTCCTGCTTTTCCTGAATCCCGGCTCGAGACGAACCTCACAAAACCTTCACGGCATGTGTGTTATGTGTGTTATGTTTCTCCCTCGACCCCCAGAGAGAGAGAGGGGAGAGAGAGAGAGAGAGAGAGAGGGATGCTTTACAGACGGCCATGATTTAATTTAATGCACCGTACCGTATAGAGAGGTATCGAGTTGTCCCAAATATTTCAGGGCAGAGTTCGCGAAAACATTTTCAAAAAAGGCAACCTCATATTGAACGCATACTTCATTAGAGTCGCTCTCAAGGTTTTCTAAAACATTCCAAAAACGAGGCTAAAAGGACAGAGGACACCCAGTATTAACGTGATTACTTTTTTTTTTCTTTTTTTGGGGGGAGCGCCTCCCTGTGGGGTTTGTTTAAAAGCAGCAGATCTCCCGCTCAGACCCCGGGTTTTGGTTTTCTGTCATGTCCTGGACATAAAAAACAACCCACAGACCTCACAGAAGGACCAGATATATCCAAGTGATTGACAGATTCTGATATTTATATACATATACATGTATGTATATGTAGCTACAGTGTTTCCCTGCACATTTCTCTCTCTTCTCTCTGACTTTGAGCCTGTGAGCTGCCACAGTGACAAAGCCATGCAGCCCCCTAGCCTGTGGATTTAGCGTGAAAGTGGCAGAGATCAGTTGCTTGAGTGTCTCTTTACAACAAACCGAGGCTGTGACCGACATCCCTCAATTACCCGGCTTATCGTGAGCGCAACGAGCTTAACCTCAACCTCCAGCTCCACCGCTTGAATTTTCCCTCTAATTAGCAGGAGGAGGAGGAGGAGGAGGAGGAGGAGGAGGCTGCTGCCTGTATGAGACTGAGGTCAGTTGATAGAGGCTGGGAACCGCTCAAAGAAACTAATTAGCCAACTTTCCAAAACACACTGGGACGCGTGCTTCCGAGGATGTGCGGGAACGCAGCGGAGCCCGATAAACAAATCGGCTCGTACGTTTCTGTCCACCCTCTTATTTCCTCCCCATGTGCTGGGAATTATCCACCACATGGATGGATGGAGGAATCCGGTTGAATTTGCGTTAAATCACCTTGCTTTAACAAAGATCGAGATTTAGAGTCGTATTTGTACATTAAAAGTTTGTTAACGAACAACCAAGTCAAAAACATAGCAAATGCTTGATGTTGACATCCATTTTATTGGTTCTTATTTATGTACCATTCACATCTTATCCCCCGTTATTTCATTCAGAGTCAGAATTCAAAATTTCATTCATTCAGAAAATCATCATGAGTAGGGCGTGTACTACCTGAGCCACTGGTTCCCAGTCCTTCTTACTTTTTACTTTCTTACATTTAAGTCAATAACAAGTATAGGACATCCGAAATCAGAAATGTAATTTTCGAAGCATTGGAAGATCCAGAACATCCAGATCACTGGAATTTCTGTATTGATCGAATTTTCAAATTTCCAATATCACCTGAATGCACCTTGTGTGTGTCCACACTGTCTCTTTCTCTCTCTCCCTCTCTCTCTCTCTCTAAATTCAGGCTTAAAGTTATTTTTACAATGTTAAACTAACAACAACAACAAAAAATAAGAGAGACTGATTTTGGACAAATGTTGAACCAGTGGTGTGATAAATGACTTCCTGGATCCTACATATTTGTCTGGTTGGTTTCCTCCATGTAGTCGACTGACTGCCATGCCAGAGTATAGCAGCAAAAAGAAAAATTGCCCAAATTCCCAAGCTTAACTGGAAACTTTCAGTAAATTTACTGGAAACTTTCCACCCCTTCGCAACCTTAGCCCTGTCCCAACCCTTAGCCCTGTCAGAACGGCTGCAACACTGAAGCGTATTGTTGCTTGTTGGTTGTGGACCGTGCTTCATGTCTCGTTTCGGGAGGTGTTGAAAACCAATCTGTGAGATTAGCTGCTCTCAGCTAATTCAATTACCCTTGTTTTAAAAGTATCACTTCACACTCATTTTTACTGCTCACCCAGGGGTCGTTACAGCCCGGATTGAAAACAGGCCAAAGCGTTTTGAGCGTGTCCTACAAGGGAGAAATGTAGTCGAAATCAGCTTTTTTCTTTTCTCTTTTTTTCTTTTCTCACTGATTTCAATTATGGCGCTTATATTAACACACCAGGTGGGAACGCTAAATCACACAAGTCTTTAAAGTGCACCTGGCGTGTTCAGCATGTGTGCACGTTATAAGTGTGTATGTGTGTGTGTGTGTGTGTGTGTGTGTGTGTGCTCTCTTGTGAAAGGCAGCAGCAGAAGCCTCTTTTGTTCGCTGCAAAGGTGCGAGAGCGATCGCTTCGGCTGAAATAAACTACAGCTCAGCTTTTGTGTCTCCACTGACGGGCAGAAACCCTGAATCCTGCTGATCAGAGCAGGCGTGAAGAATGTGTGTGTGTGTGTGTGTGTGCAGCAGTGGCTGTCCTGAAAAGAGTTGCAGTTATTCCTGGTATTTCATTCCTGAATGGGACACATGAAACTTCCACTTCTGCCTCAGTTTGTGAAGCTCACACTTGGTTTTTCCATTTTCATTTCTAGAATTTTCAAAGTTACTATATCATTTACTGCATATATCACTAGCTACTGTCAGTGGAAAGTCATTAACAAGTTTAAAAGTTACTTATTAAACCACTTTTGTGTTGATTTTGAGCTACTTTCACTAAAATAACTGCAAAACTGTAAACTTCCCAAGGATATAAGTACAGCACTTGATGATGTCATCATTGTAGCTCAGAATAGAAGTTATAAAAATTACATTCTTGCAAAACATTTGTGACCCCAAATCAGTAGAACCTCTAAACTGTCCTGTCTTCTGCCATGAAGTGCATTCTGGGATACGTAGAATGAAACAGGTGAGGCGGGAACGCAGCCAGGGGCATGTGAGCGCACTTGGCGAAATGACTAATGACATTTTTCGAGCACACAAGTACACAAGGATGGAGAAATATGCATATCGAGGAACTGCTTCTCTATGTTAGCATCCCTGCTGGCTAACCGTCTGCAGCTAATTCAGTGAAACAATATTTATGCTTTTTTTTTGGTTTAACTGCTTTAGTTTTTGTTTTGATTTATCGTAGTACATTTTTCGTAACCTCAGGTGTGGATATGATCTATAAAAACAGTGTTATCAGTGTTGTTATTAGTACAGTTCTTGTGAATCCCTGTCTCTTTGTAGTGTGTACTTTCTAGCAGTGCTCGTTGATTACCTACTGTAGGACAGACATGTTTTGTGTCACTATAATCTGTCATTTCACTGCTGCCTCAATGAGCAGGCGCTGTCAGGTTGATCTGGATGTTTCATACACGTCTCATGACAAAAGTGATTCCACAGCAAGAGGAAAAGTAGACAAACAGAAAACTATACTTGGGAACAGAAAAAAAGAAAAGAAAAGGGGGGGGGGAAAGTGAAGGAATGTATTTGTGATTGATGGCATATTCAGTTGGTAATCAGGCCTGCAAACAGGAAATTTGATTTGAATCATAACATAATGTGTCACAATCAGGCAAAATGACAGAGAAATACCTCTTGTTCCCTTCGTAATAATCACCGAATAGAGGAGTCGGAGCAACGTGTCACCACCTTGTTCTTTTTGAGCTGAATCTGAATCTGCAAATCTGTATCCAAAGACGCAGAGTCCTTGTTGAAAGGGAAGACTGAAAATGAGCGGATTACTCGCTCGCCAGGGATGAAAGAAAGAAACGTATTAATGGATGACAGTCTGAGTGACGAGCCACAAATCTCTGATTGTTTCCCCCTCAATTACATCGGCCTGAGTCGCGTCAAAAGCTGCAACGACGCGAAAAACCCTTGACACACGCTCGGATCGTGCCAACAGCAACGCTGTTCGGAGCCGTGTAACAGATATTGTGTGAACAAGCGCCACATCACGCTGCCTGTCAGCGAGTTTAGATAAAGCGTCTCTCACTCGTCTCCATTATCTGACATAACACCTGAGGAAGCATGATACTGTCAAACACAATGCGGCATCCTGCCCCACACCTTCACATCCAGCCTCTGTGTGTGTGTGTGTGTGTGTGTGTGTGTGTGCGTATGTGTGTGTTTGTGTGTGTGTGACAGCAGCATTATAGTCAATGGGGGTGGTGCAGGTTAGAATATCCCCTGTCTTCATTTAGAGACAGTGTGAAACCGTCTTTGTAGTGAAACAGAGATGTGTCTGCAGGTCTGGGGTCTGGGGTCTCTCTCCTTTCTCTCTCTCTCTCTCTTTCTCTCTTTCTCTCTCTCTCTCACTCTCAGAGACACGGTGACACAGATTCTCTCCACTTGTCTCCACTTCATCTTCTGTGGCTAAAAGAGGATTCCCAAGTTCACTCACTCCCAAGATCTCTAAAAGAGGGTTTTATCCCTGTAAATCTCTGCAGATTTGTACAGAAACACATATACACACACACACACACACTCTCTTGCTCGGGGCAGGGTCGTGGTTAGTGATCAGTGGGGTTTTCCAGCGGAGCCAGGAAGCAAAGGCACACGACAACATGAGCCACGCAGAGGTGTAAATCTAGCTTAAGACAACAATGAAAAAAGGAGGATCTGTGTCACTTTGAAAGAAAAGGAGAGATCTGAATCCAGTCAGGTGAGACCACAGGACTCACAGGTTAACGTAAAGGTGATCGCTTTAACCCGTATTCACATCTTGTGGGTTTTTGAGAGTCGTGAAAGTCGTGATTTTTGATGGCTTGGAGGAAGAGCTGAGACGCATCTCTCATTAGTTGCCAGCTCTCCTGCAGGAAAAACCGATCCGCTACTGTGTGTGTGTGTGTGTGTGTGAGAGAGAGAGAGACTACTATGTATGTATTTTTGTAAAAGATATTGTAATTAGGTCCTTGGAGTAGACAGAATTAGTCTCAAGGGTCTCTCAAACAGGCAGGCACAAACACACACACGCACACACACACACACACTCACACACACCCTGAGGCTCACATACTCAATACACAAATGTACTTAAATACACACAACAGTGAAAATGGGATGTAGAGGGAAAGATGTTGGCTACATTACAAAAGATGAAAAGAACTGTACGAAGAGCAGGGGAACCCCAGCTGGACACACACACACACACACATGCACACACACATGGTACAGTACGGAGCCACACGCTCAGCAGAGCTGTAAACTGTATGTGAAGTGTTGCTGTTAATAATGTATGAAGGTGTCTGAGGAGGTGCTGGTGGTAGCGGTGGTGGAGGACCAGTGTCTTGGACCTTAATGAAGTTGGGCACGTCTGCCCGGCTTGCTGGCTCCGCCAGGAAGTCATGAATAAACATCAGCGGCTAATTAAACTCGGCACCGGGAAGTGAAGCGTGCACTCATCGGTAAACAAGCGGCGGTGAGGTCTCGCACGCGCCGGCCTGGGAGCAGAGGGGCAGAGTTTTAGCCAGACCTCGACTCTGGAAGGACTCTGGAGAGCAGGGAGAGGGAGAAGATGAGGAGGAGGAGACAAGGAGGAAGGGAGCGAGGAAGGAAAAGCATAGTAATAAACTACACTGCGCAGGAAAATGCTCATTTCTGATCGGCTGGGAGATGCTTTTAAAGATTAATAAACTGCATGAAATGTTAAAGATGTTTCAGAAAAGTTGTTCCACTCACTATGTTATAAGTTATGATGTCAGATAATCTGTCAAAAACAGTAAATCCTGCACACTCAAGTAACAAGATGGTTTGAGGCATGTTGAGCAGTTATGGCATCAACAAAAGAGTCACAATAAAATAAAAATAAAGGATACGGAATTATACTCATAGTATAAAGAGGCATGGCTGTTGGATGCTGCTGCTAAAGTAGAAACATCATTAAATAAGATAAAAAATCAAATGTGTTTTTAGTGGAACTGTAACAAATGATTATATACTTAATCATCAATTGTTTGGTCTACAAAATAATAAAAAAATGGCAAAAGTGTTTCACCTTTACTTTGTTTTCCGTCACCATGGATGAAGGAAACCAGAAAATACTGATGTTTAAGTACCTAATTTCTTAAAATCCAACTCAGAAATGTCCTTAAATGCTCATATCCAGTCATCTATAACCAAAATACTTGTAGATGATTATGCTAATAGACATGTTGCAGGTAGTATTTCTAAGTCCAAGTTGCAAACTTCATTTCTCACTGGTATGAGACTTTGGTTTCTTACTTTTCATATTATTGATTAAATGTCAAACAAAGGTCATATAAAGCATGGTGTCACAGTGTGACCGTCCAAGAAATGAACTGTTTACCAGCAAGTGTATTGACGATGAGTGATGAATAAGTTGTTGGATATTAACCTCTCTTTTGTTGTTGTCTTCTTGTGTCTCCTTCAGCCTGCAACTGCAACCTCCACGCCCGGAGGTGTCGCTTCAACATGGAGCTGTACAAGCTGTCGGGGAGGAAGAGCGGAGGAGTCTGCCTCAACTGTCGCCACAACACGGCCGGACGCCACTGCCACTACTGCAAGGAGGGCTACTACAGAGACCTGTCCAAGCCCATCTCACACAGGAAGGCCTGCAAGGGTACAGTGCTCCCCCTTCTCCTCTTTTCCATCTCTCTCATTTTCTTTTACAGAAAACATGAAAACTGCCTCTGCAGCCACACTTTTTTAGATCTGGAAGGAAACGGTCGTAGTGGATGAATGACAGGAAGTGGGGGAAGCGTGTCTCGCCCTCATGTGCCTCTGTCAGCGGAGATGAGTTGGGGGGGGGGGGGGTCTACCGGGACTGTGGAGGTCGTGATGGTATGGGCGGGTCGGCCTGTGTGCTCCCTCATCAACAGTTGAGTTATTTGGCTTTTTTTTGGAGGAGGAGGAGGAGGGGGGTACGAGGAGGAGGAGGAGGTTCTAGGGGGAAGACGGGACAAGCAAAACAAACAGAGACGAGGTGTGAAGTGATCCCCCACGCAGCCCAGAGACGAGGAGGCAGAAGAGCTGCAGGATGGAGAGAGGAGGGAAAGGAGGAGAGACACAACTCGGGTTAGAAAGAAAGTGGAAAAAATCGGGAGGGGAGAGGAGGAAGACGAAGAGGAAGAGGAGGAGGACGCCCCCACGCAGGTGTGCTCACCGCTAAGTGCTGGATGAATCGCCTGCCATCAGCCCTCACCACAGCTAATAAGGGTCAAAGAAAGAGAGGAGGAGGAGGAGGAGGAGGAGGAAGGGGAGGAGGAGGAGGAGGGGGAGGAGGTGGAGGAGGTGTGGGGTGATTGAAAAGAGAGAGGGTATGTTTTCTCACCTCTTCTATAGCTGCAGGGAAAGATAACAGGAGCTGAATCCCTGTGCAAACAAGCCCAGAGACACCTCCGAATACACACACACACACACACACACACACACACACACAGAGCGATGAACGCATACCTGTTTGAGGCTTTGCGAGCGTTCGTTTCCAAAGGCGGCACATGAGGAAATATTAGCCGCCCGCTGACAGTTTAAGCCCGAGTTTTCTCATATCTTTCACCAGGGAGTAAATAAATAAACCGTCCAATCAGTCAGGCCTGACAGTCAGGCATGTCTGAGGGGTGAAACATCTGCGGAAATCGACGGCCAGACAAGACAATGATTTGTAAGGTTTCATTCAGCCGCGCTCGTGACTCATACCGTCGATGTCAGTGGGATTTGTTTTGTTTTGTTTTTTGTTTTGTTTTCTTTTTCAGGATCCCTCAGTAGGATAACTCTCACCTTTCTTCCCGTTCTTAGAAAGTTTCGGAGACATTTCGGTCTCGGCAAATTCCTGACGTGCAGCCGAGCTCGTCAAGCGTGTTTCGGTCCCTGTATTAACATTAATCCATGGGAAACGTATCCCTTCATTCACCTCCTCTCCCTCCCTCCCTCCCCTCCTCCCCTCCTCCCCTCCTGCCCCCCCCCCCCAGCGATGTTCCTCCGCTGACATTAACACCTTTCCGTGGCTTTGGGCCCATTCTCCTGTCGAACAGGAATGCAAACACACATTCATCACGACGGGACGTTGTGTATCATTAACCCCTATCCTCTGCTGTGTCTAGGCAGCTAATTGTGAGAGATTTAAACTCTGTTTTTTGTTTTGTTTTGTTTTGTTTTTACATCCCTTCTCATCTCAAGTGTCCCAGACTTGATTCTTTCAGCGTCCCATAACTCACTTCCATCAGGGTTTGTTTCTCTTAGCTAAGAAAGTTTGATGCCACAAGGTCCTGATGTGTATCTGCAGATGAAATGTGCAATTTGCCATCAGAGATTAATCAATTTTGGGAAAATTAAGGCACTTAAAAAGTGTTAAAAAAATCTAATTACAGCTTGCAATAGAGATGAGAGCTGTCATATTTTTGGAAGGTCCATAAGAAGTCTAAAAAAGGTGTTATAATTCACTTAAGGACCCTTGCAGATACTATGTTTCACAGTGGACAGAAAAGCGTAGACGTTTGACATAACTCCACAAACAAATAAGGAATCCATGGGATTTTTTCCATGTCCTCAGACTGCTCCCCTACTACATTTTATCCCTCTCACGGCAGGGTTTTGCCAGCCACTAAAATAAAAGATCCTGGAAGTGAGCGAGCAACATCTGGGTCACCAGAGGGAGAACAAATTCACCATTGGCTTTTGTTGTAGAACCCAAAAAAAAAGAAAACGACTCAGAGAAGAAACCTCAGGTCGTGTAAGGCTGAAATGTTTTCGCCATAACTAAAGAAAAAAAAAAAACGGGCTGCCCGCGGGAAGAAAAATCAGTCTCCAACTGATGTGGAAATCTGCTCTCATACGACGACAGTGACTAACTCGATGTTAGGAAACTTTGGATACATGAGTCATGAGGCGAAAGTCAAAACACAGGAGTCCAAAGCTGTGAAAAATGCACCTGGTACGGACCCCTGGCATCCGGAGCCTGAGCTGCACGCCCACAGTGCTGGCTGCGTCTGGATCTGAGCGCACTAAGCTTCTTGGATCGCTGGCGCTACCGACCTGGAGCCCGACAGGAACCCCTTCATCTTCCCCGTCTGTCCTCGCCATAAGCCGTTTCCATCTCCTCACAGTACGTATGCCGCTGAGCCTCGTTTTACCGCTCAGACGAAGAGATATCGTCTCGAAAATCAACATCCTCACAGACGCGCGTTAGGTAATCGGTTGTTTGAGGCAACACTGATAAACCGTGAGACAAAGCAAACACCCCGGCCGCTCAGATTGATCCGTTTTGAAAACAGTTTTCATTACGATCACACAACACTCTCACGTCTCGAGGAAAAAAACGGCGGCGCCCGTTCCAAGTGGGAACGTGACCCGTAACGGCATCGCTGTTGTGAGATAATGATAGTCCCACAGGCTCGTAGCGGGAGTGCAGCGCCGTCGAACGCTCATGACATCACAGGCTCCGGACTAGGAAACACTAAATCATCTCACCCACACGAGAAACCCGCCGCCCCACCGCCTCTCGCCGAGCTAAAATATAAACACATTTCATCATCATTTATGAAATTGTCAGCTCACCCCCGAACGGTTTTGTTCAATTTGATCCCTGAAATTTGCCAGAGTTTATATACCTCCCACCTCCTCCGGGCCCTGTGTAATTCCAAGCAAACACGTTCCACATTCTACTGAGGCATTCGGTTACATCAAAACAGACTTACAATAAAGGATCTGCGGTAATTACCCGGGGCTGACAAATGATACGAAGCATGGACTGTTTCTTTTGCCAATTAAAACATTTTCGCAACCTATATTTGGAAAGTTACAGATGAAGACTTTCGAGACCTCTGTCGCTACATTACATTACCTCTCTCTCTCTTTCTCCCTCTCTTTGTTAATAAACTCAATGTTACCACACACAGCTTTTTACCCCCCCCGCTCCTCCTCCTCCCGTACGTCAAACACCTACGTGTGCCAGAGCTTCTCAGGTTCGCCACATCATAACTCAGGATAATTCAATGAAACTCAAACCGCAGAACTAATTTCTGCCTGCTCCTTAAGCAGCGTGAGCACTGTAACCAAAGTGACAGCAATTAAGAGCTCTGGTTATTTATCGAGCTCAAAGAGACTCTGAGAGAATGTGAAACTGCAGCTCGTTTCCACGGGAGGCCGTTCCACTCCCACCCTGTCCGAGCTGCACCCGGTGGCTACGTTTACACGGCGGGAAAAAAGAAATTTATAACTTCACCCCTCATTGAGTGAGAGCGTAAACACGGAGTGTGTTTCAGGCAGCTTCTTGCTTGTGTCTGTAACAGTTTGAAACCTGCAAAGTCAAATAGTCGAGGGAGCGCGTTTGGCAGAGAGGTGCATGGGCTTGGAGAGTAGCAGAGACGTGGGTGGTCTGACGAGGCTTCAGATCAAGCTAACCAGCTAACATCCATAATTAGTTTAATCAGCTGTTGCCAACTTTCTTTAAAAAAAAGACAAAAAACGGGTAGCTGGCTTTGTCTTTTTTAAGTTGGTAATCTCTGAGGTGGACTCCACTTCATGTGAATGGGAACATCCACCATCCCATAATTGCACCGCTCGGTGGGATGATGAGGAGCATATTTCACATTGGGGAAGAAATTAGGCTTTAATGGAGGCTCTCGTCTGTTTCGATCGGAATGGTTAAAAAAAAAGAAAAGAAAGGCCGCTCTCCTCTCCTCAACACATGTCTTTCATTGGCACTGTGAGCTTTTCTCTCTCTCTCTCTCTCTCTCTTTTTTTTATTGACCACATATAAAATGTTTTCTGCTTAGGATTTGAAAAATATTGTTTTTCATGACTTCACTTTAAGCTCTGGATTTCCATCGGGCCGCTCGCGAGTTTTGCGTGTTTCCAATTTAGCGCCACGCACACACACACACACATACACATGTGTGTGTGTGTGTGCGTGTGTCAGCGTGCGGGCAGTGCGGCCTGTTATCCAGATCAATAAAAAACGGCAAACAACACAACAAGCTGTGACACGCCCTCCGTGAGATAAACACGTCATTTACGGAGCTGTTTGTGTGTCGTCCAACACCCGGATAGCGCTATCTCACCACCGCCACTCTGCACAGATACTTGTGGTGGAGCAGAAACCTAATTATAATAGAACACAGACTCGGGTAGCCTGGCTCCACTCCAGGCCCAACAAATTATTCTTATTGGCACCGAGCGCTAAAAAATCCAAATGGGGTGTGGGGGGGTGGTGGCGAGGGGGAGCGGAGTTCAGACTTCAAACGACCAGCTTTATGGTAAACGATTGGCAGAGTTCAAAATTCTCACATTGTGCAATATCAGACTCTGAGAACGAGCCTTTCCTCTCTCCCCATTAAGTAAGAATGCTTCTCGTCCTCTTATACGCCGCAACTCCCCGGCAACTTCTTCCCGGGACCATATCTTCACCCAGAAATAGTCGAGGATTCAACTTTTTATCGTCATTCCAGTCTGCACTCATGAGGAGTGAGGATGAAGCATGAGGATGAAGCGATATTAGTGCTCGAGGTCCAGTAAATGATACAACTGTAGTAACAAGATGCAGGTAAAATCTAACAACAAGCGGTGCTAAAAATACAAATCCAGTAGACAATATGAATGATGATGTGCAAATACGACCACAAGTGCGCAAATATGGGACAGAGTGACATGATGAATTACACATCCACATAATAGATGCATGATGTGAGGGAGATGCAGGAAAATTCTCCAAGGTTCTCTCACACACACACACACACACACGTACAGAGGCGTCTGCACTCCTTATCAGAAACTTGTGTCACTTTTCCTCGTTTCCAAGTGTCGGGACATAAAAAGGGCCCCCCGGCTCTCTCATGTCTCCCCCGTATCTCCTCGAGCCATCTGTAGTAGCCGTGACGCAGAGCACACAGCCACTTAACCGCTAAGTGGACGCCTGCTTAGCGAGAGAGACTCCCCCACCCACCCACACACACCTCCCACCATCTCCCACCATCTCCCCCCTCCATCCCCCAACCCCAGAGGAACACCAGCCCCCCTCGGCTTCAACTCCAGCTTCAACAGGTGGCTCGTCCCCATTCGTCACGCGGGCCCGGACAGAGGCTCAGGCCGAAGAGGAGGAGGAGAAGGAGCAGGAGAAGGAGGAGGAAGGCGGTGTGTTTCCCACCTGTGCACCATGTGCTCCGCACCTTTGATTTACTGGCAGGCGGCGGGGCAGCAGCGCTGCGGTTTCCACACAGACGCTCTTAAAAAACAGAACCGGAGCCCTCTGAAGCTCTCAGCAGAGACGCACTTTGCCCTCCCGTGTCTCCAGCTCCGCTGACACGCTCCTAAATTTACAGGCCCGAAGACGTGCCGCTCCGGCCTCCACGCTGTTTACTGGGCTTCCCCTGGCCTCTGTGTGTGTGTGTGTGTGTGTGTGTGTGTGTGTGTGTGTGTGCTTTTTGCTCTGCGCAGAGCTAGACACAACTGAGCAAGGAGAGCGGTGACAGATTGGTCTGATTAAAGCACCGATGGATACACACACTTTCAAGAAGGCTGATAAGACACACACACACAGAATAGATAAGAGCGGCAACAGAAGCAGAATCACAGGAAACAGGCAATAGAGATAAAGCAGAGTGTGTGTGTGTATCTGTGTGTGTGTGTGTGTGTTTGTGTGTGTGTGCAGGATCGTCTGAGACCAAAATAATCAACTTTGCCCCTACAGGAGGCAAATCTACTTGTCAAAACATCTCACTAGTCCTTATATAGCACTTTCCCAGTCTTCATGACCACTCAAAGGGCTTCACAAGTCACATTCACCCATTGGTGGCAGAGGCAACCCAACACAGTCCATCTGCTTTAACCATTCACACATATGACATAACATCAGAGGCGAACTGGGGTTCAGTATCATACCCAAGGACGCTGGCCTGCACTGGCCTGGAATCGAACCATCAACCTTCTGATCCACAGAGGTCCAGACTCCCACCAATCACCCAACACGATGGAGTTGAAGTTTTCCCAAGTGGTCGGACGTGAAGAGAAGACATTGAGTGTTATTATTGATTCACTGCAGACTTTTGATGGGATAGTCGACCTCCCACACACACACACACACATACACACACCCACACATCTACACACAGAGTTAAAGTTAAGCACCTGCTCTCCAAGTCAGATTATTCCGTTATCTATGAATTTACAGTAGAATCGCATGCTTTTCGAATCTGCACATGATTTTTTCTAATAATTTAAAATCTCTTTTGACATTTGTACGTATTAAAACGTTAATGCCAGCGTGCCGGGGCTGAAACCAGCGGGGCG
The DNA here is from genome assembly GCA_029224185.1 of Karalla daura. Lineage (NCBI taxonomy): Eukaryota > Metazoa > Chordata > Actinopteri > Chaetodontiformes > Leiognathidae > Karalla > Karalla daura. The sequence continues at coordinate 11,341,392 of CM055189.1, read as the reverse complement.
TTTTTTGAGGCTGTAATTCGGCACGGCGGCGGCCGAAGCGTCTGTGCGGTTAAAAGCAAAAACAGGCCAAACCACTAAATACCCCAACAAAACCTCAGCGTACATTATTCAGCTTCGCCCCTTTGATGCCTCTCGGAGTGACAAGTGACACAGTGCAGGAAAAAAAAAAAAAAGATCTCCAGGGGAGGGGTTCGACCCCGAGGCCGCGTCGCTGCTTTTCTATGAGAAACAAACAGAAAGATCCAACGCTGGATGGGACGAGGAATGCGGTGGTGAGAGCTGGGGCAGACAAGCATCGATTTTCGATTTTCGTCTTTTCGCGACGGGGAACTCGCGGTGATGGATTACGGACGGTCGCTCTGGTCCGGATTAGTCTGTCAGGATTACGGCGCGGGAAAACTATTAATTCAACCACCTCTCCATTCCAGAGTCTACTACCGCTCACTTCCAGAAATAGATGAAAAGAAACAACTCTCAGACAACTATTTTTCAACACCGATTAAAAGAAAAAAAAGAAACCTGACAGAAGCGGCTGTGAAATAAATGAAGGGCCCTGCGTTGTGGAAGGAGGGAGAGAGAGAGAGGGAAAGAGAGAGAGAGAGAGAGAGAGAGAGCAATTGGAAAATGATTACATTCCTGAGGCATATGTGTTCGATAGACCCCCCAAGTTTGCAGGAGGGGGGGGTGTGACAGACGCTTTGGGCCGGCGTTCAAAGCCCGGCAGAAATCAGAAACAGGCAATTAGGATTATCCCGCCATTATTTTATCATTTGGTAAACATGCTCAACCCTTTCTCTTTACCTCACACACACACACACACACACGCACACACACACACTAACCACACATATCCGAGGCCACACACACACATATTTGTGTTTCCAGACGATGCTGACACTGTAAAATTGCAGAAAAGTCAATAAATGTCTGTGGACTTGAAGGACGTGTCGTGCTTTTTGTCTTCCTGCCCCCCTCCCCTCCCCCACCCCCCTCCATCCACCCCTTAGCGTGCACGCCCTCCTCACACCTGCCTCACACCACCTTGTTTTATTGTTGCCACCACTGCTACCGTTACTCGCCCCACCTGCACTGTGTTTGTATCTCCCCACACACGTGCGTGCGCCTGTGTGTTTCTCCGTCTATGTGTGTGCGCGTGTGTGTGTGTGTGCGTGTGACCACTCACTGTGCCTCTCTCTTTTCTTCCTCTGTTTCCTCACAGCATGTGATTGCCATCCCGTGGGTGCCGCTGGCAAAACCTGTAACCAAACCACAGGACAATGTCCCTGTAAAGACGGCGTGACTGGTATCACGTGCAACCGCTGCGCTAAAGGCTACCAGCAGAGCCGCTCGCCCATTGCCCCCTGCATAAGTACGTGGAACCAGCCTCGATGCCACATCTGCGGGACACACATGACACCCTGCACACACTGTACACACATGCACACACACACACACACACAAGGTGGAAGTGCAGATACTCCACACTTGCTGTAATCCTTCTCATCCTTTTTTTTTTTTCCTCCAGACAAGTGCTTAGCGGTGCAGAGACTGTTGGTTTTCTGACCAGTAAATCTGCAGGCTTAAACAAACACACCATTAAAAAGTTGAAGCTCAGGGTTACGGCAGCGCAGCCCTCCTCAGGTCCTCCCATAAATCTGAGTAAAGACCCAGAGCTGTTAACACCGAGTATCTCCGAGCCTTTTTCCCTCCAGGCGTCTAGGATAAAAAGAAGAAAAAAGGAATAAAAGCTTTGGGTAGAATTACAAAATCAGCCTTGTTCCCAGCATCCAGCGACCATTTCTATTATCAGAGTCAAGATGTTGGGAAAAAAATAAAAAAACAGCAGAGCCTGAGGGAAGGCAGGTGCCTAGGTGAAGCTGCACGTGAGAGGGTAATATATCGATATCTTCTCAGCTCTTTTGTCTCTACTGTGAAAGACCCTCGTTAATTAGAGATCCTTTGGTTTTACAACGGAAGGAAGGAAGACATCGACCGATAGGCACGGTCGAGATCCCGCAAAGGAATCCAGTAAAACAACTCTTTGATTCCTGGGAAGCGAGAGCGAAGGTGTCAGACGCGTGGAGTAGAGAGATAGATGGTAGAGAGATAAAGTCCCCCTTCGATCGGCAACAATAGAAACCCAAACATCCTCTCTCTGTCACATCCAGAGACGGCGCTACGCCAACTGGCATCTTTGACTCCGAGCGACCTTCCAGTCAGACATAAATCTCCCGCGAATCCATTACGAGGGAACAGACCCATTATTTAACCTGGCAGAGGCCTCGCGGCTGCACTCAGACAGCGACAGGGACCCTCGAGGGCTTCAGACGGCTTTGTTTTGTTTTGGGGTTTTTTTCGCAGGCGGTTGTTGTGTTGTTTTTGTTCCTGTCACCGATCCGTCATGGGAAGATCGTCCCCTTCATATCCCGAGGTCACCAGCAGCAGTGTCATCTCAGAAACGCCACACAATAGATGTTAAACGTTGTTTAGGCACAAAGAGCAGGAGGCGACTTGATCAAAAGACTTGATTCTTTCTTTCTCTCTTTCTTTCTTTTTTCCCTTCCTTCTTTCTTTCTCGCATGCACACAGAGTCTCCACCTTTGCACAGCTGGAACCACCACTGTTGTGCACCTCTCTCCTTGCATGTGTCTTTGATGCGTCTCTGCGGTTTGGCTTTTTTTTTTGTCCTAGTTTTCCCATGTCCTCCCTTTCCTGGCCCCTTCTCCCTCTCTCTCTCTCTCTCTCTCTCTCTCTGTCTGTCTCTCACTCTTCTGTCCACAATAACAATTAAAAAAAGCCCATTCTGTGTGCTTTATATCATCTGTTGCCATCCTGCTCCTTCTGGAGATAAGACGGCCGCTCTTCCATGCATGGTTTCTCCGAGCGTCAACTTCCTCGCCGCTTTGAGAAAAGCAGAGAGAGCGAAGGGCGAGGCCGAGAGAATCAAGTCTTTGGACAACGCCGAGGCTCCTTTTGGTGCCTTCTCCGGGAGGATGAAACGGAGAAGAAAAAAGAAATCCCGGCTCGGTGGTGAAAGATTTATTGGAGGAGTTTAACGATATTTATTATGAATCACAGATAAATCATTTAACGGGATCCAGATGGCGGAGAATGAGAGCCACCAGGTAGATGATTGACAGCAGAGACCTGAAATGAAGTCGGGGGCCAGAGAGAGAGAGACGAAGGGAATGACAATAGAGTAGAGCAATGAATATCTCCAACCGAGGGGTCCATCCATCACTCTTTGAAACTTTCCTATAAACATTTACTCGGTTTTGTGGGACAAAGAGAGAGAGAGATTTTCATTTGTCAGGCATATGTGAGAGTGGAAGAGGAGCACGAGTTAAAGATGAAACTCATTAAAACGGTACGTTAATTCCCTAATTGTTATGACATGCTCGGTTGAAACTCGGATTATTCGACTCGGAGCGAGAAGAAAGGAGAAAGCTGGCGCGAACGCAGGGTAACGACACGAAGAAAAACAGCAGGAATTAGCCATGGTGCTGTGTCACGGCCAGTGTTAAAAACCTCTCAGCCACCAGAGCAGCAGAGGTTACTTAGTGCTCTAATCTATGTCAGATCTTTGGGGAGGGAAACGAAAATATCCACAGTGCAGTCTGTCAGGAAGGGCTTTAGTAAATTTGTTTGCTGCACAACAGCTTCACAAGAACTTGTCTGTAGAAAATGAATCACAGCAACGCATCAAAAGTCACATATTGACTGTTTGCACTCGCTCCTATTGAATACAGACCAACATGCTCGCACACAGGAGGCAAAACGGTGTGTAAAGTGCACGGATTTGCGTTGTAATGACACTGATCACCTTTCTTTTTTGTCTACATCTACGTCTTTTTCTCTGCGTGTAGAGATTCCAGTCGCGCCTCCTACAACTGCAACCAGCAGCACGGAGGAGCCGTCAGGTGAGTCACAAGCAATTTCTTGCTTCTTAAATGTGTGTGTGTGTGTGCAGCTACAGATGAAATAAAGATGCAAAGTTTGTGGGAGCGTAAGTGGATGTGGGATTTTTTTTTCCTCTGCAGCCCTCGCCATAATATTTTTACACGGGTGTGTAAAAAGAAAAAAAAAAAAGACGGGGCTGCTGGGTAAATTGGATCCCTCATGCCTTTGCCTCAGCTTATTACGGGTTCATGAATATTAAATCCATTAGCGGCAACCCTGGGATGCGCCTCCTTTAATCTCTCACACTTTCACAATTAATCAGTCTAACTGCGGCGCAGTGGGGTGTTGGTCCGCCGTACGGCACGTTGTTTGATTCGATCATTTTTCCCGAGCTCGCCAAACTCCCCCAGTCCCCGCCACAGCGACCCGGGGACCTGAATAATCTTGTAATTCAGAGCGGGAACGGGATTAGTGATTTTTTTGCTCACCTAACCTGTGTGTGTGTGTGTGTGAAAGCGGCTTCTCGTGGCCTGGATTGCGAGGCTTATTTATTTGCTGGGCCTGGTTTTCCGTGTGTTTCGTGTCCAACGTGGCTGTTTTCGTTTTTGATTCCTATTGTTCGGACCGTTTCCACGACTGGGAAAACGCGAATGTGTGCGTCTCGTGCTCGAGAAAAAAAAAAAACCTGTACCTGTAAAAACTCTGTTGGACTCAGTTCCGCATTTTATCTTTCGGCCTCGCGGCGGAAAGAATTGAGTCATCTGGCACCGAGTGTTTGCTCTGTCTCAACCACTGAGTTTGCATGAGGCCCTCAGTGTGTGTGTGTGTGTGTGTGTATGTGTGTGTGTGTGTGTGTGTGTGTGTGTGTGTGTGTGTGTGAGGCTCCTGCAGCTGTTGTTGGGCCCTCCGAGCTCCCAAACGTTCCCCGGACAGCTTCGATTGACAGCGCGGTCAGAATGCTTCAGGTCCCCGGCCCTCCTCCACCTCCTTTCTTTTCTCCCCTTCCAGCCTCTTTTTTCCCCCTCTCCTCGACGTCCTTCGTCTCCCTCTGTTTCACGCTTTGTCTTCACGCAGCAGCACTGTGGGTGGTGCCGCCGAGCTCGGAATATCTGGAGTTTCTCTCCACCCCCCCTCGCCCCCACGCCCCCAACCCCTCCACCTCCTCCAGACCCTTGTCAGGAATCTGTCCACATTTAGTAAGAGTAAGAAACGTTCCTCACCTCACTGAGGGATTAATGGATAAGCAAGAGAAGGATCTGGATCACTCAATCAAGTTTGCATAAACTTAAAGCCGATCAGCACATGTTTAGGTATTTCTACACTCAAAGGAGTAAAAAAAATGCACCGGGGACGTCTGGAGGGTCGTTGCAGGATGAAAACGATCCTCTCACACCTCCCCTCTCGCAGTTGTAGTGAAATCCTGAGCCTATAGTATGAGGCTGATAATCTGATTGAGCTCATGTTGGACGCATCCTGAAGGAGACCTCAAGTGTAATGACAATGGGAATTATGCAGTTATACCAATCATCAAATCACACAGTGGAACAGCGACGTCTGGGAACTCCCTCCTCGCTCTCACACATAAATGTCCACGAGACTGAAATCGAGTTGATTGTCGTCCCGCGTCCGGATCGCGAAGGTCCCGCCGGACCACCCGGGCTTTTCAGGCGAGGAGGACGCATACATTACCTCCTCACCTCCCGGCCCGTCCCGGGATCGGCTACGTGATGACAAACAGATGTGGCGAGCAAGGCTTTTTTCACCTGGATAGTGTTTACTGCACCGATATGAGATCCTGAACTATGGTTGCTGTTAGTGGTATCTAAGGTGGTGCGACAGAAAAGGGAGACGAGCGTGTAGATGTTGGAAGAGGTGAAAGAAATGAGGATTAATGAAGAAAGTTATCTAATTTGGAAGTAATGGGGAAGTCTGTGTGTGTGTGTGTGTGTGTGTGTGTGTGTGTGTGTGTGTGTGTGTGTGTGTGTGTGTGTGTGTGTGTGTGTGTGTGACAGCTGTGAGGCAGGTGCCTTGTTGCGCTTCAGCTAAACAAGAGGGGTTGGGGCATATATATGTAGCCAGTGGGAGGGAGGGGTGTCTGGGGGGGATGCGTTGATGGAGCGCATAAAGGGAAAAAAATGGAGTGGATATTAATTTGTCTCCTCCACTCCCCCCCTCCCCTACCACCACCACTCCGTCAACCACACGGAGGGGACTGGAATGCATGGAGAATACCTCGGATGGTGTGGCCCAGACAAAACACACATTGTGCTGCTAGGTCACGGATGGTGTGAGCCGCCACTCCCACAGGTCGTGACAGAGACGTCTGCACGGCAACGAAAATGTGGAGGAGATTAACCGCCGGTGACCTGCGATGGCCGCCCGGGCCTGTCAGGATACACAGGATGTGAACGTAACTAATGATGATGAGGAGACGGGGAATTGGGGAGTGACGAGGATGATGATGATGATGATGATGAGGCTCATAAGGGTGACGTGTGTGTGTGTGTGTGTGTGTGTGTGTGTGTGTGTGTGTGTGTGTGTGTGTGTGTGTGTGTGTGTGTGTGTGTGTGTGTGTGTGTGTGTGTAAGAGAGAGAGAGAGAGAGAGTGTATGTCCTGTCTGGAGCTGGAAGCCATCAGATTCTGTGTCGGACCCCTCCTTGGATTTTTTGGACATGAGTTGTTGCTTCACACGCCCTTCTCGCTGTGCAGTCCTATCAGAGTGAGATCTTGTTTCACTCGGTTTGTTTCACACCAGCACGATTCAGTTTCAGCGCAAGACGCAAAAAAAGAAAAAAAAAACACAGTGCGTGTGTACGTTCTACCCGTAAAGTTAAAATTCCTAAACCAGGTCAAGATCTCTATACACAGCCTCTCCGCTGGCTGTTGTTGCAGCACCTTCTGCTCTCGGACAATAACAATGGGAGGAGAGGTGGAGGAGGGGGTGACTCCTTCCTTTTCTTCTTTTCCTACTTTCTCTCTCTCTCTCTCTCTCTCTCTCTCTCTCTCTCTCTCTCTCCCTCCCTCTGTGCTGGACGGGATCCAAACCCACGGCTCTGGTGCAAGAGCCGGGGCAGCACACTGGGCTTCATAATCTAATTACATGCTTTATTTGCCACAATTTGTTTCTCAATCAGTCTGGTAAAGAGAGAGAGAGAGAGAGAGAGAGAGAAAGAGCGAGAGCACTCCTCCTATGCTGTCATTTGCACCTCCTCGTCTCTCTGCTCGGGCACCTCCAACGCCCTCTCGTCTCTTCACTTTTATATTCAGCCACTCTGTTGAAACGTGGAGCCAGCACCTCTGTCACACTGGATGTCATGCCAGATTTGAGCTGCAGAGTTTGCTGGGATTCTTCAATATTTTGCCTCGCTGTTTATCCCAGATAGGTATCTGCTGGCATCACATCCAGAATTTAAAGGATTTCAGATCCATAGTTTGTGTCCAAGGTTGTTTAAAAGCACTTAAGACTTCAGATCAGCACTGATCATAGTGCTCGTGATGATTCCAGTGCCACGGTTTGCTCTAATTGGTTTTCTCAGTGACAGAAGAGGTCAGAAAGCAAAGCTGAAGCCAGACAGTAGACAACAGCTTGACAGGCCCTGTCCACATATAAACAAAAACAAGTGAAACCCCTCTAGAAAGCCAACCAAAACAGTGTTTGTAGTCCAGAGAAATAGACATTACCAATGGCTTCTCATGGGCAGTAGACTTTCAAAAGACACATTAGGTTTATTTGTAGAAAGGGAAATTTTGTTTGCTACATCATTTTTGCACAATGGGCCAGTTTGCCGTTGGCATCATTTTGTTTTTAGTTGTACTTGCCAGACTTTTTCTTCTCCTTTTCTTTTCTCCTTTGTGAAAATCTGTCTTTTGGACTTAAGCTTCGTGATGATTGGCCAAAATGTTTCTAAAAGTAAAAATGATATCACCACCTGCTGGTGCAGCAGGCATTATGTTTTATTATTTGCGCTTACAAATCCACCAAGATTTCTTTGTTGTTGTTGTTAGATATACGGTTGTAGGTGTGAGTTATGAAATTGCAAAAATAGCCATGCAACGATGTTTGGATGAGGCCATGCCTGACTGAAAAATTGCTCTTTGACGTAACCTAAACTAACAAGTGAATGAGGCGCAGGTGAGGTCACTGAGGAAGCATCTGATTGGCTGAGGTCTGATTGCTGGTGCAGGGCAGGTGTGGAAGGACAGAGAGAGAGAAATACAGAAACTGAACTAAGAACACACAAACCAGACATCCAGTGGGCATCCAGACTGAAGTTTGGTGGAGTGTTGACATGTGGTGAAGTTGGAAAGCGGACTTGGAACAGATTATATCAAATGAAATCTCATCACCCACCAAAACTCTGCTTCATAGCACACGGAGACAAGATTTTATAACTTCTGTCAGAGGACTGTCACACATTACAAAGCAATCCAGCAAGATTATGCAAATATTTGATTGGCTGCGGTGTCTGTGTTACACTGTGCCAAAAGCTCAACCACTACTTTGTTTACTGACAAACCAGAGAAGGAGGAGTAATTCCTGTTAAAATAATTGGAAAAATGAAACCAAACAGAGCCTAACATGAGGTCACAATGATGCTTGTTTTATGAAAACCAGCCCTGCTCTGTTGTTGCCTTCATTATATATTGTGTTTCATTTTGAGGCAAATAGTCGTATTGCAAAAGGCTGTGAAATAAAAAATACAATAATTTGCCCAAATATAGATGCGCAACTATATCAGTAAAAACTAAATGGAAAGACGGGGAAAAACTCTCTGTGGTAGTTTTCCAAGTTTTTATTAAACCTGGACTAGAATGAGGCTTCGTGCTGCGGTCCCATTGTGTTTTAAAGCCCAAATATATTCAGGCTGAAATAAAAACTGTCAAATCTTTCAATCACTCAATGCCTGGGAAGTGATCGTGACTGCTGGGCATAAAACGTCAGCGTTGCACGTCAAAAACCATTCCTGGACGATGAGATGTTTGAGAACACCTTTTGGTTTATGGAGAGACTGCTTTGGACTGTTGTTTGAGGGCAAAATCACACAATGATGTTAAACAGGACCAGGCACAGTCACGGCTACGTTCACACTGATGGAAAAAGTCACTCAAATCTGACTCTTTCAGTCTAGAATAGCCAATGTTTTGCAAAGCGACGTTACTCTGAACAGTCATGACGCATTTCATCTGACATTTATGCCAACATTAAGTGCCTGAGGAGGAGAACAAGCTTTATTTATATATTTTCTTAATCTTCTTCTTCCCTTTGATCAACTCGGTTGTAATTTTATCAACTCAGATTTCACAACTCTGAAATAGGTAATTGCGAATCAACCCGAGAATCGGGTTCTCAATTCTAAGCCAAAAAATGACATGTATTTTCATGCAGCACTTGCGTGTAGCACCATTATCCACATTACGTGCATCTGTTGTTGTGTGACATCACATTTTTCTTTTCTGCATATGCCCCTTTAAATTATAACATAAGCAAACATGCAAAAAAAAAAAATCAGGATCCAGCATCGAGGCCCGCAGTGTGAGTGTAGTCTTTGTTTAATGACTGTTTCCTGAGTCCGAGCCTAGTTTTGCCTCCGTCTGTGTGTGTATGTGTGTGTGTGTGTGTGTGTGTGTGCGTGTGTGTGTGTGTGCTGTAAGGCCTCAGAACTGTACAGTACTGTACTCCCTCTCGAAGCGACTTCGGCGGAGACGCGTCTCAAATGAAAACGATTAGCTTAAAGGGCTCCACAGCACTTTGATAGAGGGGGCAGAGGTCCACCTCTCAGTTACGCACCGCTCCGCGCTCTGAAAGGCGGCAGACAAAGCGCCGTAGTAACTACATCTACTCAGGACACCCAGAGCACATTTTCGCTCGCCGCCGCAGGACTGCTCCCACTTCCCCTGCTTGTAACGCGCGCACAATGGGAACATTTGTCCTCGCGGTAGGGGACTGCCTGGCCCTAAATGGGGATCTCGGGGTGCTCTCAGCGGGGCCCGGAGCAGCGTCTCAGGGGTACACTAATGGGGAACGAAAGGCTATCAAAGGGAAGTATCATGATGGCATCAAGGGGGGTTATGAGAAAACAAAGCGTCCTTTCCACGGCTCCCCCTTCCATCATTTACATGGTAATCAGGTGCAGCTCATATAGACTCCTCTGTTTCATTTGCTTCGCCCATTTTTTTGTTACTCTCTCTATTTACTACCAGCAGCTCCGGCTTTGTGACCGTGCTAGCCTAGGCAGCTTTTTATAATCATTTAGGCCTTTCGCTTAAAATCCCGATCCTCCTCCTCTTCTTCTTCTCCTAATTCCTCTTCCCACCCCCCTGATCAACTTCGCTCCTGTCTTCTCCTTCTTCTTCTTTTTTTCTCTGTCACAACCTCTCCACCCCTTCGCTCTCCACCAGTATCCATTCTCCCGCCTCTCCCGTCCCTTTTTTTTTTGCATTTTTTCTTGCCGCGGTGTTCCCCGGGCAACCTCATTCAGGCCGAGTATAAAAGGAGAGTAAAGGCATGGAGCAAAGATCTCCCCGCAACAATGAAGTGTGTTCATATTCAGGCGGCCCCCGAAATCCTCCAATCCTTCTTCCACCACCCCATCACTCTCTCCTCCGCTGCCACTCGCTGTCCATCCATCTCTGGCTCCCTTCCTCCCTCCCTTCCTTTACTACACTCATTACAACTCGCAGCTCTGAAGTGTAAACCAAATCAGCTCTCTGGATCCAATTTAGGCCAGTGGGAAGAGGGAGGGAGAGAGAGAGAGAGAGAGCACTGACTGAGCAGAAAAAAATGGGAAAACGCTTTTTTTTTTTTCTTTTCATGATATGGCCTCACGTCACATTACGCTGCCGGCACTGTAAGTGTCTGGCAGCTTGACAGCGTAGCATGGGGCAATCACTGGTGTGCTCCCTGGACGGCTGGGGGCCAGCAGAGAGGATGGAGGGAGGGGAGTGGAGGAGAGGAGAGGAGGGGGTGGAGCGGGGGTGCTTCCTTCACCTCCTGGTAATCTATCATAAGTCTGATGGCACATGCTTATCCTCACAGATCTACTCGAGACAAGGAACAGCATGAGTTGTAATCTTCGATGCGTGTGTGTGGTCAGAGCCTCGAGAACAACAACAACAACTTAAAACTTGCAGTGATTAAAAGCACATGGAGGAGACAAGAGTGCCGTCTCATTGAACAATACTTTGAAATCACTGTGGATCTTCAAATGATCACTCAGGATAAAGACTTAATGGCGTCTCTGTGTGACTTTGTGAGCAGTCCTTATTTCATTAAATAAGAGGTTAGTTTTGAAATAAGCTGTGTTTCAGTGACAATTTTTCACAAAATAAAAGCTGTTCTCTAACATAAAATCTGATTCTGCAAGACTCCACTTTGAGAAAGATGGACAAAACATTGTGTTATCAGATCATTTTCTCTCGATTTTGAATAGGTTCAAGCTCATCTTCTCTGACGTTCGCTGGACCCCCCCCCCCCCCCCCCTTCACATATCATGGATGGGATGAGTGAATACGATAAAAGTATTTTGATTATATGTTTCCATGATAACCATGTCCGAAAAAAAACACCTGATGAGAGCATAAAAATGTTTTTCGCCATAGAAACAAACCTTTTGTTGATCGGGGAAAGATCGAGCTGAGGTGTGTGTGTATGTACATACAGGGTCTGAGGCAGGGTCTGTGTGTGTGTGTGTGTGAGTGTGTGTGAGCTGTGGGGTGAGTTGGGTGACCCCTGTGCCTGCATGAGGTATTTATTTGTTCACGGGTCCAGAGTGGACACCTCCACCCCCTACCCATGCAAAAAAAAAAAAAGCAGGGGTGGAGTGGGGGGGGGGTATGCCTAAAGCTTCATGGATGGCTAATTTTCCCTTCCTGACCTCCCTTTGTGTGGCATTGACCCCCTTCACGCCCCCCCACCCTCTACTCCCTCAAATAGCTGCCAGTCCTCACCACTTGCACCTCCACCCCCCCAACTCCCTCCCACATCCACCCTGCCTCCTCCTCTCTCCTCCTTGTCCTGCATGGCAATAAATGCAAAAGTTCGACATGGTCCTCGCTGGGGCCCTGTACTGATCCCAGGGTTTTTTTTGTTCTGTTTATTGTTTTTTTTTTTGCAAGGTCGGGGAGAGGGGGTGGTTTAGGTGACATGTGAGGTGAGATTTGGTGGGAGGAGGTGGCAGGGTTTGGGAGGGTGGTCTACACAAACCGTACTCATTCCCATAGTGTGACAAGGGAGGCAGGCAGGGAGTGGGTGGACGGTCATTTGTTTTCCTGCTGGACCGTTTTGCCGCCGGTGCCATCGGCCGCATTCAGAGATCCTCACAAAGTGTCTCCAACCACACCCAGAATAAACCCCCCCCCACCCCTCCCATAATGTCTCCAGCCCTGCTCCCACAGCTGTCCCACAGACAGATGTGTGTCAACCAAGCAGCTCCAAGAGAGGCAGACAATTTAACTACTAGTATTGTTTTGTTTCCTTTGTTGTTGTTTTTTTACACAAAGCCCCGAAAGGCAAATGTCTGTTTTTGTTGGTTTTGCTTGCTCTTTTTGTCTTAACTGACAATGCATTTCAAAGAATAGCAGAGCATTTATTTCAGACGGATGTGTTGCTTGTTTAAATTTGAATAGAATAGAACAGAATAGAACAGAATAGAATAGAACAGAATAGAATAGAATAGAATAGAGTATGCCTTCATTCATCATACTGTCTTTAAAACTTTCCTTATTGATATAATAGGCTACGGTGATGTCGTATGTTATGAAAATAACGATGTGGTTTAAGTGGTATTGTCAGAATTATTCTATGTGAGAAAACACTGACAAATAACCTCCCTCCTCTGTTCTTGCAGACTGCGACTCCTATTGCAAGGCGTCTAAAGGCAAACTGAAGATCAACATGAAGAAGTACTGCAAGAAAGATTACGGTGAGTCGACAGAAAACGCAACACAAACTGGGTTAACGTTTATTTGAAGGAGGAAAACTTTCCGTTTCCAGGTGAAAAACAGCTTCTTTACCTGTGAATAAAGGACAAGAAAAATAACATGTCAACATTTTAGGGAGCAGGAAGCGCACCTTCAGAACTTGCTTTGTTTCTTATTATACTTATATTCAGCTCCTTGGAAACCAGAATACCATCCGTCCGTTAGATCTCGGTCCAGCTCGTCGCAGGGGAGCTGCTATAGTTTACAGAGGCGGGCGTTTTACTGATGGCTTACTCCGGGCTTTCTGAGAACAGAGACAAAGGGTCAAACAGAGGAGAGCAGGTCTTCAAGGAGGAAGAGAGGGGCAGACAAACAGAGGGAGAGTGAGAGAAATGGCAGGATAAAGGATCAGGCGGATGAAGCAAAGACAGTGTGATGGACAGTTGTGTGTGTGTGTGTGGGGATGGTGGGGGTGTCTCTGAGAGATCCTCATTAACACAGATCCCCCCCCACCCACCCCCCTGCAACAAACCGGAGCGCTTCTCGCCACATTCCTGTGACCGTCCGTCCGCCACGCCATTCAAGGTGTGGATAAGACGTATGACCTCTCCCCCCTTCCCCTCTTCCCCTCCGCCCTCTGTCCCCTCCCCTGATTGAAGTCAGGCTGCTGAACCGGTCAACCAAGCCTCGGCATCCTGCGAGCATACCTCAGCAGCTTGATGGACAGGCCCCCGGCTTTGTTCCAGGGGGATTTGGGGGAGTTAGGGGGTCAGGCTTACAGACACCTCCTCTTCTCACCGATGCCCACCTTGCTGCTGATGTCGTGAGAAGAGCCTCTGGAATATGTATTAGCTCATGCTTGATCGTGTCCACGTCATTGTTAAACTCCTACAATGGATAATACGATGCTATTTATGTTCAAAGAAACGGGTCAAGGAAATGAGCAGGTGTGTTTTTTTTTTATCCTTAGTACATTTTGTGATATGTTAATAATGAGCAGGGAGCGTCCATTAGAGGGTGAAAAGTCAAAAAAAATTTCACATGACTGACCATCCTTGTATGCAACCCTAACCCATGTATGCACTGGGGGCACATGCCTAGGACATTATGATGCTTTGTAAAAGTCATAGACGTTTATAACAGTGTCACTATACACATTATAACCATCACTCTAACTCTGGCTGGCCAGTTAATAGAAACACACAAATAGCTGTACAACACTAAATACTTTCTATTCATTTTACTTCATTGAGAGCAAGCTCTCTTTCTCAGTGACACACTGATTAATAATACTTTAAACAAACAACTCAGTGATAAAATATACATGCAAAGTGTAAACATGAAGCACGAACACAAAAGCAAAACAATTTCAAACAGTAACAGAGTGCATGAAGATGATATCTGATGATGTGTTGACGTGATGAAGGGAAACCAAGGCATCGAGCTGTAGCAAAAAATAGTTCCATTTGGATGGCGCAAGATACATAGAACAATAACTTACTTTTGATTAGAAATCATTTTACTGTCTTACAGACATGCATATTTAGCAATACATTAGGATGTGTTATGCATGTGCTCATAATGCTCTATAAACTAGAGTTCATCTAGACTTCACAGAAAGAGTTACGATTGCTTTTTAATAATCAAGTTCTCATCAAAATATTTCATGCAGTCCATCTGTCCCCCATCAGTTCTTCTCAATGTAATCCACTTTCTCCTGGTCCTGCCGGCACCAGGGGGGCTTTGTGCCAGCCACGTACACGAGGGCCATTTAGCTCCACGTCATAACCGTCCTACAGCTCGCCACGGTACATTCAGGATCCGTAACGGAGCAGAACAAGATCCCCTGTACCGTACAGTACAGCACAGCTCAGCGAGGCGAGGCGGATCGAGAAGTCAAACACAATGCAAATCTACCAGGAGAGGCTGGGACGTTGGGGCAGCGTTGAAAAGCTCAGCGGGGTGGGGGCTACACGCTGTGCAGGGAAGCGATGCCACAAGCTTCTGGGGTTGATAAACAAACGCACACAGAGGGAGGGAAGCAGGCCGGGCCGAGGGGGGTGGAAAATGTCTGATGGGGAGGAAAAAAAAACTCCTGGTGGAAAGCGACGGCGGTATTTCACCAAGGAGCGATTGTTGACTGAAGTCAGGCAGAGACAACAGCTCCTGGTGACAGCTGGTGGCTGCCAGGAGGCGGACAGGCCGCCGTGGGGTCACTCTGAGGTCTGGGACGACGTGCTGTACTGTCTGGATGGAAACTAGGTACAAACATTTCAGGAAGCTGGGAGGAAGGATTTTAGTATCTCTTTGGGATTTGGAAGGATAAAAGTGAGTCCCGGCTGTAACATGGACACATTTTAGTCTTATCGTTAAAGATTGAACTGCTAGAAATCTCAGCATTAGTTGACAAAATCATCCCTGGATCATCAATGCTTACAGCCTCATACAACACTGTATACATAGCAGGAACTCCCCTGGTAAACAAAAAATACCAAAACAATGTTTCCATGGGGTCTTAAGAAGGGTTAAAAGTTAATAAATAAAATTTTGAAACTGTAAGACCTCTAAATGGTAATAAAGCCTTCATCACGATTGTACAGTATTCACTTTTCAATCTCTTCCCAAATCGACTTCAAAAAGTCTGGTGTGTGTCTGTTGTAACCAAAAGTATATTTTAATAATACTAATAATAATTTGATAGCTTTTGTTCCTTTGCAGCTGATCTGAGGTCTGTTGCATGTTTGTGTTCTATACATTTAATTGCAAATTACTAAAGTGGCGATGAAGTCTTTGTCTTCAAAAAGCCTTTAAAAAGTATTGAAATGAACTTGAGATGAAACCGATCTTGAAACAGATGTGGTTTCTGTTTCTGCGGCCTGTCCGGTTTTAGATCTTCGATCCATTTAGTGTGACTCCCAAGGCGGCGATCCGAAGTGAATCCGGACAGAAAGAAAAAAAAAACCCGAACACGGGACAAGCTCCATTAGCTCCTCAGCGAAGGTGAAAGCTAGTGACCCTGTAACGCAGCGGTTCATTTCAGAGGCCGTCCCGCAAGCACAGGAGAAATGTGATGGAACGTAATAGAGATCTGGTCAATATAATACATATTGACACGTGCTGGGATTGGATCCACCAGAGGCAGCCTTCTCCTTCCTCCCTCTCAGCCTGCGGAAACCATATTGGTTGATTTATCACGTGATTTCACTGAGTGTCTTTCCAGCCGGTGTCTTGAACGCTCCGAGCCTGCCTCCTAATCACGTTACAAATCACACCGCACTGTCAGGAGTAATGGGCGTAATGTGTGCGGAGCCGTATGTCACAGCAGGAACACAGGCCGTCCAAGTCCTTTGAGGATACAGCAGAATTTATACCTAACTAGTGTAGTTTGCTGGGAACTACCACAGCGCCTGCTACCAGGGATTACCCAGGTTTCCCAAAATTTCACCAAAGTTTGTTGAGGTTTAAAAGGGTTTCTAAGGGTTTGCCAAAGTTAATTATGATTCACCAAAATGTTCTGGGTTTTATTGTGGTTTAAGATAAGACAAGACTGAAGGGAAATGATTCATTTTAAAATAATTTGGAAGAGGTTTACCAAGGTTTCCTTAGGTCCAACAATGTTCACCAGGGTCTACCAATGTTTTCCAGGGTCCTCTTGAGGTTTCCCAAGGACTACCAAGGTTAAGTGAGGTCTTCCTAGGATCACCCAGGTTTACCAAGGTTTTCTAGGGTTTCTTCCAATTTTCACCAGTGTCTACTGAGATTTACCAGACTTAATCAAGACCACATTTTAGCAGAGTTTAATAAGATTTACCAGTGTACCAGGCTACACTAGGGTTCACCAGGACTTACAAGAGTTTACCAGAGTTTATGATGGCTAGCCAAGGCTTACCAAGGTTGACCAAGGTTTATTAGGGTCTATCAAGTCGTATTTACCAACATCCCTCACTGGCGAGATAATATTTTGTCAAACAAACAACAAAAATAAAATTGACACCTAGCCATGTTTCGTCCCCTCCGCAGCCGTCCAGGTCCACATCCTGAAGGCAGACAAAGCGGGCGAGTGGTGGAAGTTCACCGTCAACATCATCTCGGTCTACAAGCAGGGCGAGAGCCGCATCCGCCGCGGGGACCAGTTCCTGTGGGTGCGCGCCAAAGACGTGGCCTGCAAGTGTCCCAAGATCAAGCCCGGGAAGAAGTACCTGCTGCTGGGGAACGACGAGGACTCCCCCGGGCAGAGCGGAGTGGTGGCAGACAAAGGCAGCCTGGTTATCCAGTGGAGGGACACGTGGGCGCGCAGGCTCAGGAAGTTCCAGCAGCGCGAGAAGAAAGGCAAGTGCAAGAAGCCATAGGTGGGAGAGAAAGAAAAAGAAAAAAAAAAAAAGAGAGCGAGATGGAGAGGATGCCAGAGACGGGGGAAGAATTCAAGAGAAAAGCCGAGCGGGTCATTGAAAAGAAAAAAAAAAATAACGAGTGAACGAGAGGCAGACAGAGGACCACGGACAGACAAGAGACTGTTTATGTCGCTGCTTTTTTGTTTAGAAGCATGAAGAGAATTATTTAGGATGATTTGTTTTCCTAGTGAACTGTTTGTTGAAGGAGCTCACCTTGCAGATTTGGTTTTCATGGTTTATTTTACTTTGAGATTTTGTCTCTCTTGTGGATTTGCCGAATTTGCACCTATTACCAGCATATAAAGTTATTTTCGTTTTCTCTATCTCAGTATGAAAATCATTATATTTTATGGTTTAATTTTATGGACAGTTTCTGCTGGTGCAAAAAAAAAAAAAGACAGAAAAAGCCACTTAATTGCCACTGCAATTTCGCCTCTGCATGGTTTTTCTTATTGTATTCTTAGCTGAGAAGCGAGCTTGTGTTCACTGAACTGACTGAGGCAGTAATATTTGCTATGTTAAGAATTGTGCCATAAAAAAAAAGAAACGTTTGTATGCACAGTACGTTTTAGCTGTTGGATGACCTGCCTTTCATTTTCACCTGTTATACAAATTACGGTTTATCTGCAACTCCCGAAAACATGAATCTGTTGTGTCTCACTTTCAGGCCAGGGCCATTTCTAGCTGTCATAACGACATAAACAAAGGACAGAACCAAGAAAAAAAGACACAGTACCCACTTACATGATGACTTAACATGATAGTTGGCCCCGTCAAAGTTTCAGTGGTTCAGTTTTTGTACAAACCTGCATGCAAAAACCTTTGAGACTGCAGTGTTCACCCACAAACTGGTGCTTCACATGGTACTGATGTTGAAATTGTGCTTCTTTTTCTTTTTTTTTTTTTTGTTTGGGAAGACAAACCACATTTAAAAATCACTGCTTTCACTTTCCGAAACTACAGTAACTGTGATTTTTTTTTTCCTTTATCTTTATCTTTCCTTATCTTTTTCACAGACTTTAACAACCGACTGCCAAAAGAACAAAAAAGCCAGCCACACGGTCATGCAATATTCTTAGAAATGCCCATATCAAATCAAAAGAGGTTCTCCGTCCTGCTTTCATAAATAATGATAATAATAAGTATGGCTCCTCAAGTGGCTTCAAAACAAAATGTCAGATGTATTTTTTTTTCTTAAATAATTCAAAAAACACGTTTGCTTATTCCACCACAGAGTGAATAGAGCTCTTACTCAAGGTAGGGCATTGTGCAACATTGTTATTGTGCACGATATCGACAGAGATGTGCAACGATGCAGATTTCTGTGTCTCTTCAGACGTCACTCATCATTTCACTCACCAGCTCACGGAAGAAGAAGAAGAAGAAAGAAAAAACAGCTACGAAACCCGTCAACGTTTGTCTTACAAGAACTCACAAAGCATAAAGAAGAAAACTAACGTCTGCCTCTTACTAAGAAACTACAAGGTCTGTTTTCATGTGAAACGAGACACTTAATCAGATTGTAGTCGAGCAACGAGAAACGGGCACCATAAAAAGAATAAAAACCCTTACCTCATGCTTTGTAGAAATTAATCCGAGGGCAGAAATATTAAAACGTTACCACTAACAGCGCCTTGATGAAAGTGCTCAGCAAATACTTAAAACATTTTTTTTTCTTTTTTTTGGGGGGGGGAACCTCACACCGACTCGTATTCAACTCGAATAATTCCTCAAGCACTGTGAGATTGCAGATAAGATACCGTTACAGTCCGCCTACTCTTTCGCAAACACAATGCACGACCATATTCACTGAGAGGACACTGTGCGACCAGTCAGAAGCTGCAGTCTCCCCATTGACCTGTCACGTCAATTCTCTTCACTTTCACACTTGCACAGGGAGAAATGGGCTGAATTGCAATCACTTGACGCTGCTCGGATTCAGACCGCATTGCTCACTTATTCGTATGCAGTTCAGTTTTGGGGTTTCTCCAAAGAATGCGTGGTAAAAGCTCAGGTTTTGTAAAAAAAAAAAAAAAAAAAAAAAGCCCACAGTTAAGCTGACGAATCATAAACTGGGGATCTTTTTCAGTCCACAGCGCAGCGCTTTGAGCAGTAGGTTCGAGTATGTCGATGGTATTTGTTGTACGAAAATATATTAAAAAGAACACATTTAGCACCTTTTCACTGTCCCGCAGCAACAAGTAAGTGTACAAACGTTCCCTCTGCTTCACTCACGTCTGATTCCGCTACCTGTACCAGACTCATTTGTCCAGGACGTTTCCTAGATGACGACAAATTAGAAGGGCTTGTTTTTTTTTTTTGTTTTTTTGCTTTTTTTTGTTAACCGCTAGAAATCGAAATCACCTGGCGCCAGTTGTAAAAAATGAAAAGGAACAGATGAACTTGTTGCTGAGGTCCTTCCTCCATACGTACACACATGGTGGAGTGTGTCTTTCTTTTCTTTTTCTCTTTTCCTAAACGAGAAGTCAAATGACCGCGATGTCAGTCCCATCGCGATGCTGGCGGCTTTCCAACGGTATTTACAGAATATTTCCATGTTCCTGCCTTTCGTTTGTTTAGCTTACAACATTTCATGTCAGTGTTTTGTTTTGTTTTTTTTTCTGTTTGGCACAGTGTAATCTGTAATCACACCTCTTTAGTCCCTGTAGCCTCATGCCGTTAGTCTTCCATCCGTCTCCTGAGCAGTGGTTTGACAAGCTTGCTGATGAAACACTACAGACATCCCTGTCAAAGCATTGCTTCGTGTTCATACTATGAATTGTAAATGTTGTTTAGTTGTCACCATTGCCGAGACTTTGCAATGTTGTTTTACGATGCGTACTAATATATTATGGTTATTATATATGAATATATTTAATGACACAAGACATTGTGGATTTTATTGTCTTTTTCAACTTTTTTTTTTTTTTTTTTTACTTGTCTGTGGTTGTTTAGATTGTTGCCATTAAAGAAGAAAATAATAACTACTGAACACACCAACCTGGTAGAACTAAATTCAGATTTTCAGTTGAAATAAACTCTTGTTACATTGAAAAAAAAAAACGATTTGCCTCCGTTGATTTAAATGATTGTTATTGACTCGGTTATATTAAGGCGCAGAGCTGCTCTAAATATCCCAGTTGCCCAAGGTTCAGCGGGTTAAGTCAATAAGATGCAGATTTTGCAAATGGAAACATGGAAGTGGTGACTCAAACTTTGCCCACAACTCACTCCTCGAGCTAAATATATCAGGTTACAAAACACTGCGATCCAGCAGAGAAAGCCCTGGGCATTAACACAGGCCGACCCAGAGTCCGGGGACTATTAACTGGAAATGTCATTTATTAGAAATTACAAGCTGCATTGATTTACAAGGAAGGAAAACAGCCATGTTAGTAACACGGTGGAACTGTTTGCTTTGGCTGCGAACATTAGAAAATCCCCCGGACGAACGATAACATTACGACTGCTGCAGTAATGCGTGGGCAAACAGAAGTGCGGGCGAATACTGCAAAGCTTGCGGAATGACTGCGCCCAGTGTGAAGCCCCAGGCCAGACCGCAGACGGGCTCATGAAAGCAGAGCTCCTGCTACCTGCGGGAGGTCCTGCCGCCGCTGGGTCAACATTCACCACAGTCCAGGCTGAAGGGATTTTTTCTTCTTTCCCTTCAGAGGGCTCCCAACAATCCCAATAATTTAACTGTTCCATATATTTAATGATCCGCACACTGAACACTTAAGACTTACAATTTATTCTGTTAGGATTCTCTTTACCCTGATGCCTGTCACCCATGTTACTGAGCTGTTAAAAAAAACTGAATTTCAGACACATACACAGTATAAAGAAGAAAAAGAGAACAAAATCTGGAAGGTAACTTTAAATTAAGAGTCTGCATATGATGTGTGCCGTGTGGATGCAACTGTTTAGAACTGGTCTTCTCCTCCAGAGTCGAGCGCAGGTCCACGATTCTCCGCCGTCCTCCGTCCGCTACTTGGGCCACGCGGCGACCACTACGATGGCTATGAGGAGCAGCACAATAACCACCATCATTCCTAACAGAGAGAGAAAAAGAGTAGGGGGGTGAAAAAAGAAAATCAGATGGCAAAAGACAACAAATTCCAGCAGCTACAGACCGATCGTGCAAGGGTGGCTCTGTTTGAGTCCACCCAGGATTGGAAACACATTGATGCCGTGAACATGACACTGGGGATCATCCTGAGTTGATCCCACAAAGAGTATCTTCATAAACTTACACATGTGTACTAATCCACAGCTGACAACAGCTCTCAAACACACAAATGAAGTTAAACTAACTTTCCGTCGAAAGGGAAACGGAATAATCTCGTTTTGAGAGCACTGTTTGGCACCTGGTAATGATGCTGCACACAGTGTTACTTATATTGCATTGAAAATGACTGCACTTCTTTTATTTTGACTATTATTATTATTCGTCTTTTTAATAGTATTAATAGTCTTTTTGTAAATGTAGCCTAAACAATTTCCCACTGATATGTTTTCAGTGTTGGTTCTGGGGTAGTAACAGTTCTTTCTGTGTACACTGGCTCTGGTCCCGAAAAAAACGGTTCCAAAGTAGCACCAGTACTTTGCTGGACCAGGAGCAAGAACCAGGTATGTCAGAGGCTGGAGGCAGGGTTGTATCAGAGTCTGTGGGCGGGGCTATGTCAGAGATTGGAGGTGGGGTTACATCTGAGGCTGTGGGTGGGGTTATTGGTAACAACAACTCTTATTTTTTGTGTTGAGAAGCTGCAGACTTTACAAGACAGGAAATAAAGATGCAAAATAAAGACTAGAGGGACCAAAAAAAAGGACAGCGGTCAAAACAGGATGGGCAGCCAAACAGAAATCCACATTTTGATGTCCTAGATTCAGTATTTAGGGACAGACCAGTGGGAACATAACTGACTTATACAGTGGCGTAATGACATGGCTCTTGAGTGGTGGAAAAGCAACTGATTCAAGTGTGGAACCAGCACTAGAACCAACCTAGAAGCAGCGTTGGGTCCAAAGGGGTGTATTACATTGATTTTGTCATTTCTCTTTTGTGATACAACCTTCATAGCACAGCAAATACTCCCAAACTTTATTGTCCAAACACCAAATGTCAAGCAGCTGAGGGACTCCAAACGTGATTTGAGACAGACTCTGAGAGCAGAAGGAGGAGGAGGAGGAGGAGGGGCACGGAGCAGACACAGGGGAATACACTTGGAAGAGGTAAGAAGCCTGCATACCTCACCACTAATTTCTAAAGTCCTTGATCTAACGTGAGTCCCAAGTGCCTATGCCCTCACAGCATATCACCATTTTTCTCTTGATGACTTAATGCAATTTACATGCGTTCAACAGCCACAAGAGCTTTATTGCGGCAGATTGCACACTGTGATAGGCATATGTTTCTGATTGGGCCTTGAGAGGATAATCATTGTTTTTCACCGATACTATGGAAGCAAGGGGGGAAAAAAATGTGCAAAGGCTCACTCACACTTCATCAAAGTGCTTTACCCCCAGGACCTGAAAATATTACAGTTTTTATTATAGTCACTACCCAGGAAAAAAAACCCCTCTCAGCTGTAAAATCCACTTCAGGTGGAATTTCCATCCTTTGTTTAAAAAAAAAATAAAAATGACTTTTTGGGATCACTTTCATTTTGAATCTTATTGAATTTTCGAAGGTGAAAACTTTTAACAAAAACCACCAATTATTCAACCCTCTGGGTATTTCCTAAACCGCCTGATACTTAGAGAGCTGAACAGAACAGCGATGCTGTAAATGTGGAACGTGTTCTTTTTCCAACTATGACGGAACAGTTTGCTTATTGCGAGTCAAAGGGGAGCAACGGGGATCAGATAAGACATGAAATACATTCAGCAAATGTGAACTCATTACAGATACGCAGCTATCACTGCATTTGTCACTACAATTGAGATGTTATCGCAGCACAGTGAAGCCAAAGATTCAGAATCAAGTTTATCAAATTTTACGGTCTATTACAAAAATGTGAGTGATTCAATGCACACAGAACTTATTAATTTCCGAGTTGAAACACGATTTACTCTAGCGCTCATGACTCACTAGCTCCATTTCCATTACAGTTTTTGTAAATTAATTGGATCTATTTCAAGAATTTTGATAAAGAACAAATGCTACTTGGCTGCAAGTCTTTTCATGAAATCTGATACTTTTCATACAATTTTCATGTTTCCATGGTTTCACGAGATATTTTAATTAGATTTAGAAAAAGTTTGGTCTTGTGACATCGGGTGACAAGTATATCTAAAAAAAAGTTTATTTCATATTTCTACTATACACAGTTATATCGGTACGGGAAAAAATGTAGCGACATTGAAAGGTTTTCCAAAATTCAGTTATCACCATGTTTTGATTGCAATATTGAGGTGATTAGCCTGGAAGTTCTCAGCACTGTTGAAACCAAAACTATGACTGGAGAGAAAACCGTCTCTGATACATCTCTCATGGCGACTCTACAGAGTGGTTGGCTAAACAAATCAAACTCCGACCTAGGATGTGGTCTACCCCTTGGTATGTTTAATATGTGTATATTTTACATGAGCTGCACAACTATCCACGCTCACACACACACACACACACACACACACACACACACACATATGTAAGACATGGAAACACTTTCTCCAAGGGCACATTAACCCGCTACGCTCCCCCTTTTCCGCTGTGGCACCAAAGTGAAGATTTCAAACAACTGCATCTCCGGCTCCTCCGAGGCCTGTCGACAGTTCCCTCCCCAACTCAAGTTGTCCATTGTTATTTAGCGTGCGGCTGGTATTTTCCCCCGGCCTTTCGCTTTGGGTTTACATTTCTCTCATTCTTCGGCTCTCTCCGCCAGCGTTCCCCTCTGTGGCCTAATTGGTCGTCTTTCCCACAGGGGAGAGAGAGGGAGACGGGGGTGAGATATAAGCCATGCTGAACTAATTGCTTGTGGTGGTGGTAGTGGTGGTCTGATGAAATGTAAGGCCGATGTCGGTCTCCCTGCCAGGATATGAACGATGGGAGTGAGACGTCCAGATGTCTTTGACACTCATCGTTGATCTCTTTTTTTACGCCTAGAAGTGATTGATTCTTCCCCTTATACAGTTCAAGAACACACACACACACACACACGCACACACACATATATATAGATATATACACAATATTTTCAAAAGTATTTGCTCATCTGCTTTGAGCATGGAGATGTCCAACATCTCTTGACATACTGAAGCATTCAGAGTTCCTTTCACTGGAACTAAAGGGCCAAGCCCAGCTCCCAACTTTGTGGGAACAGTTTAGGTAAGGGATGGCCCCTTCCTGTTCCAACATGACTCCATAAAGACATGGATGAGAGAGTCTGGTGTGGATGAACTTGACTAGCCTGCCCAGAGTCCTGACCTCAACTACATAAAACATCACCTTTGGGATGAATAAGAGAATGAGAGGTTGAGAGCCGCAGGCTCAGGCAGGGAAGAGGCCTTTCCTGTGTGACCTAACAAATGTGCTTCTGGAAGAATGGTCAGAAATTCCTGTAAATACACTCCTAAACCTTGTGGAAAGCCTTCCTTAAAGAGCTGAAGCTGTTATATCTACAGAGAGTGGATGTCATCATATTAAAAATCTTCAAAATGTGCCCATACATAAATACACACGCACGCACGCGCACACACACACACACACACACACACACACACATATATATATATATATATATATATAGGACATGCATGTTACAAGTTATCACTCTCCTCTTGATAACTTACACATGTGAGCATCACATAAATGTCAAAGCAGAAACACGCACTCAAATAGTTCTTGTGATGACTCTTTAAAAGTCTCATGCTCTAAGCAAAAACACACACGAGTTTCCAGCAATTACCTCTGTTTGGGTGTAAGCGACACCAAAGCAACAGCGACGTCCTAATTTCATCAGCATCTCATTCCCACATCTGTCAGCGGCTCCGGCTGACAACGCCATGGCAACGACGGCAATAAAAGCTAGGCTGCGCTACGCGCGCATATGTTAGCATGAGCAACAGCCTCTCACACCCTTTATTGTCATATAACAGTCATTCACAGAGCCGTGTGGGACACACGCACTGACCCCTCGCACACCCTCTCCCGGCGGACCCACCCCGACCGCCTGGGTATCTGAGCAAGCCACTCCTGACCCGGCCGAGGCCTCGGCAGTCTAACGACAGCCACGCCGTTTGCTTGCCAAATAGATTAGGACCGTGGTGTGACACTGATGCTGAGGGAGATAGCTGGTGTCTGCTGATAGTCTGACCACCCAGGAGATTTGGGGGCGTGGGGAGGGGGGCGCCAAAGTCTGGGGTTCATCCCATCTTAGCAATTTTCAGACACATCAGTAAGACAAATTGCAAGGAGAACGAATAATTGGGGAGCGCGCCCCCCGTCCAGACTGAGACAACGCCGGAGCCTCCCTCACTGCTCCCTCCATGCCCCCTTTTGCTCATGGTTCAAAGACCTTTATGGAGCACAAAAGACAAGGATGACCTTTAGAGAAAAAGGGACGAGTTTTGTGCTAACAAGAGTGCCTCACGCTCATCATTTTTTCTCACACACTTGAGTCAGAGAACACATTTTAAAGATTTCTTTCCCATGACAATAGGGTCTTAGTGTATCCTTATGCAGGACAAAGGATCCAATAATATTTCCAAGCTTCTATGAAGCTGAAATGAGCTGCATTCCTGTGACATCCTATAATTTTGTATATGTAAATATTGTATATATTAATTTTGTAAAATCTCATCATGGAGGACTCCACTTTGTGGAAGATGGTCAACCAAAACACTGTTTTAATAGAAATTGTAATTGGATTTGGAAAAAGTTCAGACTTCATACTCTCATTTTAAGCAAACTGGTCATGTGACCCCTACTTCATGGCTGGTGATGAGAAAATGTTAAAAAAAAAAAGTGTTTCCATTACACTTTTGAAATAAACGCAATCAACACATCTGAAAAACCAACTAATGAAAGCGCAAAAACATTTTTGAGAAATCTGAGACGTTTTTCAATTGCAGATGTTTCAATTACAACTTTTTTAATTGATATTTAAGCTTTGCATCATTCTATGGGGAATGGAAATGCACCTAGAAGCTTAATCCAAGAAGCGCGTGCTAACACAGTTTGACAGAAAATGTTAACATGTTGATGTTAGGCAGCCATGGTTACCGTTCTCATTTTATTGGATAAGCATGCAAACAAGCAGGATGGAGCCAAGATTCCTTATTCCTGCAGTAAAAATCTCCAAAATAGAGTTGCAATAAGAAAGAATTCTGACCCTATGATAGTGGAAATAAAGAAAGTAGGATCATCACGGTAACTACACTTCATCCTCAAGGAGACTTGAAGGCCTGTAATAAATTTGGGAGATTCGTCTTCTGGAAACGAAGACGTTTCCAGAAGACGAATTCTGAGATGTTTCAGCCACGGTTTGCCAATAAATCATCTCACTGAGGAAAAGGAAAATGAGATTACACAGGTCAGATATTCAGTTGGAAGATGAAACCACATGTGCCGTGGTGAAATTTTGTGGTGCGAGCCGAGCGACTCGAACCAAATTGTTCTCACTGATTCTCGCTGGTTAGGAACGAGATGTGAAAAGGACTTCAAATATTTATAGACTTCGCAAGGCGGGTTTAATTTGACTTGCCACTCAAGAAGAAGCATCTCAGATGTGGAAACATCATTAGCAGGATGTATTACTTTAAGCCACCCCTTTCATCAACCATGTGAAACATATTCAGTTGCATTTGGTGGATTCTCAGTTGCTTCGCGTCTGGGCAATAAGTGGAGAGAGGAGCCGAGGAGGAAGATCTGGCTGATTAAAAGTAGCAAGTTTTAAAGTTAGACTTCCTTACTGAGAAAATTAGTGTTTCCTGGACAACTCCTCGCAACTACAGACTTATTTCTCCTAGCCCTGCTGAGGCTGCCCCTCACCCAGTCTCTTCAGACCACCCCCCCTCCACCCCTCCTCTAGTCCAAACACCACAAACCTACTTGAGATGCAAGCCACCTGCGGGATTCATGGGCTTCTAGAAGTGGCCCTCTACAAACTGAGGATTAGCTCTGATGAGAAAGGCGGCTC
This sequence comes from Karalla daura, assembly GCA_029224185.1. Lineage (NCBI taxonomy): Eukaryota > Metazoa > Chordata > Actinopteri > Chaetodontiformes > Leiognathidae > Karalla > Karalla daura. Next base: position 11,314,042 of record CM055189.1, on the reverse strand, counting down.
AAGCACCGATGTTGCCTGATGGCGATGCCTAAGCTCTGGGGGAACTCACACTCACTCTCCAAAGAGAGCCTTTGGTCCTGCAGACTAATCTGCCCCACTAATCCAACCCCACTCAAAGCCTCCGCTCCTCAATTCCCACCAACATCATCCAACAAACGTGTTAATGACTCTGTGAATCAGGCTTAGCTTGTTTAAGTGACAAATCTGACCAGCAGTTAATAAATTAGTGCACAAGCCTGTGAATCATTTGCCAATTGTGTATCTGAGGCACGCTTTGCAGACAAATATAACACATCTAATTCAATTGAGAATCTGAAATTGTTGAAAACTGTCCATCCGATAGACCTCCCTGCTCTCTAGCCCATGGTGTCACAGAGTTCCTAAGACTAAGGCAATGTTTACTCTGAGGGCACTTTCATATGTGGTCCTACATCAGAAGCACATACAATGTTTTTCAAAGCACCTTGGTCATGTTGGGGTTCATCCGACAGAGCCAAATATAAATAATGGATGAAACGAGCTCTTCTTTTCTCAGACATCATCTTCACTTGATCTTGACTTCAGATTAAAAATTGACACAATAGGCCCCTACGATGAAAAATCGCATTGTGATCTCGTTTCTAAGTGAATACAGTTACAATTTATTTTATGAGCTCCGTCACAAACAAAACAACTTTTAAATCAAGCACCCCCAACAGCTGCACTGATGCTTTTCCTATTGGAAAAAGCACGTTTATGTTACGACACTAAATGGAGTAGGAGTTTTGTTTTTAGTTGTTTGTTGTTTTTTTTTCAGAAACAGCTGCACCGAATGAAATCAAATAAGTCCAAAACTCAAAGTGAAAACAAAAATCAGCCAACTGCCCGAACCACATTTAAGCCAAAAAAAGGTTGTGAAAAAAATAAACAAACAAATAAATAACTAAACTGGCCCAGAAATTTGTGATTCAGATGTTTTCTAGCATCACACAGGCCCGTCTTCTGCACGTCTTCTTCACATTGGAGCCTGGGTTACCTGCAGATATCGCCGTCTTCGCTGCGTCTGCTCACTGAGCTGAAGAGCGATCGATCGGAGGGAATGACATCAGCGTGCGTGCGGTGTGAGGCCTGACGATCTCGTGTGTTGTTGTTCCTCTGGTGAATCCGTGTTTCTGCCCTGATTCCTCTCAGCATGACCGAAACATTCTTTCTCTTTTCTCGTTTTATGATGTCGAACATCGGCCCGGGGAGTTGGCCCTTTCCATTTCTGAATGCTCCTCGGTTTTTGTTTTCCTTCGCCTCCATCAACACATCGTTGGTCTCCATGGCGCCCGACTGTATCTCAGACTCGGCTTCGTCATTCGACCTGTTTGGTTTCACAAAGTGCTTGTCAACGTTTGCTTGTTTGGCCACGTCTGATCACTCTTCCTCGTTTGACGGCGATGATGTTTGAGATGGCAACAGCGTTTGACTGAAACAGAGGGATTGAACGCACGGAAATAATGAATCTGCCATTAATGGGTAGGTGACGGGGAAACCCGAGACACGCTCGTGCTGGTGTATCATCAACCTTTTTTTATTGTTTTTCTTTTATTTCTCTTTTAATCGTCTATTCATTCACGTCATTGGTGTCTTTTTGTGGAAACCTCCAGAACGCGTGTCCAAAAGGCGGTGCCGTACAGGTTTCCTGTTCTTCTTGTGCAGCACAATGGACGTTTCGTAACGCTACAGGCACCAGTCATGCACAGTATGCTGCAGGAACCGCGGTCGAGCAACGCGATATGAGGGTCCTTCCCTTTCAGTGAAATGACCCCTCTCACAGCTCGTCTTCTTCTCGGGATCTCTGGACCGTGCACGCACGTCGACTTGTTTGCGCCTATCTGAAGAGCACCGATGATTAATATCGATAGCCCTACAGTAAAGGACATTTTTCACATTTCTGGAAGTGTTTCCAGCTTCGAGCACTGTTAGAACCTCCTTCAGAGCTCAGGCCGCTACCAATAGTTATGTTAAGTAAGCTCTCGCCTGTCAAAGCCAGACATTTCTAGCTTTACAAGGACTTGGCTAAGACATAACACCAAAACGCCGGCTCTGGATGAGAGGTAGTTTGAAAAATAAATAAAGACTTAAAGCTAAGGAATTATAAACACACTGCAACAGAGAAAGAGGGAAAGCCCTCCAAACAATTTGTGGCATGTCGTGTTTTCAATTCTTTCTCTGCTTGACACAAAGACGAGTGTCAAACAACTGAGGAGATGAGCAGAGGAATGACAGAGAGGAATGGAAAAAAAGAAAGAGAGCATTGAGGTGAGAGTGAAGAAGACCATGGGGGGAATTTTCCATTCACAGAGGTCTGAGACACACACACACACACACACACACACAGAGGCAAAAACATACTCTGCAAATGCCGCACACATTTGCGAGGACACTTGTGCCTTAATGACTAAATATGCATCATATACACATAACGTTAGACACACGTGACGCACGTGCACACGTTGAAACGCGGTCTCCATGCGTGATTCTGCAGCCTGAGCCTGAGGAGAGGGAGGAGGAGGAGGTTGCTGAAGAATAAGTTAAACAAAGAGAAAGCCAGAGACAAAGACCCCTGATTCTAACACAATTTGAGCTCTGGGATCTTCAAACAAACTCGCGCTCGGGCGCCATGGGGACGCAACCAACACAGCGAGGCATCCTGCGAGCTGACCTCCCTGCCCGCCCGCTCAACTCCTGTCCCGTGGCTGCCTGTCCGCCAGGTCTCCCAGCACAACAATGCGGCCTTTTCCATAGCAATGCCGCCTGGCGTCTCTCTGGGCAAACCCGGGCCTGGCTCTGGCTCCGCAGACCGTCGGCAGCCAGCTAACACACTTCTCATGGCAGCCGTTTTGATCCTTAAACTCATAACCCAGGGGAGAAAAAAGCAAAAGGAAGACGAAAGGGAGGAAAAAGGAGCCAACTATTTTTGTCAATAACAAAACAAGAGACGAATAAGCTGAAGCAGACCCGCGCTGATGTGTCCCTCATTCGGTTCATGGGTAAACAGAGAATGAAATGCAGGCCTGTGCGTCCAGCTGGACGGATTCAAATTTGATCTTATCCTTCTCTGTTAGACGCATGTGAGACGCTAAAAGCTGCTGGAACGACTCCTGCTTAGGCCGCTGCTTGGGGGGGGGGGGGGGGGGGGGGGGCTCATGTGCGACCTTCAATACACTTTTGATTATTCCTCAATGAGCAGCCGCGACTCAGAGCCCTGGACACTGTGTTAGCAGGCGTGACGGACAGAGCAAGTCCACCCTCAATTCTCCACCCTCCGTCCTCTGGGCCAAGAGGGCCTTCTCCCCATCAGCATCCCTCCTTTATGCTCCATTTAGCGGCACTCTTGCCGGTGGGGAAGGCCAAGGCAGCCATGTCAACGCCACTGCTGAATGCTTAAAAGACGACGACTTTGTGCCGCTGAAAAATTAGCCGTCAGGACGTGATGAGCCCTGTGTGTCAAACAACATATGGTCGGGGGAAGGTGTGATGTTTTCATCCAAGTTGTCTCACGCCACTTCACGTTATTGCTCTATTATTTGAACACATGTACTCAGAACTGTGGAATGGAAGATTTTACAAGAGAAAATGATTACAATCGGAGACTGGCCGGAGCCTACTTCCCCCCCTTTTCCACTACACAGCCCCAGTACAGTATCGCTTGGTTGTTTTGCTTTTTCCACTAGAGACAGTACCTGGTGCATGGTGCCATGATGTGACCCCATCAGTAAAGGTTGTAAGAGAGCCATACGACCTCTGACATAAACAAACCCAGGATTTTTAAATACAAGCAACAGAGTAATGTATTTTACACGAGGTACTATGGCCAATGATTACCAGACCAGTGGGTTGAACCATAGGGGCTGGAACCGGGTCAATCAGATGGAGGCCATATATATATATATATAATTTACAGACATGATGAATGATAGCCTTTAGGCAACTCAATTGGGGTTATCCATTTTATCATTCTCTAAAGTCAAAACGCTAACCCTCAGTGTACGTCGCTAAAAACATCATTTAATGTTACTTGCTGGTTAGCGAGCTAGCTAGCTAGCAATCCACACTGCTTTTGTGCTCTGCTTGGAAAAAAAGAAAGAAGAAAGTGTTATCTTCAGCAGTTCAGCACTTCAGCAGTGGGTGACGTAGCAAACCCATCATCTTTGGTTTACAAATGCAGGTCCTTAACCACTAGACCACGACACCATGACTGACCTTTCTATCAATTTGTTGTTTGTGACTTGTTTGAGACTTGTTTGTGATGGTTGACTGGGTTGTTTGTGTCACATCACAACACAGATGGCGTAACAACCCTGGCCAGAGGTAGGTTCAAGTGGAAAAAGACTCATACCGAACCGAGCTGAGTTGAGCTGAGCTGTACCGTACAGCTCTAGGACTGTCTGGTGGAAAGGGGGCATTTGGTCCCTGACTGGGATGTTCTAAAGCAAAGAAGAGTGAAGAGGACGCACCACAGGAGGCCGACTTGGTCTCTACCAGCTTCACCCGTCGCGTCTCGTTGCGGATCCTGTCGTCCGTCTTGTCCACGAGATGAGCGAGGTCATCGATGATTTCTGAGAGACGAGAGATAGAAAGCAGAATGGAGAAAATGTCACAAGGTTGACTTCTGCTACCACCATTAAAACTGAGGGGTTTTTTTATATTCCCTCATGAAAGACCTCCCAGTGCGTTTTGTATAGGGATAATAAAAACAAAACTCTCCAAAATGAAAAAGTGGCAGGTTACTGCAGGACTTCACATCAGAGCAGTCAACAACTTCAAAAGACAGACCAATGCACAGGCATAAGGGGTGGCGATGGAGGGAGTGGGCTGTGTGAAAGCACTCCTTACACTTTCAAACGGTTTCACTACTTCCTGAACCCATTCTGGATTTAATCAGGCCCTTATTGTTCATGAGTCTTAAAGACGTAAGCCCAGGCTTCAGGGACTATGCCTGGGCGTCCAAAGAAAGAAAGCGTGTGTTTTGTGCATGTGTTTGTGCCTGTGCCTCTGTGTGTGTGTGTGTGTGTGTGTGTGTGTGTGTGTGTGTGTGTGTGTGTGTGTGTGTGTTTGGCTCCGCGGCTCGGATCCTTCAGTAGGAGTTCCTGACTTGAAGGTCGTCCAGATGGAGGCCTGTGTGATTTGTTAGAGCTAGCCACTGTGTTGACAAGGCATCTCTTGAGGTCTGGAGCAACAACAAAAACAGATAACTGCTGAATGATTTCCAAGGTCCTGATTTGTTAAATGTGATACTGGTTAGAGACCATGTTAACTCGCAATCGCAGTTGCGAGTCAAATCCCAATCATACACGGAAAACACAACCCTGAGGTGACGTATAAATAGCGTGGAGAAAAAAAACGCTAGTTTCACTATTATTTCATCAGATCTCTATTCTTTTCCTCCAAAAGTAAAACTCTTTCAGCCCCTCCTACCGTTGCGACAACGAAACAAATAAAATGTGAAGAAATATTTGAGCAACATTCAAAACAAAACAGTTCATTGTTGAAAATCAGGAGGTGTGTTACAACACGGAACTCAAATCGTCCGTTTTGTCTCTTTCGAGATCAGGATTTACGGCCTGTTTTTTTATTTCTTCTCCAGCCCGTCAGCCCGCTGAACTGAAAACAACAAAACAACAAACAATACGAAAAGAATAAAAAAGGAAAAAAGTTAAGAAGGGGGAAATTCTTCACAGACTCTAATCAGCCTCTGATAAATGGGCGTCTTACAGAAGAGGGAAGCTCGACTCGTCCGCAAACCACAGCTCGGTGCCAAGTCAAACAGGCTGCCCGTTCCTTTCACTGCCGCAGCTCTATGGCGAAACGGCACTCAGCATGATCTATGGTCTCTCTCTTTTTTAACTTGTTAAAAAAAAGTGACCGCATTCCCACAGGTGACGGTGCGCGGGCCCTGCGAAGCGTTTGTCTTCGCCGAGCGCGACTGTCTTCACCTCCGGTCGCCTCCCAAATTGGAACGGTGGGAAAACACGTCTGGTCAAGCCGGAGCCATCAGCGCCCGACAGGACGGGCCTGCGCCGCGGCTGACATCAGATAATTAAGTTGCAGGAATCGTTTCGGGGGGGAAAGAAAAGTAAAGCACGTCAGCTCGGGGAGGGCCGCGGTGCGAGGTGGTGGTGGGGGGGGCAAGGACGGAGGAGAGGGAGGAGACGTGAGAGCCAAGCGTGTACAGTGTCCCCCCCCAGGAGACTCCCACGTCATCATCCCAGCATCAGGCAACAATTTGGAAGGAGGAAACTCTTCCTTTACTGGCAGGCTAGGGGTTTAGACGCTGAGCCATTTGTGCCGCATGCCACTACAACAAGTCATAAAGGATGTTTTTGGTCTGCTCGTGCCAAGATCCTTGATTCACTTTCTGGCCCCGCATGAAATAAAAAACATCTCAATTCGCTGGTGAATTCTCAGCGGTGCCGAGGTGCAGTGGAGACGGGACGAGACCCCGCTGCAGCTGCGATGAAACGCCGGATTAGGTTTTTCAGGACGGCGGCCCCACACGGCACCGGCTTTTCGCGAGCAGAGCCGCTGCGCTAGCCTCTCTTATCGAGCCGTATTTTTAACAACGTAATTCTCAATTTCCTCCCGTGACTTTTTCGCTTCCATGTATGACAGCTGCTGGCCCCGGCCGGGATCTGCCAGACCACAAAGAGGGCCTTATTTCAGGCAAAGATTGTTTGTTTAAAATGCTATTACACTGGATAAACCTCCAAAGCCACAGCGGGGAAGAGCATGGCATGAGCGCAAACACACACACACGCACACACACGCACAGGAAATGTTCACCGCTAGTTGCTTTCAGATGCATTCATGTAGGTGGATTTTGCCTCGAAAGGACAACAAAAATGAGCAGAATCTCTACAATTTTTACAGAGTAGGACGTTGTTCGGAGTATAAATTATTCGTGAATTAATAGTCAAGTAATTAATTTGTTGTTGCTGCTCTAAATTCAGGTAATGTTTATGTAGCAAATGTGTAATCTCGCTAGCACATATTAGCACATGCCTCGGAGCGTCCTTTAAAACATCTAAATGTGCACCCCAGTTAGCTTGCCTTTTGCTATGAAACAGCTCAACTATGTCGGTTCATAATTATATCTGTTACCATAATTATAGTACAAGGCGAAGCCGTGAGCATGCTCCGTCTCTTCTGGCTCAGGGACTCATTAGCTCATTATCTTTTCCCAACAAACAAAAACAACTCCTGATTAGCAAGCGTTTTGCGAACAGTCGTTATGAACACGGCACCAATTACTTGGCAGCCAAGAGGCAGAGCTATAATGACTATAACTGGCAACAATATTTCAGCTCTAGCTCGAGAGCCAATGCCAAATGTTGCTGTAAGGCGCTGACATGTTTCACTTTCCAGAAGGTGAAAATCAGTCACTCAGCCGTGTGGCATTAGATCAGACTGAGATCAGTAAAGACATATGAAAGGCCAATGGCATATGACCCAAGATTCAGGTATGTACATTGAAGGGTAATTATTTGCCTTTTGCAGTCTCTTGAGCTATTTTCCAGTGACTGTGCTACCTAGTGATGTTCACCGTTCATTAACAAAGACACAAATGATATCGCATGTTACCAGATACTATGTTTCCGATTTGTTTCTTTGTTGCCAATATTGACTTTTAGTCACCCAGAAAACAATGGAGGCTATGTAAAAGCAGGCTCCTCTGTGCACAGGCACAAGGGCCTTGGAGCGCGCACACACACACACACACACACACACCAATAGGAGACAGATGTTGCTCTCTCGTATGACGTCAACCACTCCCTCAAGCCGCTAACCCGCCGCACCATCTTAACACCATTTCATCTCTGTTCCAAAACTTTGCAGCTTTCGTGTAAACACCTTCTCTGAGGTGGGAGGGTTTACTATTTAGCAAGTCTGTTTCCATCCCTGCTATCGGCATCATCTGGAAACATGGACTGACATCTACTGTCCACAACCTTGGCTGCTGACGGCGTGACTTCAGTCTTTACTATGCGGCCAAACAGCAATAGAGGGAGAAAAAGACGTGCTTACCTAATGGGTCTTTGTGTTAAGTCACTTTCAATTCAAGCATACAACCAGCCCAGGGTGCTCGCACACAGATGTAGCACTATGCTCCTTATTTCTGGGTAGTATACACATACCATTTTACCAACCCTTCAGCTGGACTGACGGTATCATCCAGACACAATCACCCATCCCTCTATCTTTGGTCCATTCATATTTTTATGCCCTCAGCCCTCTCAGGAGGGTGTTAAGATTGGTTCAAAATATCAACAGCCAGGTACTCACAACAGATACGCAAACGACTACACAGAGGTTAAATCCTGGGCTTCACCCCGCCAGTCAAGTCAGAATTGAAGAAGCGCCTTGGATGAAATCAAACATCTTGAAGAATCTAGATGAGTCCAGGTGCCACAACTCTACAACTCTTCGATCGCCACAGACATGGTGATTCAAAAGATTTGCATTGCTTGCCATCTTCTCCCACTTTTTGCACTAAGGATCGCAGGGAAAAAAAGATAGTGCCAATAGAGTTTGTGCCATATGCTGCCAATTCGCAGGAACCCTCATACTAACGTTGTATGCATTCCCCCAGGTGTGCTCTGCCATAGTTTTCCCTTCCATTTTGACATTTTTTGGAGAGCTTTATATAAGAGGCCCAAAGCATCTCAAATAACTCGTTTCACTTTGCCTCAAGTTCCCCCTGGATAGCTAGGCCCCCTACACCAACTCTGCATGTGATACCAGCCACACTGAAATTCATCTTGGAGAAATTGGTCTAGATTCTTTCAGTCATCACCCAACACTTGTAAATCAAGAACTTTTCAGCACCAGCCTTCAGTGTAGCGTATGCATTCAGACATTAGCTCTGAACCTTGCTTGGTCAGACTTCCTGATCCAAGCACTCCACTGTAAGAGATTACACTGAGAACTCTCTCGGCCATTAGACATAAGTTTGTTAACAGAATAGAGGAACAGTCATAAATAATTACATACGAGGAAGATGAGTTTGAAAAGGACAAGTGAGAGAGATATCTACTCATAACATAAAGTATTAGGACTCACATATCAGTATTTATTAAGCCCATTTTTAAGGTTTGATTCTGCTGTCACCCGGAGCCATGAAGTTCTGGCGTGCCTGGAGTTTTACCAACAACAACAACAGTCGATCCTTCCCAGATACTCACCGAACACCACAGTGGGGTATAAGCAGCCCCAAGCATGAGGGTGAAACATCTATTTTGAAGCAAGCCATTAAATAATATTCCCACGCTTAATTCAATTCAGACAGCAAATATGACACTCACACGCATGAGTACAGTGAGAATTTTTTGAGACGGCCTCTATTTTAATGATTATATTCCCACATCCCAGATCTGTGTCCGCCTCAAGCCTCAGGACTGCTGACTCATCGTCACGGAGGCTACAGCAGTGGTGGTTTTGGTTTGAGAGTGCCTATGTTATGTGTCCGTGTGTGTGTCCGCGCGTGTGTGTGTGTGCGTGCGCGTGCGTGCGTATGTGGTGGAGACACTGCCATAAACAGTGACACCCCAGCGTGCCTGCAGGATGTGCTGTATTAACTCTGTGTGTTATTGTAGGACTGGATCCCAGAGCGGGCACAGCGCACAGAGAAAGCGCTTGTTTTCTCTCACCGATTTAAGCGCAATCTGGTTCGGTGGGGCTAATTCTGTGCCGCTTATTCAGGAGATGATTTCTCCTGGGAATCTGGAGAAAGAGGGATGTAAAGATGGACAGTTTTTTTTGTGTGTGTGTGTTGTTTTTTTTCGCTCTTGTACCGGTCGTCGTAGAGCAAGGGGGGTCCGACCGCAACTGTTACCAATTGGCCCTGGTGTGACTGGCTGTGTGTGGAGGGGTAGTGCTTTGTTGCCAACCAAAACACACACACACATCTCTGGATGTAACTGGAACTTCACTTGGCACACACAGACGCATTCAGCATGATGATACAACTCGGGGCAATTATGGTATTTACAAGAAGTTGAACAGTCTTGGAGGAGTTTCTTTCAACCTCTCGTTTTTTGTTTTTTTTCTCTTTTTCTGCTCTCAGTTGCTTACTGTAAACAAACTCACCCAGAGGGTCTGTGGATAGCAAGGATTAGGGGGTGTCTCACAAAAAACCTCAGAGTTTAACCAGTTTTTACTCACAGAGTGCATAATTCAACAAATCATTCACATTCACCACAGTGAAATGGACCGGAGTAAAGACAAAAGAAAAAAAGTCATGTCTGTCTATGGAAGATGATCCTCTGTATAGAAATAATCCCTCAAAACGTATCTGGCCAAGCTGACATGTAAGGAGCGAGGACAAATAAACACAGCCACTTTCTTTTCCTAACAATCCTCTGGCATAACAATAAAAATGTCTGTTTATTTATTCATAATGGGCTTTCTGTTATTGTTTGGATCCGGTGATTGATAGTTAATGACTTGCTCTCTGCTGTGGTGTCCAACACCAACACTTCAGGAGGAGCCCAAACGTTTTTCAGCCGGTGCCAGCCGGTCTTAATGTGACACATTAGAAATCACCGAATATCAAGTAACATTTTCGCTGAAATACAATAGCTACATGATGCACAGAGCTGTCCGAGCAAAGCGAGCAAAATGGGAAGGGACCCGGAGGGATACTATGACTGCGGAAAACAATGTAAGCCACAAAGAATATGTTGTACTAATAGACTTTGCTTCTGGTCTGTATCAAAAGCCCCAAAAAGAGGCCACATCCTAAAATCGGACCAGACTGACAGAGCATGAATATACATTACAGCCTAATCCACACATTCCCAGGTATCTTTGCCAAGTGTTCTTCAATCCTCAATTACATCTTTTTTAAGTTAAAATCTATACACGTAAATGCAAAAATGCAAAAAAAAATGAACGCTGTGCGTTGCACGCCACACCAGCAGCCAGCATTATTTTAACTTCAGCGAAAGTGTACGCCCAGTCCAATATTTGTTTACTCACAGTTTGTCTTTCTATGTTTTCCCAAAGAGGAAAAGAAAGAGGAACTTTGTTCTCGGCCGTTTATTCTCTTAAGCCTTTTTTTATTTGAACAATTATAAAAATGGACATTTCACCATACGGCTTGAAGTGCAATTATTTCTCAATCCGACACTGGAATACAATATCAATAAATGAATCTGACAAAGCAAACAAATAACCATAAAAAGTCTACTCCAAGCGATGTGTTAGGCCATTTACACGTGGATGTTAGGTCCAAACATATCCAGTTTATGGTATGCATGTTACTATGTGTCACAGTCCGATTATGCATTCAGTTGAACACTGTTCAGACACGAACACTATGCACACTCTTTGCCATTCGAGAATTTAACTCCATACTCAGATGCTAGTTCGGTTTGAGAGGGCATCGCTGTGCACACAATCCAGCCCTCCAACATCTGGCCTTCTGAAGTGCCGGCCACATGTGTACAGATTAGTCTCACTGCTGGACATTATCGCCACCCCCCGGCCTCGGCCGCAATGAATCTTGGAGGACCTCAGGATGGGCTGACAGGCTCCCCCAGTCAACGGGGTTGGGGGTAAGATATCTGTTATTGCATCACTGACGTTTTCTCTTCCCGGCCGGGCGATGATGAATGTCCTGCTTCACGCCGCGTACGCTATGGTGACACCTGCCAGTGGCCTAAATATAGTGCCGTTGAGTCACACTGCGGGACACCACGCCGTTTCAATAAAAACTTTGGGTTGGCTTCGTCTTTGTCAACCTTGGAGCGAAAGCGACGTTACGCGTCCAGCAGAAGTTGTAGTCTGCTGATGGCTGACAGGAGTAGCCTTCCACCTCTGACTATTAATTTTCAATCTGATGAATCTGAAGAGGGTGTCAATAGTACGACGAAAAAAAGCTGGAGGAAAAGCGACCCACCACTTGGATTTGTGTCCTCCGCATTTCCAGCTTTAATCCCAACCACTTGTGTGCCAATTTGAAACTGAAACCGGCTGTGTGTCCTCGCACAGTTTCACCCCTCTAACCCTGCCGGGTTCGCCCCCAAGATCCATCACTGCACATGACAGACACTGAAAGGAATGACCACGTCATGAACAAATTTCTCAAGTTGAACTTCCAATTTGAAAGAAAGCACTTCAAAGAAAAGCACATAAATTGAGGAGGACCTCCAGACTAGCACGTACAGACCATTGGGTTTGTACTTGCTACACTCCAAAAGCAAAGTCTGTGTGAATTATGGGAATGCACGGTCTTTGCAGGAGGATGCCTTTGGGTTACTCCCAGACGCAGACAAATGCACGAATGCAGATACTTATTATACTGCAACATACACACTGGGATCCAAAAAATTTGTTGCCATTTATGCCGAATCAGGAACAAGAGCATTTGAACGACTGCGCCAAATCTAAATCCAAAATAAGTCAAAACAATAATGAGCCTGTAAAATCAGTGAGAAAAAAGTTAAGAGTGAATAAGCATGTCAGCATTAGTATTATTTTGCCAAATGAGTAAATATGAATAATTAATATGACATTACACTTGATTTTTTTTTGTCTGAAACAATTTGCAGATTTCAAGATGCTTGAGAGTCTTTTTTAAAACTTCTGTTGTTTCCATTATTGCGATATTTCGGTTTTAGGCGCATTTCTTGGGGTTATGTTAACACACCAACACTCACACCTTGGGGCAATTAAGAATCTCCTGTCGACCTTAATACATGCCTTTTGACTTCCTTGCACTGAAGTAACAACACTATATTCACAGATCCACTGTGTTGTTCTCCATTTCATACATCCATGCCATCATATCTTCCTATGCGTCACCAGACTCGGACAGATTAGATGAATGTATTCTTGAACAGAGGAGAGGAAATCTGGGCCTTTTCAGGAGCACTCCATGACAAGAATAGCACTCAAGCTTTTTTAAACAATGTGGGCAGTTGGTGGAGTGTGCACAGACTGGAAATGTGCGAGCGAGCCAAGTCTGCCATATTAAGATCCCATCAGCAGAGTGGGATATGTCACGATTTTGACATTAATGAGTTTTTGCTAATTATGAACCATTATTGTTCAAGACTGCACCGAATCAGTGGAATAAGAACAATGCCTTAAGACAAAAATGGAAAAAAAAAAAAACACCTTGAAAAGAACCCGCTTCTCCTCAGGCTGAATAACTTGTCTGGGCAGCTGTCAGATTCGCCAGCATCACTTATCCTATATGGCCAGGCATGGCTGCAAAGTGGACCCAGCGAGCATGAACTGAAGTTACCAGCGCAGTGCACACAATTAATATACAAGTCACGCACTGTCATCTCAGGATTAATGGAAGCGAGGAGTCGAACGAAAAAAACCCCAAAAAACACAGCGCGAAGAGCAACAGCGAGGAGAAGGAGAAGTCTGATCACTACCAGGCTCTCCACCATCAGCGCTCTTATGGCCAGGTGCCACCGAACAATGTGTGCGTGATGAGCATGAGGGTGCCAGCAGCGGCAGCAGCGAGAACGGCGTGAGGCTGGGACCACCCTGTCACTGGCACGGCACCTCCAAACCAGCCGCTGTTACACTTCATCACTAGCATCACACTTCATTAGCGAGGACACCCAGGAGGGGGGGGGTGGGGGGAACGAGGGGGGGGGTGACACATGGAGAAACAAGGAGAAAATACAAAAGAATAAAAAAAAAAAAGGTTCAGTAGGATGAGAGTCGCACTGCAGGACACGGCAACGGTCGACAACCAACTGGATCCTGGCACAGTTGCCACGAAATCTACGATACCATCTGCTGAGTGGAATGCACTGGATGTACTGTATATACTGATATAAAGTCTATAAAGTCATTGAATCATATGTGTGATTGGAAAAGTCAATAAGCTCAACACAGCGCAGTTTCTCACTTTTTAATCGAGTTGCCAAATTTGTTCATTTATCCAGATTCAAGGCTACTGCATCGACAACCCATACAATAAATATTGAGTAAACAGCTACAACTGCTTATACTGACAACAAGACTCTGATTAACTTGTACAAGACAAATACATTGCGTTGCCTATAAAATCTGTATTATATCGTAACACGCTGTAGCAATTATAACCTTCATGAAAATGACAACGAAATGAGGTGATGATCCCAAAACAGCATGGACACAATCTAAACCTGACACGGTTGGTGTTTTTAAGTGGCACCCCCAGTAACATTACATAACGATATTCCCGGTTATGACCAAGTCGTAAACAATGCCAGACGCTCTCAACAGCTAAACAACTGCGTTCTAATTGAAATGATCGGACGGCGCTAACTCAACGGCCCCCATGGTGAGTGTGGAGCTTCCTGGCAATATGCTGGCTGGCTGGCTGGCTGGCTGGCTGGCTGGCTGGCTGGCTGGCTGGCTGGCTGGCTGACTGACTGAGTGACTGGCTCAGGAGTTATGGAAGGACTTTGATCTTCGTGCCAGACCCCGGTTCACTCATAACGCGCTCACACGCATTGAGAAACACGCGCTCCCAGGCGCAGATGCTGTCTCTGCACAGTGGTCTGTAAGCGTCGTACAAAACCAGGCACATAAACAGACAAACATGCTTACTCACACTTTGTGTCAAAAGACACACACACACACACTCACATTAGTGCACTTCCCGGACATGACACACTTCCGACACACATTTGCGTCCCAGACTTGAAGAGTCGAGTCATCTCCACAGAGTTAACCCTCAGTGCAGTTTAGGAAACTGAAACGGAGCTGTGCCAACCCCCGATAGAGATGTTTTGTTGTGGCCAGCTGGTATTTATCTGCCCAGAGCAGGACCAGAGCACATGTAACATCCCCGAGCTGTTGTTTTTGTTGTTGTTGTTGTTGTTGTTCAGCCTGGAAAAACTCTCAGTTACGGTGAGATCAAGTCTGGGCGTGTGGACTTTTCTTTGGATCGTGGCACCGTGCATGACCGTCGTTCTGAGAACTCTTTCAACACTTGTCTTTCCATTACAGTTTTTTTCGCAAAATAAACGTTTCTCCGATTTCGACAAAGCACAAATGCTACTAGCAGGTGTTTCCACTGAAGCCTTCATTCTAAAAAAAGTCTTAGCTGTGGCATCCTGTGGTTCTCAGAAAAACCTGGCCCGGGAGACTCCAAATTGAGGAAGACGGACCTCCGGAACATCTTGTGTTCATGGCATGGTTTTGGTTTCATCTTGTTTGATGTGAACTCTTCATGTGACCCCTACTTCATGTCCAAAGATGTGTAAATGCTTCAAAAAAAAAGGGGTTCCCAATCCTCTTTTGCCATAAACTTCTATATGATCACATCTGACAAATAAATGCTTAAGAAATATCTGACCATTTTCTGACCATTAAAGGGAGTTTATCCTCGCCACCATTGCTTTCAGTTTTCAGTTTCACTTGCTTTCACTTCATTTTGCTGAATTTGTTCAGGTAAAATGTATCGAGATAAGACTGCTATGAACTGGCAGACGCTGCAATTACATGGAAATTATTTTGTTTCACGGACGAATTTCAAGCGAAAATTCTCCTCGTATCTCAAGCGCATCGGATAAAAAGAGCGGTAAACGGCATCGATGAGGAGAAGTGCTGGTGATCCAGGTGACAGAGTGTGTACACAGCCAGGTCTAACACACACACACACACACACACACACACACACATACACACACACACAGGAGGAGTAACAGGAGAACACAGGAGCTTTTTTTCCCCGCCCTTGCATATGTAGTCACCCCAGTGGTCAGTCACACTCTCCTCCCTCTGCCCTGTATGAAGAGTCACAAACACAGCAGGTGTGTGTGTGTGTGTGTGTGTGTGTGTGTGTGTGTGTGTGTGTGTGTGTGTGTGTGTGTGTGTGTGTGTGTGTGTGTGTGTGTGTGTGTGTGTGTGTGTGTGTGTGTGTGTGTGTAAGGGACAAACCTCACACTGCCACAAAACAACACCACTTCCCACCTTTGCTTTATGTGCATGACGATAGAGCCAAAAGACATTTTCAGACAATGGCATTTTGCATTGTGCTCTCATTTTCCCTGAAGTTTCAAATTTTTTTTAACATTTCTAGATATTTTGCAAACACTTCTGTCCATAGAGTGCTGATTTGTGTTAGTTTTGTATCCAGCCCAGGGACACTTTGACATGTAGCCTGCAGCGGCCTGGGATCATATGATGTGTGTTCCCAGATGTGTTGTGCTCGAACACACAGGTGCAAATGACACATATCTGAATTCAAGCTCGACGAGGGCCAGAGGGGGGAGGGCACCGCTTAACATACCCACCGAGGCTCTGGAGATGCACGTAATTGGTGAAAATCTCAGTGAATGTGAGGCGGGTAATTGCGCTCTACCCGTGGCAGCCAGAACAAATGTTTGGCCAGTGGTGCGGCTGAAACAACTTCCCATCCCTGAGAGGAAACAGCCTCCTACGTCGCTTGTGGACAGCTAAGAGTGATGCCGGGGCACCAAGAAAGCTGTAAAAGGGAAGAAAAATATGACTCGACGAGGCCGAGTGCTCGGCCGTAGGCTAGGTGAGCTGAGAAACAAGGTCAGACGCAGACGAGAGAGAAATATGAGTCTATATAATATGAGAAACTTCAGCAACTAGGGCTGATGCTGCACAATAGGCTGTGGCCGTTTAAACAGCTGTACCTACAGCTGTTCTGCAATTACCCCGCTCCAGCTGATGAGCGAGAGAGAAGAGGAGGAAGAGGAGGAGGAGGAGGAGGAGGAGGAGGCGCTGATTACTGGAGGAGGAAGAACCCTCCTCAGAGGAATTAAACAAATTAACAAATCCTGTGTGAGAGCCCGTGACTCCATCTTCATCCGCCCTAAACTTGGATCACCCCGCCATCATAACACGTCCATCCCATGGAAGAGAAAACACATGGCTGTAAATCATCCCAGTCTGTAGGTGAAAACAAGCAAGACGGTGCCACTTGCTGCCTCTACTGCCCACTAGTGGGTTGACGTGTGGGCTGCAGGAGCTGAGAAAACCCTTTATAAGGGACCAAAACTAAAAGTTTTTAGTGGAATACCAGAAGGATGAGACACAATGATCAACATAAAAAGGCTGCTAGGACAGCTTAACTGAAACCTCTAAACCCAGACTCACAGCAGAGTCCGTCTAGGTCTTGTAGCAAAACGGAAACTAAACAGCAGGCCGTGTCAAGCCGAGAGTGAAGCAGATGAGAGTGATTAGATAACGGATCAAAAGGGTGTTTGTCGAGACACGTTTTCCGTCCGATCCCCGCAGATCTGTGGGAAGCGTCCACACTGAACGTGAAGGACCAGGCAGGATAAAAGGGCTTTCTATTGAAACTGCGAAAGCAAACCAGAGATTCTGAAACAGTTTTTCATCTTTTGTCGGAGGAGAGGAGGAGGAGGAGGTCGTTCTCCTCCTCCTCCTGGCTTGTACTGTAAGATCGTGTCTGATTGCCCACATGCAGGGTTATCAGATGGCGGATGAAATGGATGGAACATAAAGCACCCCCTCTCCACACACACACGCACACACACACTTGAAAGGTTTTTGTTCTCGAAAGGTGTCGTATCAGTGACATGTGTTCGCAGCGAGATTAAAGACTGGCTGTAACAGTTTGTAACGGAGCAGATATGGAGAGTATCACTTTGAAGGTCAGACGCTGTCAAACACCGAGCCAGCGCAATAACAACGGCGATGTTATGTCTACGGCTACTTTGAGCACGTTTGCCAGCAAAACAACAATGTTCAACGCGAGTTGAGAGGGTATTTTTTTCATCAAAAAAACTTGAAAATGTACAGCAGAAACTGGAAGATATAAGTCCCTGTGTATCCGATCCACTGTGCTGCTCAGCACAAGCTGTTTGTTATGTTCCTCTTTTTGCCATCTCTGCATATTTTATCTCACTACTTCACTCTCATCATCACTTGAAACCTCTCTTCCACCTTCTTTAGCCCTTGTTTTCCTCCCTTCCATCTCAACCCCCTTACCCACTGAAAGAAGATCCGTCTCTGCATTTGTAAGATTAGTCCACCCTGCATTTTACTGTACTGTGTGTGTGTGTGTCTACACACGTGTGCGGTCCAGCGCTGACGTCTGAGCTCGAACCCCTGCCCATCTCGGGCCTGGCCACTGGCCTCGAAGCTCCTCATGCAGATATAAATATGGCCAGTGTGCCAGTCACAACCTGACAACATGTGCTGGACATGTGGTGTAGACTTTCAGTACAAACACAATGATCTCACACTCAGACCAGGCACTTACACTCTCAAGCACGCACACACACACACATACACACACACACACACACACACACACACACACACACACACACACACACACACACACACACACACACACACACAGACTGCTAAAGAACAGATGTATATATGAGCTCTTGCGCACACACATAAACACATAAAAATGCCCAGCAGATGAAGGTGCAATCTTCCCCCTGTGCCTAAATGGGAACCACGTGCTGGCACTGGGTCGAGGCAGACTTAGTAAAGTAAGTCCTTCCACTCATTATGTGGGATGACCCATGCTACCCTGAGGCTTGAGGGGAACGCGAGGCAGCCCTCCGCTCGGCGGCTGCTTTGAACGCCGCCTCCAAACCGGAGTGGTTAGCAATTAAATAAACAGAGGAGGAGATTTGTTCCCGCTGTCACTTGCGTTAGCCAAAAGGAACCTGCCGGGCCAAAGCCTGAATCAGTCTAAGGTACCATTAAATGGCAGGGAATCCTTCGACCCCAGCCAAAGGGAACTGGCAGCTGAAATTGCAGAGGTTCCCAACCACCAATACCACCAACACATAGGCCTAATGTGCCCCCTCCACCCCCGCCCCCCCAACACCCCCAACCCCCTGCCGCTGCTGGACAATCTGCCCGCAAGAGCTCTCCGGGGGAAAATTAAGGCGCAGTATCAACATCGGTTTGCGTTAAATTGTACACATACCACTCAAACTATGTAATCCTCCAACACAGCAAAGTGATGACTTGCAGTAAAATTATGATATCATGATTTCGCAGGTAATCCAGTGAGGTAATGCCGTGAAACGTCCACACGGCACCTGAAATCTGAGATTCCTCTGTGCCCACAGCCGGGGATGACCAGGGGCGAGGTCTAAGGCAAATATTCACTGAAACTCCCCCGATGGCATTAAAGTGACACGGGATTCTGGAGGGACAGGTAAAAAGCTGTGTTTATACTGCTTAGTCCGCCAGGTGTGAATATGAAAAACATTGTAAACCATCCCGTTTGGGACCAGCTAGACAAGCCAGCCTCAGATATATGTCGTACAGTTCATAGAACAGCTTGGCATTCTTTCATTCTACATCATTTGAGCCGTAAAGTAAACTTATAATGAGCGTAATTCTGAGTAAATCGATAAATTACAATATAAATGTCAATTCTTCAGGCATTTCCAATTAAAATCTGGCTGAAAATAGTGTCTAATATGTTCAACTAAAAAAAGAAATTCTGAGTATCAAATTTTGTGTAAATGAAGAACTGAAAGTTTGGAATAATAAGTAAAGTTAAAGGTTGTGTCATGAGCAAATCTAACAGCTGATGGTTGAGTGTGTACTTTAAGACGAATTTATTTCATAAATCAGAGAGTCCAAAGTGGTGGTTAATATCCCTGTAACCTCCACTTAGGCAGTATTAAACAGACGGACTGACCAAAGTCCTGGTAATGAGACCAAACCCTTCAAAGAACACACACACAGCTCGACAAGTGTTTGTTTCCAAGGGTTGTGTCATCCTCTTCTTCAAAGATGGAAGTGGGAAAGAACCGGTGAAATCATACCTCCCCCTTATTAACGTGTGCGTTTTCTGGGATAATGCACAATTGATAGTTTGTGAAAAAGCTTGCGGCTGCCAGCGTGGTGGCTCTGGACGACGGGATGGAGGGATGGAGGGATGGAGGGAAGGAGGGAAGGAGGGAAGGAGGGAGGGAGAGGATGGGAAACAACCTCGCCCAAGTCCTGCGAGTGGACATCTGGATGTGATCCGGGTGTGCAGATGAGCTGAGCAGGACTGACCACACCTCACTCCTGCATTACCCAGGTCCTCTGGAAGAGGTTGACCAAAGAGAGTTGTACCAAAAGTCAGAACTGAAACTTTTCATGAGTGTGGTTCCCGACCAGTTGGACCAGTCTGCCTGAGCAACTGAGAGCCGCATCCAGAGTTCACATCCTTCAAAAACAAACTCAACACTTCTAGCTGAATCTCATTTTATGCCATTATACATTGTTTTATTTTGTCTCTGCATGCATGCATGCATTTAGTTATTTGTTTGTTTGTTTGTGTGTATTTATATTTGATTTATTTCATGTCTCTATATATTTACATTCTTATCAAATGTAATTAATGTCATAATATAATCATGCTTAATGTATTTTTGGTTACATTTTTAACTATTTACTATTTACTATTTACTATATTTAATCATTTTTATTTTGTGATTTAACTTAATCATTCATTCACTCATTTATGCAGATTAATTAACTTTAAGGAACTGAATTCATTCATAAACAGTTAATTTTCGAACTTTTATTTTTTGGATTTAGTTTTCTCAGCAATGATACATTCACGTTTTTAACGTCTAATGTCTAATGTATATTGTGTATGTAAACCACTTACACCTACGGCCTGGATCAGTCTGATTGATTTATTGCTTGATAAACCAGAAAGTGGGAGTACAAAGTACAGGTAACCACAGCCTTACCATGTCCCTCAACTGGGAACCGAGACAGATTCGATGAAATGATATAACTCAAGTCACAGTAGCAGTGATGACTTTGTCCCGTTCTCAGACTGTATCTAAATCACCACCACCTCCACCCTCACTCTCCTCTCTCTGCTACCGCCACACACACAAAGCTGTCTCTTCCTGTCGTCCGGGAATTCCTGCCACCGCCTCTCTTTTTTCTTTTTTAACGGGGAGGCCTTTTCCCGCTAACAACTGTCACCAACACACATTTCTCCCATATGGATCGAGACGAATCAAAACCACGAGCCGCCAACAAAGCTCGTGTCGGACTCCCGCACGTTAGCGTCGATTGAAAGCAAACAGAGGAGGAACGGGGAAGCGTTTGCTCGTCTTCAGACTGATGAAACCTGGTAATCCTGTCTTTGTCTCATCGATTCCTTGGAACGCAAATCTAAATACAAGGTACCGGTGACGCGGATTATGTCATATTGCCTAAAATAACACGCGGCTGGAGCTTTTCCCAGGGAGAAATCAGCAGCATTGTGTGAAACTCATTTGGCTTTGAAAGGCTTTAGACGAGCAACACATAAGGAAACATTCAGGGCGGCCTCTTTATGTATGGATTTTTTCCCCCTCAATCCACCGCAGGCTTCAAAGGACTCCAAAAGACTTTCACAATCAAATCAGTCACTGATTATGGTGTCATTACACGACTGAAGGAGTAACCACGATTCCGACATCCATATTAAACCCCAAATGACAGACATTACACTAAAAAGCACGTAACACGACTAAAGAGAAGCGCAACACGTTGCACCTAAAGATGAAGCTAAAACGCCCTCGGTCTCTGGAGGAAGACACAGGGGGGCTGCTATGAATGCACGGAGGGAAACAAAGGAAGGATTTGACAAATGAAAGTCTTACGACGTGTTTTTTGTTTTGTTTTTTTTCTCCACTTCCCAGAATGTTAATTTCATTGCGGCACCTAATCTGGATTATTCATCACAGGGCTGTGGCAGGTCCTAGTTAAACGCCCCCCCCCCCCCACCTCTCTTCTGTGTGAGACCAGCCGGCCTGAGACAGAGATGGATGCTGGGAGTGGATGGAGAAACTGGTTGACAGATCATTAATCCTTCCCTGGATAAAATGTGCAGCACACTGCCTTGGTACGGGTCATTCCTCTACACTGCCATCAGCATCTTGCGGCAATATCTCCCTTTAAGCCTTCTGAAAGCCTGAAACGTTAAATGAAATAGGATTCAAACATAATATCATTCTTAATAAAACTAGACAGGATGTGAAATGAGTTTTAAAAATCGATTCAAAGTTTGCCACTCTGTGACATATAATTGAATGTGGTGGAGGTGAGGACAAAAGAAGGCATTCAAAGACCATATCTTGGTGAAATTGGCAGTAACCATTTTCTCCATTAGCTCCCCGTTTCATCAACCAAAGCTATCAATCAATTAAGTCATGCTAAGTAACTTAAGTAATGTTGCACAGAGTCACGTTATGTTAAGTTACATCAAGTCATAAAGTCACATAAAGTTACGTTAAGTCACATAAAGTCACGTAGAGTCACATGATGTAAAGTCACGTCATCAATTTTATGAGTCTGAGTTCCAAAACTCACTAATTGTTCCAATTGTAAGCTTGATCCTATCAACACATTCAACAGAGAAGTGCCACGCATACCGCTTATTCTGGTTTAGTTTGCAGCAAACTGGCTCATGATTTAATAACAGGCTATAAAAAGATCATCCTGGAAGGGCTCAGTCACTTCTTATACTGCCTGATTGTATGGCAGACTGCTGTAAATCCATTGCAATGTAAGGAAACGCAGGCGCTTTGCAAGTGATTGTGTTCAGCTATAACCAGCATTTTCCACAAACTCCCAATATTTTGAAACGAGAGCTGCAGTTTAACAGACAAGGAGCTCTGGCGTTTATATCTCCATATAGGATCAAAAAAAAAAACCCTCCATCAGTTATCCTGATGGGAGGCATGTTGGAGAGCAGCCTCTAAAGAGCTGCCTCTCTCCCTGTGAAAAATGAGGCCGAGGACTATTACAGCGCGGCTCGGGGGTCTGCGCCTCCGTCATTTATAGCTCTCGATAATTCACAAAGTCAAACACCAGTCAGCCAATCCGGTGGTCACACAGAATGACACGGCTCATTGGAAGCTCGACATTCCTCCGATGACAACACGCGTTTGAACATCGCGACTCTCTCGGCATTTCCACGCCGTCTGGAAAACGCCGCTCACTACGAGCGGCCTCGCTCTCAAACCGAGCGAATCAAACAAACAGTAAATCAATCCGCGGCTCCGACCGCGCTGACTTTCTGCCGAGTGCCATCATTAGTACGGTTTATTTGCTCACCGAGCGGTTTCTGAAAGCAGAAGCATGGACGGGCCTGCCTTTTCTGTGTGTGCGTGTGTGTGTGTGTGTGTATGTATGTGTGGTTTAAGTGCCTTTCTCTTTCTCTCTTTCTCTCTCTCTCTCCTCTCACTCCTCTGTTTATTTGAAAGTCATTAGCGCTGTCCAGCTCGAGCCCTCCACTGACAAAAACAAAAAAAAAATCTAATCAGAGACCTAATTATTAGGCAGAAGTCCATTTGCTGGAGCTTACCGACAGAAAGTAACATGACCGTACCTGTGGAGTATTCAGGCAGGTCGACAAAGGGGATTTTATACGTCACGGGGTCTGAGGTCTGCTCAGGGTCCATGTGAGACAAGTTACGTTCCTCGATCATGGAAAACATTGCTAAGGCAGTGGTAAGAAACAGCCTGGGACTAAACCAAGCTGATTGATAAGTAAAAATGGAGGCTGGACACTTAAAGTGTGATGTGCATCACGGGTTAGGACTAAGCTTCATGTGTGAACGGGAATGGATGGAAGATGTTTTTTTTAAATTCTTATGATGCAATTTTTATTGTTTTAAGAATCAATATTTGTATTCATTTAGTGACTGTGATTTAATTTAGTGTGTTTCTGTATATTAATGCAAACTATTTTCCTATATTGTTCCTCTTATTTCCCCACTTGGAGACAATTACCATTGACTTTGACTTCACCATTGAAATCACCATCAAGGCCCATGGCAGCTGTTGTTCAAGGGGAGGTGAATTATATTCCCTACCTACAAACAATTAAGAGACTAATAAGTTTTTACAGTAAGGTCTTGTAAATGTCAACATTTTCTTGCATTTTTTGTGGAAAAACATCAGCGTATTAAAGCAATCTAAGGAAGACAGTTGTTCTTATTTTAACTTATCCTCATATTAATATCTTATTTCAATTGTGTTTGGCCCAACTGGGGAACAGTATCAATTCCATTAACAGCTTAAGTAGACCACACTGCTAATTTTTCTCTCTATATCCATCTGAAGTTTCTCCCAGAAGGTCCCACTAAAGCTCTGTTTCTTTCCATGTTTCTTGGAAACACTGTATATGTTGCGGTCCTGCGTTGCTGTGTTTTCAGTAAAGATATGGCCAACTTAAGCATGAGGAATACTTATCAAAGAGAGCGAGAAAAGAGCACAAAAGGTCAACTAGCAGAGCGGCCCGACTCGTCTTTCAGTGACACGATTTGTCTGAATGGATTTGGTTTAAGTGTGGTGGAGTCGAGGAGGCAGACTGGGTTCAGCTGGAAACTCCTATTTATTACATTTGGACCGAGGTCCGATCCCGACGAAGCTGTGAGCACAAGGATACACCTGTAATAGGATCCATTGTGTGTTGGTCGTACAGTGGGAATGGGACATGCCGCAGTAATAGAGTAGTAATATCTCACGACCAGAACAAACCCAAGTCAGAAGCCCCTAGAAAATGAATGAGACAGCCCCGAAGCGCTAGACGCCACTTTTCACTTTTAACGAGAAAGCCACTGTCTGTCACTCAGGGTTGCGAGACGTCGACACAGACGGATGTCGCTGTTCCAGGCCACAATCGGAGAAGGATCAACACTATTAAAGCGAAATTGATGTTGATCTTTCTCTGTGGGGAAAGGCAGACTGCTGCTGATGCAAGCCATTTTAATTGGCATGCGACAGGCTAACTTAATTTGGAAAAAAAAAAAAATCCTAATATTTGGTAAAAAAGAAGTTAGATTGTAAGAAAAAAATTGACGACGGCACCTCGTTTGACTAATTTTAGCGCACTGAAAAGTAATGATAGACTTTCTCTTTCTTGTTTTGACTGGAAAACGAGATGGGGGGAAAATCTTCAGTGTGCAATGGGCTAATGTTTCGAGCCATAAAACAGAGACCGAGAAATTGAGGTAATCTGTCTGCACTCTTGTTGCTACATCTCGGGCCGTTTTTTCTGATCCAGTTGAGACAGTTGAGTCCAAGTAAATGAGGGCTTTGGGTTCATCTCGAAAAGGGGGTCACCTTCCTCGCTGACCTCGGCCGGATTTGTTTCCTGAAAAGGAAATGACTGCAACCTCCACTGCACTCGGGTCATAAGCTGGACTCGAGCAGCCCCAAACTACAAAGAGCTTAATCTATTTATAGGAAAACACCGCTACAGTACAGTGATCAGGGGCAAAAGGAACCCTACAAGACAGAAAGACAGTCGGACATCGAGGCTACGCACCAACTGTCGAGACCAACAAGGAGCTTTGCTTCCCATTGTCCCTCAGACACTGGAATGAACCCTTTGACATCAGTGGTTCTGACAGTTGTTACGACTAAGAACCAAAAACACAACGATTCGAGAGATTTAAGCGTGAATCTGGCAGAAAAACTTGGTTAATGGCAATAACGACATAGATTTTAAAAGTACATTGAAAGAGTTGAAAGAACTGGAAGCTCTAATATGGAGGATAATCAGGGTGCTCCAATGACACTATGGAGAAGCCGGTTGGAGTTTATAAGAAATAAAAGCAAATTTTATAAAGTTGTGTCTATATATACATGTATAAATAGATATAGATACCCATTCTGTAAAGTAAAGAAATGTTCTTTTCTGCATCATCTCACAATTTTCATAAAATCTCATCCCATGAGACTCTGAGGAAGATGGACATCTCGCTTTATTAGATATTTTAGTTAGACTTCTAATAGGAGCTTTTAATGAGACAAAAAGTCTTGCTCCTTACCGTGCCATTTAGCTTGGGATGAACTATTCGTGTGAACCCCTACGTCATGGCCACTGGCATGTAAGAGGGGACAAAGGTGTTCCCGTTGCACTTTTTGTGATAAACATGTCAACAAAAATGTTTTGGGAATACTGAAGAGGTTTTTTTCAAAATGGACTCATCTCCCAGTTTTCTGTTGGGATATTTAGGTATTCTGCAACTGGGTGGGTGATGGAAATGCTCCAACCGATGAAAAACAAAAGGAACAGAGAGTAAAAAAAAAAAAAAAGTACAACTCAGTGGTTGATATATCACTATTCTACACCCTGTCAAACACCAAGGAACGAATATATCTCCCGTAAGCCGTCGAGGGAGGCTCCGGAGAAGCCGCAGAGCGATGGAGGAAACGGGAAAGAGTCTGTAAAACCGCAGCGCTGTTGAAAAGAGGCAAACGAGAGCGGGGAGCGGGATGAAAGATAGAGGGGCAGCGAGAGGTCCCGGAAAGGACAGAAACACAGGTAGGTAGAGGAAAAGCCCGAGCCCTGAAGGCCCTGTGAATCACCGTCCGGTGTCAGCAGAATTCATGAACCTGGAGCTCGGCTATAAATCACAGAGCGAGGGAGAGGGAGAGAGAGAGATCCAGATCTATGAGAAGATTCTATTTCTGCTCTTTATCAACCTTCTGCTCGAGCACTGGGACCAGTTACGCTGCACGCACCATGAATATTTTTCATAATAAACAACGGCATTCACTATTTCATCATAGTATCGGGGACGCCACGACACGCTTTCCGTGAATAAGGCCGGTGGAAACGTGCGCTGGCCTCTGCAAATTTGTTCTCTTTGGATGCAGATCAGCACACAGAGCTGATTACAATACCCACAGGTGGCATAGATGTTTTTGGCCATTACAGAAATAAAGAGTTTAGTTCCCATCAAATGTATATTTTAAGAGTCACGCGGGATCGAGACGCGGGAACGGTGACAAGCCATAATTTTACGAGCCAAACGCGTTTGCCTTCTGCCTTTTTTCTATTTCTGCAGTGGAACTCCGTTACGGCTCTCCCATCGCCCATCCCGAGGAACGTATTATTGGAAACAATGACATCAAGCTGAAAAAACAAGAAGGAAAACATGCCTGTCTGAGCATTAGAGCAGTGACCCATCTCTAGTTCAATACGGTTACAGGAGAGCGGGCTGAAACAATCAGCTTTCCCGTCTCTCTCCCCTTCCCTTCTCCCACTGCCGTCGACCCAACATCTGCCACCTCTTCCCAGCAGCGGCAGCGGCGGGGAAGGTCGATTGTTTCCACACCGAGATCACTCGGTTATACAACCTCTGGGCTTGTTTTGGGTACGACTGCTCAGACAGGATATTACAGGACGGACGGTAGCGCCTTCTTTTCCAAACTGGAGGCTGCTCATCAGCGTAGAAAGAGACGGTGCTCGAAACGTCCACAATGTTTCAGTTTTGTGAGGAGGAATCTGTTTACTAATTTGCAATCGGGGCATTAAGAGGATTTCTCGCAATTCAGTAAAAAGTGCTCCAGAATCAAACTGCCTTTAAGAGGAGCTGAGAGCCTCAACCTGAGCGGCACTCAACTCTGCTTTTTTGTGTTGATGTAGAGGAAAAAAGTGCGGCTCCAGATGCGAAACTGTCTGTCCCGGTGGGCGGGGCATGCAGATGCTCGTTTGCATATCACGGGAAAGGCACTAAAACCGAGTGTTTAGAGCAGGGCTGTCAAACTGGTGTGCAGAGAACATGGCTGTGCTTAATCTTCCATTTTAACACCAAAGCCTGCTACTAACATTACTTTTAGACATCAAAGAATCATATCAAAGAAGGAGAAACGAGCATAATACTGTATGTTTGCTTTCACAAGATGCACCGTCACTGTTTTCAACCTAAACACTGACTGTGTGAGTCTAACCACAGCACACCTTTCACTCTTTGCACAGTGTCACTCAGCCCCACTAAACTGCTCCGGCCTTGTTTCCTCTCTTATCCATTTATCGACCTGCAGTTTCAGAGCTGTGATATTTCTTTCCTTTCCTTCTGGTTTCCAGAGCAGAAGCTGACAGACTAATGCACCGATCTGAGGTTTTTTTCCTGCCCCTGCAAACACTGATAACACCCGTGACTAAAGTACAAGAGAAAAGTACAGATGGATCCGCCTGTGTAAGGAGACACTTCCTAGAATAACGGCCACTGTGGTCGTCTGAGAGCCATGCATTAAAGGATCTAATTGTTCGGCCCCTGACAGACCATCACCCCAACGTTACGTCTCAGGTACCGTCTGTCTGAACTTAAAAAACAGTCTGGGGCAATGTGCTCCGGCCCGGACGGCACATTCTACTCGTGATGGAAGCTATTTCTGCCCTTGAGACATTCAGCCAGAAATAACCCACCCCCCCCCCCCCCCCCCCCCCCCCCAAAAAAGCAGCATCCCTGAGCGGGTCAAATTCCCGAGCACAGAACTCATATGGTTTTTCCAGTTCGCTTTAAGCAGCGTGAGGAGAGAGCGGGTGTGACGGAGGTAGACGTGGTCGTGATCTCAGTGTGAGGTCAGCCGCTCTGACAATGCCGACGTGAGATTGTGTGTGTGTGTGTGTGTGTGTGTGTGTGTGTGTGTGTGTGTGATGTTGTCGAGGTGTGAGGGAGTATCACTGTCCAGCACGTTAAATGAGGCAACTCGTTCCATTGCAGAACAAGTATGTCTGATTTCAGGGCTTGGTTTTCAAAGCTGCCGCGTGTCATGAGTCTGGAATTTCTCTTTTTTTTCTTCTTCTTCTTCTTCTTCTTTTTTTTTTTCCTTCAAGACGTATATGCGCTGACGCGCACGCACAGTAACATTTACCGTTCTGCTCGTCCAGCTCGTTGCCGATCTCCTGGCCCATTATCTTCTGCCGGCTGATGACGGCCGCTAGTGCATCCAGGCCTGCGTCCTGGGCTGAGAGGGGGAGGGGGGGGGGGGGGGGGGGAGAGACAGAGAGAGAGAGAGAGAGAGAGAGAGAGAGGAAAAGCATTAATGGCAGTGAAAGAGCGGCAGGATTAAGGTAATAAGAGCTGAAATGTTACAGTTGGAATTACGGACAACGTGCCACTGTCGAGCGTTTTGAGGTTTTTTCAAAACAAATGAACCAAACTGTGACATTTAAGACTCACAACGGACGGGCGACTTCAGCGCAACCGTGTCACCGCCAATTACACCCGCCGCAATAAAGCCGAAAAAAATCAATGTCAAATTCAGCCGAGGGGAGCGATGAATAATAAACCGATCGGCTTTTGAGAAAGTTTTTTTGTTTTTTTTCTGCGAGAGGGGAGCCGTTCTAAATGTGCTGCACTTGTGATATAATGAGGTAACTATTTGGGAAATAAGAGTGACGGGCTGTCGGTGCCACATGTGAGTCATTCGCTACTTTACCCCACTCAGCCTAACTCCTGTTATTACAACTGCAGCAGGCCAAGGTGTGGAGGAAAAAACTCGGAGGAAGAAGAAGAAGAGGAGGAGGAGGAGGAGGAGAGGGAAGAAAAGATGTGGCCTCCGTAGGCTTCCAAGTTTGACACACTCTCCACCACTGGAATTTTTTACGACCGCAGGTTCATACGCTCGCCATTACGCAGCTCCGCCAGAAATCCCACAGGGGGAGGAGAGCCCCTGCATGTGGTTTGGTTCCCCTTGTCTCAACAGGAATCTCACATCCCGAGCTGACAATAACCAGAGCCGCGATGGAGACACAGCAAAGAGGTGTCACACGCAGTCAGGTGAACGAACGTCTGGGTGATCGAGTCTTGTCAAGAGCCGGCAGTCGGGGAGACGGAAAAAAAGGAAGGCGTAGGCTTCAAAAACATGTTTTCTGGATAGATATCACCTTTTTTTTTTTTTTTAACGTGTTGGTGTACGTCCACACAGCCGGTTCTGGTTTGGAACAAATCATGTCGTGTCAGAAATAATTCTATCGTCTATTAATTGCGATTTTGCTCGACTACTAAGACGGACAGAAATGAGACGTGCACGGCTGGACTGTTACAAGACAAACGACTGCTGCCTGAGCTACAAATAGAGCTGCAACAAGTCATCGATTAATCAACTATGAATGGAGTTACAACCCAAAGGTCACAGGTTCCAATCCTCCCACGGCTATAGTGCCCTTGAGTAAGGCAGCTCAATTGCTCCCCATTGATAGCTATAATTGTAAGTCACTTTGGATAAAAGTATCAGGCAGTTGACTAAATGTAAATGTATGTAAACTGTAAGCAAAATTTATGTAAACTGAAGTCAATTAAAGCATTTTGAAACACTTTTGGGGAAGGACTTTAGGAAACAAAGCCTCTGATAACAGCCTCCAAAATGTGAATGTTTTCCGGTCTATTTCATCCTTTGTCATAGAAACCCGAGTGAGGTTGAGGTGAGAACAAAACTACTTGGCTCTACCACATGTTGGCGTTTTCTCCCGTCATAAACTGAACCCCGTTTGCTTCAGTAATGGGCGATGCACCTTCGATGATGCGCTGTTGCTGCTGTTTGATCTCGCCAAAGCTCAGCCCTCGGGTCTCCTCCGTCTCGTTGATCAGCCAGGGGTTGGCCGCAGCGGCCCGGCCGCCTCCCGCGCCTTCGCCCATCAGCGACGACCTGCGAAACGTCACGAGAGCGTGACAGAGCGTCAGTGAGTAAACACAGGCTACACACACACACACACACACGATGCACATGTGTACGGCCCTTATAGGAGAGCGCACATCTGCGTGGCGCGAGAGCGCTCCTTTTGAACATTTCATGACAACAAAAGGCCTTTAGATCACAGACAAAGGTTATTTATTTACTCGTTTCGTCTCAACGGAGTGTTTGGGGCGGATTTGGAAAACACCGGCTTAGCTCGTGTTAGTGTGTGTATACGGTGCATGCTAATCTGTCACAGGACCGCTGGGGAGGTTTTTTTTTTCTTTCTTTTTTTTTTTGGTTTGACAAAGTGACGGACTGGAGAGCTCTCCGCTCTGTACTGCGCTGTGCTAAACACCGCCGTGTGGTTTAAAAGCTATTCTTGTGTTAATAGCTTAAAGCTGTGCTGCAGACCCCCGCCGTGGCTGCCTTGCGGTGACGGGTTCACAATCTCCCCGTGTGAGGCTGGATTTAACGGTCAAGCCCGGGAAAGGTGACCTAAGTCTCGTGTTGAGGAAAATTACTCCACCGAGCTAAAAATGGTTCGCCGTGAACCCGAGATCCACCAAAATTCTCTTCTTTAATCCGCCGTTTCCTACTCCTATCCCCATTTCCAATCACCGTATTCCCCGAGAGCAACTCATGAAAAAACGACTTTCATCTCACCCCCGTCTTGTACATCTGTGTGTGATAACTAATTCAAGCTGTTTCTCCGGGTCTTGTGTAAAGCACTGGGAGACCACTCACAGTGCTGGCGAGCTGAGGCTGATATCATCTGAGGAGTAGGTGAGACGAGGCGTTTGCTCTAATCTCTCTGACATGTTTGATTACTACGAGACTGTGCGCCAGCGCTCCACTTCCTCCCTGCAAGTGCCCAGTGTGTGAAGATCCAATTAACCAGTCGGCGGGGAGCGCCAAGAGCAGTCAAGCGCATCTTCTTGTGCTAGGCTGACGCCATCGTGGCCAGAGCGCCCGACAGCCTTGACTGAACGACTCGGACAGACGAGATTTAACTAATTACGACTATTTCCAGCGCAATCAAACACAGAGAGGAGGTTAGCGAAAATGCAGGACAGGTGAGTCTCACGGGGACACCGGGTCCTTCTACGACTTCTTCTGAAATGGAGATGCTTCGAACATATTGTTTAAGGGATAGATTAAAGTCTACTCCGTAACCTCTATCCCTTTTTCTTCGTCTACCCAAAGTTCTCACAAAAAAAAGAAAAAGAACGGCTTAGATTATCCAAGCATGGCCAATCCACCCCCTCCCACATTCTGTCCTCGGAGACCACACAATGGGAATGGGTCCTTCCCACAAATCCAAATTACCCACCACATATCACTATTAAAAGTTAGGTCTCACCGAGGAAAATTAAAAAAAAAAAAAAACAATAAACCCCACGACCACATGATTACAGTTCAAAAGCTAATTTATTAGCAACTGTAATCTGAGACTTTTTGTTAACACAGTCTTGAGTGTAATTAGGTGTGTGGTCTGTAAAGAGATGAAAGCCTGGGTAGCACGACTAAGTAGATCAATCCCAAAAATCCCAGAGATTGTGAAAGATATCAGAGAGAGGCCGTCTCATGTCCAGGCGTTCTTTAACACCGATCTGATGAAACGGCGATGCTTTGCTTGGGCCGCAAAAAGCAGACGGGATCGAGCTGCCAAGCTCTTCCTTTATGGTGGGAAAAACAACACAGAGGAGAAATAATGGAGGAGAAACAGGAGGGAGCAACGTGACACCATCTCCTCCTCCTGTCCAAACAAACATCACCTGGGACGGAGCTGGTCGGACATCATACGAACTAATGACTTGCTCGGGTTTGCAGAAAGATCTCAGAGCTGTCACATTGACATTACATCAGATGATGAAGAGGATATGAGCCGTGGCATCTAGCATTTCTGATTAGTTCCACGAGTAGTAAAATAAATGCTCAGCGGAGAGTTATAAACTGTAAACACGCGTCCTTCCCTCCTTCCCAGGACGCACACACATTCACATGAGTGTGAGCGTGTGTGTGTGTGTGTGTGTGTGTGTGTGTGTGTGTGTGTGTGTATGTGTATGTGTGTGTGTGTGTGGGGGGGGGTCCTGTCCATCTCAGGAGGTGCCAAATGTGTGATCAACAGTGCAGAGCGAACAAATCTCCGAACGAAAAAGAATTAACTACGAAGCCGAGCACTTTGCCAAAATGGCGGAGACGGACAGACAGACAGACTTCCTTCCGAGTGATAGCACAGGGAAGGGTCACGGCACACGGGTCACGCCGGATGTGTTGAAGACAGAAGACAGAGGACAGAAAGTTAGTGACCGGTAACATATCATCAAAGCAGCGAACAGAGCCTGTGACCTTCCTCGTCAAGGACGCAGACAAGAGAATTAGGGTTCATTATTTTTAATTGGACAACTGAATGCGCGGAATATCATTTAGAGGAAATTCACAAAATGCAACGTGACATGCCCTGAAGAGGAAGCCCCGCCCTGAAACATCATGAGGTTTGACGGACAGGGGCCCACGGCGAAGAAGCAGATTCTACACCGGGTGCAACCTGGACGTCTGAGAACACTTTCTAAAATGATTCAACCAAGACCGCTCATCTGAGGCAGACATGTTGTCCAAAAAAGCAGCATACTAGTTGTCCATCATGTACAAAACATAGGACAAACAGTCGGGCAAAGGCTGGGAATACACTCCAGACAGGTCACCAGCCCATCCCAGCACAAACATCATTCACTTCCACATTCATGCATGTTTTTAAACTGTAGGTGAGGAAAACTCACACAGACTCAGGGAGAACATGCAACTCAACACAGAAAGGCCCTCAGTCCAGTGAGGATTCAGACTGAGGACCATCTTACTGTTAGGTTTTAATCCAAGTTGTCTCAACTACATGTCTGAACTAAAAATGCAAATACCATATTGGTGATAAATGTGTCCAGCCAGCATCATTGAACTGTATGAATGAATGAATGAATGAATGAATGATATGAATAAATGATTCTGGTACCTGGAAGGTTCGGATTGCGTGATGTCTCCCTTGAAGGTAGCGTTGAGCTGCTGCTCTCGGGTCAGCAGGTCATCAATGAGATTCTGCCTCCTGTCAGCTTCTGATTGCATACTGATGAACGCCACGTTAAGGTCGAACAAATGATCGAGATTACTCTTAAAACAGACAGTGGTAGCTTATATCACATCTTTTACACCCATGAGCAATTCCGCAGACTTTAAAGAGCAACTGAATGGAAAATGCAATGAATTGCCTAGTGTCTCCTGCCTCTGTTGCACATCTATCCTAACAAGGTGAAGCAGGGAGTGTAAAAAAGGACCTTTTGAGACTGATCTAATATCTTAATTAATCCAGGTTTGTGCTGCATGATGATGTTTTTTTCTAACAATTGGGGTCAGGAGGCCAGTCTCAGATGTACTCAGGGTCCTAGATGGTTCATTAGTCACAAGCATGTGAGAGACCTGAGAGTCAACAGTGGATGTTTCTGACACTGTTCTTTGGCTCAGTTTGGAATCAACCTGTGGATGCAGGAGGCTCTGAAATATGAAACAGACCTCATCAAAACACTCTGATGCCCTCTAGAGGACGACAGTTGTTCCTGCAAGGGAGGAAAAACCTCGAACATCAACTCGAATCTACATCTCATGACTTCCACTGCCTGGAACATTCTCAGAAGAAGGGATACATGCAGCGGGACGATGACGATCGCAACAGACCATCCTTCAGACGGGCGATATTCTGTTTGAGCTTTTGCTGAGATGCCCGCAATGTCATGTTGATCTGAGAAGACAAGACAATCACAGCAACTGACAACAAAAGGACATTTGCAGGCATTTTACTGTGACTCACACCTTACCTTTGCAGGGTTTCCCCCTGTTCTCTGCTGCCGGTTCCGCTCATGGATGTTTTCTGCAATTTCCTGTGCCAGGCGGCATGTGGCGTCATAATCCTGCAACCTATAGATGAAAACAGTGGAGGAGAGATTGTGTAAATCATTATCAAAACAGTAAAAGGCTACAGCTAAATGATAGAACAATAAAGTACATTGTGGTCACTTATGTTAAGAAAATGTTGGACTGAGCAAAACAAACTATGCACTGTTTATTTATATGATGGTGACAAAGTCGTGTCGCGGTTTACAGATGTTTCACGAGCTGCAAAATGTCATTAAAGGATATCTTGCAACACAATTCAGAAAACAGTAGTTTATTGGCACGATGTTATGTATTCAGACTGTCTGAGAGCTTCATTGTTGCTTAGACGCCAGATTTCAAAGCTATAAAGCAGATAAAATTGACTGAAGACACGATGAGCCTCAGCCACCATTTGTCGTATGTACAGTGCTAAAATATTTGCCATCTGTGATATTCTCGTTTTAAGTTGGGAAAACGTCAATGGGGGGGACACAACCTACATTCATCATGTGACTCTAAAACAATGTACTTTTCCTCTTCCGATCCTGCTCATGCTAGAAAGTTTCAGGCTGAATAACAGGGAGATGGATCCTGGCTGAAAACTACAACTCACCCCGTTCTGTAGTCACTACATTTCCCCAACATATAAGAAACCCAATCTGTCAGATCGTACTTAATTTCAAGCCATTGTTGACGTTTGCGCAACATTGATCTTTTCAGATACGAGTTAGCTTCACTAGCCAGCAAGCTACACCACCACTGCATCTAGATAGTTTCTGATGGTTTGTCAGGTACTTTTTAGCGGTTCATGATACAGCCGATACTTATTTACCGTAACCGTAGGACAAAATACTAACCACGGGTCCTGAGACATTGTGATAAAAGAGGAAATCCACTCGTCTACAAACGTCCGGCTGTAATCATCAGCAAAGGGTGCCTTGTTTGGGTCTGACGTCACTACAGTGTCCTGCGAGGAACAGCACACGCAACGGTCGCGATTTTCATGTGTTGAAAAAATGTCGGTTTTTAAATGTCTAAATGTCCTAAAAAGGACATAAAATGCAGGATAAACAATTAAAAACTATGTGAAAAAAGCTGCAGTAAAAATAATACAGGCATGACCAGAGTCTCATAGGAACATAGATATTTCCTCTCTAAAGATCTATCCAAAGTTCTATTGTATTGTCTGCCTCTGTCTATCTATTTGTCTATCTATCTCTATGTCTATCTGTCTTTGTATTGCACAAGCCATCATGGAAAATGACAAGAATGGACAGACAATGTGCTGTCTTCACACATGGGATGGAAAAGTTTGTTTTTCTTTTCCATTATATATGGCACCCACATATGAGACAAGAACTTGAGGAGGTTTTATGTTTCATGAGCAAACAGTAGTTGTGTTTGGATAAATACATATATCTGTTGTGTAGTATAATAGCAGTAGGAGGACTTCTTGGAATCCGGTCATTTGGCATTTCGATGTTATGCATGAAGCGGTTTCAGAGAAAGACCAACATCTACATGATGTAGTCTGTTTATCTCATATGACCTGATTCCGAGCAATCAATGTTTTGAAGGTATATCAGTAAAAAGAGAAAGTACTGAAACTTTACGTTTATTGAAGTGCAAATTAATCACCTTTTATTGAGCATGAGTGGATGTATGGAACATATTCCTTGTTACATGCATTGTGTTGTAGCTATATGTAACATATAGTTACATATATTGCAGTGAGTGAAGTTATTTGAAAGACACAAGGTCACATGTTTCAAAAGAGGTGGCTGCATAATTTGATCTAAAATCTTTCATTCTGTTTTTTTTTTTTTAATTACTTCTTGGAATTAGACACTGTGTGTTGCACAGAAATCCTAAACAAGATTGTTGAAAAAAGCAGCAGAATTTACCGCAAACAGACCATACCTCTATGGTTTACCCCACATGGACACAGCCCACAGGCTTATATAAAGCCCTGATCTTCAGAGAACACAAACAGTCAGAGACAGACACAGCCAGGCAACCTTGCAATTTGTATTTTTCTGAGGAAGAAGAAGAGGAGGACTTGGGATGCTTCATGTTTCAAGAGCGCCAGAGTTCTCCAATTGTGGAGACTTGAGTTCAATCTCGATGTGCACATCTTCTGAGCAAGACCACAGCTCTCTAGCAGGAGGCATCGGCAGACCGAGGTCTCATTCCTACTACAATGCAGAGGACTGTAAGCAGTATGGAGTACAGACGCAGACAGCAGAAACCCATCTTCGACCGCGATCCAGGTATGTTGACCTGAATTATTTGTACTTGTTTTGTCCTTGCAGCTAGATTGAATAAGTGGTCAGATAATAGCAACATAAACCTTTCATTATATTTGTGTGAATTTGTGTTTCAAAACTGCTACAAAACTGGATGACAGACCAACCGAAAGGACTAAATGAGGCATAAATATAACTAAAGATGCATTTGAAAAATGATTTACTCCTCCCCAGGTCCTTTTACAGTTTCGAGACATCGGAGCATTCCCAGGACATTGACAAGGGAAACTTTACATGGCCCAGTCCATCGAGGCAGAGAGGCCAGTCCTTGCTCCAGTATCAGGCAACCAAAAAGGAAAAGAAAGACGGAGATGGAGCCTATGTACGACTCACCTCCAAGAGGTCCCTGTCCAAATCAAACAGGCACTCGCCTTCAAGAGATCTTAATGGTACAAAAAAAAACCATTTTGTTTAGGAAGTCCGGTTGTGTTGTGTATTGTTTATGACAGCAACAACTGAAGGTACATGCATGTTTCTGTTTTCTGTCCAGGCAGTAAAGGGAGTCTGAAATCAATATCTATGATCACCATCTCTGAGTCAGACAACTGGGAAATTTGCTCCAGCTCAGGGATGAAGTATGGGCAGTTTGTGGACTGGGAGAAAATTGACCCCGAGGCCGCAATCAAATACCAGCAAGTGCTCAACAGTGATCACCAGGGGCTGAAAAAGATGGGCAGAGAAGGTTTCTGGGCCATGCCCCACACACTGCGGGCCAAAGCCTACTACCACATCATCCACAGCATCAATTCCAGGTTATTTTTGTGACATCAGTCTTTTCCTATCAACATTTATTAAACATAATTTTAAACATCAAAAGCAGAGAAGCATCAAACCTATGATAATGTTTCATCTACAGTGGACCTGTGGCTCCAGACAGAGACGTCTATAATGACCTGGCCAAAAAGCTCTTCGGAGAACAGAAAATCAGCACTCATCCTGTCCCAGAGTATATGGACGAAGCAGAGATACCCAGGTATGAAATGATGACAATACGAAGCCCACAGTAATAAATGCACTATGACTGAAAACAAGATCTGAATGTGACATCAGCTGTTACTTCCTCCCTTATCCAGATACTGTCTCAACAAATCCGGCCTAAACTCTGTTAAAAAGATTCTTGTTTGCCTTGGCAAATACTTCCCAGACATGAATTTCTGCCCCATCCTCCCCGAGCTGGTTTCCCTCATCCTCCACTTCAGCGAGGACGAAGCTGAGTGTTTCCACAGTGTGTCCCGGCTCATCTGCTATACGGACCCCAACAAGCGTTACATTGACCAGACCTTCCTCACCTACCGCGCCTCCACCATGACCTTCGGAGACCTTGCCAACAGGTTTTGCAAAGGCATCCGGAAAATGATCGCCAGCTCCCACCAGAACCTCTTTGAGTTTTACTCCGACTGGATCATGTGGATATTCGCTGACCTTCCGTTCACCTATGCCATCAGAGTGCTGGATGTTTATCTGCTGGAGGGCTACAAGGTTCTCTTCAGGTTTGTTGCTGCTACGTTGTGACATGTAAACTGAATTCTGTCAGCTAAAATCTGAGTGTCTGATTTCTTACAAGATAAGACACAAGTACCTCACTGACTTTGGTTCTTTTTCTAGGGTAGCGCTGGCTTTGCTCAGCCTCTACAAAGTCTCTGTGTCGTCCCGAGTGGCAGACGTGCAGGACTTCAGGACGGACATGAGGAGCTTCGTGCAGAACGTGGCCCGCCACTGCACGGCCGAGAAGCTGCTGGAAAAGAGCTTCATGATCCCTATAGCCACGAGGAGGGAGCTCAACCTTCTGTTCAATGCCAACAAAGACTCCCTGATGCAAAAAGGCGTCAGCATTCACCAGAAGAGGTGGGTCAAACGACAGCAAGTGGAACAGGGATGTGAAAAGATTCACAAAACATGCTCTATGAGATGCTAAATATTGGTCAAGTTCTCAGTAACCATTTCAAATTCACATTTTAATCAAAACTATTTCTGCGTTCCTATAGGCAGTCAGTGGAGATGGTGGACTTTAACTTCACGTCCAGTGTTGTGACAGGGACTGGGATGAGAGTGGTTTGGGCCTGGATACCGGAGCGCTTTGCCCTGTTCAGTCCCATCAGGCTGTTTAATACGACAGAGCACGGAAGAAGCCTTGCCTCGTAAGTCCAATAAGAATCCATCATGTACAGACAGAAATAAAGTTATCTGTTACTTCACAGACATGTGGACAGGAGTGTTTCTGAGTTTGCAACTGTTAATACATCTCAGGATTTTCTGTCTGTACAGTATGTAAATGAGGCTAGGTTGTTATGGATCAATAAACGCAGAGGAGCATGTCCCACCTGGGAAAAACAGACGTGACTGGTTGCATAACAGAATGTCATTGTGTTTTCACTGTAAACATGTTTGCTTTGACTGTGAAAGTCAAGTGACTTGGTTCAGTGGCAGTTGCATATACTCTAAGATGCCCGGTTGACAAATTGATAATGTCATAATGTTAAAGGTAATACAGACAATTCTAATCATTCACCCTTACACAGTTGTCATTTTTTTATTCTTTTAAATAAATAAAAAGCTAATTAAATTCTCAAGCTGTGATCATGTTTATCTTAAAATGTTTTCTTTAAATATCACACAATGCAAACAAGCTAGCATGTCTATTCCAAGTAAAGCCTTTTGTTTCCACAAACAGATTCTATTCATATGTGGAGGGACATGAACCAACAGTCCTGATAATCAAAACTGTGGATGAGGAGGTAAGATTGAACAATGAGATCAATGTGAGGACAAGAGGAGATATTGATATTAATACAGATAGTACAGACACTTTCAATGTTTTCTTTATTTTTATAGCACATTTAAAACATCCAGTTGCTTATCAAAGCACTTCACAATACAATATGCAGAAATAATAAAATATTACTGTCTATTATTATAATTGTTTCTCCTAATTTAACAATATATCATTATACTAACAATTACAATTTGCCTTTGTGGATAAATAAAGCACTTATTTTATCATATCATCTTATTTCATCTCATCTTATCTCAGGTGTTTGGTGCCTTCCTGTCAACGGATTTGATAGAGAGACGAAGGCATGACTCCGAAGGTCTTACATATTTCGGCACTGCGGAATGTTTTGTGTTTACGGTAAGAGAGGACTGCTTTTTTTCATAATATCTAGGTCATCTTCAAGTGTGCAGTAACATACATACTGCGTGCCAGTTTTCAACCAAGAATTCTCCTTCCTTGCTTTTTCAGCTTCGTCCCAACATGGAGCGCTACCAGCAGGCCATGGTCAACATTATGACCAAAAGAGCTCCTTCTCCAAGAAAGGCAAAGAGTGCAGATGTATCCCCCATCACAGCAACCACTCTGACCTGCCCTGCAGGAACCCCACAAGACCCAACATATCTGACCATTCCCTTCACTGCCCCAATGGAGGAGCCCATAACTGCCAAAGAGCCAAAGAGATCCAAAGAACAAGAGGCTTCTATGTTCATAGCAGGGAGCGACAGTCAGCTCATTATTGGTATGCCAGCTGAAAATAAACAGCATATAACATATCTATAATTTCTTTATGGGTTGTTAATGCAGTACTGATGTGCACCTCCTCTCTTAGGTGGTGATGGGGGCCATGCACTCTGTCTACAGCAAGACCTGGAGGGAGGATACACAGAGTCTTGTGACACGTTCAAGAGCAACCCACTCGGCAAGAGATATTTCCAGATCCAGGCCCTGGAAGTGTGGGGGATCCAGAACTCCATTTCCCTCTCTCCCAATTTGCCCATTCAGTAAAATTACAGGAGAGCAGTCATGCAATTTTGCTGCTGGATTTTTGTAGATTTACATACAAAATGAACAACATTCACTTTTTTGTGTATAATTTATTAGCCTATTGTGACGTGTTTTATTTAACATTCAGTTTGCACAAAAAACAACAAAATAAATAATAAAAAACTTTTATTTAAATATCTTGATTAATTGAAAATCTTGGAACTCTCAACTCAGGTTCTGTTACTAATGTATAGATTACGTTGCTTGTTGAAGTGGCCTGACAGTCACATATATCCTGCTTGTAATCTGACCCAAATTAAGGTCAACAACGTGATATAGCCAAGATGTGTTTTACCTGTCATGACACATTCCAAGAAGTTTTGATGCCTTTAGTGCTGTTGGAATTACGACAAACATGAACTGGCACAACAGTTCATCTTTATATTTGAAAATATAAAGATATATATATTGGAAAATATAAAGATAGATACATAAATGGTGACTAGAAAAACGATATCAACAGCAACAATACCTGTGGATCTGTATTCAATTGTAGATGGTGTATGTTTCAGTGTTCATACTTCAATGTACTAATTGATTAATTTCAAATAAAATACTACGTGCGAAACATATTAATGTGTGATTCTTAATTTCACTAATGCCGCAGCAAAAAAAGCAGGTATCGGGTGAACGAGTAGTAAAATACACTAAATAATCGATGACAACTTCGCTCTCGTGTATCAAAATTACGAGTTCACTTGAAGGTAACATGAAGCAACTCCGCTGTAGTTAGCATGGTGAGCAAGCTACTACGAGCTACTATCCTGTGTGAGAGGTAACATTAGGTTACATTTCCAAAGCTGTGGACAAAGTATGTAACAGCCTTCGACTTTAAGGATTGGCTGAGAGGTTGGCCTCACTATTACGTTCTCTTTTATTTTATTTTACATGGATCTGTGAGGTGAGGCGACTCACAGGTTAGCGTTAGCTTCGTCAGCTAACATAAGTCAGCCTCGGCATGTGTGTCCCAGAGAAATCGGGACTATCTGTGATTTTTATAACCCCTTTGCCCATCCATAAGACTACTCGCGTTAACCATTTATCTGCCTGCCATGGGACGCGTTCACCTAAAACCACTG
Source organism: Karalla daura (assembly GCA_029224185.1). Lineage (NCBI taxonomy): Eukaryota > Metazoa > Chordata > Actinopteri > Chaetodontiformes > Leiognathidae > Karalla > Karalla daura. The sequence goes on along the minus strand of CM055189.1, from coordinate 11,272,484 downwards.
CACCTTCACTGCCCTGCCCATTTGTAGATGATCCGGGAAGCATACAACTGTTTCAATAACACACTCGTGGTCTGTTTAAGCACAACTCGACAGATCAAGCATCTCACATCTGCAATGTTGAACATCATTTCATCACTTACACACATTTATGTTCTCATCAAAGGCCCAAGTTGTTCATGTGCAGGGTTGAATCACTGGGCATAATCTTGCATGTGACTTGCATGTGTTGTAGTTAAATAACAGAGAGATGCTGTGAAGTTCCAGATGTGACAGGACCGGCTGGGTAGTAATATCAATTGATTATTATTGTCCGAATCTTGACAGCATTACGCTAGTTATTAATTCATTCTCTGTCTCTGTTTATGTGCTGTATGTGCACAGGCTGCAGTCATGGGGCCAGATGCTGCAGTTAAAACAGAATCTACTGAGGAAGGTAAATGTTGGCTTGTTTTTTTCACACCTCTTTTTGTAAAAAAAAAAAAAAAAAAATCAGCTGACTGGACTGAAGCTCAGCACAAGATTTACGGATGTGTAGTAGACTCAACCCTCATTCAGAAAAGCTCAATAAACCTGCTGCGTAAAACATTAATGACACACTTTCAATACACAGGACCCAATCAACTCAGACTTTCTCTCTTTTCTTTCTTTCTCTGTTGATCGATCTGTGATGGATGTGACTGCCCCTCCAGGAATCATCATCGTGAAGGTGATCTCGGAAGATTCCAGCGATGAATCGCCCGACACTGACCCGGAGTACAACAAGCGGCCGGACCAGAAGTGTCACCCGTGTCCCACCTGCGGCAAGACGTTCGACAGACCGTCGAAGCTCGAAAGGCATAAAAGCGTCCACACGAAGAAGCCCAAGACTCAGCATCATTGTCTGCACTGCGAGAAGAGTTTCACGCAGGAGGAGAAGCTGATCCGACACCAGAAGTACCACAACAGGACTAACCAGCACCCCTGTCCGGACTGTGGCAAAATCTTCAACCGGCCTTCGAGGCTGGAGAGGCACAAGCGCACACACTCGAAGCAGCCCAAAGTACCCCACCAGTGCTCGTACTGCATGAAGACGTTCAACAAGCTCAACAAGCTGGTCCGCCACAGGCGGATGCACACCGGCGAGCGGCCCTTCACCTGCTCCGTCTGCGGCAAAGGGTTCTCCGAGTCGGGTCACTGCAAGGCCCACGAGAGGACTCACGAGGAGCAGCCGGAGAAGCCGCACCGATGCGACAACTGCGAGATGTGCTTCTTCAAGGCCTCGTCGCTGCGGCGCCACATGCGCTGCCACACGGGCGAGAAGCCGTTCAGGTGCGCGCAGTGCGACGCCTGCTTCTCCCGAGCCGAGGGGCTGAAGAGACACACGAGGAGGCACACGGGCGAGAGGCCGCACAAATGCGTCATCTGCGGGAAGGGCTTCTATTGCAGGCGAGATCTGACCATTCACGGTTTGACCCACTCGGGGGAGAAGCCGCACCTCTGCCCCGTGTGCGGAAAAGGCTTTTCGCAGCTGGGGAACATGAAGGAGCATGAACAGAACGTGCATATCAAGTCCGGGAAGTATATTTGCAAGGAGTGCGGGGCGACTTTCACGCGGTACAGGTCGCTGGTGACGCACCAGCGGACGCACACGGGAGAGAGGCCGTATCCGTGCCACACCTGCGGGCGCACGTTCGCCTACAGCCATGCCCTGAAAAGACATGAGCGGACGCTGGCACACAAGCAGATGTCCAAGAAGACATCCAAAGACAAACAGAGCATTGAAGAAACCCAGCAGTTGAATCCGAAGTGACGTCGCAGAGCTGCAAGCCATCAGACTGAAGTAATTTGTAGTACACTGACAATTTAATAATGTCCACCTTCATCAGGAAGGACTCCCAGGCAACGGTTCTGTTTCAGTTTTATCATATCAGAGACAAGTGACGCTGGAGTTTATCTATGTTGGCTATCATAAGGAATGCTTTATTTTTGCATGGATAAGTTTATGTTTACTGAGTGAACATAGAGGTATGTCAGTATGTGAGGATGCTTCCTCTGTCTCTCCCTCTCTCTCTCTCTCTCTCTCTCTCTCTCTCTCACTCTCGCTCTGTCTCTCTCTCATGTAGACGATATATTTGACTTCTCCTAAATTAATCTCAGGAAACAAATTCCTGTCTGTCTTGACTTGAATGCTGTGTCACAGTGTAAATGCCAGAAAGACCGAAATGCTTGTTAGACATGGTTTTCCAACTGAATCTGAATTCACCTGATATCTCAGTACTATGGAGAGCTCACATCCATCCATCGACCCATTATCTTACCAACTTTGTACCAAATAAGTATTAGGGGGTCTGCTAACCAAGAGCAAGATCCTTATTAAATATCTAGGAGCTAGGAGTAGTTATGTGTCTACAATCACGTCTTTGTCCTTTTGACACCCTCCTGGAACCCCTCATCTGTGGGCAGTTGCGTAATATGTAAGAGGTTTCGTTGTTTGCCACAACCTGCCAACATGATCCTGTAGATGTCCCATATTTAGCCATTATAACTGATGTTTGGGAAGAACCTGTTCTCAATTTACCAAGCAAACCACCACCAGTTTGGGCTATTTGTGAATTCACAACCAGACATGCACATTTCACCCCAGTCCTTTGCTGCCTCAATGTTGCAGTAGTTTTCCCTTTATATCTTATGATGCACTGTTCTAAATGAGATCCTCATTTGTCCAGAGAGAGTATCTGATTTAAAATGTTTTTGATTATGCAAATTAAATTAATCTACAGTATGAGTTGCTGAAATCATTTTAGTGGTTGCAAACCAATATTCCTTTAGGAATCAAATTCTTGAAACCAGTATCACTAAATCATCCTCTTTCATCAAGTTATTTTAAACCTTCACAGAATTATACTGGTTATTACCTGTTACTACAACCACCAAGACTGTTGACCACTGTAGTTTTGCTCTCCTGCAACCTGTGAAAGATTAAATTGAATGTAAAACTTTACTCTTTTTATATTATTTCCTGAGTTATATTTTCTTTTGATATAATGCTGCCTATGTTATCAACTGGTTTTCTATGTGATGCTCTAGCCATACAAAGAGTGCATTGTAGCTCTCTGTCAATGAACAGACTGATTAGATAGTTATACCATGAAATCACAAGTGGGCCTTGCTTTTCATTTCAATAAATACTGAAATGATGTGTTGAAATGTATTTCTATTTGTGAATTAATCATTTAACAACAAGATGTGCAGACATTAGATAATAGAAAATACAACCACAAATGAACCACTGAGTATCATTTAACACTCAATGGCTCTCCCTGTGTGTGTGGAGGTTTCCTCTTGGTATTCTAGTTTCTCCCACGGTCCAAAAGCATGCAGTAAGGGAGATGTGTTTAACACCTCCTGGAGGTGTGTGTGTGTGTGTGTGTGTGTGTGTGTGTGTGTGTGTGTGTGTGTGTGTGTGTGTGTGTCTGTGATGGACCACTGACCAGATGCATTCCCTGTCTTTCACCTGTTTGCTCCAGAAATACAGTAGGCTCCAGCACCTGCAGGTACAAAGCAGGTAAGATGATGATTAATAAAAAGAGACTCTAAATTGCCCCTAACTATTGTTGTTGTTGTTATTATTATTATTATTAGTAGTAGTAGTAGTGGTAGTAGTAGTATCATTATACAAGTTAATCTTATGTTTTAAATTTTCCAACTGCACCTGAACGCAGCCAATACGCGTCACCGTAAATCTCCCGCCGGGTGCTGTTGCTAGGAGACGTTTGTTTGGCGTTGCTAGGCGATAGGGTTCCGTGTTGAGGGGAAACAGGAGCGTTGACTTTTTACCAATCTTGACATTTTCTGACAAAAGCAGGCTTGCTGTCACACTTTACAGCAAAACAGAGAGTTGGTTTAGTTTTCCAGCCATGGCTGATGAAACGGAAGGCGTGCCTCGACTTGAACTGGAAGCTGTCATTGGGTTCAATGGTACGTTTTCATGCAAAGGTTGTGGTTCTTAGGCTGCTATCTTATTAGATAACAACAGATCAAACTTCAGAGATGAGCTGGAAATTTTCCCCTGCTGTAGCAGTAGCTGTTTTTGGATGGATGGATTAAATATCTGTTTTTAACGCTAGTTTTTAAACATTGAAACTGCATTGTAAAATGATCATAGTGGGTTGCAGGATCATCTAGAAGAAGTTTGGAGCCACAGAACCCTTTGTATTGTCGTGGTTGGATTAGTTACATGATCAAGTTTGCTCAAAGTGACTTTTTTGGTCTGCTCATCCATCTTTTCAAAACACAATCCATCACAATCTATTCACTCTACAATATGTCAACTTTATTAATATCTGCATGAAGGTATATATGCAAAAATGAAATGTCCCCTTTATTTCATGTTCTCTCTTGTAGAGAGCCTGTGTTTTTTCTTTCTTCTTTTTATATTCACATTGATACCTACATTTATATGCTAATTACTGTTTTTATTCTCTCCTTGCAAGCTGTTGCAATCCCACCCCCACGGAGCGATAAATAAATGTGATCCTTATCCTTAATATTAACAGGGCCGCTCATATCAAGTTATTTCTGTCGTAACCGATGTTTAATTCTGAATACTTTATCTCCATCAGGGCATGTGCTTTCTGGCCTGTGGGTCCATCCTGACCGGGAGCACCTTATCTATCCTCTGGGCTGCACAGTCATTATAAAGCGAATCAGAGATGCCAAGCAGGAGTTCCTGCAAGGGCATACAAACAACGTGTCCTGCATCTCAGTGTCCAAAAGTGGGACATATATTGCCTCCGGTCAGGTCAACTATATGGGCTTTAAGGTAGCTGTACTCGTGATATTTTTTTCTTAAACCATGGTGTGCTAAATGTAAACATTACGTGACAAATGTTTAGCTCACTTTCCTATGTCAACTACAAAACTAATGAATCTCCTGTGTGGTTCAATCAACATTTTCCCAGGCCTCAATAATCATCTGGGACTATGCACAGCGACAAATGTACACCCAGCTGGAGCTCCACAAGGCAAAGGTGGAGGCACTGGCCTTCTCTCCCAACGACATGTACCTGGTGTCTCTCGGGGGTCAGGATGATGGCAGGTACAAGTTGTTGGATGTTCACTTTAGCCATGACAAGGAAGTGTGTTTTGCACTCCGTTTTGCAAATATCAACTCCATCTTAATGTGTTATTTATTCCTTTTCGCAACAGGCATTTATGAGTGTAAACCACATCAGTGCAAATGATTTGATTTTACAGCGGAGTGGCCATATTTATGCAAATTGAGACATGTCGGTGCACACATTCTGCACACACATCACATTTGACAGATGCTGTAATTTCCTAAAGTAATTTCTTCACCGACGAGAAGAAATAAATGTCCTCTAATTTTCTATTTCGACTGCAGTTGCATATTCTCTCACTTAAGCAACGTATTTGATTACACTATCGCGTGTAAATTCACCTCAAGCATATGAATGGTTTTTGTTATTCATAGCGACTGAGCGTTGTTTTTCTCTGCGTTGTCAGCATAGTGGTGTGGAACATTGAAACCAGACAGGCCATCTGCGGGAGCCCAGCCTCAGCTCACAGCTCCGGACACTGTCTCACTGTGCAATACTTGAATCAAAATGACAACATCTTTGTCTCTGCAGGGAGGTGAGTAACTCCTGAGCGTAGGTATCCACAGGTGTCTATGCTCTGCTTTTCCAAGTAAAGAATAACTAACCTTGTATGGACCATTTTGATAAACTTTTCTTTCTATCCTGCAGTGGAACATTGCGAGTCTGGGAGCTCGACCTGCCCAACAGGAAGATCAGACCCACTGAGTGTCAGACGGGCAAACTGAGGAGGACTGTCAGGTGCTTAGAGGTATGTGTCGACACTTGAGTTTTGCTGAAAACAAAAAGATACGCAGGTGAATGGTGGATGGCGGATGGCGCACAATGACTTGTTTATTTTGACACACACAGATATCAGAGGACGATCAGTTCATTTACTGTGGCACCACCAGTGGGGACATAATGAGAATCAACATGAAGAGGCGGCTGATGAGTGACTGTGGTCCTGTTAAGGCAAAATACAGCCAGGTACATTTGCACAGCAGGGGTCATTAGGTATCTAATGTGTCTCCGGCTGTGTGTTGACTGGGCTCTGGTCCTCAGACTCATGTTACGCATTTATAGACAATCATATAATTGTATGCGTCCTTGTTTGTCTTTGTTATTCATAGCCTCTCAAAGATTTTAGCCGGTAGTGATGACATTTGGCTAGGTTATTTGTGAATGTTAAAATATATAAGGGCTATGCTAAAAAAAAAGAAATGCTGCATTCATGCTTTTTCTGTGCAGGGTGTCAGCGTGCTACGGATAATGAAGTCTGGGGACTTGCTTGTAGGTTCTGGCTCCGGAAACTTTGCTGTGTGCTCCAGGGCTAACCTTGAAACTGTTAAGTACGTCCTCCAAGTGCAATTTTCAACTCGCTGTACACATTTGCACGTAGCAATAAATATGATAAATATGAGCGTAATTGCGCCGCAATTATTTGACATCAGTCGTTTTTTTTCTTCTCCGTTCTCCCTCATTAGGCAGATCCAGCTGGAGAAGGGGGTGACCTCCATCGCTCTGAGCGGCGAGGGCCAGCAGTTCTTCGTCGGGACGGAGGCTGCTCAGATGTACCGCCTCAGTTACGAGAACTTCAAAGCCGAGCTCATATCCTCCAGCCACAACAGCGCCGTCAAGGACGTCGCCATATGCTTGTGAGTGGCTGACAATTTAGTCATCTAACAACTACAAGATAAAGGAATCAGCCAAAGCGGCGCATCCTTCATCCAAATTCCATCACACTTTGAAAGGATCATTTTGCCTCGACAGTAAAATAAGTATTTGTGATGCGCCTCTCAGAACTGGGTTAACATTCAGCCAAGACAAGAAACACAAACATCAGACTGAGTGGGAGCAGCTGCCTGTTCAGATATGTGTGGGCATGTGGTGGTAGCAGCAAGTGATGTCTGTCTCAATATCTCCAATCTGTTGTTGCATTTGTCCAACATAAACAACATTGCTTCCCCAGTCTTTTCCAAGCTCGACAGGAGGCCACAGTCACACAAGCAAACAAGAGAGCACCAATAAGTGCTGTTTACCTTCATCTGGTTTTTCTCAGCACACTGTGATCGCACTCTCTAACATCCCCCTTCTCTGAGGAATGGGATTATGTGGGCCATGTGTGTTTGATAATGGACTCATTTGAAGTCATCCAATATTAATGGACATTGTAAGAGATGGTCCCGTAACTTGCGTTGTGAGCTGCTTCATTGTCCTCATCTTATCTCGCATCGTCACGCATCACTCCCACATTGCTCACTAGAGGGCGCCACTGCCCTGCCTCATTTATGTCAATGCACCTCCGAGCACCTGGGTAACATCCTGGGTGGACGGATGCCTCATCAGATGTATGTACTGTAACTCACCTGTGAACCCCTGTCTCTCCGTCTGTTCTGCCAGAGGAACCTCTGAGTTGTTTGCCACCTGCTCTTATGAGGACATCAGGCTGTGGCACATCAGTAAACCCAGGGAGCTGCTGCGCATCACTGTGCCCAACATGACCTGCCACTCCCTGGACTTCATGGCTGACGGACACAGCATCATCAGCGGTGGGGATCGGACACCAGGGCCCACCGCGGCTCTTCAAATAATGTCTGCGTTACATTTATCTCATTCAAAAATGAGAATGAGTTACATGTTTCTACTGTCCTCTAGCGTGGAACGATGGTAAGATTCGCATCTTCGCACCCGAGAGCGGTCGCCTCATGCTCATCATTCACAACGCGCACAGGATGGGCGTGACGGCCATCGCTGGCACCAGGAGCTGCAAACGCATCGTCAGCGGAGGTGGAGAGGGTCAGGTCAGAGAAGCCATCAGTCCGTTTCCCCACAAACTCCACCATAGCACTGCATTTCAGAACACACATGTCCAGGTCCTGCCTCAGGGCATCATTTGCGTGCTTTCTTACAACGCCTTGAAGACAGAAGAATATAAAGATGTACCTGGCGGTGCCTAAAGAAGTTCTTCTTTATATGACTGAACTTCTGACTCCGATCAGCGTCTCGAAAGGAAATGTGAAATGAGAAAATGTAACTTACCTGCCCATACCTAATGGTGTTTCTCCAACTCTCATAGGGCAAAGGCAGGAAATACACCCTCCATCACACACACACACACATTCATCTTTCACACTCACACCAAGGGACAAAAAGAGACCATGTGAAAGCCCCCTGCTACGTGGAAAGGTTACCTTACTTTGTGACTCATCCACGATCAGGACCCGAGGCTCTACTATGTGCACTATGTGTGTCTCACCTTGTCTTCTACCCGCATATGTTTCCTGTGATCTACTTTGAGTCTGTATAAAAGCCGAATAAAAGACCTGACACGCATTGCAGGTGCGTGTTTGGGAGCTGCAGAGGCAAAGCCACCGCTTGGTGGAGACCATGAAAGAGCACAAAGCCACCGTCTCCTGCATCAAAATCAAAAGCGACGACAGAGAGTGCGTCACCGCCAGCGCCGACGGCGCCTGCATCATCTGGGACCTGGAGTGAGTGACCCATCCGCGCCGCCAAACGTGAGACGCGCAGTGCGTCTCGGTCGGTTTTTTTTCCCCTTCCCTGGGTGGCTCGCATCGGTAATGGGATGAAATGCCGCACATAATAACCCATTGATTCGCGGGGCCACGAAACAGAGAGCGCTGCCTTCGGGTCCGCGGCGGTAATGAGACGGAGGCGGGGGCGCTACAGTAGGAGTGAAAGGAAACCCGCCGCATTCTTTACATGGAGACGGCTCCAAATCCTCTAATCCTCATGCCTCTTCTGTGGGGAGAGTAAAAAAACCTTGACAAAACGGGGAAAAAAAAAAACCTGCCGGGAGTCCTGTCTTCCCCGCCGTCACTCCTCCTCGGTACACAACTCTGTGGATTAAAGGCCTCCAGGCTGCATTCATCCAGAGTAGCACGGAGTTCCCTCTTCTTTACTAGATCCCATTTCCAGTCGTGTCGATGGTGCGTGTGCGTATGTGTTTTACGCGCATGCGAGCGTCCCGAGCATTCAACGTCGTTTCCTTTCACGTGCAAATAAGCTCCACGCTTTGCGTTTTACTGTTGCTCGCCTGGGAAATGAAACATTTTTATATGTATATATGCATCCTTTTCTGCTCTTGCAACTGAAAGTTGGGTCTTTCTCTTCGTACCCCGATGTCTCCAGGCGGTTTGTGAGTCTTCAAATGGTGATCACCAACACCCTGTTCCGGACGGTGTGCTACCACCCAGACCAGCACCAGATCATCACCAGCGGCACCGACAGGAAGGTACGTCTCAGCCAACAGGAGGGGAATCTGTACCGTCTGTAACTCTGTTTTTCAACTGAACTTTGTCTAAAGTGCCACTTTCACGCAGTGGTTTGAGCAACGCTCCGCGGCGCCGCCTCTGATTGGAAGTCCCTCGGGGTGCAAAGGGGCTGGCGCTCAACAGCCGTGATCTAGATGTCTCATTATGCTGTTATTGTTATTATAATCTCCAGTTTGTGTGCACGAGGGGAAACCCTGCTGCGCCACTAAGATCGGTCCAGAGGAACGGAGCAAAGACATGCACAACCTCAAACACACACATACACACACGGACAAAAACACGTGTGTTCACGTGTGTAGGTTAGTTTGAAAGGCTGGTAATTTGTTTTTCAGCGTAATTAGGCCGTCAACAACAAGAGCGCTCGGCGGCGTCGACCTCTGCGCCGCGGCTGGGCGCGAGGTCAGAGGCGAGAGGGATGAGACGCCTTCTTTCCTTGATTGTGCGCTTCGTCCACACCCCCCCCGTACCCCGCCGCGCACGCACACACGACCGCCGTCCCCCGTCCTGCACGCTGAGAGCTGGGGACAAGTTGTGCTGATTGAGGCGGCGCTGTGGAGAGCTCGGGAAGAGAGAGGGAGCGCGAGGACCACAGAGGGAGAGAGAGGGAGAGAGAGAGAGAGGGGGATTGAGGGACTGGGAAGAAGCAGAGAGGAGGGGAGGAGAGGGGAGCGGAGCCGCAGTGTTCGTGCCTTCCTGCGGATGTGCCTGTGCCACCCGAGTGCCAGCCAGATCCACCATCTGCTCATCCCAGGACACAGGCGCTCTGTCTGGCCGAACAAATACCAATGCTCTCTCTCTCTCTCCCTCTCCCTCCCTCGCTCTCTCTCTCTCTCTCTCTCTCCCTCTCCCTCCCGCGCTCTCTCTCTCTCTCTCTCCTCCTCTCCTTTGCTCGGAGCATTCATCACCTCCCGGCGTGCCTCTGTGAGTAAATTCACTGGGAGTTAACAAGAAACAGTGAAGGGGACGAGAGCGGCCAAGTAAGGAAGTAAACAAGGGCAGCGAAGGGTCAGACAGAGGTCGTTTCAATGCGAGAAGAATCGTCTCCGTTTTGTATGCGCGTTTGTTCTCTTAGGAGGACCGATGCAGGAAAGCGGGTTTGTTCCTGCTGCCAGGAAAGTTGCAACCCCGCAAAAAGGAATGACTCGAGCCTTCGAGTCATCTGTCCATCCATCCAACCGTTTATCCGTTCACCCAAGAGAGCACAGAGCAAAGGCAGGGAATCTGGACCCTGGAACCACCTTGGAACATGCAAAGCAAACACAGAAAGTTCCCTGGCTCAGCCAGGATTCTGCCTGTGGACCTTCGAGCGGTGGCGTGACAGCACGGCGCCATGCACCAGTTCACCATTCATTGCCATAAACGCATGTCTAATGGAGAGGGTGACACACTAGACGCATCGCCATTGTGCGCTGCACTCACTCAGGCTGCTTCATTCATGCCGGCGTGCCAGATTTGTCGGAGTCCGGGCCATTCGCTCACATAAATCGCACGCGGTTAACAAAGTGAGATGTCCCGTGGCGCGCTGCGGTTGTGCGCGGCCCACGTTAGTGTGCGTATTTTGATTCCAGGATTGGCATGAAAAGCCACTCGTCTGTCGCCGGGGCAGCTGCACTCGGGTCGCAGCCCCGACGTTTCGCACTCGCCATCGCCGGCCGAGCTTAATTGATTTCCCGGTGGGGCCGGTTCGCCAGGCTGAGGCGGAGGGAACGCAGATGGGCCAGAGCAGCTCGCACAGGTGGGAGTCTCTAATAAGCTGCCGAAACGAGAGGGGAGGAGGGGGGGGGGGGGGGGGGTTGCAACTGGGGCGAGACGGGGACGGCAGCGGGGAGAAGAGGTTACGTCCCCTCTCCCTGACACACGCCTGCAGGACCCGCTCGCTGTTAGTCTTCCGCTTGTTATGCGGCGGAGCTCGGGACTTTTTGTTGGGCGGCCGTAGCGAGATCCTGGCCCGCCCGCCACGCTCTGCTGACAGCGTCATCGGCTAGGGGCTCGTTGGGGCCAGAGAGAGCCCCTCTGTGGTTCTGAAACTACAAGCGAGGTGTTCTTTTTTCTTCCCTCATTCCGCGCCGAGCCTCATTTCATAATGCACCACGGTATTTGATGTGTCCGTGTGAGATCGCATTTCCCTCCCCTCCGGTGGATTCCCGTGCTGAGAAAATGAAAACCCTGTCTGAGAGGCGATCCTCATAAACACCGGGCTCATTCCGCAAAATATGAACTTTCACAAGCTCCCGACCTGGGAAGCGCTGCTGGTTTAATTCCGCCCAGCTCCGAGTTTTCTCTGTAACGGACCCTGCAATCCTTTGAGCCTGCGTTTCCCGCCACCGCACGTGCTGCTCCAACCTCATCCGCAGACGACGACTCGCTCTACTCGTTTTAATTATTCCGACTTGCAGCACCTAATGTTTACAGCGTTAATGGGAGTGCTCGTGTACATGACAAGGAAGGAGCCGTGCTGTGTGAGGCGCCGCGCTGTGTCTGCTGCTCGCGCTGTGAGCAGCATCGGCTGACAACGTTCCGACAGCTGCGAAACCCTGAAGATGATTATATCTCATTTAGATCAGCAAACACAGCTTCAGTAAGTAAGGCGACACAGGCACTGGTGGAACGTAGGGATGTTTACTCTAGCGATGTATATGTCGGCGCAGACTCGACACATTTGTAGTTTGCTCGGATATGTCAGCGATGCGTGTGCTTCCCTGCTCCACTACAGTCGCTCCTGATGACTTCCCAGGTTCAGAGTTGCTTGAACTCAGAGTCAAAGCGCTGCGGTGTTTGCAGATGCAGAGCAGGAGAGATGGAGTAAGATGCTCTATTTTTGATCCAACCGCTCAACATCCGTCCGTTGTCTAACCTGCTTTGTACCCCTGGAGTAGTAAGGGACTCCTGGTGCCCATCTCTAGTATGAGGTGAAGGCAGGGAGTACAGCCTGTCCATCACAGGACACACACACACACACACACACACACACCCTCACATGCATTCTCACTGTGAGATGCACCGCTCTAGCCAATGAACCAGCTTGTTATGTAAAATAGTTAAAATTCAACAAACACACATTAATGGAGCAGTGATATTTACCCATAAAGTGTGATTTATTAGAGGATAATACTGACAAGGACCGTTTTATATCCTGAGACCTTTTATGTGTTTGAACCCTGCAGCACAAAACCCGATTGCTCTCTGACAGATTTAGAGGAGGGAAGAGCCACTCTGTTCATCAATAGCTACTGATGCAGGCATCCACATTCATACGGTTTCATTCAGAGATGAATGTCTCGACACTCTCAGCTCCATCCATCTCTCCGTGTATTATCTTATCGACTTTGTATATTAATTGTGTTGTCTCCGGTGCACGCGGGGCGGAAGCAGGGAACACGCACACACGCACCGCTCACCCCCACACTCGCGCTCACACCTAGAGGCTCTAATCGATGCAGACCCCGAGAAACATTTGCAGATCACAAAACATAAATACAACTGTCATACCATATGCCCATCACACCCGCCCACGCGGTCATCCACATTCTGCCACCAGCACTTGAGGCAGACAAATGTATCTGCAATACAAAGGAATAATGCAGCCACAAGCACAGTTAAGGGGAATCGGGTTTTTATATTAATAAATAGTAGTGCAGTAGATGGTGATGTCATGCTTATTATGAGAACAGTGCAGGCGTGTCGGTCTCCCTCCCGCCTGGGCGCAGCGTCCTCGGCAAACAATGCCACTGATGAGCCGCTCGGCGCTTTGCCCGACCCCTGCGACGACATTTCAGGGCCTGTGTGTGCTCCTGTGCCGCCGCAGATCGCCTACTGGGACGTGTACGACGGCTCCGCCATCCGAGTCGTGGAGGGCTCGCAGTCTGGGGCCATCAACGGCATGCACATCTCGCAGGACGGCAAACACTTTGTGACAGGTAATAGCCCATTACCCATCTGCTGCTCGCTGTTTTGTGGCCGCGCCGCTGTGTTTCCTATCAATGCGCGGCAATTCAATGGAGGATTAATTAGCCCCGGGTCCCCCCGGTGCGCTCGGCGTATAGATTGTCGTCTGATTACGCTGGCCCCGGGTCAGCGCCGATCAAAGCGCGGCATTCTTCTTTTGTGAACATACTTCTTCACGGCCTTTAATGAACGGGCCGGATGGCGAATGTTGGCGTGTTTCTGCGCTGCAGGAGGAGAGGACCAGATACTGAAGGTGTGGGACTACATGGAGGGCGCGGTGACGCACATCGGGATAGCTCACAGCGGCAGCATCACCAGCGTCAAGATCTGCCACAACAACAGCACCGTGATCAGCACCAGCGCGGACGGAGCCGTTCTCCGGTGGAAGTTCCCCGGCACGCCCTCCTCGTAACGCCCGTCTGTGGCCAGAGTCCGATCTTTACACATTCATCTCTTAGCTAGTGTTCCTCCGAGAAGCGACGCTGCGGGATGCTTTCTAACACGTTTACATCAATGTATGTGTTGAAGAGGTGTCAGTGACTACTTGAGTCTTGTTCCCTTATTACACAGTCAAAGGATGATATCAGCACCTCTTGGGTGATTTAGCCTCATAATGATCAGTGTATCATAGGACCTCAACATGGGTGTGAATCTACCAACACTTTGCACTGCGAGGACATATTCTCCACATTAAAATCCCTGTGTTGTGCATCTTCTCTGGAAAAGAAAAACAACTGAATTGATACTGTGCCGTAGACTTCCTCAATGCAGATGAAACCCCGATATGTAAATACAAGGCTCTATTATACAGTGCATTAAACTTACAGATACGATTCTTGTGCCCGCTGCTGGAGAGGTGAGCGGGAGGCCCCCGATCCTTTAAGCACACGGCTGCAGCCAGCTAATCCATCAACAGCAATTCCCTGAAGGTTTCTGGTTAGAGAGGGGGGCCGCGCACGAGAGAGCCTCTCCGACTGTCTGCCATGTCAACCCATTCTCCACAGTATTTTTTTAAATGGCCAACCTAAATAATTAATAACGCACCCTTGCCTCGTTCCCCAGAAAAGAGAAAAAAGTAAAGTGGCACCACAAAGTAGATGGCGCAGAGAAAAACATGGTCCGAGTCAGAGGAGACCATCAGTGGATCTAGAGAGGGGTGCTTTTGGAAGATGTGAGTTTGGCTCAGTTTGTTTACAGAGGTGTACTACATACCCCAACAATTCTTGAAAAAAAAAGAGAAATTATGCAAATAATGAATGGGGCTCTGACAATCTATTTCAATAAATCAGCACATCTGGCTGGCAGATTCAATCTTTAGTACTGGTGAGCTGTGAAATTAAGCTTCAGATGATTAGAATGGGAATATAGCACAAAACGATGCGGGATTCCCGGAGGTAGCCGTGTTCTCCAGGATCTATATCACTTGCTGTGGTGCAGTTTCCGGGGTCTAGAAGCTGCATTTATGTGTTTGAACACAGCAGCCAGGCTATTTATAGGATAGCGTACACAGGTCCGCATGTGCTGCTGTGTTACAGGCAAAGGTGCTTCAATAACAGGATGAGGCACACATCGACGCGTTAAATAGCCCTCAATGTGCAGTTCAGTTCAATTAAGTCCTTGTGTCCATTGAGAATTAGCTGTATAGGTGGTAATCCATCTACTGTCAGTCACACAGACGAGGATAGGGTCAAAAGGTATGTGAGGTTGCCAGTCCATCTGAAGGCACCATTCACTTTGATGCTGACACAAATGTAGAGTCTCCAATCGACCTGAACGTGCACATTTTTGTACTTTTGGGAGGAAAACCGAAGAACAGGAGGGAGCGCATGCAAACTCCTCAAATAAAGGCCCTCAGTCCAACCAGAATAAGGGTCATTTGGGAGTGAAAATGTTGATCTCCCCTGGAAAAGGTCTGTAGCGTTGTGGGGTACAAAGATGAGGAATCAGCACCCTGATTAAACTGATTTGTGCCACAGTTTTGAAGACCTGGAGTTGGAAATGTGCTCAACTTTCAGTCACGCGTCACACGTCAGTGTTATCGACTCCCTGAGAAGATGCCATAATCAGCCCTACAGGGGGCAGCTGCTCATCGTCATTACTGAATGGACAGACAACTTCCTTCTTTCCTGCGTGATAATAACTGAGTGAACAGGGCTTTTGCCTGGCGTGTGTGAGTGTGCGTATGCCACGGTCATTGGATGCACCTCTGCCCGTAATCCCATTAAAGTGGTTACAATAATAATGAACCGAATGGGCGGAAGAGGGAAGAGCGTGGAGGTCCTCCAAACTGAAAGTTGCTCATTATTGGAGCCGCTCAGACAGGAGGGAAGGGGGTAGAGTAGAGGAGAGAGAGAGAGAGAGAGAGAGAGAGAGAGAGAGAGAGAGAGAGAGAGAGAGAGATCTAGGAAGTGGGATTGAACCTGCGCTGATGTGGAGGGAGGGACGCGGTTCGTCTCGGTAGTTGACGGAGAGCAGCACGTCGTGCCGGGAGATGTCAAGGAAATCGTGTGCGTGATCATGTGCCTTATTGGCACCGGCTCGGTGCCACCTCGGTGGTGAGGGGAAAAGGAGCGAAGAGGAGAGGAGGGGTGGTGAGGAGAACGAGGAGGAGGAGGAGGGGTGAGGAGGAGACAGCCTGGCAGACAGGTGCGACTCCGCCGCACTTGCTCAGCCCCATTCCAGTTTCATTTCTTCGCGGCGCTTCAGCGACACGGAGCGAGCCATGGATTCCCGCAGGGACAAGGACAGGAAGCCCATGAAACCCAAGACCACCAAGCGCAAGGAGAAGAAATACAAGAGCGGCGGCTCCGTCCGGAGGAAATCGCTGCGATCTTTCGGGAATTTCATGGGCAGGATCCTGAAAACTTTGGGCACTTTGGCGCACTTTGGCGGCGACGCGGAGCCGCCGGACGCGGAGGACGACGACGGCGGCTTCGGGCAGACGACGACGACGGCCACGACGACGTCCATAGGGGGATTCACGGAGCCGCCGCCAACCGGCGGCAGGGAGGCGGGAGTCGGGAGCAAGAAGAAGAAGAGCTCGGCCGCCCTGTCCTCCTCCTCTTCCTCTCACGGATCCGTCAAAGACAGGCTGTCCTGGTGCTACGGGGATAAGACCCCCGGAGTGCTGGGGCTGAAGAACCACGGGAACACCTGCTTCATGAACGCCGTGGTCCAGTGCCTGAGCAACACGGACCTGCTGGCCGAGTACCTGGGCCTGGAGCAGTACAAGGAGGACCTGCTGGTGCCCAGGCTGAATGGAGACGCCGCCAGCAGGGGGGAGGCGACGGCCAGGGGGGAGGTCACCGAGCAGCTGGCCTCCCTGGTCCGAGCCCTGTGGACCCTGGAGTACACCCCACAGCTGTCTGTGGAGTTCAAGGTGAGGGCATCTGGGGACATCTGGATGACTGACTGACTGACTGACTATGTGTGTGTGTGTATAGGTGTGCTCTTTGGGACTTTGGCTCCCAAATTTGAAGTTCTCCAAATCCTTGAAAATACTGTGCTGGGAATTTTCTAAATTAGACCAGTGGAGGTTATATGTGCTTTGCTCAGCTGGGGATGGAAAACTCAAAACCAGACTTAACATCTGGTTTGGTGTGTGTGTTCCCCAGGATTTGACCACTGCTCCAGTTCAAGGCTCCTATATTTCAAGTGAATGTTCAAGATTGTCTCATAACATATTTAAATATGATGGGAAAATCTGCTTCTCATATTGAGATTGAGATTATGCTGTACTGGAGTTGGTAGAAGACCCAGTGACCAGGCTCAACATCTGGTTTATAATATGACCCACGGTTTGCACAGGACAGGTGCTTGTGAAAAGTGCCCACATTTCCCATACAGTCCTTGAAAATGCTCATAATGTGGTTGTCTTTAGATGCTGAAAGGCCCTGGATAACTGAAAGCCTTTACAGACCTATTGAAGTTTGGTTGGTCTTAGGCCAGCTAAGCCAAGTCTACTTGCAAGTGCTTTCACATCAAAATGATGTTTGTTCACAGAAAAGTTTATTTTCTTATCTCTCTGCTATTACGAAACAGAAATCTGGTAATTCATACCAAAATACATGATTATGTAATTCGTCACAGCTGCATGGTCCTCAAAAAGATAGAAGAAAAAGAAGCTTATAAGTGCTGGTAAATTGCTCAGACTTCAGCCAGTAGTTGTGCAATAAACATAACTTGGAATGTTAGGTTTTCTTTTGAGAACTGATGCTTGTGCACTTTGTTCGGTGTGGGCTCTTCACAGCACGTGGTGGTCTGGGAAACGGCTCTAGCACAGCTCATTGAAGCCCTCAAAAGCCACAGGGACTCATGGGACCACCACTAACTAGTTGGCACACAGCACACTACATGCGGCCAGGTGAAGTTGCAGTCTCCAGGCAGATTTTAATGAAGATGTACTAAGTCGTCAAGAACAGTATGAATGTGAGCGCAACACTGGGGGCCAACACCAGGGGCCTCGATTTGTGGCCAGGGTGTTTTTTCCCCCGGTGCGACTCCCACACTGCGTAACAGATGGCCAATCAGCAGCATTATCGCAAGCTCAGTGATGCTGATGGGAGTTATACTCCTCAGGTGTGTGCATTTAAATAATCTGTAATGCTGAAGAAGTCTGTGGTCACGTGGCGCGTCCGTCATGTAAAACAAACCACCGCTCTGGCTCGCGGTTTGGACATCTCGGTGAAATATGTGGTGGTCTTCTGGATACTGATGGCATCGCATGCTTCAGTGGCTCCTTCTGACTCACCTGCCGCAACAATCCAGCCCTTCAGGTGCTTTTTTTCCCCCTGCATTCCCCGAGCGTGGGAGTCGGGCATTCCTTTCTTATGGACAAACACTATTAAACGTGATAGAGGCGCACCGACGGCCACACTGAGGTCCTCAGGGGCCTCAACAAGTAATACAAGTTGATAAATCAAAAATGAAGTATTTAAAAAGTCTTGATTGCGATTTTTAAGAGGTATCAAATATTGCTATGAAATGCTTCATGATGACACACACACACACACAGCTGACAGAAATAAATGAGTAATAGTGTGTGTTCCAGTCTGGGTTATTAACACAGAGGAGCTGGATGCTGGGTTGATGTTAAAAAACACAAGGAGTTGCGGATTAAGGAGCAGAGATTTTAAGCCCCCCCCCCCCCCCCCCCCCCCCCCCCCCCCCTCGCCGTCACATGAAGCTTCACTAACTTGAGCCTTTGTAGACCTTTCAAATAATAAAAAGCTCAGGATGGGTGGGAAGAAACAGTAATACAGCGTCTCGAAGGATGCCTTTGGAAAGGATTACCGGCCTTGGATAGAAACACAGAGATTTGGCATTCAGTGAACTGATCTGTGTTGAACTGGCTTCTGGTTACAGTGTGTGGCAGGGCTTCATGTCACAATGTCAAGTGTGTGAACTGGCAGATAACAGCTCTGTTATCTCATTCTCCCGCCCAACTCTTAGACTCTGATCTAATTGTCACACAGGGTGTGACTCACGAGCTGTGTTTCTATCACTCTATTTTTAGGTGCGCTTGCAAGTATCGCTTTGAACAAAAGGTGAATGGGGAAAAGAAAAAGCAAGACCAAAATAGACCTTTTTTTTCTTGCGCCGAGCAGAAATTATCTTTGCCTTCTTCAAAAAGTGCTTAAAGTGAGGGGAGATGGAAACACCTTTTTACAGATAAGAATTTGATTTTCAAGGCGTTTAGTTCATGACTGAGCAGCTGTGTCAGCTCCGAGATAAGAGGACGTGGAAGAAGAAAATAAAGAAGAATAAGCGCCGGTTGTTTTCGATCTTGCTTGAAAACCTCTCTTCTTTTTCTTTTTTTTCTCACTGACGGACAAAACTGCTTTTCATTCTTCTGGGTTGCTCTCAGGTTCCTCTGCGTTGTGTAACCTAAGCCGAACAATCTTGGTTTGCCCGTGTTTAACATCAGGCCCCTCTGTATCCAAATGCTTTCTAGCTGGCGTCTTGTAATAGTCTCCGTGACGGATGTAGCGGAGTAGCGGCCCCCGAGTGTGCCGCCCTGCTTCCGAGGCAGTCGCCACTTTAGCTCTAATACCTCTTATCATAGTTGGCTCCGATAATAAATAAAGAATGTGTCCTTCACTCCCCTTCCCTCTCATCGGCGCAGTGATTTGTGTCTGTCTGCTCATCCCGGGGTGCAGCGGGAGAGAGGATGTTTATTCTGGTGAGTGCGCTCATCCTGGAGAAGGAGGATGCCCCCCTGCTGACAGGCATCCAGCGGTGTGCACTCAGAGGCGGGGAGGAGAGCGTGGGAGGGGAGAGGGAGACGTCGCCGGTAAACAGAACTACCGTCGCCCTCTCGCCGTCCTCGCGAGGCGCCCCCGTCTCCTGTCAGTCCCCAGTCGGAGCGAGGGACGACGCAGCGGACAAACAAACTCTTGGAAGCACTTTGCGGGCAAAGGAGTTGCAGAAGGAACTCTCGTCTCAGTCTGCAGCGGTGCTTTTTTTCCCCTTCCTGTTCTGGGTTCGTTTTTTTAGGAACAAGTAGGAGTCGCGAGCCTGTCGGAGGAAATCACAGTATCACGGCTGGAAATGCTGCAGTGACCTCACTCTTTCCATTTTTCGTTCTTTCTTTCAGTTTATTTTTTTTATAAAAACCAGGCAGGGAGTCATATCTACCATGATGTCAGCCTCTCTCTTGGAATCAGGATAAATGGCGGGGCTGAATCACCGGACACAGCTGGTCTTTTAGGTCCACATGGGCCAGCCACGTCAGAGGCTGTTGGTGGGGTTAATGGAGATCAACAAAAACACCAAGCGTGCCGTGTTTTTCATGCCACGCGAGATAAGCAGAAGACACGATGAAGTGTCGGCGGAAGGAGCTAAAGATTTAAGGGGCCAAAAAAAGCACAGTGGCTGAAACGGCAATGGGCAGCCAAGGAGAAATCCACATGTCTTGGACTCTGGTCCTCAGTGACACAATGACACGCCTTTCAAGCCGTGCAAAAGCAACTGTGCTGCAAGTCGTACCCGCTCCAAACCAGCGCTGGAACCGTTTTGGCAGCAGTAAAGGCTTTAATAGTCGCAGCTTCCTCTTCCCGTCTCTGGTACATCCAGGACGGGCTGCTGAGCAGCTTCGGGGTATGGTTCCCGCTCGATTGATTCAAAACCAGGAGAGAGTTGAAAGCCACTTTGAGACAAACAGTCAGACACACTCACAAAGACACCTGCGTCGGCTCTGTGACAGTTGTATGCGCAACCCTTTACGCCAAGTGTCTCTGAAGAGAGTGGCAAACGGGGAGGACGAGGAGGAGGAGGAGGAGGAGGAGTGAAATGCAGAGAGAGGCAGGAGCATCTCAGGCAGCCTCAGATGAAACAACTGCAGCCTGGAGTTGCGAGACACATGATGAGGTTTGCACACTGTACCTACTTAACTGTGCTGCGCTGCGTATGTATTGAAGGGAGCCTCGATTTGAAGAACCTGCCTCAGTTTTTCATAGTTATCAAAGCTCCTCTAAGAATAGATCGATGGATAGATATAGAGGAGTTTAGCCATATGCCAAATGGTAGAAGTGGAGGTGGCACAGTTGACAAGGAACTATTGACCGTACCCTCGCTAGCGGGTACAGACCACCTGCGGCTCTGCGCTGACCGTGCTTGCGAAGTTTGGTCTTTGCAGCCAGGCTCCTAAACGACTCCGTCGTCAGCCCGACGGCACTCATTTAGTGAAAGGTCACGCCTCTCAACTTTAGCCAAAACCGCTCCGCCACACATTTGAAGTCGAAAACTCCGGAGGGGTCTCGCGGCCTTTTGTCGTTCATCCGAAACCTTGCCCCGCGTCACTCAAACTCGATGACGGATGCTCTTTCTTTTCCTGCCGCCTCGCCTGCCTCCTGCCCTGCAGTATTTACAGCACGGGAACCGCTCAGAGAAGACGTAGCGAGGCGGGCCGGGTTGGTGCCCATGCAGCGGTCGAGGCCTGTTTGTTCTGGGTAGTCCGTGACACTCAGGCAGGGCATGAAAAGACTGAGGGTTTGTTTATTCATCATCAACGTGGACCGGTCTTATCCACACCGTCTGTGCTGCGCAAAGCGGCACCTGGGCTCTGCCGATGTAGCGGGCGAGAAGGAAGATTTAACTGTCCGTTTGTGAGCCAACAATGCACGTCAAAATGAACGGCCCGTTGGATCTGACAAAAGGGTTCCTGCCTCGGAAGGGATAACACGTGGCAACATTTCATCTCGGCATTTCAAGTCGGACCACTTCTGAGCCGCCATATGCTGTCTGGAAGCAGCACGCATTCCCACGACTCAGTGGGCCGCACTCCATTATACCTGCACCGCTGTGACAAAAAGGCAATAAAGAAACACTGGGAGCAGTGTGTCTGCGCCGCGTCTGTGTAAGCACTACAATATGAGTCCATTTTCCAGCAGGTTTATTATACCACCCGTGATTTATGTACCAGGCCGCAGCGAGACGCCGTGAGGATCCGTGGGCATAAATCAATCTTTTACCGTTTCGGGAGGGGCTGGAGCGCAGCACCGCGATCGCCGAATCACGTTAGAGAGTCTCGGATAACTCTCATACTTTGTTTCCGTGATGGGAGGCAAAGAGGCACAGACGTCCTCCTAAAGCGTGACAAGACGCAGCTTCCGACACTTCACGTTTTGCGCGCGCGGCGGTGTATTTACAGCCTGGGCTGCGAGTATCAATTTCTCGGCTGGAGCGTAGCCCGGGGAGATCTGCCCCTCCTGGGCTGTAAAAACCATTCAGAAGCGATTATTTCCATCGCATCCCATCCCCTCTTATTTCTTGCTGATCGGCAGTAAATCCTACGGCCGGGGACGTCGGGCTTTGTTCAGCCTTTTGTGTCTTTTCTTTTCCGCAGACGTCTCGGCGCAAGCAAAGGGAATCTTTGTCTGGTTGCGGGATGAGCAGGAGAGTTCGGATTTGTCACCAGACTTAACCTGTCAGGCTCTCGGGTTGACATCATCTACTGACAGTGTTTAGAGTCCTCGTAAACTTCGGTCGGGATTAAATTTGCGTTAGGATGGGATCAGACTTGGTCTCCAGGAAATTAATGTAAAGTCAGTGTATCGACTTCGAATCATGGGAACAAGTGTACAACAACAAGCGTATGTGTACGTAGGTGGAAATTGAATGTGTTTTGCGCACGAACATACTTCTAGCAAAGTCTATTCCCCTGACATCCCATAATATTTTGTAAATCTTGACCTGCAAGGCTCTACTCTTTATAGAGGGTAGACAAGGTAGATGGACGTCCAGGACAATCCTTCACAAAATATATTTTAATTGGATCGAGATACGATTCACTGTTGACACAAACTGGTCATGTGACCCCTACTGTATGTTATAGCAGTGACTTAGGTTTCCAAAGAGTTTCCATTTGACTCTTGCAATAAACAAACATATACAACTCTTTTTGAAAACCTGTTCATGAGAGTGCAAAAATGGTTTTCCAAATTTAGGTCTATCTCCGTAACCAGCTTTCTAATGCAATATTTAGCTTTGGCACATTTTTTGAGGAAATGGAAAAGCAGCTAGTGTCTGTGTGTGTATGTGTGTGTGTGTGTTTTCTAAGGGGAAGCTGGGCTGACTGGAGCTCAGCTGGGACTCGCCAGTGGAGGGAAAATGACTGCGCAGGATAGGTAAGGACAGAAAAAGAAAGTTAATAGACAGTGAGGGCAGTATGTGTGTGTACTCTGGTGAGCTACAGGAAAAGGCAGAGATGAAACACAGCGTGAGAGGCCAGAGAGAGAGAGAGAGAGAGAGTGGTCGAGGCAGGGGATGTAAGTGATGACCGCCCTGTGTCCGGGCCCTTCCGACAGCAGAGGTGAGCCAGCAGCGCCGGGCCTCTGAAAAATGAGACGGCAAATGGAGCAGCCAGTAATGACACACTCTACCCGGCCTCATTCCAGCCACACCTGTGTGTGTGTGTGTGTGTGTGTGTGTGTGTATTGGGCTGGGGGTTTGTGTGTGTGTGTGTGTGTGTGCGTGTGTGTGCGCAGCTCCTCTTAAGGTTGTGCCCTGTCATAATTTGTCAGTATCGTCCTGCGTCTGTCAGAGAGGAATCCACTCGGGCCTGTTCGGCAGGCCGGGCAGCGATGCGGTGCGGAGCTGCGGAGGCGAGGAAGAGGAGGAGGGATGGCCGTCCGGCCTGACGTATGTTTATAGGGAAACGCTGATCCGTCGCTGTTTACAGAGCGTCGGGATGGATGTGTGGGGGAGCGGGGACGTGAAGGGTAATGGTGTGAGGCGAAGCAGACGTGGGGTCGTGACCCGCGTCGCTGAGGCAGACGGGCTTTACAGCTGTCCTTCTTCATTCTCTTATCTTGTTTGGATTGTTTCTACATGTTTGATGGTCGGGTAATTGTTGGTCTTTCGTACCCTCCACCCGACCCAGAAAATTAAATAGGAGGAGTCGCTGCGCTCTGGTGCTCATGAAACCAACTAGAAACTGAATAGGAATTGCTTTTCTGGATTTAACTACAACATCTGACTGGTGTCAGTGCTATAAATAAATGTGATTCGATTAGATGAGATGAGATAGAACTTCATGTCCGTATTACATTGTACTATAATGCAACACAACTCCTGCAGTATTGAAATTCAGCATGACGAATCGGGGACAGAAACATCAATTACCTCCCTAAACAACCGTGTTCTCCACGCAGACACATTTCACACATCAGTGAAAAAAGGGAAAGAGTTGCCTTCAGCAACAGGAAACAAGCCGCTCGGTCCGGCTTGAATGTGAGTGTTTCGTCTCCTAGGTGATCTTTGCGTTTATTTTTACCTTTATTTTCTAACAGATTTGCACTAAAGAAATAATGAAATGAAACAGGAGTGAAGATGTAACAGAAGATGGAAAGAAAAGGCCTTCAGTTTTATTCATTATTAAGGTATGGAACATGAGGAAGTTGTACTTTAGCTTTGTTAGTAGCGTCCTCATTTGGGTATGAATTTTATATTCAAAACTTGAATGAAAATTTGAAAGGAAACAACAAGATTTCCAGATGTTTTCGCCCGAATATCAGCCATATCTATAACTTTGACATCTTCTAACATAATTTGGAGTTTGAACCGCTATCAGCTGCACTTATTAAGTCAAGCATGTCCCTAAAAAGCTTGGAGGAGTGGAGGTTTCACGGCTCCGCTCCACACCAAATGTTACGTCTCCATTGATGAGCGAGGATCAATGAGCGAGGTGGAGCCGGCCTCCAGCCGGAGGTCACGTCCAGGAACGCTGCCTGCGCCGGGGTCACACCCCATCGAGCGCGGTCTGAGGAATCGGAGCCTCGGTCTGGACCGATCGATACCTCTTACAACAGGCTCTCAAGTTGACCCGGCCGGCCGCCCACCTTCATCCTCTCCTTGAATGCCTCTCAAGTGTTTGCTCGACACACAGCTCAGCTCCCGCCAGGGCTGCGCCCGGGTCAAGCTTTGAACACCGGTTTGCGGAGCCGCTCGACGCTTCAACTAACACGGCACTTCTTTCCTTTATCTCTCGGCACCTTCCGACACAGCTCATTGATTTTTCTTCTTCTTCCTCCTCCTCCTCCTTTCATCCCCCCACCCCTTTCCTCCCCACCCACCCCCCCCGTTACAAGAATTCAATTAAAAGACGAGAGGACTCTGTGCTGGGGAATACAACTCTGCCAAGTTGTTTTCCTTTCTTTTCTTTACAGTAAGTGCCTTTGAGGCCGAGTTGCACATTTCACCAGAGACAACACTGGATAAACGGATACCAGAGCAGAAAAACGGGGAGACGTGGCAGCGGATGAGAAGCCGTAAACGCTGCGAGTCATCGGGTTTCTGTTGGCTCCTCGTAACCGTGGAAACGGACCTTTTATTCCCCTCCTCGCTTCCTGCAATAAAGACCTGTCCTGCCTGTTCTCCCACTTTTCATCCGGGGCGTACAAAGCACTAAAAGTCAACAAATCGGTATTTGTTTTAATGAATTTTAGAATTTTGTGAGGTATAATAGTTTGACTGCAAAAGGTCCGGAATATGTACATGTTGAATGATTGAGTGTCACTTGATGTGAAAGGTTTATATATGATGTGAGGTCTGCTGTATGATTTATAGGGTTAATTGCAAACTACAACTGTTCAATGATAGCAACAAGGAGCTCTTTAAGTACTCTTAAAAAGTACTGAAATGGACTTAAGGTTTCCTGCATCTGTCATCTGTGGGTCACAGCCACAACAACTGTGCCATCCTGTTCAATAAGGAGACAGACCAGAGTTCAGTTGAAACTTGGCCAGCATCCCTCCCCTCCTCTCCTTTCCTCTGCTCTCCTCTCCTCCTATATCCTCCTCTCCCCTTCACTCCACTGCTCCCTCTCGCCATCTGTCCCTCATCCCTCCATCCCCTGTCAGAACTTCCCTCGCCGTGATGAAGCTCATTAGCCGGCTGTCTTTGTCAGGCTGCTGGCGGTGGGTGCTCCCCCTCCTGTGTTTATATTTAGATCCCGGGATGCTGCAGGTACGATGTGCTGGTGCTGGCTTTTAATGAGGCGTGGAGCCGAGCCTGGAGTCCGTCAGTCACGCGCGGAGACGGCGAGCGACCCAGAGGTGGTCGCTGTGGAGTGGAGCGATATTGCCGTTTGATGGTTTTCCTTTTTTTTTTTTTTTTATGCGTCGTTTTCTCCCTGTGACTCATAAACTCACTACGCCTCCCTCGTAATTGAATTAGACAGTCTGGCAGTTCTTTTATTTCCAGTATCACCTGTCTGGATTTAGAGCTCCTCTCAATGGCGGTCGTTTATGTAACGGAGGCAGAGAGGCAGAATGGTGGGCGTACGCTCGCCATCAAATCAGACAGGGTCTCAGTGTGTGTGTGTGAACGTTTTAAACCTGTGTGTGGACCTGTAGTGCAGTGTATGGCTGCGTCTGGGAGCAGCAGGGGGAAGAAGTCACAAAGGCGACGTTGAAGGAAGTCAGAGGCAGCAGTCAAACATACTGGATTCGTGCATAGGACATGGATTAAAGCTCATATATCAGCTCTTAAGTGTGTGAAATTTGTCAGAATTTCCACCAGTTGTGTTGCAGCTTGGTGATTTGATCGTACTTCCCCATTATGTGCATGTTAACGAATGTAAAACTTTGCCCAGAATGGCATATGCGTGCTAAATAAATGAGGGCCAATTTATGAAATGGTTCAAAACGTGGTTGAGTTTCCTGTGAATTAATATGTAGTTGTTTTGCTGCAAATAAACACCCAACTGCTTAAAAAACAAACATTGTTTTATTCATAAGAGCATGCATATGAGAACAGCCACTGTAGTGTGGCGAAGAAGAGCAATACCAGTGCTCTTACTTGGGCACCTACTTGATTATTTATTCATTCATTCACTCATTCATCTTGTTACCCGCTTTGTACCCAGTGGCGTCTTTCTCCCTGCTTTGCATATCTATGCATGCTTTTTGCTGATATGCAATGGATTTTTAAAAAAAAAACAGCGGTCTAGCCGAAGGGACGAGCCAGAAAAGTGAAGTATGGGAAACGATTCTGTACAGTGGACCGGTCCCGGCCCGGCCCACATCACATCCAGAGCGCAGCCAGAAAATTTGGGAAGTGCTCATCAGGCTACGTAGAAGGGGTGTCAGCATATAAACCATGCTGAAGAGCAGACCAGTTGCTAGTAACTGTTGCTAGTAAACTAGTAAGCTACAGCAGTACTAACAATGTTGGTCAAGTAACCCAGATTTGAGTTGCTTATTACAATGCACACTAAAACTAAACTAAACTATCTAGCATTTGGGGCTGTTGATCCAATAAAACACTCCTAAAATCATTGGGATGACATGATGGCGACTCAATAAGAAGGTCACCATCATTTGGAGACTCTAAAATCATAAATTTGAGAATCTGAGCCCTGTGATAAATTTGTCGTAAAATTCATATAATGTAAAAAGTTCTCATGACTCATGAATCATAGAAAAGTTCAGACTGTTTCATCCAAAAAGAACTTAGCTGCCTCATTTCAACCATGTAAACTTCTTTGACCCCACATCTTGAAAGAATCGGAATTGAGTATCTTTTGGAATCGGAATTGGAACCAGAATTGGAACTGGAATTGGAACCGGAATCATTCAAATTCAAATTCAAACAATGCCCAGCCCTACATACCTGGATTGCTCAAACACTGTACAAAGGTGTATGTGGAGGCTGTAAGGAATAGGGGGACTGGGTCGCTGTTTTCAGTCAACTCTTGACTCTTGTCAGCTGCTGTGAAGAGCTTCCCGTGTCTCCAGAGTGCCATGTCCAGAGAGACTTCATCACACGATCCAGATAACGTCTGACAGATGTTGTTAAATGAGAGAGAGAGAGCGAAAGAGAGAGACGTGTCCCTGCTCTAATGAGCGCTCTGAGCGGAGCCAACTTAAAACGACTAAAACGGTGACGTCCCGTGGCCTCATTTTGTCAGCCAGCCACTTAATGACGTTTGAAATCACCCAGAGTGACACGTGATTAATTATGATGTGGATCCCTTTTTTTTTTAAAATATATATTTATTTATTTATTTTTCTCCCTCTCCCCAGAGCATCGTGGCAAAGTACGGCTCGCAGTTCCGGGGCAACTCGCAGCACGACGCCCTGGAGTTCCTCCTCTGGCTCCTGGACAGAGTTCACGAGGACGCCAACTCCAGCCTCAACAGCAACAGCAACAACAAGACCAAAGCAAACGCCAAGGTGAGTGGAGGACGAGCCGCTGGCGTGGCGTGAAACGCTGGCCTGGTGATCAATCATTCATCCGGAGGATTGCTTGTAAGTGCCACGCGTGCGTCCCCTTCCCGTTTCTGTCTCAGCGCCCACACACCCGACAACCCGGAGCTCCACGCCGTTCCCGAGGAAGAAAGACGGGGTGTTTTGTTTTCCGGGTTTATTGCTTTTACAGCTTCCCCAGGAGGGCCCAGAGTGAAGGACTCGGAGTAGGGTGTAGTTTATGATTAACAGGGGTCATTTTACTACTGCATGCGGTGAATACGCAGGCGTGTACAGCAGTGAGCGACCCGCCTCAAAAGTCAACAGTGGCACCATCGGTGGCTACTGGTTTCAGGATGTACTGTAGCTCTCCCCCCGGTCGATGTTTGTCCACCCCGATCTGTGGATCCTCTTCTCTCCGTGTCAGTCAGTTCTTTTTTATTGGACTCAGGAAGATAAAAAAACAACAACAAACATATGATTGGTCTCAAAGATGTTCAGGTGAAACTCTAAGCTAAATGAGCCTGGTTGTATCTTCCCAGTCGGTTTCTTAGTGAGATTCACTTCTACCTCCGCCAGTGTCTGCTGACATAATAATAACAGTTATGTTAATACATATATACCCAATGAATTTTAATGTGCATAACATTGATGATGATGATGATGATGATAGTAATAATATCAAAATAAGGACACAATATTTAATTATATGATCATGTTAATAATAACTATTGTTGTTATTGTTACTGTAGCAATAATAATCAGTAGAGCAACTACTATTACTACTATTTCTTTTTATAATCTCTTGTTCTTGTTATTAGTAGGGGTAGTAGTAGGAGTATTATAAGCAGTAGCAGAAGTATTTTTTCTTGATCCCCTGATTAGATGGCCGTCCGTGCTCCTCCGAATGAAACCTCTCTCTGAAAACGTTGTGACCGACTCGGACGGTCTCAGGGAATCTGATCAGGCGTTTACAGGCTCAATCTCCCGTCTGCGCTGTTGGCCGAACGCTGTGGGGACAGATTATCAAATCCAGCCGAGCAGCGTCAGGCAGCTTCGCGAGTCACAGTGGCTCGGTTTCGCTGCTGATCAGAGGCTCCTCAGAGGTTCCTCCACCTGCTGCGAGGCTGCCGCATGAAACCCTTCAAACCTCCTGAAACAAACCTTTGTGAGCAGTGACTCCTCTTCCCCCCGTCAGATGTAAAAGGAGAAGCCGTTGAAGTGGCAGACATCCGCTCTCTGTCTCTCTGTCTGCCTCTGTCTGTCTGTCTCGTTCTGTCACCTTGCAACCTCGCTCTTGGAGCGGAGCCACGTGTGGACGTGATGCGCTGAGAGGGAACGAAGGGCGGGCGCGTCCGGACCGAGCCGATGGCTCTTTGTCTCGGGCTTGGAATTGGATTTTGACACTCGCCGGGCTTTTTAATTCCAGTCTCTGGCATAGCATGTATACGGTGAAGCACATGCTATGCAATTGAACGTGTAATCGCGAGATTAAATAAGGCGGACCTGCCCCGATCCGGACCCTCTGTGTGTAATTATTCCATTCGTGGAGCACCCCCCACCCCTCCAGCGTGGAGCTTGACCCCCAGCCCTGTTAGTGAATGAGAGGCTGAGCCTCCGCTGTGTCGCCCGGCTCCCCTCTCTGACAGCAGCGCTAATAGAGGCAGCCTTTATGCCACATAAACAGCTTAGGGCTGCGGCTCTCATTAGCCTGCCAGTGAATCGTGGTATCATAAAGCCGGCTTTTCCTCCGCTGCTGCTTTGAGGCGGAGACGAAGGAAATCGCTGGCTTTTTCCGCACCAGGAGGGAACGTGGCTGATTTTTTTCCCCCCTGAAATTAAATACTTGTCCGCCTTCCTGCTAAATTGATTTCATTCATGTCGCACAGCGCACATGTCCTTACGCTGCCGTAGGGGCGTGTAAAAGCTCGGAGGACGGGGGGAGATTACGTGCTGCGGGCTCGACATGTGGCTTAAAACATGAACCAGGAACTTTTTAAATTAAACATAGTTGGGGAAAGTACTCATCACAGTGCTTGGAAAAGCCAGGATGGATAACAAAGAAAAGTGTCACATTAACACACATACAGTATATACATGAAGTTTATATCTAAGTGGTAGTTTAATCAATGTGGTGCATGTTTTGGTTTCTCCTTCACTACCATACGTGAGACCTCAACTTTCAGAGCGACCAGACCCAGATATTTATACAACTCGTCATCTTCATTACAGAAAATACACACAACATACACAGAAACATCCCTGCGTCCACAGAAGGTTGGGACAGCGGCTTGTTGTAGGTCTCATATCAGGACAGGATGGGAGTGAGGTAAGGTGGCAGAGTGACTTTGATTGCTCTGTCCGTCACCTGAGCTGGGGAAACAAACAGGCGCCAGGGAAGGCATGGGGTCACGCCGAGCTGACAGAGGCTTAACAGTGTCAACACCGCGCCTGTCGCTGAAGTGAAAAGCGCCCCGGCCTGCCGTTCATCCTGCGCGCGTCTCCTCTCCGCACCTTTCAGCAGAACTGAGACGAAAGTCTCTGCATGTAACTGTCGTTTAAAGTCTGCGTAACCCACTCGATTGTCTTTGACGGGCGAGCGGCTCTCAGCTCGGGTACCGATGCCGCTGTTGAGCTGCGCTCTGCGTTTATGATGGTTAGTCTCAGCCCTCTGCAAACAGATGACATCATCTCGTTCGGGGTATCTCAGACCTGTGCGGTTACTATGCTTTGCCACGCGCCTGTCAAATGCTCCGATCCAGAGTCGTAAGTTACGTAAGCACCTTCACACAGCCGGAGCTACATTTTTATTCCTTTCAACCAGCACGTTACCCGTCTCTGTGTCCGATTTCTGACAGGCTCTTGATGTTGTGCCGTTTATTGTGCCCATCATGGGTTATTCTCAGCAGACGTGTTGAAATTGAAATGAGCTCCTTTTTAAGCAAGTAGCGTACACCGGGCTGGATGTTCTGCTGGAGGCTTTAGAGCGCTGTGGTTTCCATATGTTGTTTATCTGGTGGGTACAGATGTGCATCTTTAACCCCCCCCCCTCCTTTAGAGTTAGTTACTGATTCAGGACATATGTCACTGTAGGTGTTTTGATGCACAGTTTAAAGAGATAGTTGTAGGAACAGGACACTAAAAACATCCAGTGTTGTGATTGTGGTTGTAATGCACGAGCAGGGCTACAGACTAGAAAGCAAAAGCAGATGCTTGAAGCGAAGCTGGAGGGACAACATGACGATGCTGCAAGAGACAGGCTGTTAGAGATGAGTTTGCATGGCCACTGTTTCCTCCCTCAACCTTCAGGAGATCGCACTCTCCTCCACCTTTCTGCAGCTCCACCAGACAAGCAAAACCAAGCCGGCCAGGAAAAGGAAAGCAAAATCCAAAATCTCTGCTGGATGAACATCCGGAAAAATGCAAGAAAAAGCCTTAAATGCTCGACGCTCACAGGGGTCTACATGGGCTTGATTGCAGTGGGAAGAGAAAAAGGCTGTGGGTGAAACTAATCAGCAATCACAAAGGCTGGAAGTGGGGGAAAAAAAACAAAAGCAAAATGTTAGCGTATACTCACACCACAAAACCGAGAGCATGCGTGAGTGCAAATGTTAATATCTGTTGTCAAATCCCAAGTGATCGCAGTGGTTTAGAGAGTGTGTGGGAGGATTTATTGGTTTATCTGGACTCCCATTAGTTTCATACACATGGATGACGTTCACAGTTATTTTTTGTCATCGTTCACACTGGAATTGTAATGGAAGCAGCCCACAAGCCTGAATTGAGCTGCAAATGCAGAAGAAGATGTCAAGCTGTGCATTTTGGAAGCCAATATGGACATGTCAGCATGCACCTCATTCTGCATGCAATATTACGCTTATAGCTTTTTGTGTTATCCAGTGATAAAGAGAAGTAGAGGTGTCTGTTGTTCACCTCCTCCGGCACCTTATGATGACATGAATGTCGAACCATTTA
Source organism: Karalla daura (assembly GCA_029224185.1). Lineage (NCBI taxonomy): Eukaryota > Metazoa > Chordata > Actinopteri > Chaetodontiformes > Leiognathidae > Karalla > Karalla daura. Next base: position 11,240,504 of record CM055189.1, on the reverse strand, counting down.
AAAGAAAATCAGATATGGGTCACATGATGGGAAAAAAAGTTGAATGAAAGTTGAAAGTTTCTTTAGCCTGCAGTGTGAACGGATCTAGCGGTGTCGCAATCCTTGTATTCTCAGCACACCTGCTGCTCTGCACACAGGCAGTGTGACCAGTCCGGCGGCTCCACCCGAGTGGCATTGCGTAACACAAGACTGTGAACACACACACACACACATACACACACACAAAGGCAGCTCAGTAATGTTAATCCTCCCCTCCAATGGGACCTCGTTCAACCCGCTCGGTTTCCTTTGCGCCTCACTGGCACCGCATCACCAGCATTCCTGACCGGCTAACACGAGACCACAGCGAAAGAAAGGCACAGCTCTTGGCTCCGGGCGCAGTCCTCGACGCTTCTGTCCGTTTTGCTAGCGGAACAATAAACATGTGACACATTTACATGTTTATGTTACGACAGCGGTTTTGTTTTGCGCTATAAATCCAGCGCAAGGCTTTTCTGTAGAGCAAAGGCTCTCAGTGGCAGCCCGCAGGAACATCTCTGGTGGCTCGCAATGAATCACAGTTGATGGTTGTAACCCAACTGGACATTGCTTCTAACCTTAACCCTAACCTTAACCCTGATCCAAAATCCCTAACTTTAAGTCCTTCTCCTATTGCCCTAACCTAAATTTGGACCCCCCAGCCCTAATTCTAAATCAAGGGTCCTAATGCTAAATCACTTGTAACCCTAATGCTAAATTAGCACCTACAACCCTAATTCTAAATCATCCAACCACTGTAATAACCACACCTTGCACTCACCTTTGACTGGAGAGGGGGAGATATTGAAATAAGAATAGATGAACCCATGCCCTCTAGGGTGAGCCCAGGCGAGACCCTGTGACCCCAGCCCCCTTTGTCCTGCTTCCAACTCCAACCTTAACCCTAAACCTCACCCAACCCGGTTGTTGAAATACAAAGATTACAAACAGGTTTTTTTCTGCATCTAAAGACACCTTTGGACACATTTTTGAACACGGTAAAAGAAGCGAGACACAGGCTAAATTTGATTTCTCTATTGACTGAGAATCATGATCCTGATTCGGCTCGGCGGACCCACACCTTCCTGCCATCGAGCTGTAGCAGATTTTACACGTTATAGGTCACAGAAGCTGGTGCATTACACTCTCGCCTCTCGCCCGCAGAGTTGGAATTATTAGAGACAATATAATGAAATTCTCCGCGTTCATCGAGCGGAGCACCTGGAGCACAGCTACATTTTTGCCTGCGGCGCTTGTGTGAGTGGGATTTTAAAATCTCGTCCATCTCACCCTATGGACAGTAGCAGGACACGAGGCTTGCCAAAGCAACACCAGCGCCAAAGCATTATGCATGCATTATTCCATTTTAAATGTCAATAGTGTTCGGCCTCTCCGCCCCAGGAGAGCCGACTGTGGAGGGCGGGAGGGAGAAAATCCCTTGGCCCCAGAGCCAACTGCACAGACTTTGAAATCGGGTCAGTGGACGCGGCAGAGCGAGCGAGCCCTCTTATCGACGGGGGCAGAGAAAGTGAGTTTGATAGCTCTCCATGTGATTTTTGGCTCACGTCCTCCTGGGCAGCCGAGATCAAATGTCAGTGAATGAAATGAGTCAGTTGACAGGTAGGGTGACGGACGGGAGGCCGACGGGTCCTTGATCCAGGCTCCCGTTCCCGTGTCAGTCATCGGGAGCAGGAAATCTCTGATATCACTTCCACCTCTCCGTGCTGTCAGCCTAAAACATCTCTGTGTTTTAGTGTGAGGAGCGAGGAGCGAGTTCAGGTTCAGGGTTACGCTTCTCCGAAGACAGTCCATGAAAGAACTACGGATCAGAACGCCGAGACTCTTTATTCACCTGATGTATGTTCTCGGGTAAGAGGTTGATCCAGTCTGTTGAGTAAATGAAGGTAAATGAATACAAAACATAGAAAGTAGAAAAGAAGACGAAACAGTGCTCCTGCCATGGATAACAGGAGACCTGAGGTAGGTTGATTAGAATACATGTCATAGTGTCTGTAGGTGACTTGGATGATCAGTCGACTCATTTGGTTCATAAAATGAGGCAAAAAGAGCGAAAATTGTTAATGTTTGATCCATAAAGGCCAATGTTTGGTCTTCAGATACATTCAGGCTGCTGTCATAGAGACGTAAGAAACCAGAAGATATATCTGACATTCAGCTCAGATAACAGTATAAATGACTATCCACCAATCAGTTATCAGAATGGTTGTTGATCAACTTTTGTTAGTCAATAACCTGATTACATGTTGCCACCGGAATTACAGAGTGAAAAACGTAATGTGGTATAATGCACGATCTGGAGTATAATGTTACACATGCTGGAAGGGTTTAATAGTATAGTCAGAAATGTGTGTTGACAGGCAGTCCCTTCCGGCGAGTACAGCCACGATAAATAACTTATTGCAGCGCGACATGGAGCAGAAAATCCCTTAAAATCAGTGTAAACCTGCTTCAAGTCATTCCCATCGCTGTGACAGAGTGACAGTCACCCACTGTGGTGAGGGGGAAAGATGAAAATGCACCATAAATATTTCAACAAAATGCAATTAAATCAGTTATTTTGAGTTCTTTTATTATTTTGAGCCTTTCATGCATAAGTCACAGTTTAATCTACGCATATACCAGACTTGGAACTTGCAGGCAAACAATCCTTTATAAAACTCTGGACGTCATGCGACTCTTGTTTGTTTACTCGCTGCCGTGTTGGCGGAAAAGTCTTGAGCGAAACTGAGCGGCACCGGTGCCGATCCAGGATTCACTTCGCACTTAAAAGCGCCGGAAATATCATGCATACGATGCCCCTGGAGTGCTTTTCAGGAGTATTGAAACTGCCAGAGGAGACAGTATTCCAGTATTGCACTTCCAATCGTCCTGCTCTGCAGATTTCCCTGAGAGCCTTCAAGTCTATGGGGGCACAAACGGACGCAAGCTGACTTTGGGTCAAATATTAAATTTTTGAGTCCTCCAGCTAAACGTAGCGTCCAGACACCTGCAAAGTGAATTTCTCGATCCAACCGGTTTCTTTTAGCTACGTGAGTGCTCGCCCGCTAATTCCATGCCATAATTCAACAGGCTATTTCGTCTGGTTCAAACCGATCAGAAACTGTAATTATAATCAAATAAGCAAGGTACCATTCGCTCCTGGCTCTTCTATTGGCGCCGATCCACTTATCTGTGGATCTTTAGGAATGCGGTCAGATGAGATACCATTCTCTTTTCCTCATCCGCTGCGCACCCTGTTGCACAACAACTGTCGGCCATGTTTACAGAAACATGATTTACACCTGCTCCGTAAAAATCCGGAGACAGCTGCCAAAATGGCGGTGCCCTCGGCTCCACGTGGCACGCCGGGATCTCCCGGCGCTCTGTTGACATCACAGATGCAGCACTCAAAGTTCTGCCAGCCGCTGCCAGGGTCACACAGACACGTCGAGGCAAAACGGCTAATAAGTGCCACCCGGACGGTGCTCGAATCGCAGTCTGTGATTCTAAGGATCCATTTATTTGTCAAAACGTGGAGAAGTGTCCCAGAGGCTGCTGAACCGGCAATTACAGTGACTCATTCCCACCTTCGTCCCCAGAACTATAGGTCTGGCCGCCGCTGTCATCTGCCGTTAAATCCATAAACGTTGTGATAGATAATAAAATGAAAAACATGCATACATGTCGTCTTATATCATATAATTTGGATCGGCGCGACAGTTATTTAATAATGATGATAATTTTGCTGCTATTACAAAAATGATCCTTTGGAGGATGTACGGTTGCCAAGGCGACAGACAACCAGAAAATGCTCTGAAGTCTGGCCCGACTCATCCACCAATGGCTGATGTGGCCTTTGGAGGAGCTGCTTTTTTTACCCTCTGAAGGATACAGGCTGAATTGAGACACGGCTGCATTCAGGTGAAGTGCTCGTGTCTCCTCCCGCTCGGCTCCACCCACTCTCGTCTCTATTACACACACACACACTGTCGACATCAAAGCGGCGCGAGCCCCCTGTCACAGCCCAACATTTCTGAGGAGCCTTGAATTCCTGCCGGAAAAACCTGTGATGTTGGAAGGGTAACGCGTGGACACCTCACCCCCCTTTAAGCACACATTACATGACTTACATATGTAAGTAGGGGGTGGGCGGGCGGGTGGAGGACTTGGAGAGCTTCTCTATTTTATCAATGTGAAACAGTCTGGGCCAAGTGGAAGGGGTCAGATAATCCCCCCGTGCCATCCTAGCCCGCTAATAGGATTTAGGCAGAAGGGGGCGGGGAGGGGAGGGGACGGGCAGAGAGAACGTTTTGATGGCAACTTTTGTGCTGTTGAAAACGTATATTTCAGCCTTTGTGCTTTTTTCCCCCCCTGGCCTCATCCATAAGTTTTTAAGCCTCTTTCCCTGACGTAACACTTCGATGTATCGGCGAGTCGGGCCCCGAAGAGTGACTGAGTTGAACTTTCTTCTCTTCTCCATTGACGCCATAGCGTTTGTTGAGCTCTTCCTTTCTTTTCTTTTTGGTTTCCCTCCACGCCGCCTGGCTACCCTGGCAGTCGGAGACGCCTCCGCCTCTGCTTAACCTCCCAAAGTCTTAAGTCTTAAACCTAAAGTCACTCTCCGCCACGTCGCCTCCCGGAGTCAAGTGAAGCAAATGAAAAGAGACGGCGATAAAAGATATAAAGTGACAGGAGTGTAAGAGGGCAGGGTGCAGGGCGCATCCAGTGGGGAACGTGTGGCGTATGGGGGTGAAATGCGGCCGTCGTCCCTGCTCTTTTAGTTTGTATCGCACGTAAGAAGCTGAACAATATGCCGGCAGAGGGGAAGGAGCAGACATGCACTGAATATTCATTCTCGAAGGTGGCAGCTGAGCGAAGGCTGGGATTGAGCTGAGACTGGGACACGCGACCGGACTTTCACAGTCGTTACCGATTCTGAGCAGCCTTGGACTACGCACTAACTCGCTGGTTTCAGCTGATTGATTTATAGTGACTCAGAGACTCTGGCTCATAAATGTAACGACCGTGCCTGATGACAGATGAGAGACTGTTTCTGTTTATTCCCACCGATCTCTGCCATCTCCTGAGGCCATCTCCTGTCTGCCACCTGCTCGTTTTCATTGTCTGTTGTATTAGCGCCTCAAAAAAACTCAAAGATGTGAATGAACGACCACGACTGAGGTTGTGTCAGTTGTGTTTTCCTAACACTAATTCTGATATGAGTCTTTACCCCTTACTTACCCTCAGACTGGTGCAAACTGTTTATACTGGGCAAAAATCCTAAACTCTAGGATAACTTACAACCATGATCCCCTAAAAAAAGGATCAGAACATTTGCAAATACAGTGTGTTTACTGGCACTTGTTTGAAAATGTGTTTCTGGGCTCATACCTCATGCCATCATCAGATGATGCTCCTCTCATAGCCAACCATGTTATCATCCTCTGTAGCCATGGAACCTGCTCGATCCAAACGGGTATTTTAGTATTCTGGTCTTTTGTTGTTTCTGTCATTACTACTGGTTGGGACCCTGTTGCTGTTATCAGATGTTCACATGCAAATGATAAAACAGTTAGTTTTCCCCTTTTAGCATGCAGCACGCGTGTATCACGTCCTCTTCCATCATCTTTTATGCAGTGTTTCTGAAATCGGTGTTGGCGATTAAAACAACGCTCGTTTTAGCGACTGCTGAACTGTCACTAATGAGCAATATTGGACCACTTCATCGAGTCAACAGAGAACGAGCATTTACTGCTCTGCGCTCTTGAAGTGACATCTGTCTGCAGAGCTAATTGATCCCCGGCCTTGGCAGACAGCGCACAGTCCCTCGTCCATTCAAAGACGGCCCCGATTCTCGCTGATCCGAAACCTTGGCTTCAAGTCGGCCTCAGCTGTACCATGACGCAACTGAAATAACATCTCGGGCAAGAACTGTGTTTGCCGTCATGCAAACGACCACTAGGAATGTAGGTAAACCTGTTTTCCAGCCCGGCGATGGGAGCCCGGGGAATCATCAGGACTGTTCCTCTGCTGCAGGAGCCGCATTTGCAGCGGGGGGGCCCCCACCCTCCCCTACAGGTGAACGGTGAAATGCCGTGCCGCGGGAGGTCATGAAAAATTAAAGGGAGGAGGTAAGACAGTCAGACAGCCGGAGGAGATCCATAAATGACAGCGGCATTAGTCTGCGGCTGATTGATTCACGTCGAGGTGATGAGCACATCCCTCTGACCGCCTCCTGTCCTCTGCACGTCCTCCCCATGTCCTTTCTGTGTGTGTGTGTGTGTGTGTGTGTTCGTTTGTGACAGCAGATGCGAAAAGTTTTTCGGGATGAGCTTTTAAAATCCTCTCTTGAATGTTTGACAAGTAAAGACACAGATGCCATTGCTCTATGTCTTTTTTTAGCTCCTGAACTTACCAAGCAGCGACCTGCTTTTAGGTCAGGAACTTGTTTTTTTCCCCCGTGTTTCTCTACACTTAGCTGCAAGTACACACACACACACACACACACACACACTCACACAAACACACATACACACACACAGGCAAACATCTGCATGCAGTTGACCATAGTACAGTAGATCCAGGTCGATGCAGGTGGACATTCGCTGAAAAAGGCTTTTAATGGATCCTGCTGTGTCAATGAAATATTAATGACGTTTCTTTGGAAAACGTTTAATTAAGTGCATTAATGTTTCAAAGGATGCCCTTCTTGAAATAGTTCAAGAACATCTCAAACATAAACTCCTGTCAGTCGCAATGAATTGAAAGTGAAAGTCAGGGGAGACGGAGCAGAGTTTCCAGATTCCTTTAATGAAGATTGGGGGTGAATCGAGGACTGCGGGATTTTAATGGAAGTTAGTATAAATGCTGCAAAACTCAACTTTTACAGTCAGGGCATAAAAAAAGCCTTTTCAGAAAGAGCCCTCTACAAATGTTCAACTTAATGACTTCCATTTGAGATCATTCTCAAAGAGTTGAAGAGTAGATTCTGTCTGCCCCAGCGGATTAAAAGTACGCTCTCTGTGGAATATTTAGTGTTAGACGGCCCGGGGAAAAGACCGAATCATTGAGAGAAAGGTGACAGAAGCTTATCAATAAGGTCATCACCAGTAATCACAATAACGACAGTTGTTTCTTGACCCACAGCCTAGATTCATTGTATTGTCTGGACTAGAGGTGCAACAATATCGGTATATCATGGTATTAGAAATGGTGAAAAGACACTGATGAACTGATACACTGGAATGATTTCATCAAACACCTTCAAGTGTAAAAGAATGTATTAAAGTGTGAAAAACAAACATCACAATTAAAAGAAAGACATGTCAGAACTGTGCAAGATTATCGATATTCTTCTCAATGTTTGGCTTGTTTTGAAGTTCTGCTTGGCTCATCTCTCTCGTCCATCACAGTCCTCTTTATCTCCCAGTACAAGTACAGCAGACCGGCACTGGGCTGTGGATCACTTGATAAACTAGCATTAGGAAAGATGTTTTATTTTGAGCAGACGCAGATCTGCAGAAGTACAGTATATACATTTCAAGACACTCGATTCTACCAGAGATACGTTGCCCCAAACGTAGCCTACTGCAAGCTATCGAACTGCATCAAACATTGCATTGAACTGTATCTAAGCTGGATGTGGCAGGTTGTTGTGTGAGTTTGGAGCCCTGCATAGGACGGTTACCGGCCGTGGTTACCATGGTAATTAAAAGGTAACCTAGCGATAACCTTCACAGTCTGGAATTTTACACCCGTTGTTGTTGCATCCCTAATCTGGACACTGGGTGAAAGCTGAAAAGTTATCTCAGCGGACTCGGGTATGAGAGCTCACATGTGGATTTCCTCAGTAATTAAAGTGGAGGAAGGAGAGAGAGAGAGACAGAGAGAGAGAGAGAGAGAGAGAGATACCTGGTGGCTCGCAGTCCCCTCACACTGTCACCTTGGCGAGGCTCTGACAGGCTGTGAGGAAAATAAGCAATCTGTTTTAAATCCTCCGAGGGGTTTCTTCCCTTTCCTTTTTCCTTTTTTTTTTCTAACTCTTTTTCACACTCATTATCGCGTCTCCGGCGAGAAGCGGGTCGGTGCAGCCTGTATTTATGTAGGTAGTCAGTGCCGGTTGTCACCTCCACCACGCCCTCTACGAGCCTGTCCTCCTTACGCAGTCGTGTCCGCCCGCGGCCCCCGGGGCCCCCGGGGCCCCCATGGGACGCGGCTGGCGGCTGCGATGCGGTCCGACCTGTTCCCTCTTTGTTCGCCGCTGTCCTCGGCGACATTTTTCCTCAAAGAGCAGAGTCCTTTGGTTTCATGTTCAGTCGTAAGATGCGGCGAACAATGACACAAGGGGACGGAGGGGAAAAAAAACAACAAAAAAACAAACAGAGAAGGGCAGTGAGAGGGAGAGACGGGGCGTGTTTTGTTTGCGTTTTGTCGCGGTATTATATTAATCAGCGTGTGACTCTGCGTGGCTGCGCGTGAGCCTTTCCCCAGGGTTTAGCCAGGCTTACTGTGCTAATATGCCAGGGTGGCAGATTTTTGCAGGACACGGACCTCGAGGCCCCGAGGAGCAAAGCAGGAATTACCGCTTACTCAAATGTCCTCTACGCTCAGTGTTTACCCACGGTGGCTTCCTCTGCGCTCCCTGCCAGGTTTCTGTCACCTCTGAGAGACGACGCGAAAGTCGACGCTGTGGCGTGTCAGTGTCTCATTGTGCTGGCGGGGCGACTGCGGTCGTCTTCATTTGTCGTCCGCACAATGGCGCACCGCGCGACATCGTAGCGAACATCGCTTTTAATCAGATCGTTTTTTACGCGGCACCTCTTAGAGTGATTCCAGTCACGTTGTTCTGCCTTTGTGCCGGGGTTTCCAGGTAGCACAAGTCAGTGGACGTGTTCATCTGGTTCTCGTGACCTGTGAGGATCTTCATTGCTCTTCCGTTCCCAGTTCAGTTCAGTATATCCACCCCACACCCTTCAGTGTGACTTTTATCTCTAGATGTTACCCCTATAAATGCAGTGAATCTAAATGGCATGCTAAAAACCATATAAACACATTTCAAAAACCTTTCAAATAGCGTAGAAATAGCTGTTTTTTCAGTGTGAATTTTAAAAGTGTAATAGAAACACTTCGCATTTACACATCTGCGGAGCGGTAAATGTCAAATAAGATGGAGCGAGACTGAACCTTTTCTAAATAGCGTTCAGAAAAATATATAACCGATGGAAATGCAAAATGTCAGTCTTCGACAAATGATGGGATGTCGTCATAATAACAATTACCTCTCAGTGGAAACACCTGAGGTGAGAGGTCACATGACCATCTATGGTAAACTGTTTGTCCAGGTTAGCAGCGGGCATTCCCAGGCCAGTGAGGAGATATAACCTCACCACCTGCCCCAATGTCTCCTCCCAGTTTGCCTCAAATGGGAGATGGATACTTAATACAATATAATGGAATAAAAAGATGCTTCAGACATTCACCTTCCTCAAAGTGTTGAATTACGGCTCATGCTCAAAATACCCCTCATGGGAAACACCTGCAAGTTTATTGCATTTACTGCATTTATGATGCTTTTATTTTGTGGGGAAAACTGTAATGGAAAAGCAGCGTCTGTTCTCCTGGCCGTGTCCGTCTCAGAACCAGTGCCGACACCCCTATGTGGATCCAGACGCAGACCAGACTAATGAATTCTCTCCCTTTCATCACGTCACTTTGTGTGATTCTCAAAGTCAATATTTGTCTGGGAATAAAAACTTTGAGAATAAATGAGGGAGTGATAGATAGATAGATAGATAGATAGATAGATAGATAGATAGATAGATAGATAGATAGATAGATAGAGAGAGAGAGAGAGAGAGAGAGAGAGAGAGAGAGAGAGAGAGACGGCTTGATCCTCTGCTGCCAAGCCAGATTTGGCTGTCAGAGCCCTGCCAGGGGCTCTTGTCTGAGGCTGCTTCATTTCTGCTCTGCCTTTGTTTTTTTTTTTTGTTTTTTTGGCTGGGATGGCATCTCCATAGTAACAGCCAGCTAGCGGCGGCTCTGGCTGCACTAGGCACCCACGCGAGATGGAGTAGGTAGAGTCGGGCCCCGAGATCGGCCGAAAGGTGCGGACGGGGACGAGCCGTTTGTGTGTGTGTCGGGCCAGGAGTTAATGCAGTGAGCCCGGGGGCGGCGTGGGCTGTTTTTAGGAGGAAGCGGAAGTAATGGTGGACGGCTGGTTAGCACGGGAGGCGTGGAGGGCGGTGTGTGCGATAATGCCTGTGGTCTCCTCTGTTGTGGCGTCCTGGGCCGCCTTGTTACTGTAAGCCTGCTCTGAATAGGCTGAATTAGCGGCAGCCGTCCGGAGCTGAAAGAATCGGGGTGAGTCAGCCGCTTTACTGCACGGACAGCGATTCTTTCTCACCAACCCCCCCTCGCACGCCCCCTCCCACCCCGCTGCTCTTCCTCTCCGGACGGCTGCTTTTCCACCTCTGAGTCACTCTCTGTGTGTCGTCCTCACGGTGGCTCGGCCTCTCTGTTTGTTTGTCATCTGAGTTTTTTAAGGCACAAAGACCTGCCCGACTCTGAAAGCACTCTGCCGGGTTTTCTGCTCAGGCTACGACGTTTACGCTCCACATTTCGACCCTTTTTTCTTTTTTTTTCTTTTTTTTACCAAGAATAAAGAGCAAGTGTTGCTCTGGCTGCAAGGATTTGTTCATTTTCCGGCTCCTAAAACGGGAGTTTACAGCTTTATTGTTATATCGGTGTGAAATATAGACGTTTTTCTCTCCGAGTGTGAGATTGTTTCACACTTGTGACGGTATCGTGCCGCTGACGCAAGTGACTCGACTTCTGTACAATAAAGCTCCATCAAACGTTTATTTTTGCAGTCGAATAATCTGCGCTTTCTCAACTGACCCACCGGTTGTTTGGTTTAGAAAATGACATAAAAACTGTGAAAATTGTTTCACAAAATCCTTTAAATGCCTTTTAACTCAATTACATTCAATTATCCGTCAAAGAGCATGAAAAGAACCAGAAAATATTCACTATATTTGAGAAGCTGAGATGATTTTGATGTGAACTTTTGAGTCGCTGTTGTGAAGTCGAATCATTGATTACCAGAATTGTAGTTTAGATTAGTTTTACGGTGGCTACAGTGGTTATTTCTTTATATATCAACGTTTTGAGATCAGTATGAATTTTTATTTCCTTGTCCTTTTTAACCTTAAACAATTGGCTGATTTTCCCCTGACCACTCTTCCTCGTTCCCCTCTTGTCGACCTTTGGCCACATATATATATATATATATATATATATATATATATATATATATATACACACACACACACACATATATATATATATATATATATATATATATACACACACATATATATATATATATATATATATATATATATATATACACACACATATATATATATATATATATATATATATATATATATATATATGGCCACATATTTCCCTGTGAAAAACAAGTTCACGTTTTATCAGGGACCGGGCTGAAATGTCCAGCTCTTCTGTTTTCGCACAGACCTACTGTATAGCACACACATTTAGACGCACACACGCTGTAGTGAGGGGACAGCTGTTCTGGTGCTCTGGCAGGGGAGCTGTCTCGGAGGCAGCGGTGGATCTGCCGGCCTCCTGGAGCAGCTCTGTCAACATCGACTCGGCTGATTCACGCGCCCAGCGGGGGACGCCATCGCTTTTCCCGCAGGAGACCGAAAAACTTTGAGCTCACACAAGGCGGATGGACAAATGTGCTCATTGGGCGCAAAGTCATTCACTCATCCATTCAGATGGAGGTAAACAGGCTTCCTGCACAGTGTTGGTTAATGATCACACATTCGGGTGGCTGTGACATGGAGCCAGACTAGTCACAAGCATACCTTTACATGTACAGCACTATATTTTTTGTCATGTAGGAGATGCTTTTGTCCAAAGTGACTTCCACGGGACACACACTGATCACACAGCAGCAGTTTCTGAGGTGTCAGTATCTTAGCCCAAGGACACTCCAACCACTCACCTTCCAATCCCTGGTTGACCACATTTCCCCAGAGCCAGCACTGAAAAGTCAGTTTAATAATGTGAGAAGCTCCCATCGTTTGTCAAATAGGTTTTGCACTGGGGAGTTTTGTGAAAACACTGCTTTCCAAACCCAGGTTCCTATTTCCTGATGTCAACATTATGTAACCGATGTGAGGCAAGTGTAGTTTTTTAGTTAAAAGTGATGGCTCTTTGACAGAAATGTGTTCTTCATGGTATGATTATTCAATCATTCAATCAAAGCTTCAGATTCTCATACGTATGTGAAACATTGTGGATCGGGTTAACATGAAATTCAAGTTAAAAGTAAGTGTTTCCATTACAGTTTCCCATGAAATAACAGTGGTATTTCTAAAATTACTACAACTGCTCCTTACAGGAGATTCCACTGAGGGTGATGGTCTATTGTTGTGATGTAGCCAACGTTTTGTAAAATCTTGTTCTGCAAACTCCACCTGTTGGATGTTTGATGTTCAAAACATTTTGTGCTTCCTCAGTTTATCATGAGAGCGTAAAAAATGTTTTTGTGACATATGAGGTTATAGGTTATTTTGACGTTCAGCTGTTTCCATTACAAGTTGTTTGATGCTTTGTCCATTCCTAATGGTAACAGAAACGCTCCTACTGATGCCGCTGTGGGACCTGGCTAACGCTCCCAGCTGCCTCTGGCTCTGGGCTCTGGATGGAAAAAAAAAGAAATTCTCCACACATTCGCCGTCTGAGCCAGGGGTATGGCTGTGTGAGATTACACGTCTGGTAGCTCTGGCTGAATTTGGCACTTGAGCGACCGCTTGCGCCTTGCATTCTGATACTGGTGGAGACGGCAGCGTCTCCAAATCGCTTCGTTCAACTTCTCAGGGTCGTCCGCCGCAGCTTGTGCTTTGTTTGGCGTCCGGGAGCTGAAGACCATCGAGATACGGACACGGTGACGAGCCCTCCTGGATCCATGGTGTGTTTCCTTTTTTTTTTGATACCCCGGGAAGGAGAAATGGAGCAGCACAGTGGAGTCGATATATGGAAATGTGTGCATGGCTGTGTAAACAGTTGTGTACGTGAGCTCGGGATGACTCAGAGCACTTGCTGGCGGCTAAGGTGAACATGCTAAGCCCCTTGAGCCCGCCAGTCGATTAGAAATGTGGTTTGAGACGATAACTGAATCATCGTCTTCGCTCTTCGCCCTGCGTTTATTTTTCCCGAGATTATTTTTAGTCTTAAATCATCTTCTTGTCTCTCTCTCTCTCTCTCTCTCTCTCTCTCTCTCTCTCTCTCTCTCTCTCCCCCTCTCCCCCTGACTGCAGCTTAGCATAGTGAGGCTTTTTATTAAAAGTTACATTTCCTCCATTCATGTGTCATTTCAACACACAGGCCCCGGGGTCAGTCCAGCTTCTGCCCGCTTTCCAGATGCTGGCAGACACAGTGAGAATGTGAAATTTTAGCCGTTTTAAGTGCTGAAACGTTTCTTCACAGGCAACAAGAGGGAAAAGTCAGCTCAGATCCCCGTCGCTCTGGTGACGCGACTTCGCCACTGTCCCTTCGTGTAGGATGTTGGAGTTAAAGCTGTCACACTGGATATTAAGTTAATAGACAGTCCGCGGGCCGAGAAGATCTGGTCGCCACATTGTGGTGTTGCTAAACAGCCTGCGTTGCACTTATGTTGTTCACCATCTTGTGGCTCCTTTCACATATGCAGCCTCAGCCAGATGAGAGGCAAGTGTGAGTATGGAGCTGCAACCACTTTAATCAATCGATAAAATGGTTTAATCATTTAAAAAAGCATTTTTTTGAGAATGACTTTGAGAAGTTGTGTCAGAATTCTCTGTTATAAGCCTCTGAAATCTGAATATTTTCTCAATTTTTTGTCTCTGTGAGGACATGGAAAAGGTAATTTGAAGACCTGACCTGTAGAATTTGTGAGTTCATTTTCATGAACCAGAACAATTAATTGATTAATGGAGGAAGTTCCAAAATCGACAGATGAAGCAATCCTTTGTTGCCGCCCTGTATGTAAAAGTGGGGCTGTTTTTTCCTGGGGTGAAACTACCATGTTATTTAGTCGGATAAGAAGAAAAAGAAGAAGAATCGCTCGGAATCAGAATCAGAATTGGAATCAGAATCCATACAAAGAATTCGGAATCAGAACTGGAATCATTCAAATTCAAACAATGGCCAAACCTGGTTATGACAGTATTTCAGTTCCACCTGGCCCAGCTTGCACAAGTCCGTACCACAGTATCTTCTATTTCCTTTGGTCTGGATTTCAGCCCGAAGCCTTGAAATGACTCCACACATCTGCCGCTGCCACTAAGGTTGGTGTTGGCTCAACAAACGTGCAGCATCTGTCTACACAATGTAAATCACACAAAAGTGATGCCATGTCTGGTAGCTGGACCTCAACTAGCGCCATCTGTTGGACAGTCACGGTACTGCTCGTTTTGGCACTGCATGTGTGAATGTTTATGTGTGAAAGTGTGTTTGGAGTGGCCTGTGTGTGTGTTTTTCAGGTTGTGCTTTAATCTGTGAGCTATTCCAGACGTCCTGCAGCACCTCCTCCCTACCCACCTTTCACATGGACAGGGAGTCTGTTTGCAGTCAGAGCGGGGATGAAAGCAGCGCGAGGAGGTGGTTTACAGAGCTCAGCTTTGTCGTTTTATTTTGAGCTGACAGTCATTATCCAGTCATCAGGGTTTATGTTGGATTTAGTTTGTTTGTCACCGAATCCTCGGTTTTTGTCCCTTTTGGCTGCCATCTCCCAACTCTTTTGTCTTCCTGTTGGGATGTAGTTTTGCAGTTACCCTCATCCGCAAAAAAACCCCGAACCGTACGGCTTTTGGTCTCTCAGATCTCTTCTCTTGGCTCCACATTATGTGTTCCGGCCTCTTAAAAAGCCTTTTGGTAATTTAGAGCGGCTCCGACAGTCATTATTTTGGCGAGTGTCATCCCTCTTGTCACCTACGCGGCTGCCTCGCTGTCACAAACTGTCCTCAGATCCCTCCGCTCAGTGTCGGGACATTATCAGCTCGCTGCTGGGCAGTTGTGATGAAAGGAAGACTAATGTGGCTCAGGCTTGAAAGAAGAAGAAAAAATCTTCTCTCAGGCCCGTCTCCATTGCTGTAGCTTGATGCTGAGAGGCTGGACACGCTCAGGCCGAGACGGTGGTTTTCATTAGGAGTCTCGTATGTGATCAATACAGCGTAGAGTCTACTTCCTAAGCTTAATTTAGAAATGTCTTTTTGCCCACATTTTTTGCCTGAAACACTCGACGTGGGCATGTGGAAATAACATGGATGGCGGAATAACATTGTGCCCGAAAAACTTCCTCGCTTGTTTCGATTAGCGTTTCCACTGTGAAAGCATGTGCCTCGCTCCTTTGTTATCAATTCAAGAGGCTCTCGAGCCTTCAGTGGTCGCTGTGTCAGACTCCGATTTCAAAGGGATTATTGTGCTTCTTGATTGTGATTAATAATTACAATCAGAGTGGCTTATTTTGGAGCAGGAATTAAGCAATGTGTCACTGCCATGTTTGAAACCTGGATATTAGTCAATGTCTCCGAGCCAAGCCAACCTGCCTCTCCTGATACACACACACACACACACACAACAAACACCCACTCATTCCCATTGTGACTGTGAATGAAGTAAAAGCTAGAGGCTTGATTTTGTTGAATAAACACAAATGTGTGGCAGGTTCACAAACATACAGAAATATATAGAAATTAATATAAGTAAAAAAAAGCTAAGCTTCACTGTTGAACAAATACCACAAAGTTATGTAAACATGCATGTATGAGGCAGCCAGCACTGCCAGGTTGCCAGAAAAGTATGGAAAGCCAAGTGGTCCAAAATGTGTCACTATTTCAATGCGACTCTACCTCAAATTTTCAAGGAGCAATTCAAGTGAGTTAATGAGAGATTTATATGTAAAAGCACGCATGTTCTGGCTCACCTCATGCATGAGTATAAAACAGTTTTCTTTTTTAAATAAATGCACAGGATAAATGTGTTTTATGTTGAAATTATGGTGAATTACGGCCCACTTGGCTTCCCATACAAGAGCAGGAAATGGTTCTCTGACAAAAAAAAGTAGATCCGTGCAGAAGCTGACAAAAATATTCCCACACCAGGTGTTAAAATAGCATGCAAGACATTTCTGATACAGATGTTGCCGTATCCTCTACGCTGGCACCAGAGAGTGGATAAAGGCCCCAGTCAACTGTTCCAGGTCTAACCCTTGAAAACCACATCCCCCTCTCACGCCCCCTCGCACACGCTCACCAGCACAGACCGCGCTCGCCCCAGAACAGCGCCGCGGCGACGTCTCGCATGAGTGCGTGCCACGGGGAGCCGGCAGCGCTTTGATAACAACATATGTTTTCATGTCGGGCGCGGAGTGTGAAGATCTCTGGAGGGAGGCGGCCTCTCTGCCAGAGGCACGGGGCCAAGGAGCTTCACAGTGGCTGCTCTGGAGAAACGTCTCACTGATCACACGGAGTGGTGGGGTCCCAAAAGGAGGAGACGGCGAAGATCTCAGGTCACAGTGGAGAAGAGTCTAAGCCAAAAATATATATATGTGTGTGTGTGTGTGTGTGTGTGGGGCACTCAGTGTGAAGGAGCACTAAGAGATTTTAGATGTGATGTGCAATCACTCTGGTCTCTTACGCTCATGAATAAGCACACTGGGGGAAGGAGGATCCATATCATTCATCATTTCTCACCATGTCTGAGGCTGCAGTGTTTTCCTCCTCCTCCTAAAGACGTTTTAATCTCGTCTCGACGGGGTAAAGATGGCACACTCGCACACATGCGATCTTTACTAAGTGACTCCTGGACAGAGAGTGTCTCGCTCACATTTTCTTTTCTTTTCCCGGGGCAGTGAGGTCTTGCAGCGGTGCAAGTGTGGGAGCGGAGGCAGGCCGGGGAAAGCTGCACAGCAGGTGTGTGCGAGTGCAGCTATGCAGGATCCCAGGACGACCGACACAGTCTGCTCCTGTTTGTAGCTCGGCTGTGTTGTGCATTTACTGTAGCTGACAAAGCACACGCAGAGACCCGCGTGCACGCACACACACAAAGCAGAAACTCTACGGGATATCCAGCAGTGAAGAAAGGGCTGAATGATCGCTGTTGGGCTTTGAGTGCTTTGTGTTGGCGGGTGTCTGGCAAAACGAGACATACTCCTAGTACAGAGTAGCGAGACGGTTTGCTGTGATGTATTGCAACGCTGGCGGATGTAATGGGGGTGAAATCTCATGGCATGACAATACCTCCATGCCATGATATTTATAGCGGTATTGTAAGGTTGCTGAGCGATTCTTTCATGTGCTTCTACGTGTTTTATGTATTTTATGTTGAGCCGTGAGTATCCCCAGCGCTCTAACATCAACGCCATAGCAGCGCTAATAGCCGGGGACGCTAACAGGATCTGTGCGTTCAGGAAGGATCGCTGCTGGCAGTTTAATGTCCAGTAATGCCCGTCACTTTGCTCCAGTACAGATGAACCACTGACTGTGTGGGTTGAACTAAAACAAAGAGTTTTTGCCCAATATCATATAATTTCAGATGGTTTCACACTGCCGGCAAAAGTGGCCCAAATCCGATATTATCTGATGTTTTCCAAAGAGACCTCAGTCTGGAAGGTCATCTTTCATCGCAAGGTATCATGAAGTGCCACATGAGGCAGAATGCCACAAGATTGATTATAAACAATGGGTGAAGCAACCTTCTTTTTTCTTAATCCTCTTCTTCCCTTTATCTCTGATCATAAATTTCCCACGCATCCTGGAAAACCTGGAAAATGATTGACCAATTTTCCAGTCACTGAAAACATGGTAAATGAGAAAAATTAAGTGATCCTGGAAAATTATTTATCCTCCCCCTGCACTGAAGTTGCACACATGCACGCATCCTGGAAAATAATTACGAGTGGGAACCCTGAAAATTTAGTCGGCTCAGGCTGCACAAGAACTTCAGATATTGATGCTCTCGCTGACATAACTGCTCACACTGGAGTCTGAAGGCCATCACATTTGAACATTACAATGTAAATATATGTATTACATACAATATGAATATGAATAGAATGAGTCTCGGGACTGTATCGTGCATGTCATCTCAAAGATCTGACCGCGTCAGCCGGACGATGGAGAGGGCAGCTAACTGAAGCAGCAGACTCTTCATTTGGCTGCGTGTCCTCAAAGCTAACGTGCGTGCGGTGTGAGTCACAGCGATGCCGGGCTTTGCTGACGCTGGAGATCTGAACCGGTTTGACCTCCGGCTGCTCAGAGCGGGAGCAGACATAGGACACAGGAGTACAGGAGAGACGGAGGATGCGGCGTACCTTTCAAAGTGACCTCGGCTCCTTTTTGACATCCCAGAAAAACACCCAGGAAGACGCGTCCCAGGTGCTGGGATTGGCTGCCTGTGCTCAAGTAAAGTTCACTCCGGAGCTGCGGTGTAATAATAGAAACGGGCTCGGGCGCTCCACCGTTACCATCAGCACTCATCACAAATAATTCAGCTCTCTTTTATTTTTTTTCTCTGAAAGGTATGTGTGTCCAAATCCCAGAACCCATTGCTACAAGTCCTGCAGGCTTTTTGGCTCATAGGCTATATTAGATCGGTTCTCGGTGCTGGAGCTGTATAATCGACCAACACCTGGCTGACTGGGCACAAGGATAAATACAACTGGCTCGGTACACAAAGGTATGAGTAAAACACATCGTTCTCTGCCTGCAAAAACAAAAAGCAAAAAAAGAAAGAAAAGGAGCTCTTCATACGAGACCTTGAATATTCCCACTGGCCTTTTCCTCGGCCGTTGTCCCTTTTACAACCCTCTCTGCACCTATTCTCTCCTACCTTCCTCTGAAAGCAGCTTATCAACACTTCAGACTCCAGCCGTAAGTTTTCGAGCAAGTGTGCGTGCGGCTATTTTAGTCGGAGCGTTCACGGCCGATGTGTAAATCTTAGAAATCAATTACTCTGCCGGCAGCGCAAAGTAATTTTGTCCCTGAGCAACAGGAGGCGGTTGAATGTGGCCTAGATCTGTTAGCATTCAGACTTTTGTTTTTTTTTTTGTTTTTGGATTGCACCCAGTGTGACAATTGAACGGCTTACTGCCTCTGAATATTAGCATTCAGTTGTGTTATTGCTGCGGCCCGACCCCCCCACGCCCCCCCCAGCCCCCCACATACACCCCCCCACACACACACACACACACCCCATGTCTATTTTTGGTAGCAGATAGCAGCACTGAAACAACACTGTAGAGGGATTCATTACCCCCCCCCCCTCCACCAGGCAGCTAAATAAAGAGGCGAGGTACACTCAGTGCTCCGGCTGCAGCGTCCTGTCTCTTTAAGGTATGCAGCGTGCGTGTGTGTGTGTGTGTGTGTGTCTCGTTAGGCGCTCTCGCTCCGTGCCGTCGGAGCCGTCTGCTCTCAGGTGTGGCAGAGATGTCGTTGACCTGCTTGTGGTGCGAGGTGGCGTTTCGAGTGTGCTGTGAGAAAAAAAAAAAAAAAAATCCCCCGGCTTTGATTTGTTATGCATGGACAAATCAGAGCCTCTCCAACGGGTGGCACACAAGGCCACTTTGTCATCTCAAACGGCGTCCTCGCTCTCTCTCTCTCTTTGTCTCTCTCTATGTCTCTCTCCCTCTCTCCTGGCTCCAGAGTATCGTGTCCACGCTTCAGTATTAACGCATGTGAAGATGAAATTTGCCTTCAGTGAAGAAAGCGATGAAAAAGTTCCCTCTTTTCGCACATGTTGATTTGAAGGGGACGAGGAGGGGTTAGGTCCAGGGTTTCCATGGCAACGCTCGTAACCCAGCCTGGCTCTGAGGGTCTGGGGGATTGTTCTGCATTGTACTCCAGAGAAGAAATGGAGAGGGGGAAAAAAAAAGAGAGAGAGCTAGATTGAGAGAAAAAAGCAAGCTGTCTTACGAATGGGAGCTGTTGTGAAATACAGACCAGTTCTGTAGGGATATACAGAGTATTAGTCAGGATTATGCAGAAACCTAGGTGTCCTAGATCATCAATAACAAAAAAAACTGGATTCATATGAAATGAAAAGGGCCCCAAGGAAAAAAACTATTTTTTTCCAGTCAGCTGGATATTATAAATAATGAGCAACTTTCAGAGCTGGTTAATAGTAGATGAATGAGATAAAATTCTCACGCATGGGTCACAATGACATTTATTTGTAATTTAGGGCAATACTGATATTTGTCTTTGTTTTTATTTTTGTTTTGTGGGCACGTTTCATCAAAAACGGCCTCTCCAATGGGCGACGGCACGGATGGCTGGGGCTTGGTCCGTCCGTAGCACAATTAATGGTCCGTTTCCCTCCCTCTGTCCTCTCACTCGGCCTCTCACATTACAACGGTTAGTTTCAGTTCAGCTCAGTTAGGTTACTGTGAAGGCAAGGAAATGGGCACGGGTTAAAACACACAGTCTGCGAAGTTGAATAGAGCCCGGTGATGTGTTAGTTACAGCTGGGTCTGGATTAATTGTGCCTCCCAAGGAATTTCAGGATGGCTCGTAATAGATAGACAAGGCAGCTGCTTAGAGGGTGCCACTATGGGAATAACACACTTACGTTGTTCACTTTGTCTGCGACGTGTTTGTTAGTTAACGCTGGAAAAATAAGCCTTTAATTTGGATGTCGTCTGAAAATGTGATTGTAGAGCTGCAACAACTAGGTTTATTCTTTGACTGGGGCTTTACTTCTCTGAGGAAAGGACAAAAAGCTTATTTTAGCCTTTGTAAACAGACAGCATTTTATAAACCAAACAGTAACCCAACATATTCATTTGTCTGCTGCGGCCCTAGATGATGGCCCTATATTTTAAAGAGGATTTTTAAAGCTCGTCTGAGAGGGCGTATCCCTTGCGTCTCGGGCATTCAGATGAATCTTTGGAGATAATTTCTCTCTTTCTTCACCGAAAGGTGTAGCTCGGCAGCACAAGACGGGAATTGAAGTTTCAAATGGCTCCTGCTGCATCGCCCGGCGGCGCGAGATGAATCCCTCCTCCAATCTCGATCGCTCACACAGGCCTTCTAAACTGTCCATTACCGGCGAGAAAGAAGCTGCAGAGGCGGCTCCTTCCATTTCACGTACACATCGCTCTGTATCTCTCACCTCCAGTTGCCTTCGTCCGACTTATAGAGCCATTCACGGTCTCGCTTTTTTCAATCGACCAAAGTCTGTGAGGCCTTTCACAGGCAGTAAGATGATGTAAATTGTGCATTTAATAAGTAATGTGATTCTAATAGGAAGAAGAATGAGTCTCCCTACTGTAATGTGACATTTTTATTGTGACATCTCTTTGGTTTAGTGGCTTGAGATTGCCGCCTCTCTTTGCTTTTATTTTCCTTGCTCTATCTGTAAAACTGTGGTGTAAAGATGGGATGGTTGTGCAGATGGATATGCAGCAGCCAATCTGTTTATTCCAGTCTCTGCTGCTGGGACACTAATTTCTAGCCATTTCAAAGACTGAAACGCCTGCTTTCACTTTGCATGGCGATTTAACGGATGATAATGAGCTTTTATACTCTCGTTTTCATCCCGCTCAGATGCTGAAAGTGACAGCGAGGCCAAGGAAAAATAAAAAATAAAATGGGTGGAGGTAGAGCTTGAAAACAAACTGTCACCGACGTTTTTCTGGCTTTGTGCCTTTACCTCGTTATATATTCTGGAGCGAGCCATCCTTGGAGAAGTTTTCAAAGATGCCAAAAAAGCAGCTCTTTGTTCAAAGGGAGCGCGGCGGTGATTGGATTTTGTCTGAACAATGGCAAAACTTCATCAGAGTGAGACTGTCATTATTTCGCACTACGTCGAGGTCGCTGCAGAAAGTCTTATTATCCCTGAGGAGGGAGAGAGAGACCAGACCCCGAGGCTCTTCACTGCGACACACACACACACACACACACACACACACACACACACACACACACTGAGCTGAGGACTAGTGCCTCCAGAAACACGGTCAGGGGACGCAAACCCAATTTCACAGCTGATTGCTGTTATACTATTAACAACTTATAGGAATTAGTATTTCGCAGGTTGCGCAGACAAACATTCATCTCAATTTGGCCCCCAGGACGAACGGCCTGTCCCATCGCGTAGATAATGGACATTTGGGCCAAGATGGTCAATATTAACAGAGCAATTAGAAAACTTGGCTCTTAGAGGGAAGCTCAGACATCTGCATGTAGATGCAGATATAAAGTCAACAGCGATGCAAAGCTAATTCATCATCTCCAGCTTTCCCCACCGATACCAATAACTTTCTGCTTCTCGTAACTGATGCTAATCACATTTTTAAGGAGGTCTCAAAAGGACTGATTCAGTGATTCAGCTGCATCAGTCAATAAGAGACAGTTTCCAGAATGAAAACTCCAATGCCTCGTCCATAGGCAGAAGACCAGCTCCAGAGACCTTCCTGCTGCCTTTAGCGTTATTATTTTGTTTAGATGTTGAAACCTTCAGAGTAGATATGCTGAAATCTGAAACCTCTTTTTACCCGCTCTCAGACCCGCTTCTTCAGATAAAGAAACCCGCGCTTGTTTACGTTTAAGACCATACGTCACCGTCTTGACAACTTAAGGTTAGGGTATCTCTATCTGTGAATCTTGATCCTGAAGCCTGCTCGAGCGGTCCTTATTCCTCTCACACTTGATTTATTGAGGTGAAACGTAGAGGCAAACCTGCGCTAAAGCCACCCATTGTTACCCACTGACAGCTCGGCTACAAGATAAAGATTCAGCAATCTGTTGCCGCGTTTCCCCCAGTTGAACTCCATCCATCTTTTATTCATCGCCTTCGTTCTTGTATCCTTATATTTATCTCCTGAAGTGTTCGTGGCCCTCCCGCTGCCTCCGACACAGCGTTCAGGATAACGCAGCCATTTAGTTCCTTCAGCGGACCTCAGCGTGACACTGAGGACGACAGACATCTCGGTGTTTACGGGACAACGTGTTCAGTGTGTTCTACCTCTTTCTGTTCCAACACGCTTTGAGTTGCACACATGGTGATGGTCTTTGTTTTGCCAAATAAGTTGTACGCAGGCTTTTATGTCTTTTTTGTTTTTTCCCTTCTCCACACATACATCCAAACATCTCTGTGTCGCGTGGTAGTTTAAGTTTAAGTCATATTTGATAAACATACGTATTTTTTGTAAACACTTTTACCTTTCATTCTCATGCAGTATTGAGGCAATGGGCAAAGTCCAGCTCATCTTTCTTGGTGCGTCTGGTTTTTATGTATCACAAAACATGTTTGCGGCTATTGATAAATAAGCTGCAACAAAATTATTTTCACCTATAAAATGTGGTAAAAATTCCTTGGGCTTGTCCATATCCTGAGGATAATCAGTTTTCTGTTGTATGTGACTTAAGAACCCAGAACATATTAAGACTAATGCATAGTAATGCACAGTAATGCACAATTTTAATGCTTTTTTAAACTGTTGTTGATTCATTTGATCGCTGATTATTAGGTGACTGATCCTTTGTTGCAGCTCTATGAGTGTCTAATTTCAGATCATTCTAAAGATGATGATGCTATGTATTTGTACTTTTGTCTTGAGTTGTCCTGCAAAGACTTTTTTTTTTTGCTTGTTCCTCGTTAGTTAAAGTATCCTGTCATGTCCACTTAAAGTTCTCGTTTCTGCCTCCGTCTGCAGGGACCCAGTGCACTGGAGGGCGCCTCCAGCCCCGGCTCAGCCAGCATGCAGCAGGCTCGAGACCGACACAGCTTCGTCCAGGAACACTTCCAGGCTCAGTACAGGTGAGAGGCACACACCATAGCCGTGCACTTCACATATGTGGCAAGTACAAGATACTGTACAAGTACGATGACTTTCAGTCATCCTAACTGTTCAGAGCTTGCAACAGGAGAGATGTCACCATATGGTTGGCAAGAGGTTCGATAGATGCAAAACACACTAGCAACATTTCTGAAATTTTGTAAAATATTTGTAATTTCATAGAAAGTAGAACCACTGATTTGACTTCAGTCTTGTTATCTTGTTTGATACAAACTGGTCATGGTGTCTTGTAAATGCCTAAAAAGTGTTTCCATTACACTTTTGCGATACACTTCTATATCGAAGTGTATCGTGTATCGAAACCACCTTGTGCAAGAGATGATTAAGCGATTGAGTTTCAAACACACTATAATACGTCATGGAAACGCACTGCAAGTAAACTGGGATCATCTGACCGGATAATATATTGATAAGGTGCTGTCTCCCAATCCAGCTGTGATCTCAGTTTGTGGTGGTGCTCCATATCGAGTCATCGACTTCTTCCACTGACTCATTACGTAGTCTGTGCAGCTGTGACTTGCTGTGTTTTGTACCGTTCAGAAAGTCCTCAGAAGAAGAAGCGTGTGTTTCCGGCCAAAGCTCCCAGTACGAAGTAGAACGCGTTCTTGAAAAAATATATAAAAAAGACACACTGTATATATATTTTTAAGCTTTTTATCAATTATGCAGTACGTCGGCCGGATTCCACCTGGCGCTTTATTGATTGTCCTGAGAGTGTGTGTGAATGAACACAGACGCCGTACATACACACCATTAAAGCAGATGGGTGTTCGGCAGCACAGGTGAGAGTGTATTTTCTCTCCCGCGGATAAGAATCAGTAGCTCGAGAAAGTAGGTCAAGTAAACCTCGCGAAGGATTCAGGGGATTCATCTTCAGTCCTGACTTCTAGCTCGCCGAGCTTCATTCATACTGGAACAAGTCAGAAGCTGAGGTTCTGGAGTCTAATAGACCCTCTAATGGAGCTCGTTGGCATGCTCGGCATCGTATATTCGCCTCCTGCCTTCGATTTTTTTTTTTCTCTCCAGCGCTACCTAAACATGGTTTGCAGTTGGGAGGGTGGGATGAGACGGAGTGTTAGGACAGCGTTAGGCGTAGATCTGAAGCTTTGAAGACGCTCTGGGAATAGCAGAGGGAGAAACACAGATTCAGAAACGCTGGTGTAGGCAAAAAAAACAAACAAACAAACAAATAAATAGATAAACAAATAGATAACCGGGGAGGAGGCTGAAGGCAAAACTCGGGCACTGCTCGGAATTGTGGAGCTCTTTGCTGCCCGGGCCGACTGAAGCTGGCTTTTATGTAACTCTGTGAGGTGCACAAACTTTCAGCGGTTAGGACAGACCAGGCCATTTCCACGTTCAGACGAATAACAAGACAGGCAGCTGCAGACAACTGCTTTTGCAGAATGAAAAAGTTTCCCTCGGAGGGGCAACATTTCATCTTTTTTGGCAGCAACTTTTTATGACCCCCCTCCCTCAACTGTTCTGCAGTGGAATAGCACTAACTGCCATGTAACCCAGATACTGTATGGCAAAAAAAGTTTCCAACTTCTCTAATAAAAATAAACAAGTGGGGTCTGTCCTCGGCAAACTTCTGTAATGAACCGCAGCTCGCTGACGCGGCCCTGTCTCTCCCATGTGCTTAATGGCCCCGGGATGAGAACGTCAGCCGCTGGGCAACACTGGTCACTCGTGTTTGATTCGACTTTGAGACTGACTCGTAACGAGGGGACGTCAGTCCACGCCGGATCCCATTAAACGAGGTTACGATTCTGCCCGAGAGTTCGACGTTTGAGGCGCTGTGTGAGGCTGCACGATGCTTTGCAGCTCCGTCAGATGTTCTCCAGCATGTAATGCTCCTGTTTTCATAGATTCAACTTTAAACTAACGATACAGCTATGACTATATAACTGTGATGGACGCATGGTATCCTAAGGTGCGTTCCAGTGGCGGCTCGTTAATGAAAATTGCTGGAAAAAAAGTATAAAAACAGTAAATGTAATTAGGAAATTAGATCTGTTTACTCTTTTAAACACACAGTGTGTGACAACATTTCAGTTTTCCTGAAATATTGGTTTTATTTGGTTAATTTTATTCATAAATACATAAATTCAATGGTGACAGATGCCGGCTTAATGAGTGTGAGCATGTGACTTAATGCTCTTCTCTCATTTGACTCTTAAAACGGAGGTCTTCAGGATGTTTGAGTCAGATGCAATAACCAATGGATGCCTACACTTCACACTTCCTCAAATCCATCACACCCTCTACTTGACATCAAAAAGCAGTCCTGTAACTAGAAGAAGGGAACAAGGGGAATCTTGCAAATCATGATCCTGGTAATAAAGAGGTTAATGGGTAATTTTGGAGACTGACTCAAATGCCTATCAATAGTCATTTCACCAATGAAAAATATGTGTTCTCTAATCAAACACATAATAAAATCGTCATGGTACACATCCCCTCTTATCAATCCATCTGCTTTCCTAACCAAGTCTGCACCCACAGTAAGTGATGTCACACGTGTCTGCTGAAGCCTAGGACATCCAACCAAGCACCAAAGCAATCAAGCACACACACACACACACATACAATCACTCACTGCCTCACTCACACCTACTGTTGGGGCAATTTACAGTCCCCAATCAGGCTAATCACCAATGTTTTTTGAACTGTGGGAGGAAACTGCAGGACCGGGAGAAAACCCACACACAGGGGGTTTTCTCACATAGAGACATAACCACAGTACGCAGAGGTCCTCGGTCCCAGCCCGTGGTTGCCAGTTGTGCTGATTTTACTCGCATCCGACATCACAAATCACTGCGCGTCTTTGCCCGTTTGAACTGTTGGAAGTCGTTCCCGTGTCTGCCAGGCGGCGAATGAATCACGTACACGACTGTTTGATGTTATCGGCTGTTATGATTTCCCTCAGACTAGAGAGCAGAAAATGGGACATGAAGCGTGAGGGTGAGAGAGGATCGCGTCCCGTTATGAATGAAACTCCCGCACACGCACACACATACACGCACTGACTCACAGAGTTCAGCGGCAGTGGATTAGTGTGTGGGCCGATCAATCGAACGCCCGCTCTCTGACACTTGTTCGGTCCTGACCGAGGTCAGCCGGCCCGGTCGTTTAATGGGATTATCCCGCTCCTTTCATCGGCAGGGCGACGGGCCGAGAGCGTGTGAAGTCAGGACACGTCTCTCGTATTGGGACGTCTGAGCCCGACCAGTCTGGAAACACCTCGGTCTGTTCGGCCTCCTCTCTCCCTCCCCCCTCTCCTCTTTCATCGCCTCTCGCGTCGTTCGTCTTCTACGTGGCGCTGTCGGATTAGCAGCCGATTCATCAGCTGATTAGAGCGAGGCCGCTCTGGAACGATTCCACTCGGATGCCGGGAATCAAACTGCGTTGATGTACGATGATGGCTCTGCCCACCAGCAGGCACACACTCTCCCGTGAAAAACGATCCTCGAAAAGTAACGAGCCCGCTGCGTTTTGAAAAGCATTCATTCTTTTAGTGGCGCTTTAACGCTTTAACACATCTCCCCCTCCTGTGCGTGATAAACAGTCGTTATCGGGATTACCGACTGCACGTCTTTCAGGTACAGTACGGAGGAGAGAGTGGGGATAATGCAATGTCCGGCCGGCCTGAGGCCGTGTGGGTCACTGCGCTCTGCTGGGACCTAATAGACAGTGCGGCCGGATTATATCAGTGTTTGCGGCTTGTGATCCTCTAACGCTATCATTGTCCTCATCACAAAAAAGGCTTCCGCGTCCGAGTTTTATTGGATCCTCCCTCATCGGTTTAAAGGCCTCCTGTTAATCTGATGCTGAGCTTGTGAGTCCGCTGGGATGGGTGGACGTGTCAGTCGTACTGTATTTTTCTGAGCCTGACTCACCATGTTAGAAAAAAGAGAAAAAAGAAAGGCACACATAACCTACACACACACACATTAATGCAGGGCTTTGCTTCACACCTCATCCTCAGTGCAGCGAGAGAAAGAGAGAGAGAGAGAGAGAGCTTATCCTCCCGGTGCCTCCACCAGCGCCGCCGTCCCCAGCTAACGAGCTTCATCGCGTAACTGTAAAAGCTCCAAACGTGGGACTGTGGGATTCACCCGAGGCGTGTTTGAGCAAGATGTGTATAAATACAGTGCAAGGGAGAGATGAAGAGAGAGCGGAAGGAGGGAAATCGGCAGAGGGTGGGACTGCTCTCTGCGGGGGGGCACCTGGCTGCGTGGGATGTTGTGTCGCAGGATGAGATGGTTGTACAGCTGTGACAGACGGCGTCGTGGGGACCCACCTGCTCTAGTTGTGACAGTGGTAGTTTGCATTGGACGGTGCCTGTGTCGGTCTGATGATAGCCGATCATTTATGAAACAGTCTTGATTTTGGTTATTTGGCAGCTGCCCCCCCAATGAGTGTGAGAAGGAATGGGAATTGATAAGAGTTTAGCTCTTCCGATTCCATTTTAGATATTGCTTATCGGTCTGATTCCTTATCGATTCTCATGGGATGAAACGAATGATTCTCCTAAAGCTCCTTTATATTTTCACCTATGAACAGAAGCTCGTTATGCTTCATTTACAGTGCCCATTTGCATTGAACTTGAACAAAGTCTGTAACTGCTTTTAGATATTTTACAGTTCATTTAGACCAAAGGCTCTCAAAGTGTGGCCTTTGGGACTATAACGGCCTGCAGGAAGATCTCTGGTGGCTCGCTATGAATTACAGTTGATACTTTTAATCCAACTGTACATTGCTTCAAAAGGATGAATCTCCACGTTGTGCTTCATTTTTTTGCTTGAAAAGTGCTACACAAAGTTTGACTGATTGAAATTTAAACTGCGGACATGCAACTCTGTCATTAAAATGACTACAAACAGGATTTTTCTAGGGGTTTGTTTTCCACTTTTTGTTCCCTTTGGCAGCCCCTGGTCCAGTGTTGGCTTCCTAATTTGGTCCTCAGATACCAAAACTTTCCCGACTCCCTGATTTAGACCATTAGATCTGGCTTGAATGCTTTTATAGTTATAATAGCAACGCAGTACTACTTTTACATGGCCCATTAGGTGTAGCTTAATATTGATTCTTCCTCTGCACCTGTGTGCCTCATTCTAAGAATATTCATAGGTCCTAGGAGACTGTGTTACCTGCTCTGTAATCCCCGCACATTGCTGGCCTTTCCTCCACCCTGCCCTTTTTGTGCCACCTTTCAGGGGTCTCGGCCCATCTTCTTCGCTCCTCTGATCATAACCTATTCCGTCGCTGTCCTGCACGTGCTGTCGGTGCTGTGACTTTCATGATAAAAGTTCTGCCGCTGTTTATCAGAGTATTCAGAGGTGAATGGGGGTCATATTTTTCATTTGATTTGCCCCAGATGTGAAAGAATGAATCAGAATCGCATGTGTCATCAGCATAGAAACAAACCCTATTCAGAATAACATTAAAATTGAAAAGTCTACTGTAACAATGTAGGCCTGGACACATCACCACCGCTCCCTTTTACGTCCGCCATGACACACGGGCGAGGACAATCTCTTCATTCAGACATTTCTTGGAGTCAGAAGAGTGCGTCCCGGCTACCAGTACATTAGTATTCTCGTTAAGGCCCAACATTATTTGTTTGTTAGATGGTGCCATGGGAAACCATGTAATTAAATATTTTTGTTTGAATGAATTAAACACCCCTGCTCTTGCGAAAGGAATGGTTTGATCCACGGGCAGGGTGCGTATAGGCGCCCTTTATGAAGAAGGTTGATGGCATTTGTTAGGAGCTCTGGTTGGTGAAGGTGTGTTCCTCCATGCTCCCTACTCTACCTGGAAGTACTCTGTTGAGTCAGCTGAATCATTTTGAGCTTTTGTATTATTTGATAGTGCCTTTGGCTAGTTGATTTTTTTTCCTTGTAGCTTGACTTGTTTTTTGTTCTTCTTGTAAATATTGTAAATATTGTATTTTTCTATTTTTTCCTTTTTTTTTGGTGTTTTTCACCAGCTCACTGTTGCCACTGTAGAAAGCAAATAAAAGGCAAAAAAAACTCCTGTACCTGTATGCCATCACCCAATAACCCTTGACCCTCTACCCCATAACATCTACATGACTTTTACCAGTCAGCAATTAAAATGTTAATGGGGAAGCCTCCAATGTTGACAACATTACAAAGAGAGCTTTTCACTGTTGTTTTGCCTCTATCCCGACTTTCTCTGAGCATGTTGGAGGCACCGGCTTCTTAATTAGCTCACGTCGAATGAATGGAATCGACATTGAAAATCTTTTCGTTGTCTGATGGAATAAAGGTCAAAGTAATGGAACAAATTACAAATTTTAGCTTCAAGTGCGCCAAACTTTTCTCCGAGTGCTGTTTCCAATTTAGCAGCCGTGTTCTCATTCCGGGAGCTAATGAAGCACTAGCGCAGAGCGCACGCCGCTCACTTTAATTGAGACCCCCGAGTGTTGACTCGTGTCCAAACTCTGCGTCAGAGCCGGCGTTCCTCCCCCGTGACTCACTCCGGCTTCATGAATAACACAGACATTCCTGGATGGTCAGGAATGTTTGCGACCCTGGCTTGTTGTTTTGTTTTTTATCAGACTCTCTTTGGGTGTTAATACGCCCCTGCTTGTATTTGTAACCCCGTCTCGTTAGCCGCTCTCATTCAGAGCTGGTTTCAGTCTCTCTGTTTTCCCCCTCTCCTGCTCCGGGGTGGGGATCACAGGGGAGCTTGTAGCCGTTTTCCCTCCCGAATGCGGAATAACAAAGAGCGATCAGTCGCCCTCCATCCCGTCTTTATTTTTGCGTCTTAGTTTCCTCGCCGCGTCTCCGCCGGTCTCCACGTCTGCCTGCGTGCCTCACTCTGGCCTGTCTCTATCACTCAGCTGATCTCTCTTTCTTCCCTCTTTTTTTTTTCCCCCCTTCCTGATTCTTTTTATATCTCGCAGAGCTGGTCCTCAGAGGCATCCAGCGGAGTTGTCTGATCTGAATAAATGTTTGCGATTAGAGCCAGCGCTGTCTTGTGGTTTGTGCTGCCAATGTGGGAGACGGTGCTGTCAAAGCCAACCCCCCCCCCCCCACACACACACACACACACAACTCCCCTCCATCTCTGTTTGTCACTCTCAGTTTGTGGTGTCTATTTTTAATGGCCGGGGAGACGTGCGGAAAGCCCCTGCCTCTGCCTCCGTCTGAACTAACCAGACAGTTGAGGATGGGTACTGTTTTCCCATCACAGAGGCTTTTATTTGGATGCAGATTCGATGTGAATACAGCAGGGATATTATGCACTTAGTCTAATGAATGTTGTCGTATAGAACCTCCGGTTTCTGCGATTTCCATGCTAATAGAGATGCAGAAACAAAGTAAGCTGAAAGATACACAAGCGCGACGAATCCGATTGTCTCTCATCTTCGAGAAAAGTTTAGGTCGGAGTCGTAAACCATCAACGTGGACCGCGGGCTAGACCCAGAACATCTCATTGAAAACGACTTTAATTCCTTTACGGACTCACTCTTACATGGTAATCCTTCCCTCTCTGAGCCACTGTGCCACATAAAATGCTAAGAGGAGGCAGAAAGTGAAAGTGAAACTAAATTACGAGACAAAACATACTACATTTGAGATAGATTACTCGCTGAAACCCAGTATGAGATGGCGCAAAGTAACTCATCTAAAAGCCCAATTTTATGTCTCCAGAAAGATTTGAACTCTTAACTCATCAGCATCCTGCTCTTAAAGTCTCTAAGTCTCTAATTTCCTGTTGAATATGAAAAAAGTAAATCTGAAACAAAGCACGGAAGCTCATATGATATTATATTAATATGAAACTACTATATCACTATAGTAAAGGTCATGTAAAGGTATCCAATGTTTTCTCTGTCTGGAGTCGGAGTTGAGGTTTACGAAGGTTTACGAAGCCCGCCCAAAATGAGATGTTCTTTCCACCAATTGCACTTTTTTTTTTTCTTACGCCAGAGCCTTTGAAGAACCAGCACCCGAGAAAAGGGTGCAAACTTTCTCATCTTCAAAGATGGCCCTGGGGGGTGGGTGGGTGTGCAGATGCAGCCCGGCCGGGATGTGCCGACTCTGACCTCTTAGAAAACACCTCTCCGCTCCTTTCCTTCCTCTTCCTCCGTTTCACCGTTAAGCGGTGGTTCGAAAATGTGGCCAGACGACCAGTTTCCTCGCTCTAATTTGGACGCTTTTCGCCACCCACGGAGCTTTTTTTTTCCAGCCGGGCCTCACGCACCACTCTGCCTGCCCCCCGCCCCCCCCCGCTGAGCCAGACTTTGAAGTGGGTGCTAGCCAGTTAGTGCAGAGCATTATCAAATGGAAGAGGCTCTTTGATCTCTTCTTTTTTTTTCTTTTTGGCCTTTTTTTGTTTGGCAGAAAGCACAAGTCATGTGCACGGAGTCGCCTCGCTCTGTTACTGTCAGATACATCATTGAATACACACCTGAATGCTCCTTCAGCCTGAGAGGACCTCAGGTCCGGTCTGCCAAATGTTGCAAACACTTACATGATTCAGATGGGTTGCATCAATCACTGATTTTCCTTCATATTTTTGAACTATTCATCTGCTTTTATAGAAGCAAGCAAAAGATAAACAACAGAGAGATACACTATCTAAAGCTTGCCTCAGGTTTAGATAGATAGAAACTTGATTGATCCCTCTGGGAGGATCTGTTTTGGGAACCTAGGGTTAGGGTTTAGGACAAAGCACTACACTGTGCGTACAGTGCACACACACACTGGAGTAAGTCCAAGGCCTCCAAGCATGGATCAGCTCATGTATTTCTGCTTCGTACAGTATGTAAATCCTGCAGCGTAACTCTGCTAATTCAGATTCACTGCAGCCTCCCAGCGATGATACAGCATGAGCTCATCGGTATGTTGTTCACCTCCCGATCTGCGGAAAGATAACGCAGATGAAATGGTCAAGCAGCTTTCCATCTGTGTGTTTGGGCACGTCTGTCTGTCTGTGTGTGTGTGTGTTTCCTGGTGGATACGAATGGTCTGAATCACATCGCCCCTGGGGACTTGGAGAGGACCCAAAGTGTGTGAGATGAATTTCAGGCTGCTGGATTTTTTTGCTCATTAAGACACACTCACTGGCAACCCACCCGAAAATCGTCTGTGGCACCTAGTCCAGTCAGTGTCTCAGAGCAGTGCACACACAGACACACACACACACACACACACACACACACACACACACACACACAGTATATACTGGCTGGCTGTAGAATCAGCACCGTGTCTCACAGTCTTCCAATATACTTTCTGTGAGTTTGTGTGTGTGTGTGTGTGTGTGTGTGTGTGTGTGTGTGTGTGTGTGTGTGTGTGTGTGTGTGTGAAGACTGGAAAATGTACAGTGGTTAGGGAGGTATTTGTCATTCCCAGCTGTAGCTGCTGTCAAGGTTAGGAGAGGACGTCCTGGCCAAAAGGTTTCCAGTTTGTTAAAGTTTGGAGTTCCAGTTTCGATTAAAACCGGAGCTGTAACAACTTATAGTGTAATCTACCGATAAAATGCAACAGTTTTAATAGTGGGCGGATTAAACGGATTTCAGTGTTTTTGGAACTTTTTGGAGAAGGATCAAAATTTCCTAATCCCAGCTTCTTAAATGTGAATATTTTCTGCTTTCTGAACTCCTCTTATGACAGAAAACAGCTGACCTGACAACTAGTCGATTAGTCAAGAACGTAAAAGCCAGATTGACTGACAGGATTTCAAGAGTAATTGTTGCAGCCCTGATCTGAGCTGCTGTCTGTATCGGGGGAGGAGAGGAGAACACACATCCTTAAATACCAGTGTCACTTTTCTAGCTGTTCATATCAGCTCTTTATTACCCACTATCCCTCTGTTTCGGATGCTATAAAAGGGGTCGGCTACAAATCAAGAAAAAGCCCTTAAGAGATCACCAAATCTATCCCGAGATGCTTGTGAGGGCGTCCCAGCTGATGTTCTGTTTGGAAATTGGTGCTGCAATCGTTTCTCTCTGCTTCATACCCCAAAAAGAAACAATGATGGAGTGTGAAAAGGGAGTGTTTGTGTGTGTGTGTGTTCACATTAGTCGCATACCGGCTCTTTATCAAGTCATTGTAAAGCACTCGTTATTAACACCTTATTCTGCACAGTCATGCTCTGCATAGTCATGAGCAAAAGCCTCTCGTCCCTCACGTCTTCATTACTGTCGGTGAAGACAGAGGCACACAGGCCTCCGGGTCGTGGTTATCCAAGAATGTGTAAAGAACGGGGCGGTTTGAAGAAGAGAGAGGAGCGAAGGTGGCTATTAATGTTAAAAATAGCAACAAAACACCCCTCTTCGACAGTACAGTACGGAGGTGGGTCTGACTCTATTGCACGGCGGCTTTTTATCTCCCACACTCGTCCCCTCTGCTCGACGACGTCTAACAACTGCTCGCAGGTCACGTGACAGCCTTAATGACTGCTGTCCACACACACAGCCTGCCACGCTGAAGTGGTTTCAGTGACCGTGATAACAACCCCAGGGAGGTTAGCACGCACACACGCGCACACACACACACATCCTCCTCCAGTCAGTCAGAACTGAAGTGAATGAGAGGTGAAACGCTTCCTCTGGATAGTGATTAATGGAGCTGTTTTGCATCACGGTATCAGTAAACAGCCCCCTGAAATGTAATGCTGTAAACCCCCCAAGAAAAAAAGCCGCTAATGAGTATTGTGTTAATAACGTGCAATATGACCGTGTCACCCCTCGCAACATGCAAATGAAATTCACGTCGCTTCTGCAACTTAATAACTTGATATGACTATTAATATCTGCCTGTGTCAGTGCAGAGTCAGGGCTGCAACAGACAATCGATTAATCAACCGTTAATCGACTTATAAACTAGTCATCAGCTTTGTTGCTAGAAATTGAGTCAAATTTGTCTGATCCTAGCTTAATAAATGTCCATATCTGAACATCAGCGATGTGAGGACGATGAATAAAGACTTACCTTGGCCTTTCTGAACCAGGCGTTTGTATTTTTCCCAGTTTTTGCATCATTTTATCATTTATGTGTCATGGATTAATCAATAATTACACACAATGACTAATCAATGGGCGTCCGTGCATATTATTGGTTGTTCCTAATGTCTCTTATTGATGCGCCTCTGCTGTGTCTGTCCCCACTCGCTTCTTATCGTCTCTCATTTTATCTCATCTTATCTTAATGCCTCTATTAAAGAGCCAGTGGGCACCCCATATGCATACTAATAGCCAGAGTGTCGTCACCCAGCGTCACTGTCTCTCCTACTGCGGCCACCTGCTTCAGGTATGGTTGCTCTCAGTGCTGGTTCCACTCCAGCCTCTCCAGCTGGGAGCCTGCACTTACTCAG
The DNA here is from genome assembly GCA_029224185.1 of Karalla daura. Taxonomy (NCBI): domain Eukaryota; kingdom Metazoa; phylum Chordata; class Actinopteri; order Chaetodontiformes; family Leiognathidae; genus Karalla; species Karalla daura. The sequence continues at coordinate 11,205,250 of CM055189.1, read as the reverse complement.
CTGCCCAGGTGTCCTCGGACTGGTCCGTGAGTTTCTTTTCTCTCTTTTTTTTGGGAGTCTGAGGTAGAAAGGTGACATTGCAAGGCTGTGGCTGCCTCTCAAACCTTAAACTGAAAAGTGCTTCGTCTACAAGCGAAGGTTTGTGTGCGAGTGTGAGAGTAAGAGACAGCGAAAGAAAGAGAGTCCTGACATCCAGTTTAGCTGAGTTAATTTCCCCTGACAGGAAGAGCTCGACTCGGACTCTGGTACAGAAGAGAGATGAGCGCCCTCCAATGCACCGCTGGTGACACATGACTGACTGACTGACTGACAGACAGACAGTTTGCGAGGAAGAAAATTAACTCTCTCTGTCTGTCTCTCTCTCTCTCTCTCTGAGTCCCCAGAGAAAGTCTGAACTATACAACAGACAGCTGTGACCTGACTGACTGAGGCTGCTGCTTCAGTGACTGGCAACACCCACGGTTTCCAACCGAGTTCAGAAAAGTTTTCAAAATGCTCCATTTAAAATGTGGAGAAATGTGTCTCGCTTGGTACTCCCGCAATATTCCCATATTCATATTCCGATTGAAAATATCCAGAATCCTGAAATAATGATAGAGAGTGTGGGTCACGTTATTATTTTAGTAAAAATGGATCAAATTGTGTAAAACACACACTCACAGTAGCTCAGGTTTTTGTGGCATGTGCCTTGTTATCTCTGCAAGACCACACACACACACACACACACACACATACACACATGCACAGTCTGGCAAAGTGCTGTACAGTACAGTATAGACCTGCGCCGCATGTACTGCACACAACACCTGAGTCATCACTTAGAAATCGACCACAGGGCCCGGAGGCTTCAGTACAAAAAAAAAACTATGTTTTCTGCTCATTTTTCATCGACTTGCCAAAACATCTGCTGTTTGCAGCCTGCTTTGTTTCTCCTGGCTGTCAAAAAGTGTTTCTGCTGATAAGCACATGAGGAACTCCGGGAGGGTGCGCGTTCTCGGCACGAGCCGGAGAAACTAGATGAAAAGCCACGATATGGTTGACCTTTGCTCGCAGAGATTGCTTGGTAGAAGGTAACAGTCCCGGCCAGAGACTCAGCTTCTCTCCGCAGCTCTACAATATTAAAGGCAAGGAGAGGGGGGAAAAAAATCCTTTTAGAGATATTTCCCCTTATAGCTCCGCTTTCTCTGAACTCTCTTTAGTTGTTTTTTGGGTTACGCCGCTTCGCGAGCCCAGGCTCCCCCATCCATCACTGTCGGCCGGCCCTGTCCACGTCTCGAATAAGGTCAGACTGCAGCCACTGAACCATCAGGTGCCTCGGAGGAGAACATTTAAGCTTGCTCGTAGCGAGATCAGAGCTGTGCCTAGAATTATTTAGCAGGGGGTGAAAAAAAAAGACACCTCCTCCGTCTCCTTAAGTGTGAGGATGCTCGGAACCTGCATCTCCTCTTTGCGTTGTGCGCTTTAAACTGTCATAATGGTTGACGTGGGAGTCGCATAAAGCGCCACCCCACCTCCATGAATCCGGCGCAGATGTCGACATCTGCTCATTATACCTGTAAACACCTCATACCTGGAGCAGACTGGGAGCCCGCGGGACCTCGAATAGACCCCTTGCAGCGCCCCCTGCGGCACCCCGACGTCAGCCCACCCTCCTCACAATCAGCCGCAGACTCGTTGCTTCGTCCTCAGGCCCGACGCCCAGCCGCGGATCTTAAATAACGTCGTGGGAAAAAAAAGAAAGGAAAAAGAAACGCTGGAATGGGGCGACGTGATGCGGCATAATGTTTAGGGATGCCTGCTGATGGATTGTTATTTATTTAGCTCCGAGCCAGACAGAGAGAGAAAGAGAGGGAGAGAGGGAGAGAGGGAGAGAGAGGCTGATGAATAGGAGCAGCTGCTGTGCTGGGCTGAGTGTGTGTGTGTGTGTGTGTGTAAGTGAGTGTGTGTGTGCATGTGTGTGTGCGGCTCTGAACAAAGAGGATGCCGGTCTGTAGGTTTGACACCTGAACGTCCAGATGAAGCAACCTTTTGCTCTCTGCCTCTGACACACGCAGACGTACGTATCAAGCAGGAGCCGACCTTGTGCTCCTGAACAGACTGGAAACGCTTTTTTTTGTTGTTGTTTTTAACAACTCTGTGTGTGTGTGTGTGTGTTCTTGCAGGCACATGCGTAAGTTTTAGCGCAGTTATCGGTGCATGCAGTGCTTTGTGTATGAGTGTGTGTGTGTGTGTGTATGTGTGTGTGTGTGTGTGTGTGTGTGTGTGTGTGTGTGTGTGTGTGTGTGTGTGTGAGTAAATACGGCCTGTCAGTCTGCTTTACCCGGTACAAACTGGCATCATTAGTGAGCCCGCGACTGGCTGCCACGCCACACTGGTTACAGCGCTGACAAGCGAGGAAATGTGCGGCTGGAAAACCGTTGTGTTATTTCCAGCGCATTTGTACATTTGACAAGTTTGTATCTGCACAAACTTGGATACAGCTCAACTGGCAGAAAGTGATAGCGAGACACCGGGAGATGAAAGGAGCATCTGGCAAACACACGCACACACACGCACGCACACGCTAAATTGCCAGTGATAAGACAGCATTATGCAGCAACGCCGCACTAATTTTCCTTCAACAATGCAAACGACACCAAAGAGAACTATCAACACAGGTCTCGGGAACCTACTTTTATTGTAGACGCACATTAAAAACTTGTATCCGGCTACTTTTATTCCACCGGAAAAAAAAAGTGCTGCAGAAAAAAGCTGCAAAGCTGCAAAAAGCTGCTTCAGGGTGATGAAAGATGAAATGGACGATGAAAACAAATAGGCGGCCATTTTTCTCAGGCCGCCTCAAAGAGCTTGTTTGGATAGGAAGTGTAAATGGTCTTGGTGTGAACTTCAGGAAATGTAGCCGTTGAATTACGGTTAAAGCTCTCACATGAACAAAAGGATTGTGTTCCTGCTCTATGCAGGGATTTTGTGGCACTGGAACAAACTGAAACTTCATTTCACCTGGTGAAAGTTGAGATTACATTTTGGCACAGAGAATCCCTAAAAATGTATTTTTGGTCATGGTGTGTGATGTCCCTATGCGTTGCATCTTACTCAAAACGCTCCTTTCATACCCAATCGTTATATTTAAAAGCAATTTTGACAGACACACTCTGAAGGGCTCCTCTACAGCTCACAGCGTGCTATATCCAATCAATTCTGTCAGCTTTGGATAGATTCTGAGATTTGACAGGACGTCCCCATGTGACTAATATCAAGAATAAAAAGATTCTATTGACGATTTCCACTGTATCACCCACAGGTAACTGAGCCGCCCTGTGGGATCGACTTGGTTCCATCTTAGTTGTGAGCTAGTGCTTAAGTTTGGAGTCCTTGACCAAAGAACTGGCTCTGGCCCCTAACAAAAATTAGTGGTTCTAGAGTATTTCCACGTCTTTCTCCACAGCCCGGAGTAATGCTGCCTTCCAACTCAGAACTCGCAATTTAACAGCTGATAACTCTGATTTCAGCTCAGGTCAGAATAACCGATAAAAAACATGGCTGTGACAAGTGGCAAGTTGGAAGAAATTGACAAAATAAGAAAGTCCTCCTTGCTTAAAGGAGGATAAAGGATGTATGTGCGAGAGAGCCACAGACATTATGAAATGACTGCTAAAGAAAGCCGATGGATCGACTTGGTTGGACATCCACATTTTGCTGTCCTGGACTCCTGATCCTTTGGGACAGACCAGCATATCTGACATACATTGCATTATGGTGCAGCTTTTGAGCGTTGAAAAAGATCATATAAGAGTTTCAATGTCATTCCAGTTGCGTATAATTACAAGAATAATAATAATAAGCTAGGCATGTAAAAATCTAACAAGACAACAATGATAAAAAGTAAAAACAAGCAATACTGTATGAATAATGATGCAAATATGACCACCGATGTGAAAATATGGAGCGTGATGTGCAAAAATTACAGCATCCCTACATAAATGACGCAGTAGATGGAAAAGCAACTGGTTGCAGGTCAAACTGGCTGCAAACCAGCACGGGGACCGTTTTGGGTGGAAAAGAGTGCTTTCCGATGTCTTTGCGAGCTCTGGTCCCCTGTCTCGGCTCCCCCGGTTGTCTCCCTGCTCCCGACTGTCCCGCTGCCAACCCTCTGTTCATTTTTTAATCCGTCCCGCTGCTGAGCGCCGCCTCTGCATTGTCTCTGTCCTCATCTCTGGCTCTTTGTGTTCCACTTTTGTTTCCCGCTCCCGTGACCGTTTCCTCATCCTCGCCTCCCCCTCCCTCTGCCTTTGAATCGCCCCGGCAGCTTTTCATCCTTCCTGTTTCGCTCCTCTTTATCTCCTCTCCAGCTCCACGTCGCTTCTAGAAAGCATAGTACCTGCTTTACTCTGTTTTTCACGCCAACGTTTTTAGAAAAAGTCCTTCTGCAGAGCAGAGGAAGTCCAGATGGCTCATTCCAGTGTTTAGTATTCACAACCGTCCTCTAGGAAAATCCACCAAAATGATTCATGCATCATGCAGCATATACATGTCTGCTGCACTTTCACTCCATGATTACGAGGAAATTATAGTGTTTGCCATCTATGTATGTATGTATGTCGACTGCTATGGGTGCAATTCATGCAAAGTATGAGGTGTGGTAAACATAAGTGATCGCTTCTTCTGTTTTATTATATTCAGAGGACAAAATGGTCATTTCAAACAGCCGAAAGGGACCAAAGCCGAGCGATATGCAGTGATCTTTCTTCACGACCTTCAAGACCACAAGTGTGTGGTGAGCAGAGGTCATAATGCAGTAAATAATAATAGTTTCTCTCTGTCTCTTTCTTTGTTCCCAGGTCTTCTCTGACATGCCCTCATTGCCTTAAGCAGAGCAACACCTTCGACCCGTTTTCATGTATCTCCCTGCCCATCCCACTGCGACAAACCAGGTGAGGTACCGTATATATAGACGCAGGCTGGGTGGTCCGGAAAGTGTTTTTACTGCAGCAGCTACTTAAATGTTAATTTCATCTGTGGATTCGGGCTTTATGTCTTCTGCGACATTATCTTTAGATAGGGGCTTAATTAAAAGTCCACCAGTTTGTGCTGAATGACATTTTCCTGGGTGGTGGTGGGTGTACAGTATGTGTGAATTATTTTACTATTTTACTGTCTTGTATAATATGAGATGGAGGCACAAGTGGAAGGGAAACGCCACTAACTACGAGATCAAACATATAACAGCATCTTAGAGCTAAAGTGAGAGAGCAAAATCCCAGAAGAGGCTGCGCGATATGACCGACCTAAAGCCAAATGCTAGCAGTCCGCAAGGATTTTACTCATTCATTACTGTGAACAGCCTGCTCCTAAAGTGCTCGTTTTTCATCATTTCCAGTTTAATGTGATAAGGTTAAAGCTATTCAGTTGCAGAAGCTATATACATATATACCTTTACATGGCTAAATGTTATCTGTCCCGTATTGAATAATTGCAATTGAATCCCCCCTGTGCTATACCTGTCTTGAGGACCTAATACTGTATGTGTGCTCCACCCAGCTGTGCTCTGTTGTCATATCACTGTGATGAATGTTGGCCCATCAAAAATTCCTGAGCAAACACTTTGTTCCCATGTTGCCACGTTTAAGCTCGGCAAAAAGCTGCGCGTCAGCAGAGTGCTGCTCTGCCGCTCTGACACACAGTTAAGGAGAGGAGAAACAGAGAAAGACGACTTCTGGGAATTTTGACAACTCAGACTAACCCCTAACCTCTGGGAATCAGCTACCGGCTCCGGTCGGAGCATCTGTACACCCATGACACGTCTACTTGGATTTATATACTTGGAGTTTGCCTGGTTAGGACTCTTCACATTGACTTTGTTGGGACGATGGAGTTCGCGGAGCTCCATCCCACCTCCGACCTCAGGAGACGGGGAATCGCTCTCAATCAGTGGAACCTGTCGGCTGTCTGTGTGCAGATTCTGTCACCTTCGCGCCTCAAATATCCTCAAATATCAGTTGAATCGGAGTTACACACACACACACACACACAGACACACACACACACACACACACACACACACACACACATTGGGATGCTTCTCTCCGCTCCTGCATCCTGCTATCTTCAAGCAGACAGATGCCTCCGCTCTGTGTCCTCCCTGGACGTCCTCTGTGGTCTTCTACTCAGGCTCTGTGTGGATTCGCTGCTGGACGCAAACTGACCTTACACACACACACACACACACACACACACCCACACACACACACACACACACACACTGCGACCTCCTTGAATCGTCCTGCTGAATCGGTCTTCCCAGCCCGGATAGTCTGAGGCCCCCCCGGAGGTGCAGCGGGGCCGGGTTGGCAGCATGGCATGGAGCTCTGTGCGCTGCAGATAATGCCAACCGAGCCACAGGGAGGAGAGGAGGAGAAGAAGAAAGAAGGAAAAGACAGAAAAGAAGAAGGAGATGGTGCTATCAATGATGGTGTAGCAACTCTGTGTAGTCAGTCTTAGCGTGAGGTTTTGGAAACAATCGAAAACACTCCCAGCAGTCTTCGTCTGGGAGCGCTGGATTCGACTGCGAGACGACTGAAAACGTGTTCTTTACGCGACTCGCGGTTCGAGACTGATTTGGAAATGCTCCAGCGGGAAGCGGGCTGTAATGGCCGTAACGTAAATCTCGTTGGACAGATGCAGACGTCGCAGCGCGCCCCGCAAAGTGCCTGTTGTTGCCGCTGACAGGCTCGGCTGGTTGTTCTGTCCAACCACATTATGGAGAGGATGCCCACAGAGACGGAGCTTTTTGTTAAGGAGTACGATCCTTTTGGTTTCACCTGGAGCAGCTGCTACGCCGCTCTATTTAAAGCCGCCCGACTGCTTTGACAAAAACAGTGTTTTTTCTTTTTTTTTTTCTTCTTTTTTCACAAGCAAGTTGGCTCCTGCTGCAGTTCACTGGATACAGATTATCTGAGAGTCTTTGATGATGATGGCACTGTTGGTGGCACAGCTTCCCCACATTAACTTAGGTGTATTTCCCAGTTTCCCTCAGAAAATGTGTTTAAATAAGGAAGAAAAGTAAGAGCCTAGGCTTCGTATCCATCTCTAGCTGTGTTTCCATTACCTCTAGAAATGTGCAAAACCTAAATATCACAAAGAAAACCTATCAAACATTGCAAAAACATGTTTACCCTATCATCTTATTTGCCTCAAAAAAGATGATAGAGTAAGCTTTCATCACATGATTCAAAAACAAACATTCAATGTTTAAAACATCAAACTGAACAAAGGGTACAAGTTCTTCTCTGAGAATTGTCTCTTCACTGAGTCACTCGCACTAGCTTGAGCCTCCTCACTTACTGTACTGTACAGCGTCAATCCAGGTGTATTTCCTGTCGTTGTGCAAGTTACGAAACAATGTGCTACGCCAGAGAATATTAAACAAATGCCCCTTATTCCTTCTTATCAGCCTCAACCAAGACTTGTAGATGACTTATCTTTTGTGAAATCATGAAAACTGGTGTCTTTGTTTTAAAGTTCAGCTGTTTGGTGGTATGCTACGGTAACATATAGGATGGTAGATATGGTAAATTCTGTTTATGATACTTTCTATAATTCTGGAAACAAAAAGTTGATATATGCCTATCATAAGTATAATTAAAAGAGTTAATAAAACATTTTTTTGGATATCCACACAGAATAGTCTTTGTGGAACCATGCGAAATATGTATCATGCATACAAGAAGCGACTGTACTTTTATTTTGTAAAAGACTGTAATGGAAACACACCTTGTGAGAGCATACACAAGCCTCTGCTTATGGTAGACTTGCTGCATGTATATTAATAACTGTGATTTGTAGTAGTCCATAAATATCTTCAACAAGAGCATGCTATGGAGCAGCGTGCATGTGGGAACATGAGAGGTTGCTGTTTAGAGACTCCCAGGCTCCACAACAACAGAGAAGGGTGAGAAGCTGAAGTTAAAAAAAACAAAAAAAAAACAACCCTCTGCTTTTAAGATGACATGTCTATTTCCTGTTCCTCTCGAGAACCATCCCACACCTCTCACCGCGTTTCATTTCACATCCCGGCGTCTCATCTCGCAGCATCTAACAACGTAAATAAAACAGCTGCTCAGATCCTCCGCCGTCTGCCCTGTCAGCCACCCCGCCGCTTACACATTACTCACCTGAATAATGCATGACGGGAAACAGGAAGTGGGGGTGTCGACGATTACACACAGCCTTCATCCCAAATGAGAGGGCGTGACCTTACGCTCTCCCTCCCGTTCGTTTTTCTTCCTCCCTGCTCCTTTTCCTCGTCTGCTCATCAAAGATCGCGCAGCTACAAACTGCACAAGCTGCGATTTTGCACGTCGCTGCTACGCCTCCGTCGTTTTCATCCCCCGCATCCCGAACACAGAGGGGTACGGTCTGCTGTAAGTCCGACGTGTCTCGGCATATAGCAGCTTCCCTTGGGACCGTGGACACACTGTGCTTCGTTTAGCTCTTCATGTCTGGTCACGTATGTATCCGAGCACAGGCACTAGAGGGAGAGCGGAAAAAAGAGGCTACAAGGCGACGTGTGAAAATAGCCAATTCCAGTCCGACACAGTGAAATCGGATGTGTTGACGCTCCTGAAATTAGATTCCGTGCAACAGTTATTGTCAGAGGAAATCGCGTTCCCAGACTTAGTAGACATCATTTGTATCATTTGTGGTGTGTTAGTTAAAATAAACTGCAAAGCTGGAACAACTGCAAAGCTGATGGCTGATGTCAACAATGAAAAAAGCAGGGTTTCACGTTAAGCGACACAAATTACTAGAATGGTGTTGAGACTACTGGCGGTTTTGCCAACAGTTCCCATGCGTCCAAACTGGTGCTAGAGCTGATTTGGAACCATGTAGAGAACCAGTTGCTTTTCCAACCCTCTAGCAAGACATGGTGTCAGTCTTCTAGAACAAGTCCTGGATATCACTTTAGATAAACTAACATTCCCAAAATTTCCCAATAGGAACGTCGCAGAGGGATTAAAAAGTTTGATCCTGTGAAGTTTAAGTTGCTGGCTTGACCTTTTTGGTCACTCAAGTTTCTCTAGAGCAAAGCAATAGCTAGCAGTAACAAAGAAATGGGGGGACTTGTTATTTCTATTGGTCTAAGTAACCCCATCCTCAGCCTTTAATTCAGCTGGTTCTTTCTCCTGGCCCAGAAGAAGTGGTGCTACCCTTGAACTCTTTTTTTGAGGCAGAGCCAGTTCTTTGGCAGTGGAAACAGAAAACAAATGGTTCAGAACCATCACTGGAATCCCATTGGGGGACTAGGAGCAACTCAGATCAACTCTGGCGGCTAATTGAGCAGAAATGTACCAAAATAAAACAGGAAACACTGAATGGACACAATGACAAAGTGAACACCGTCACAATGAAGACTCTGCTTGGTTCAAAATGTCTCAGGAGTTAAACTGACACCTTTCATATTGCTGTTGGCATCCCTGAGTTCTCTTTCATTTTCAGGTTGATATTTAGAAGGTGTGTGTGTGTGTGAGTGTTTGTTTGCGTCGGTACGTGTGCCTGTCTGCATACAGATGCAGATAACTGTATGCCAGGGTGTGTTTGGAATCTGTAATAATGTAAACATGCAGAATTAGAATTGCAAAATAATTTGACAGGTGCACTACCGTGTCATGTGTCTTACACTCTGTCATCCTCCTTGCTTAATCTCTCCTTCACACACACACACACACACACACACACACACACACAGACAGACACTCTCACACAGTTAAAGGCATACATCTGTCTATCTCAACCTCCACCGCTCTGTGTGTTTCCCCTGCAGGTCGATGTGTGTGACGCTGGTGTTCAGCACCAAGGGCCAGAGGTACCTGCGGGTGGGGCTGGCTGTGCCTCTCTTTGGGTCCCTGTCCTGCCTGAGAGCCATGGTGGCCGAGGAGGGCAACATCTCCCCGGACCAGGTGCACACACCACACACACACACACACACACACACACACACACATGCACAGACAGGCACAGAAGTCATTTTGCTTCCAAAAACCCATATTAAACAACAACAAAGTGATTTTCACGAGGACCCAGACGACCTCATTTCACCTACAGACATGTTGAATTTTCATTAGCAGTTAGTTAGTGATGGCTGCTTTCCATCTACTGTAGGTGTGTGCAAAAAGTCAGAGTCCAAATCGAGAACGACTCGTGAATTTTAATCGATGTACAAATAGGTTTGTAGAGTTTCAGCTCGATTTTGAATCAACAGAGGTCGGATAAAATCCAGTGCCTGTACAACATGACACACAGACAATGAAATCATTAAAAGCTGATAAGAACCAGACGACCGAGGCAGTGATGTAATTACTCTGTGATGAGGAAATCCAGGAGGCAGTCTTAAAATAATAATAATAATAAAGTAATAATGAAATGAATCAAAATAAATATGACCAGGGAGTGAAAGCGGATCCCTAAAATTAAATAAGATAAAATTAAATTAAATAAATGTAATTAAACTAAATTATATATGAAATGAAAAAAATAACTTCTCAACAAAGCTACATATAAAAAATAAAGTTAAATGACATCATGAAATGTAATTATGGTTATGTATTTTGTGGAACGTGATGGATAAACTCGTTCATTTCCCAGAATGCTTTGCTTCAAGCAGGCTGTGTCAACCCAAGCAAAGCATGTTTGGCACATTTCTTCTGTTGTGCGACTGAGGGGAGTTTCCTCTTTGTATTGTGATGAAGTGGCCTCTACTTCCTCTCCATTTCAACATCCCGTCGAGTGCAGCCAGTTCAGTTGAAATTCCAACTTGCCAGTTGTAAAGATGAAAGATTTTGCACTTGGCAGGATTCCTACTTATTGGGATTTCCATCAGGTCAACGATAGGTTGACCCTCAACACTCAGTGTGCAGCCCAGTCGCATGACACAGACTTTGAACTTGGGAGCGAGCCAACTTTAGTCCAGACGAAGTCTGAGCACGTCTTCAAACTGGACTCAAGAGCGATTAATGTCCTCGCTGCTGCTCCTGCTCGTCCTCTTCATATCTTTATTTTTTTTAAGTAGATCCTCGGTTTGCGGTAATACTTGCCCGAAGCAGCCAGCCGGTTTTGAAAGGTGAATCCTCCACCCCGCGGAGCAAAGTCAAACAAGGAGGCAGCTCTGTACGTCCGGGGGGGATGTTTACAGCTCACCGTCTGGCTAATTATTACTCCCGACCTCTCCTTTCGCTTTCAGGAAATAAAATGATAGATAACGCGGTTAAGCTGTGAGGAAACGTAGCGCTCGCCCGCCTCCCTCCGTCTCTCACGACTCTAGATGAATAAGTCAAAGTGAGGTGGTGAAAACCAATAAGAGCAAACAGGATTGTCTATTATGGCGAGGAAACACTTGAATGAACACCTCGCTGAAAATGTCACCATGGAAAATAAAACAAAAAAAAAGAAAGACGCGAGAACGGCTCCGGAGGAGAGCGTTCATCAATCTCTCACCTGCCCGGCAATAGAGGACGGGTGCTGCAAAGGCTCAAACGCCCCATGAAATTAAAATGACTTTTCTCACGGTTCATGAGTTCACGGCTCCGCTGTTTACTGTGCGGTCTGCGCCTCCGCTCTGAAATAGACTGCGCAGCAAACAGTCCCGACCTCCCACCGGAACTGTGTGATGACCTAAAGTTGGGCCGTGCGTGTGTGTCGTGTCCGTCTACCTAATTGAATAATGAAATTGGTGGCGCGTGTCTTTCCTACATTTTGGAAATCGATGCCTGTTTTGGATTCTCGTCCTTGCTCTTATTTCGAATCGTGCCTCGAGCTAAACAGAGATCATCTTCCCGATCTGTGAATTAATTCCAAGCTCCTCCCACCCCCCCCACCCCCCCCCCCAACCCCCCCCCCCCCTAGTCAGAATAGACTCTGGTTGGGAGAGTAGCCGCTCCCACTTTCTCCAGTTTCCATTTGTTTGGGAAATTTCATCACTCTTGCCGTTGAAACTCAGCGCTTTTTCACAGAGCATCTTACAGTTTTAATAAGCTTCATTTAATCGTGTGTGAAGCTCGAAGAAGTCAAACACTTTTTTTCGTGTGTGTATTTGGGCGAAGAAAACTGCTCGATGTTCATAAAAAATGATGTTAAAAAAAAAACCCGAAGCAAACAGGATGCCGTCGATTTTAACACCATTCCCTTTGGAGAGTCGCTGTCTTGGCAAATTTCGCATGTCGTGTTGTTGTCTGCATTTGTGCTCGTATGACGAATTCCCTTTTAGTCTGTCCCAGGCCGTTTTGTGAGGTTTATTGCTGGAGTTTGGAATCAGTGACCTCTTTGATCACAGCTACATTGCGTCTGATTTTATCGCCCGTGCGGTACAGTTGGTTTAATTCCACCAGACGTGCGTCGACTCCGAGTTATCACAGAGGCAGTTCTGGCACCGCTGCGTCGCCGTGTTGATGTTTTATCATTTTTGGGGTTGAATTATGGATTAGATCTGTTTTTTTTCTTCTTTTTTTTTTCTTTTCTCCGGTCTCTTGTGAAGGATTTTAGTTTTCAGCGCACGAAAAAGCAAAAAAAATCTCAGCTGCGCCGTGCGAGGATCGCTGCAGGCGAGTCTGTCGGCACTAAAACTCACTGTACCCCTCTGTCTCTCTCTCTCTCTCTCTCTCTCTCTCTCCCTCCCTATCTCTTCCTCTCTACCTCTCTCTCCCTCTCCCTCCCCTCTCTCCCACTCTCTCTCTACCTCTCTACCTCTCTCTTTCTCTCTCTCTCTCTCTTTCTCCTTCTCTAACTCTCTCTCCCTCCATCTCCCTCTCTCTCTCTCTCCCTCTCTACCCATCTCTCTCTCTCCCTCTCTCTCTCTCTCCCTCTCTCTCTCTCCCTCTCCCTCTCTCCCTCTCTCCCTCCAGGTCATCCTGTCGGAGCTCTACTCCACCGGCTTCCAGCGCTCCTTCTCTGACGACGAAGACCTGACGACGGTCGCCGACAGCGACGTCATCTACGCCTTCCAGGCTCCGCCCCTCTACGGCCGGGGGGGCTCGGCCGCTCCGCACTCAGGTACCGCCAGGTCGAGATTCCCCTCTCGTCCCTCCGAGGGGAGAAACTTTCTACTCACTCTGATTAACGCTCTTTCTCTCGCCCCGCGTTGCATTAAGCGCATTGTTCGCTGCCAGAGCGGCGTCTGCTCTGGGCTCTGTACACCCCCCCCCCCCCCCCCCCCCCCCCCCTCCCTCCCTCCCCCTCCTTCTCTCTCTCTCTCTCTCTTTATGCATGGCAGCACACGAGCAAATTAAATTAGATTAAATGAAACGTCGTGTCTGAATGCCAGCCCCCGGTGCGTCGCAGCAACGCGGAACAGAAGTTTTGTTTTTTTTTTGTTTTTTTCCCGAGCTCATCGTCTCGCCGGGATGACGACTCGTGTCTTTGTGTCTGGAAACTTTTGAGACCTTGAGACGGATTGGCGGGCGAGAGGCGGCTCTCTGAAGATGGCCTCACGTGCTCGTGCTGGCTTGTGTTTCTTCAGGAGGTAAACAGCCTCCTCGGCGCTCTGAGGCAGAGAGACGCAGGTATGAGGTTGAGGCGGCCTTGCATCATCGGCAGCGCCTTTTTTTAGAGACATTTCTCTGTCTGTGAGAGACGCTGCAGAACGCACTGTTGACATGAGAGCGAAGGCAGGTTTAACCCTTTACCTGCCGACGTGGGGCCGACGTATTGACAATGTCGGGAGAGATTTCAACTGTGTGAGTCGAAGCTGTGAAACAAAGTAGAGGGAGTCTGAAAGCTGTGCTTTTTCATCGATACATGACGTGTGCCGTTTGACTGTTTTGTCTGTGTGTAGAGTTGTGGCTCAAAGAAAAAATGTCTTGGAATGACTACAAACATGCATAGGTGCACATTTCAAACATGAAATCAAAGCTTTATGTGCGATAACAACCATTTCTCAACACTCTAGCCCTCAGTTTGGTGTTTTTCTTCATTTAAACCTCTTATGCTTGCATATCATGTGCAGTAATTAATGGCCAGATGTTGGGCATTCAAGTTCACAGACTCTTCACAAAAGGGGCCAAAGCACAAAGCACTGACCGTTTCACAAGCCATTATAACAAATAATGTGCAAGGGGCCATTTTGATTCCTATTGTGTAACTGTTAATAACACACACACCTTCCTGCAAACAGACTAAACGTTCTCTGCAGCTCTTTGCAGATGTTTAAAAGAAACTGGTTTTTCATCCTCATCATTACAATAACTGTACAACACAATAACAATTTCAGTCACTACAATAACATTTACACGTGTCTGCTTGTTTTTGTTTTGACTGGGGGAAACCGTGGTAGAGGAGGTCACACACAGTATGTCATAGCTGAGATGTCCAGCAGCTTTCTGAAGCAGTAGTAGACTAAAAGCGACTTTTTGCATTTTGGGACGTACTGTGTGGTGGAAAGTCAGCAGTTCTGCTGCTTAGTGTCTGACCGCTCTGTGTTAATTTTGTCCCCCGTGAGTTGCCGGTTTTATCAAAGCGCCCCACTAAATCGCTGCATTTGCCCTTTAAATGTGTGTCTTGCTGCTGCCTTCTTCCCCCAGCGGTGGAACAAATGTCACATCGGGGCCTCATTAAAATTTCTTTTGCACAAAGGGGCTCTATCTGCGTTTATCAAAGGGAGTCTGCGGGGCCAGAAGAAATGTGGAATTCTTTTGCCGTTAAAAAGTCCTTAAAAGGCTTTTTTTTAATCTTTAAAGATTAGCGAGTGATTGGCAGTGGCGGAATGCAACTAAGTACTTTGGGTACATTTTCCACATATCTGCTCTTCTCTTAAGTAGAATGAATAGTGGATGATTTTTGTCTTTCCTCCCTCTTCCACTGTGTTTCCATGCTGCCCCTCCATCACACTTTAATGTCCCGAAAGGGAGTCAGGAAGTGAGCGTGCTGCTCCTTTCATTCAGGTCTCAGGTGAACTTTCAAAGGCGTCCAGGAAACGGGAGAGACGAGGGGGAAACTCCCTCATTGTCCGACGGAGCTTGAAGGGCCTGCAGCCGGCCGTCTTTATCCACTAACACAAAGTGAGATATTCAAAGACAGACTTTAAGATAAAAGCTGATCATGAATCAGTTGACGCCATCAATGGGCCCAGGCTGTAATATTTTCAACATGATGAATAGGGACAGGGTTGTCGGCCCAATAAAATCAGTCAGAGACAAAGTTATGATTGATTGATAAAGGGAAGAAGAGTGGTAAGAAAAAAACAGATGAAATATGTAAGCGGTCTGGATTGGATTTGTCCTGGAGTGTAGCATTACGTGGAGACATGCGTCTTTTCCAGTCATAGAAAGCATATAGAAAATGAGAAAAAACACTTTGTTATGCAGCAGGAGGATGAACTCCTCCTCCCCGTAGCCTTCTACTACTAATACTAGCGTGCTAAACCTAGACGCAGTGAAGGTTTCAATAGAAGGCAGTGACACTGTGGTTATCATTATGATGGGGATGCAGGCAGGCAGAAGGAATGAACCACAGGTGCAGACCCACAGTGGTGTGGTGTGGGGGTGTGTGTGTGTGTGTGTGGGGGGGGGGGGTTATGCAGCCTCCTGGCTGTTTTCAAACACTTAATTACTGTTTTAAATGGATTCATCATTTTTAATTAGTTAATCCATCCATTTCGGCCGCCACCTCGGTCCATCAGTAACAGTTATTGCCGTGTAATTTCTGCAGAGGACTCTGCACATAACTCATCTCCCCTCACCTGGCGTAAATGTATGCACCTGAGAAAGAGTAAAGCAGCCGGAGTTACAGCTGCACCCTGCATGTTCAAGCTGTGTTTACCTACGCATGGAGGCGGCTCAGTATCACGTGATGACTCGATCAGTTCATTATTACAGCCATATCTCTGTCTATCTTTTCACATTTTAGCAGTATCTTTTTCACTGTTTTCACTGTTATGATACGAGACTATCACATTATGTCGAGTCGTATTTCCACATCGTAATGTAGTAATGCGAGGCAGGAGCGCGACTCGTTTACACGATTCAATTAACTCCTGCTTTATGCTCTGAAAGCGCGAGACACGGTGAGATGCTGCAGTTATCGAGTGCACTGGATGAGACTGATATCAGTGCTGCAAGGGGGCACGGGGTTGATCCGAAGTAAGGATGTGTCTGACCCTCATCTTAAATTTCATATCTTGAAATAGCGTGATGATTTCAGCTTATAACTATAAAGTTATTTGATACTGAGCCCGTTCTTTTCACTGCGCCAGTCAGTTCAACAAAAAACTTATTGAAGAATTCTTCCGTAGTTTTAACTAACCATTCGACTGTGCCTAACTTTTATAGACATGACATTTTTATTTCCATTCATCCTCTCTTTTAAGATGGAAACAAAGATCTTCATTGAAAGGACTTTTTTTGTTGAAGTACTTGTAGTCATATGGAGGTTTTCAGCAGCTGTCTGTCTATCTATCTATCTATCTATCTATCTATCTATCTATCTATCTATCTATCTATCTATCTATCTATCTATCTATCTATCTATCTATCTATCTATCTATCTATCTATCTATCTATCTATCTATCTATCTATCTATCTATCTATCTATCTATCTATCTATCTGTCTGTCTGTCTGTCTGTCTGTCTGTATCCGTCTAGCTATCTATCGATCTATGGATCTATCTACAGTCTATCTGTCTCTCTTTTTATCTCTGTCTCTATTGTCTATCTATCTATCTCTCTATCTCTCCATCTATCTATCCATCCTCCTCTAACCAAGGATCTCTGTGACCACACCAGCAGCACCAGGTCTGTCACAGTCCCATCGCCTCCTCTCAACAGCAGCTTTGGTCACATGGGAGCGGTGCTCAGATGGCGGAGGACAGTGATGGCAGCCTCTCATGGCGTGCTTGAGTTTTTCCTGTCCGGCCACCTAGCCACCAGGTAAAAGTCTTCATGTGGATTTTCGTCGCCCCAGAAGAAGACACGTATCAATTATTCACATACGTGCTGAAAGTGCTCATGAAAAATTAAGAGTCTTCACTTTCCCTCAACAGGAGGCATTTCTATTGTCACTTCACGCAGCAAGAGAGCTTTGTGAGTGCAGAGAGGGAGGCAGCACACACACACACACACACACACACACACACACACACACACACACACACACACACATAGAGGGCTCTCAGTCACAGGAACAGTCCTGCTTGCATATGCATGCATGAGCTCACACACACAAACACAGATATGCATGCGCCGTGTAAGTCAAGTATGTAATGAATCCGTGAGAATTACTCTGGGGAGTCGCATAAATACATGGCCCTCAAGAGGAAACCTGAGACAGGGCACACACACACACACACACACACACACACACACACACACACACACACACACACACACAGAAATCCACTCGTAATGAATCACATTTAAGTGCTCACAGGGAAAATGTGACTTCCATGCTCGTGAGCAATCCGATGAAAATGATGAATGGTCCTCCTCGGCCTGGAATAATTCACGGCATGGCAGCAGACCTGATTCCAGGGTATCGTAACTCCATTCAGGGTGGATCAGTGTCGTGTTTTATGAGGCGTAGCACGTGAGTTTACACAAGGATTACCGACAAGATCCCGTCGTGGCATCATGGAGATGAAAGGTTTCGATATGTTGAGACGTCGTACGTGAGACAGTGCAAGGCGGCAGGTTGTCAGTGTAACGCACGGAGAGGTTTTACATGGAGCAACATCCAGGTAATGGGCTGAAGCATTGTGGAAAAGTACACAGTCTTTTTATTTCTCTCTTTTTTATACACCTACTTTGATCTTTTTCGCTAATGCGTTATGCATAGAGATGCAAGATATTACTCCCAACACCATCGATGGTTTATATTTTGTTCACAGCTCATTTTGATGCCATAGACTTTGAATGCTGTAAGATGTTTTTCATGTAAGTTTTTGTCAAAATAAGAGCAGTTATTCTAAAGTTTTGATGAAATACATGTCCTGTGTTTTGTACATGAGCCTTGAAGTCTTTTTCGTTCCATAATTTTCCGTAAAATCTTGACCTGCAAGACTCCACTTTGAGGAAGGTGGATCTCCAAAACATTGTTTTATTGGATATTAGATTTAGAAAAAGTTTCAGTCTCATTCCACACGCTTACTCCCTGCAAAAAAGGGCTGTCTAAAAGCAAGATAAAACACTAAATCTGAGGATAAAGGTACTCAAAACGAAAGAAGTGATCTGACCTTGCTGCAAGACAGAAGATCACCTGACACGATTTCTTGAAATAAAATGTGAAGTGCTTCATTAAATACATAAAAACGTAACTCTTAAAACAAATTATCTAACAGTTCCAAATCTAGGGTTGTTTTTTTGTTTTTTTTGCACTGGTCTGGTCATGTACCCCAGTGCCATCTAAATGCAAATAAGTTTCAATTACACTTTTGCAATAAATTTCCGGATCGATGCGTCGGATTTTTGGAAGTTCAGTTCCTTTTCCTTATCTTTTGTTTTTTAATCACGATATTTGCACTTTTCTAGGTTTATACGCTCTGCATTTTCAGTCTTTCTCACACTCCTCACATTTCTGCATTCGTCAGCACTCCCAACCCTGACATTTGGGTTCCCAGAATGTCAACTCGTCCCGTCGTTATAGAGAGCTCTCACAGTTTCTAAAAATAACGACGTTTAATTGAAGTTTGAGGCACTGTGCGGGAAAAAGCCAATGTGCGCCTTCTCTGCGGCGCATTAAGGGCGGCGGTTGTTTGATTTGCTCTTCATCGCATGTGACGGATGGTGCAGGGGTCCGCTCCTTGGGCCAAACAGCCCACTCCTGTTGCAGCCGGCCGTCCCTCGCTCACATCATGGCTTTTTTGCAGCTTGCAGCTGTGGAAAAAAAAAAGAAAGAAAGAAAGAAAGAAAGCACAACCTGTCTGAAAGTCGTGATCTCCCCTGGCTACTTCGGGCTTTGTAATTGTGATGAAAGAACGCGTCTCTCAGGTGGAGGATGTGTACGAGACGCTGCAGAGCCAAGCTGGCAGCCGCTCAGTGACAGCAACAAATGTGATCATTATTATTATTATTATTATTATTGTGTTATTTGTATGTGTATGTATGTATGTTTGTGTTAAACTGTCTCAGGAAGAGATAAGGCAGCGCCAAACTGACAGGCTGGACGAGATGTTACATTTCCCATTAGACATGCTTAGACTTCTCTAATGAATTTCTGTTTTTAATACTTGATTTAATACGGCCATAATCATTAAGTATTAAAATATACAGTCCACAGTGACTAATTAAGCGGCTAAGGAAGGAAAGGGTGAAATCCATCCATCCATCCATTTTCTTATCACTGAATAATTTGGGGGAAAAAGAAACTCTCCCAATGCACAGCTGAGTGTTTTTTATTTTTTTGTGAAACTTGAGTGAAGCCCAGTTCACTTTATCCTGCTTTGGTTTGTTTTGGTCTCATCAAACAGCATCACTTAGCTCAGATTTGATGGATTGCTTCTTTGATTTGTAACATTTTCTGAAAGACGTGAATGCGGACGAGGCCAAAGCTTTTGAAATCGATCTTTGCTGTTGTGTGTGAGACTCAATGAGGCAGTAGAGGGTGAAGGTCCATTTCATAGCAACAGGAAGAGAAGCATAGAGGACATAAACATCAAGTAAGCTGCAGCTGTTCTGTTTCATGCTAAGGAACTCCCACGCTGGACATTCCCGATTTTATCCCCTGGGGATGTTGAATTGGGGCGCAGGTTTAATGAGGTTTCGCATTTTTAGAAGAAAACAGCGCCAGGAAAACACTGATGGAAAACGCTGAAAAATCAATTAGGTCCAAAGTGCCGCAACAGCATCCCATTTCAGCCCTCGACAATCCAGGCAATTTGCACGTAAATGGACTGATAAAGCTGCCTAATGCGGCCCATAGGAGAAGACTTCCCGCTGAAAAGCCGAAGCTCAGGGAAGCTTAGGAAACTTGGTGTGATGTTCACCCCGGTGCCCTTTGAGCTGGAAAAACTTTCCTGGATCACGGAGATGTAGACTAAAAGGGTCGACCCTACAGCGAGAGGCCACGGGAGTGAGAGTGTGAGCAGAACCAACCCCTCCACAGAGACGATACAAAGATTAACTTTGACATTATCTCAACTGAAAGAGTAAGAAATATTAGCACTATATAGATTGCATTTATCGTTAGCATGCGGTTGCGCATGTGGTTTTACAAAGCCCAGAGCCTGTTGAGTAGAAAATGTTTTTTTTTTCATTCAGTGAAGATAAAAGAGAATCTGCGGGGATTAGTCCTACATGAATGGCATTTACATGCAGATAGACGCGATCAATCTTTCACGCTCACACACGCTCAGCGTACAGTGTGGCTGGGCTGACAGACCTCCAGTGGATTACTAGGCAGTCTGCTGCAGTCTCCGTCTTTACGTCACTGTATAAACCTATCTATATACATCTGTCTACGGCACTTTGTTGCATTGTGTTTATTAGTCGCACTCGGTTCTATCGACCTTTTACTCATCGTCTCGTTTTTTTGAGTATTGGGATTAAAAAGGACAGGACCTTTCAGTTACCAAAAGGGGATGATGGATATTGCTGGGATTAGTCCTACAGGAGCGACATTTACATTCAAATAGGCACAATCGATCTTTCATATACAGCCGTCTTTCTTTAGCTTCTTTGGCTGCCACTATATCATATCCCCGGCTTTTCTTGCATAATGAGAAAGAAGAAGAAAATGGCAGGCTTTTTCCATTCATCTTAATAGCCCAGATGTAGCTGCTTCTCGTGCTGGCTGTGACCAGATGCTGCTTGTCCCTTTCTTGTTTTACTCTGAAAATACCAACCTCTCTCCTTCTACTTGTTACTTAATTTCCCCGTCTCCCATGTAGCTTCACGCGTCTCTCTCGAGCCCGTCCTTATCAGATTATTAAAGTCTGTGTTTTCTCCTCCTGTCGCATTTTTTCTCTTCCATCCCACAAATTCTAATAAAATATATAGAAATGTCAAACCGTGGCTCGAAGTTGACACTTTTGCTTGCAGCGACTGTGAGAACGCGGCATATGAAATGCTCCTTTTTCAACTTGTTTTGATTTGTCATGGCGAGAGGCTGCACGCCACGCAGGTGCACTGGTACACGAATCGACTCAGCGGTGTGACAGACGTGACACATGCAAATCCAAGTCTGCAAAGCACACTTCCCGCGCGGATCCATTAAGGCAATTACAGCCGCCTAAAGGAAACCGAGTGCAGGAAAGCAAATAAATAAATATTCCGGCAGTATTCTCGGGGGATCTGGCGGCCCTGCAGTAGATTTCATCATTTAAAATAACCTGAAGAGAAATATGAAAAAAAAAAAACACAGCCGAGACAGATTTCTGGCTTGTGTCTACACCCTGCGCTGTGATCGTCGCGACCGCCTCTGGAACGCGTCCCCGCAGCTCAGCTCGCGTGGGAAACGACAGCCGCAGCTCAGCTGCCTGATGCCGAGCAGCACAAATGGTGCGTGAACGCCGGAGCGAGCAGCCAGCGCCGAGGCGCCGTCTGCCCACGGGCCAGACGTGAGGCAGCGTGCGGTGACACGGTGTCCACAGGGTCTTTGACGGTAGTAAACATGCTGTTCTGGGACAGTTTAGGCCCTTTAAAAGGCTTAATCACGATTTTATGAGGTGCTCGATTTTGTTGGTATTCGGGCTGTTTCGATATCGTGCAACTGACAAAAAGTCTGGCGTCTGGTGAATAGCTCCCAAAAGGTGAATTTCCAGAGGTATAGTTCAATAAACTTTGCCTTTCGTTTGATTTTTTCTGTGGAGCTTTATCTCCTTCCCAGCTGATCCGAGGTCTGTTGCATGGTTGTGCTCTACAGATTTAATTACAAGCTACAACTGTCTAGTCAGTCAAAGATGGGTTGCAGGTTTTGACTTTTTTTTAACGCCTTAAAAAGTTA
Organism: Karalla daura; assembly: GCA_029224185.1. Lineage (NCBI taxonomy): Eukaryota > Metazoa > Chordata > Actinopteri > Chaetodontiformes > Leiognathidae > Karalla > Karalla daura. The sequence goes on along the minus strand of CM055189.1, from coordinate 11,183,331 downwards.
GTGAAATTTACTGAAGGATTCCTGCAGAGTAAGCAAAACAGCCTGCACTGGAAGAAGATGCGAGTAAGTTTTCCTAATTTCACTCATACTCTGATTCTCTCAAAATAACTTGACTGGAACCTAAACTGGAATCTAAACCATAGGTCACTATGGTTAGGTTGTTTCTCTTTTTTTGCCCATTTTCACGAGTTTACAGATGCAGTTAAAGGCAGAGCGGAGCAGGGGGATTTTCTGGTTGTCGTGGCAACTGTGGAAAAATAAGGTGGGGGGGTAACAAAGAGAGAGAGAGAGAGAGAGAAGCAGAAGATGTGCAGGGTGCACCAGGTGTGTTCGGTTCCTTCCCCGCCGACTCTCTAATCCGTCACTTGGCCGCTGGCACAGAGCTCAGGTGCTGCGGCGGCGGCCGGGGTGTTTCGTGGTCAGACGCGGTCGTTTGCTGCCAGGAACTCTGATTCGCCCTGGCCCTCGGCCTCCTCCTCCTCCTCCTCCTCCTCCTCCTCCTCCTCCTTCCCCCCGGGTATTCTTAGCCAGGCGCAGGGATTGCACTGACAGGGGTCACTCATTAGGTCTTGGATGGCTTGGTCCGGTCAGCGTGTTGCCAAAAAAAGAAAAAAGGGAAGAAAATAAATCCAATCCGTCATTTCTGTGTTACACAACTGCTGCTATTTTTACACCTCAGTAATGAACAAAGGCAGCTGTTGATGCTGCCTGCGGTGCAACAACCAAGTATGATTACGTACTGTAAATTAGGCCTCTTTGTGCGTGTGTATGATGGGGTTTATGCCGTTTCCATTCCACTTTTTGGTAAAATGAAAGCAATATTTTCAAACCTTCAATAAAGCACTGGTTTAATCCCAGTGTCAGTCGTTCATTTGTTTTTCAAAATAAAATGAAAACTTAACCCTTTTCTACTTTCTAGTACTTTGCGCACAACTAGAAGATGGATAGTAAAGTATATAGTAATAATAATAATGATCCACAATTAAAACTCAGCATATTCAGCATGAAGCAGTTGTTTCTTGGTATCATAATAGGTTTTTAATGTCACAAATTATAATCCAATAAGCATTCACTGGGGTTGTAGAGCATGGTCGTGTGCTAGACCAACCTAATCTGTGTGCCGCTGAGCCTCTGCTTGTCTGGGGGATAATTGTAATGTACCGTGATATGAAATTGATTGTTGAGATGAAGCCGAGTTGAGAGAGAGATGATGAAAGTGTGTTGAGACCGTCATTATCAAAACAAGTCAATCAAATACATTACGTTTACAGACGGGAATAAAAGCGGTTTCCGCACAGAATCATCCTCCAGATGACCTCCGTTCTCGCTCTTCGTTCTTTGCGTGCAAAGTTTTTGTTCCTCCCGAAGGAGTCGACGTCATGCAGACGTGCAAAAAAGCAGCCGGCTTGATTTTGAGTTTTTGGGGGAGCGAGTGAGCGAGCGAGCGAGAGGACGAGGCACAAAAGATGGAGGAGCTAGAGGCGGCAGGATCCTCTTCAGGGGCTCAGCTCTTTAATTAACACCACACTCTCCACCTCCAATCTCAAGAGCGACTTCTTCCCTCCCTCCTCGTCATCGCAGCTGCTCTTGCCTGCCTCTGCGCCTCTCTCCCTCCTCTCTCTCTCTCTCTCCCTCTCTCTCTCTCTCTCTCTCTCTCTAGCTCGCTCCGTTCACTTAAGTTTCGCTGTTTATCTTTTAATTAAAAGCAGCGGATTAAAAACAAATTCCCACCGTAACGGCGACACCGTCCCAATAATGGAAAACAACCCGTGCCTGCGTCGTTCTAATTGATCGATGCCTTTTCGGGAACGTCTTCTTTTCCTCCCTCACCTTGATTGAATGTGCTGTATTTTCGCTCACTCCTCCTCTCTCTACTTCGCTCCTTATAATAATGCTCGCTCCTCGTGGCCCCTCATGGCTTTTCGCCTCTCGTCTCTCTTCTCTTCCACTCCTCTCTCCTCTCTCTCTCTCTCTCTCTCTCTCTATCCCCCCAACCCCTCTCACACCTCTCTCTCCATCTGTGGCTCTGCACGGCCCGTCCCGGGAAGAGGAGGTGAGAATGAGAGTCTGGCAGGAGTTTCTCCCAGTGCGCTGCAGACATGTGGGCGCCATCACGCCGCTCGCTGTGCAACATGTATCATTGTCGGGGGTCTGGAAACCACCGGCAGAGACACTGGCGCGTTTTTCGAGCCAGGGTTGAATTGTCTTAATGTCATTCAGCCATCTGTCCCACACAGTCGTTTATCAGAATCAGAGGATCCGAAATCATTTTGCCAGAATGAAAGACAAAAGATTGAGTGAATATAAAGATACAACAGCAGATGGGAACAGATAACAGCAGAGGTGAAACAAAGAGGAAAATGCATCCAATGGATTTTAAATGTAATTTAACACAAGGAATACTAATTGAAGGCAGAGCTACAGAATTAACTGTACTATTGTCGTATTGCAAAACAAAACAAAGGCGACGTTCAGACTACAGGCAGAAGTGCCCTAAGCCCTAAGTTATATGTGGCTCATATATATTTTTCAGAGGAGATCAAACCTGAACCAGGCCACTTTCATAGATGTCCTTAATCAAATATATATATATTTTTCATTTTTTCTAAAGCCATCTCAGTCATCATAAGATGCCGGAGGAGGCGGCGTGAAGCAAGATCGAATCGATGTGAACAACTCTTCATCTTCCCTTTATCACCTGATCAGGATCAGATTGCAGCAACGACTTCAAAACTGATATACACGTGAAAACGTGTAGCGTCCACATTCACCGACCTGAATTTACTTGTAACCCAAAGGTCACAGCTACAAGCCCCTTCCATTGCTGTTCCACTAACCCTGTAACCCTAACCCCAAATCTCCAGAAGGTGAACCTTCCCAAGGGAGGAATCATCCGAGGGTTAACGGGATGACAAAGTATCAGTTAGTGTTACTGCATGTGACATCACATCGTCTTCAGTGCATGTGGGTGATTCCAGGGTGAGTCCGATGTCATCAGAACTGAGCATTGAGATCTGCAGTGCCATGTTGCACATGACTGATGACTGGAAATACGATAATGCTCAAAATGTGACAGTGATGTCTCGGCCCGTTACTTTGCACTCAGGTGCAGGGAACACAAAGTAAAGAAACCATTAGTGGCCAGGGTGCTGTGCTGCACGTGTTGAGCTGAGGCGACTTAGTCTCTCCATTCAGACAACCTTCAAGAGTCGAATGTGAGGCGAGGAAGGAGGGGAGTGATGGAGCGTAGGAGGCAGGAGATGAGTTAAACTAAACTGACTCGAACAGTGGCCTCTCCAGTTTGCTTTCTTTGTTTATACTTGTGTTTACTTTTGTGTTTTTTTGTTTTGATTTTTTCCACCTGCAGAGCTTTGAGAGGTTGATCAAAAACACGCAGGTCTTTCTGCTGCTGTCTCAAACTGAGCCCGTTCCTCGTACAGTGTGTGTCTGTGTGTGTGTGTGTGTGTGTGTGTGTGCCTGTGTGCCTGTGTGCCTGTGTGTGTGCGAGTGGCCCCTGTGATGATGTCGACACTGAGCGTTCCCATCCGTTCCCGCTCTCCTCCATTTCACGCGTGTGTACTGTATGTGTTCAGACGTCAGAAGACGGCGGTGATTAATGGCTCGGCGGGGTGTGAACAAGCGTTGTTTAATTAAATCCTGTGATAATGTCAAAGTTTATGTTTCCAGGGAGACGGGAGGTCGGGCCTTCTGCATCCCCTTAGCAGTTGCCGGCGATTAATCATAGCATGTTGCTGTGTGTGTGTGTGTGTTTGTCTGTGTGTGTGTGTGAAGTCGTTCTCACGGCTCCTCGGGGTAAATAAGAATCAAAGGACCACTCTGGTGTAATGGAAATGATCTGAAAACAGTGTGCAGTGTGAAGGCGTCACAGTAAAATGTGTCTCTGGGGTGTTTGGTCTGTTGGAGCGCCGCCTCACAGCTCGGCAGAGGGAGCGTTTGGATGTGAGTGAAAAACTTAACACACGCACACGCTTGATCCGGTGTGACATTGCTACCTCTCTGTCTGTCTCCCTGTTTTTATTCTAATTGCATTACAGAGCTGAGAGTGTTGCAGCTTCTCTCGTCTTCCTTTCTTCCACCCAACACACTCTTTGTTAATTCACGCCCTGATCATCCAAGTTAGACGCACTGATTCTTCCCGCTCTGGTTAACAGCACCGAGATCGCTTCGAGATAAGAAGTATTGCATATTTGTAATAAATCTCCCGACTTTTCCTCTTTTTTTTGTCTTATTAGACTTGTGTATGCATTTATAAATGTGTACCCGTCAAGGCTCCCAGTTTCTTTATAAGTGCAGTGGTCTGGTCATAGGTCTCCGTACCTGATTAATCCAGGAAGTTACTAACAGATTAATCGATTAGTTGTTTTATGCATAACATGGTGCAGTATGCTCAATGTTCGTTTCAAGATAAGGTCTTCTTTTTTTTGTCTTCACCTCAAAGATGTTTTGTTTTCTACCAGGGGACGAAAGAAACCACTAAATATTCACATTGAAGCTGAGATCAGAGAAGTTTGACTTAATTTCATGGAATCATTCTAAAACTTTATTTAAGAGCATAAATCGACGACTGAAACGGTTGTTTATTATTTACTTCGGTGTTTAATAGTCGATTAAGGGTAAACAGTGTACTCACAACGGGGGTTGAAAACTGTATATACACATGTCCAGACACGTATACACACGTATTCATTTGTTTATTTATTGCTTCATCATGTATTTATTTACCAGTGCTCCTCTTCTCCGCCTCCTCCCAGGGTATCACCACAGCCTCCCCTCCTCCCCCTACTCCTCCTCGGCCGGACCGGACGGCCAGCGGCTGCCTGCGTCGGGCGCCCTGTCCTCGGAGTACCTGAACCAGGGCGGCTCCACCAAACTGCTCCTCCTCATCTGCAACACGGCCGGCTCCGGCCAGCAGGCCGTCCGGTGAGAGTCGCAGTCTCTGTCTTTCATGTCATTGTCGTTTGTTGTTGTTGTTGTTTCACCGAGCCCGTGCCCCGATGTCTGAGACTCCTCAAAGAGGTTGCGACTTCATATTTTGTGAGCCATTAAAGCCGCAGATACGACTCCCTTTATTCTTTTCTATCTCCTTTCATCACCCGGTGACGTCCCCGTGTCACTGTTCTGTAGCTTAGAGGCCCGAGCCCAGGAAATGTGCTTCATGTCAATCACTTTTTTTTTTACCAGTTCCTACATATCACACTGAACAAAGCAGCATCGTTACAGTTACGTTCACGCTGAGGTAAAAGTGGCCCAAATCTGATTTGGTCTTAAATGGGATGCGTACCGGATGTTCAGACCTTGTTCTGAACGGTCGTGAAGCTTTTCACCCGACTTGTACGTCCCTTCGTGAGATGCCGGCGGAAAATCTACTAAACAGGCTTTTTTCTTTATCTTATTCCTGCCTTTCTCCTTGCCAACGCAGGTCGCTTCAGAATCGATACACACATGCACACATATGCAAACTGGCCCAAAAACAAACAATAAGAACCGAATGGAAAAAGCAAGCAAAAACACACAGTTCTCACCCTCAAACAACCATCAACTGCATAGTCATACTTAGATAGATACCTCATGGATACCGCATATAAACGTGAAAATGCAGGAAAACTTGTTTAAACAAAGTCTTGTTTTAACAAAGTCGTCGTTTGGGAACCTCAAAGTCTGATGGCGTCACATCCAAAGAATAACGTGAACCACCACGCAACAAAAACACATTTACCCTCCTTTAAACAAACACTGAACGCGTCTCGGAGCCTCATGTAGAGGCCAGCGAGGGTTCAGGCAGCCCATCCAGAGTGATGCGGCCCAAGTGAGAAGCGTAATCCCGCAGCATTACGGAGGCTCGGGGCTAATGCCGGGTGTCTGATGATGTCTGGCAGCGGCAGGTGAGTCTCAGTGAAATGTTATCAGCGTAAACCTGTGTCGGTTAAATACATAAAAGAAAGGAAGAAAAAGTCTTGGGAGACCCAGGTTGGTTTATATTTCAATTAGTGCGCTGGAGAGACACACTCGCATTCTGTGTGTGTATGTGTGTGTGTGTGATCTGTTTTTAGTTCAGTGTCATTTTACATGAAAATGAATCCTGTCAGACAATCTTTTTTTCTTCTTCAGCACATTCACATAATGTTCCTCGTCTCGGCACTTCTACTCTGTCACTTTGCTCCGAGCGCTGCGGCTCATTTTAATACATCCGAGTCACTGACACGTTCCTGAACCCGTCATGTGTGTGTGTGTGTTTGTGTGTGTGTGTGTGTGTGTGTGTGTGTTTGTGTGTGTGTGTGTGTGTGTGCCCTGCAAACATGCGGCGTTAATTCTGACGGAAGCATTCATTTGACCGAGGGCCGACAGTAATCCTCTGACACTTAAGGGGCTTATTGTGTACAAAGAGCATATTCCCCGTCCCATTATTAACAGTCCTAAGTCATGAGGAGGGCCCGGAGTTCCCTACAGGGATCAACAAACCTGTTTTTGACACAAGAAGAAGAAGAAGAGGAAGAAGAGGAAGAACAGCAGGGACACGCTGTCTTCTATTTCAGCCTCTGGAGCCTGATTTTCCCGCTCTTGAGTACACAGTGTTCATAGCTGTGTGTTTACGAGAACGGAGAAAGAAGACATTCCTGTTAAAACGCTTAAAACCTGAGACCTTTTAGGGCGCGTTGATTCTCATGTGAGAGGATTTGAGTGCTCGTGCCCATTGTGATAAGCAAATAAATGGGCAGGATGGAAAAAGGATCGTATCGTCTAGTCTAGCCTATTAAAGCTGTTTCTTTTAAAGACATCAAAATGATATTTTTGGTTCAAATATGTATATTTATTTCCAATTTGAACCCGACTTAAGGACATGATGTCAGCCTCAGTGTATTTGATTAATCAGCAACATTATTCATAACTGTTGACTGTATTTTATAGTGAATACTATAAAATGAACTGCAGCCACCTGGATTAAAGCCAAATAACACAGATTATCATATTCAGACACAAACTGTTTCTGGGACATAACCTCAATTTAGACTTGAATCCCCACACTGGTGAACTTGCAGTTTTCACTCATTTGGAGGCAAAAGTCACTGATTCATATTAGAAAATAGGATAGAAACCTTGAATCTGCTTCTCTGTAAAACTAAACAATCCCAAAGCAGCGGAAAAAAACACCACTGCTTCTCCCGAGATGCCCAGGAGACCTCTGTGACTGCAGTGGATTTCAGTAATTGTATGTAATAGTTTTTTTATTTTTTTGTCCTGATGACTTGCTGTGTTAATCAAGCTCAAAAAGCACAGATGTTCACAGCGCAAAATTGCGACCTCGCCGCGTTAAGCTGATTGTTTTGCTGCGAATCATCACGTCGTTGCGAAATATTCATCAGTGACTTTTTACAAACATGTTTTCACTCCGGAAAACAGCTGAGGAACGTCACGCCTGCCTTTTCTTTTTCTTTATAGAACATTTTCCTCTTGATTATTCATTCCTCTCCTCTCTCTCTCTCCCTCTCTCTCTCTATCTCCCTCTCTCTGTCTCTTTCTCTCTCTCCCCTCAGGTTTGGACCTCCGTTCCTCATGTGGGAGGACAGGAGCATCTCCTGGGACCAGTTGCAGCAGAGCATCCTCAGCAAGCTCTATTATCTGATGCTGAATGGATCCCAGGCTCAGGTAGAGCCACAGGCACACACACACACACACACACACACACACACACACACACTGAGCAGTGATGTATCGCCCAGGAGGGGCCCCCAGTGTCTCCTCTCAGCACCGAGCGTTTTTGAGGAAGTTTTGACTCTGTTTGCAAATGAGATTATTTCTGGTGTCTCCTCACAACAATGTCTCTTTAATACTTGTGACAGTTTTTATTGTGAGAGCTCATCGTTCCGCTCAGCGGGCTCAGCGTCTAGTTACAGAAACCTCGGTTGTTGAACTTTTCCTCATCTGCGTCTGGTAGTTCTCGATTGTTGGTGTGTTCACGTGTTCACGTTTGTCCTCCTTGAGCTTTCACACAGGCCGGGTGCAGCTCGACTAGGGGGAAAGACGTCAGAGCATGCACCTGATTAATACAAATTCAGAGCCGGTGGCTCTGTTCGAGATCAACAGCCTCTCGCTCGGTTACGGCTAAACTCCCTTCATCCATCATTCATTCAGCAGAGAGGGAGAGAAAAAAGAAATTTGCAACCGCAGAAGCTGTTTTTAATCAAAGCAATTCATTCAAATTAACCATACTGCACCTCAGAACATTACATCCTCCCTCTCCCTCTCTCTTTTTTCCTTTTCTCTCTCTCTCTCTCCCTCACACACACACATACGCACGCAGCCAAGCCTTTTATGGGGAGTCATAATGGTTTTATGTGCTGAGCATATATTTAATTATGTCAGCACCCACTCGAGGCCCAATAACACAAATCCTCGTCTCCACCGCTGTGGAAGAAGGTCAGTGTTTTAGAATAACGAGTGACGATAAAAATAAAAAAAGGCAAATCTGAATGATATCGCGCTCGACTGGAGTGTGTGTAGCGGACCCCGGCTCCGTGTGCCTCCGAAGCGTTTGTTTTCCTGTGGCGCATATTAAAATCGCACCGGCCCCAAACCACAGACGCGCTTTCAGATGCACACACACACACACACACACACACACACACACAGATATACGCTGTCCCCCCACGGCTGGCCGCTGAGTTGCCATGGGCAACGCCACGGTGACGAGCAATATTTGAGGTGGCTGTGGCAGCTCCTGCATTTCTAAGAACTGAAGGAGAGGAGGAGGAGGAGGAGGAGGAGGAGGAGGAGGAGGAGGAGGAGGAGGGACGTGTCACAGGTGCCTCCTCGAAGACATCGTGTGCTGTGAATCATACAGACTCGTACAGTTTCGCAGGCGTTCTGCATACCTGTGCTCTCAGGCAGGAATGAATATGCAACGTATGCTTTTTTTTGTTGTTTTTTTTTTTTAATGAAACTGTAATGAAGAGGCAACTTTTGACCTCAGTCGCCGCAGGCAGCTGCAACAAACTCACCCATTGTGTGCCTTGTGATTGGCGGCCTTTGCTGTTGTGAAGTCTGCTGGCGCCACCTAGAGGCCGAGGTGGCAAGATGCAACTTGTGGCTCAGAATGAGTGAAGAGTTAAAAAAAAAAGTCAGAAAAACTCAGGTGTTTCAGTCTTTTGTCTGATCCAGCCTTCCAATAAAATAACTTTATCGAGGTGATCGATCAGAGGATTTTAGAGTTCTCACAATCAGAGAGTTCAGAAACACCTATAGGTGTAATTTGAGCACAACAGAATGACAGAATACGGAACAAAACTAGTGTCCAAGATCGCCAAGAAGGGATGAAAACATGAAGAAACATGAAAAAACAACTGTAAACAACCGAACAAGAATATAAATATTTAAGTAATCACTCATCTCTCTCTCTCTCTCTCTCTCTCATGGCTACTGAAGGCCTGTACGATGTGATGATTGCATCTCTTGTAGATATTTTGTTCATTTAGCAAACACTGGTACATTAACCAGAGTAACAATATGACAGATGCTCTATGTTTGTCTTCTTTGAGGAGGCAGTCTTCACCTTTTACCTTGATAAGATTTTAGAGTAGTTAGAGAACAGATGGCATTGTTTACATTTAAGCACCTGAGTCAGAAGAAACAAAGCAAACGAGCTGCATGAATACATCCTCAGAGTCTGTTGAAGGCTGGGACGCCTTCAGCAGCTGAAGCGTTCTCACCTTGATTCAAAGCTGCTCTTCACATACAATTAAGCTTTCAGTTCCTCATTATACATCTGGAATTATTACTTTTATTATTCTCATTTGAGCATTAGTTTTTGCACCATCCTCTTGTTTCCAATCGCAAACACTTCAAACACTTCACCTTCGCAGGTTTTTAAAACACACCTGAAAAGAAAATCTCTCTCAATGGGGAAAAACAATGTGAACATTTACATTTTTTAATTTCTGAAACAACTCACTAAGTGAAATGCCTGCAGGACCAGCCTCGGTGCAGAATGATCACTTTGTAGATTTTGTGGTGATTAGAATTGCTGCTCCAGTTATTCATTAACAAGATTATGTTTGCTTTGCATACTGGGAACACGCTACGCTAACCAAATTTGGCAGCTGTGATGACGGTGCAGCTGCAAAGGCAGAACAGGAAAATGTATTTATTCTGTTTCACTTTGCCTTCAGACCTTTAGCTCAGTGTATGATATGAGGGCTTGCCTCATGCCTTTGTTCAACCACAAGGTGACACTATAATCCGCGAGTCCTTCAAGCTAACAAGCTAATGCTACTGTAACTGACCTTGCCTTTTGGGCTCGGCCCCATGCAGGAAACTAAAGTTGTTCACCTTTATTCAGTTGTTGTGAAATGCTCACTCGCTGTTGTCTCCTATGTTTTTCAAGTTTGTTTTGTTTCAAGTTAAATGCAAGCAAGCACTCTAATTATTGCAAAATGCTACTTCAACTTCAACTTTGAAGTTCCTGTTTTTCATACAGGCAAGTAGCATCAATAAAACAGAACCCACGAATCCCACATAACAGCAAGCTCAGAGAGTTTTGGGGTTAGAATACGTATATATGTAGGATTCAATTGTTAAATCTATTTGTACCTTTATTCTTTCACCCAGTGAGAATCAATAAGGAATCGGAACCGCTCAATTCCCATCTCTGAGTCAATACATTGACAACTTAGAAACTTCTTTAGTCTTTAGTTCTCTAGTTTAAAAAGGTCTCAAGTTTTTTGTAATGAATAACTAAATAAAAGTATGTTCTGGAAGATTCTGCTGAAATGTATTGAGTTTTAGAATCTTTGACAATGACATTGTCAAAGTTATTGACAATGTCATTGATACAATGACATTTTGTTTGGAACGCAAAGTCCAGCAGCAAAAAAAAAAGAGTAATAATAGAATAGAATAAAATGATAGAATTACAGTAACAATAGTACAAACAACATGATGTAAGTTTAACAAACATTCTGCCTGTGATTTCAGTTCAAAGTGTGTATAATACAGGAAGTGGAGCAATAGTTGTCATTCAGTGGAGACGATGCTGTCTTTAATGTAAATGTTAGAAAAACTGTACTTTTGAAGCCTCAGAGTCCATCCTCAGTGTTTCATGACTGAAGGATTTTGTGTCTGTAGTGTGCAGTGTTTTCCCAGCAGTTTTTAGTCGCTCATGTCTTTCCAGCCTTATGGGCCTGAGTGGCCCGACATCCAGCATCACACCAGTCACTAGTGTTGACAGCCCCCGCCCCAGGCGGCTCACACGTCGCCCTCCAGAAAGCAGGATGCTAAACTCCTCTATCCTGTAAGATTACGAGGCAGCGTGAAGTCTCTCAACTCAACTTTATTCATCTTAAGTGCTCAGTCATAACAGACGTTATCTGAAGGCACTTTAGGAAAGTCAGCGACGATATGTTATGTACAGAGAAGTGACATAGTGAACGGAGAGGCTGAGGAATGACTCCCAAGAGAGACAGAGGGGATCCCCAGCCAGGATGGACAGGCGGGCAGAGGTATACAGAGATATAAGAGAGAGGATTGATGGCTAACAATTTATATTTTAGCTTAGAGATAATATGAGTCCATCGTAAAAACAGTGCATGCAGCAGGAAGAGCCGTGGTGAGTCCTGGATCCAACTCATCATCTATGGGGTCTGGAAGGGAAGGAAAACACTCCAATATGGTCCAATATTTAAATCCTGTGCTCCTAAGGTATAAGAATAGAGAGGAGGAGGGAGGATAGATGAGGAGAGACAGAGAGGAGGGTGGGAAAAATGAGGGAACGTGTGCCCAACCCACACCCACAGAGAGAAATGAGGAGATAGAGCTCAATGTACCGGGGGGATCCCCGGCAGTCTCAACCCATAGCAGCTTATCTGGGATTTAAAGTCTACCTGTCGGCTTTGTCAAAAAGGAGGCTGCTTTCTAACCTATACTCTTGAAGGCAGAGAGGGTGTCTCTGGCAGTCTCTGGCCAGCTGTTTTTATTGTCGTCCAGTGAGGTAACTGTGGCCCTGGAGTCTGAGTGCAAAGTCCCCTATTAACCACCTCATGTATTCGCCTCGATGCTCAGGCCGTGTCCCTAATCAGCCCGCTTCATATTAACACATTAGCATCTTGATTCTAGTCCGCGCTCCCAAATGACCGAATGTTCCTGTTCCCGCTGCTGAGACAGCAGGGGAGCAATTATTCATCGAAGAAGAAAAAAAACACACACCTTCTTAACTTGAGTGAGGGCGCGACGCGACTCGTGGGCACATAGAAATGGAGAAGGCTGTTTGCTTAAAGCGACGCATTAATTTGTTGTGCGGATGGTTGGCCGGGGTGGCCTCTCATTAAAAAGCCGCTGTGTAAACTCTGCAGCGCAGACAGGAGAAAGAGAGAGAGACAGTTTCAACTCCAAGGCAACGCAATTAAAAGAAATACATGTAGGCGAAGTGTTGAAAAACCAAACTTCACGTTGCAGAGCGATCAAACACAATGTTTGCCTCGGAAAATGGATGCTGAGCGTCCCATCGACGGAACGAACCATTATGTTTGAATTACTCCGACTTTCGTTCGGTCCAACATGATTGAAAAGACTGTTTAAACTAAAGGCCAAGTAAATATTATAGTCGATATAGAGCTTCTGTTCTGTGGGATTTCAGTGAAAGTCGATGAAGTTTTTTAATTCTGAGTGAAGTTTTCTGCTCTGCTGTTATTCCAGTTCAGACTGACCTCTGAGGCGAATTCTAAAAGTCTGACGTTTTGCAGCCTTGGTGTTTGTTCTTCTATGATAGATGACTTGGTCAGATCAAGGTAATTCCAACCCATGATAAATATTCTTTCTAGTTGGAACAAACTTCAGCATTTATTTTATCAACGTGCAGAGAAACACTCGTCTGGACAGCGTTACGCTCCTCACCAGTATGAGTAACTACACGGTACGTCCTGTAAGGCTGCAGTCAGCCAGAGCTGAGCAGATGGACCGGATACACACTGTGCCCACAGGAATAGCTGCTTGAGTCTAATCAGATGTAAGTACAACATTAATAGTGGCACAAATGATGTTGATAACACAACCAAAATGGGGAAAAAAAACTTTTCTATGCTGTAATTCATCCATCCATTAGCTAGTATCTATAATTAGGACAAAGGCAGGGAATACACCCTGGACAGGTTGCCAGACCATCACGGAGCACACACACACACACACAAACCATCTCACACTGAGGCAATTTAGAGTCTCAACCCCATTGCATGTTTTTCGACTCCGACTTCGAGTATCGCTGCAACAAATCACTACTTTTGTAGTTGATTACTTTTTCAATTTATTGGTTTGCTGTTTGGTTTGGAAAAAAATGATGCAAAGACAGTGACAATGATCTGACTGTTTTACAGAGGCCAAGATGAGGACTGTAAATGCCTTTCTCTTTTTCTTTTTCTTTTTTGGCCCTTACCTCAATGAGCTACAGTTTTCTGTCCTAATTTTGACTTTCTGTGAATTCCATAAAATCATTTTCCCCAGTCAGGATTCAAACCAGTGTCCTGCTTGTTGCGAGGGTCGACACATAGTGACGGACTTAATGGAGTGACTCCTGAGGCGCCACTGTTTGGTTTCATCATTTCCTGCACCACCGCTGCACTTAATAGACTTTTTCTCTGTGTTGTACACTTCCAAATTAAGACATCATGGGTCCTGCAGAGATGCAATTATCTCCCACAGGTTCAGTCGAGAGGTTTTTTTTGTTTGTTTATAGAAAGTGTACCTTTCAGAAACATCATCGTCATTAATCAGATGAAATTGCACCCATGCAGTCTGCATAGTCTTAGATAACTAATGATTAACAGTCCTGTTTTTATCTTTGGTAACTTCTTTTGAAAGATTTTTGCACATGTAGTCACATGTAGTCACATAGGATGTTAGACATTATACCATCAGTTTGATTGTAGTCACTGGCGGAGGCACCTGGTTTGCAGATTCAGGTACCAGGTGTGTTTGACACAGAGTCGTATGTGCTCTTGAAGAGCTTGTAGAGAACATGAATGCACGCGTGCATGCCCGTTTCTGAAGCTGTGAGAGAGCTGTGAGCTTTCATTCAGAATCATGAAGAGATTTGCTGTGCGGCGCTTTAAAAGCAGCAATTAATTGGCGCAGACGCTCCCACTCTGCCACACTTAACTCTCATTCATTCAGCCATTAAACAGTGGGAAATATGTGCGTGTGTGTGTGCGTGTGTGCATGTGTGTGTGTTTGTCCCCGCAGAATGCCGGCGTGCTGTTTAAGATCAGAGTGGTTGGAGGATCGGCAGCCTACAGCTACCTGTCCTCGCAGGACAGCAGGCCACTGCACCACCCTGCAGTGGACAGGTAGGACACACACACACACACACACACACACACACACATACACACACACACACACACACTCATACATTGTTTTAACACTTGACAGCGTTAAACTACGGCAGCCGCCATGTACCAAAAAGCATTTGAAGATGACGGACTGTCATGTCGCTGCACTGCGAGCTCACCCGTGTACACATGAATAAATGAATGTACAGTTCTTCGCTTACGACAATGTGTCAGGTTATTTGCGGAGGTCACGACGCACCAAATTGCGTCACATACATCTACGTTTTGGGAAAGAAAAAAAGAAGATATGTAAAGTGTTTTTTCCTGCTTTTAAGGCAGTAGGAGCTGACCCTGACATGTTCTGCCCTTTCTCTCTCGCTCCCTTTCTCTGTCTGAGTCTAAGTGTGTGTCCACATGTGTTTCTTTGTGGATGAGGAGTGGAGGAGAGTGGTAGATATGAGTGAATGTGTCGCCTTGAAGCTCGACTAATAAAGCAGTCGTAGTCCACAACTGTCCGCCACAGCATGGACTGGAAAACCTCAGCAGACAGGTTTTCTGGTTCATTATATGAAAAGCCTCCAGTGCCTTTCAGCAGGGTGGGTGCAGGGAGGGGGGTCGCTGGACCATAAGAGGATTATGGGGAAGTAAGTGTAAGCAAATCAGTTCGACCCTGAGAAGATCGGGCCTTTGTATACCTGTGTCAGAGAGAGATCCGCGGCGTCGCTAATGAGCCGAGGAGTCTCACTGCGATGCCTGCGCTGTTGTTCGGCCGAGCTGAGGCAGAGGTCAGGAAGCCGCCACAAAGGAGCCGGGAAATGAGACGCTCCCTCGGGTTAGATTAGACCCTCGGCAGGTGGGCGCCTGCTGCTTTTTTTCAGGCCAGGTTTTTTTTTTTTTTTTTGCATTACCATAAAAAGCCCTTTTACCACTACTTTGTATCCACCTCACCTCTAATTTCTGTTCCCTGTTGTTGTGACCCCCCACCCTCCACACCCCCGCCCCCTGTAGGCTGCAGCCTGGCCAAACAAAGCTCTTGAGGTGGATCTAATTAGCTTTTGTGCTGGTGCGCTACAGACTTACAGCAGCCACATTGAAATTGTCGGGATTAAAAGGCGGAAAGAAATAAGAAGCAAACATGTATTTTGAAAGTTAGTGAACAACAGACTAATGATTAATTCACAAGTTAGGGTCGTGTAACTTAAATGAATTCATTATTAGTCCTTTCATTGTTACTGGTCAGACTGTTAATGGAGAACACGTGAAATGGATGAAAACAGCAAAGTGCTAAATCTGTTTTTCAACAGTCACAGTTATGTTTCGTCTCTGGGTTCTGTTGTCAGTGAAGTACACTCTGTTTCATTAAGTGTTCATGCAGAACGATGCTGAGAAGGAAGATTACTGGTATTACTATTATGACAGATAAGATGAAGGTCCTGTCACATCCGGTTGATGTTGCTTTTCACCTGACTTAAGGGATAGAATAATAACCCAGCCTTCAGTCAGGTTTACATCTACCTCTACCTTTTTTTGTGTTCTCTCTGAATGTTTATCTCCCCTGTGGAGACAGTGAAGGACATGGCAGCTCAGGAACGGAAAGTCAAGGGAAGGCAAACTAAAGTGTAGAGCCCCATTCTTACACAAGATGATCTGCTGTGCTTCACCGAGGCAAGGAAAACATAGAAAAGACAGAAGCGACGTATCAAAGGGCCAAGACAGCAGATGGTAAAGAGGAAGTGTATGAAATTGACACTATAGGAGAGCTGCGATAATCATGTTTTCAGCACTGATTTAATCACCACAGACCTTCCTGAATTACACCTGAGAACAATATATTTGCATATTAGTAAGTGAAGGGAAGCTCTGTCTTGTCTGCACCCTGCTGTCAATCCCAATAATGCGAGAGTCTAGTGTGTGTGTGTGTGTGTGTGTGTGTGTGTGTGTGTGTGTGTGTGTGTGTGTGTGTGTGTCAGAACACAGTAATAGCACTAAATAATAGTGCCAGCAGACCCACTGTGAAGGTCACCACTGATCTCCACACGTCTGTTATCCCCTGTATGTCAACACAGATTTCAACCTTTTGATCGTCCGGGTTGAGGCAGTTCTTTCATTCAAGCCTGCACAGAACATCTTTATTTCTTTATTTCCCTTTGTTTCTGTTTAAAACTGAGACTGAAGCATTTTGTCCTTTCGCCTGCTCGAACCTTCCTCTTCCCAGAGCTCTGAAGTTCTGCGGCCCTGGAGGACCTCAGCATGTGAAGCTGGTCATCGAGTGGGACCACAAGATCAAAGAGTGGTGAGCACTAATGGCCGGATTTCGAGGGCGTGCTGAAACTGAGATGGCTTTTTAGTGTGGGTCGGTTGAAAGTTTAATGGACATGTACAAAATGATAACCGGGTCATCAGTGGGGTGCCACTGGTCAGTCTGCACAGCGTGACGTCAGAGAGGACTGGACGGAGGATGCGTTTCAATTGCAGTTCTTATCTTGCAGAATAAAAGCAATAAAGTGACAGTTTATGTAGGTGTCGTAATTCTCATGAAGTCTCCCGGCGTCATCGTCCTTAAATCTCATCCCACAGGAATCCACTTTAGTGAAGTGTTTCCATGGGTTTTTGAGATATTTCAAAAGTTCAGAGCTGCTCAATACAGTGCCATCTTGTTTGAAGTGAGCTGGTCATGTGACCCCCACTTCACATCCGGTGTCACGTAAATGCGAAAAAAAAGTGTTGTTATCACATCTGAAAAACCACCTCATGACAGTCTAGAAATGTTTTTGCGATATTTGAGAAGTTTTCCATTTCCATTACCTTTGTTTTTGTGATATGAAGATTTTGCACATTTCTTGAAGTGATTGAAACCCATTTACATTAGCACATTGTGGAAAAGACGGCGAAAACTTTACACATTTTATTTTCATCTGAATCACAGAGGCCAAGAAGACAGTATTCTCGCAAAGCAAAGCAGCCAAGATGATTTTTATCAGTCAGCCTCCAATTAGGATTCAAAGAGGTGGATTTAGTTGTCTCTCATAGCAACAGGGAAAAGTACAACAGGTGCACAGGTAGCAGAAATATTCTCTAGTAGCTATATAGGGTGAGTCATACCTGTGTGTGTGTGTGTGTTTGTGTGCGCGTGTGCGTGTGCACTCCTCAGTCTGTTCGGCAGCATCCAGGAGGAGGTGGTGAAGGATGCGGAGAGCGTGAGGAACCAGCAGCAGCAGCACTTGCAGCAGCACAGCTGCACCCTGGACGAGTGCTTCCAGCTGTACACCAAAGAGGAACAGGTGGGCCTCCAGGACACGTACAGTAGGAAGCATCATTTCGTTCACAGCGTCTTCCCTCGTCCAAAAATCAGGCCGAATTTCCACATACTTACTACTGCTCCACAAGCACAGTTGAAGACGGGACGATCTTGATGCATCTGTTGCTTTGAGAGCACTGCGTTGGTGTTGTTGTTTTGTTTTTTTCCTTGTATTCAGGTAACAAGGTTGCAGTAAAGTTTGAAAAGAGGTCTTCACTTTTTCAAATTAATTGTGGGGGGGTGGGGAAGAAATGTGCAAAAAATGCGCTTTTTTTAATAAGCAAAATGTTAAACAGGTTGCCTGAGATGAGGCAGGGAAACTACGGTTTGAGAGTTCACATTTGTCTGACCAATGCTTGTGAGACCTCTGGTCCATTACATGCTGCTGGAGGTCAGAGGCCATAAGCAGCTGAATGCTCATGAGGCACATTTGCATTGATGTAGGTGGTTGACTCTGTGCAAGTAAAAAAAAAGTAAAAAAAAAAAGAAGTCTGCTATCCAATAAAGAGGGTCAAGCTAATCTCCAATATTTCCTTAACTTCATCCCAGTGCTCTTTACTGTGCTGATAGAATAAAATAAAGTCCTGCAGCTTCATACATACACAGGTTTTCACACAATGTGCCGTCGGGAAGTGTAGTCGGACATACTGTAGTTTTACCACCAGTGACCTGTCCTCTATCCTTGTGTATGGCTGAGCAGCTCTCACTGCGGGGTTTTCCCTTTTCATCTCACATGTTCTCCTGGCAGCATTTAAGCACTCACTACACTGTGATACCCGCAGGCAAAGGCACAAACACAAACACACACACAGAATTTGCTTATGGCAGTTCTCTCGGGACAGAAATGATAAATCTGATTCACGTTCATCCAGCACCTTTTGCCTGTTGCATCCCAAGTGCGTTGCATAATTTGTGTTTCATCTTTACTATTTTGCACAATGTTGCATCACAGGCAAAGGCATTAACAGGCACACAGGCAAGGTGTGTGTGTGTGTGTGTCTCTGTGGCGCCTTCCTGAAGTCAGTAAACATCACCTTCAAGTTTTTTTTTGGAAACTCAAAATGTATTTGATTTCCCCATTCTGGGACGAACAAAGACGTATTGTTTTCTGTTCTACTCTAGGTATCAGTTCGTTTGACATCTTGTCTTTGTCTCTGAAACATCCGCATCGCATTGTACCCAGTGTTTTACTCTCACAGTGACATACAGTGAAAACACTCAAAGCTGTTAAGAACCAGAGACAACTCAGGAAAAGCTATCATTTGTTTGTAATGAGAGACAACTGGAGGTACTGATTTAAGCAATCACGGCTGAATACTGATTTAGTTTGATTTTACCGATGACGCATATTAATGCCCCTCAATCTCAAAACAGCTCATCGTGGGGCGGCTGAGCTGAAAACAATTGTTCATTTTGTGATAAAGCACAAAATTTGGTATAAGTGTTGGTGGGTATAAAAGCCTTGAAATGCCAGGAACCACTGACCACTGCCACAATCATCAGAATAAAAACTTGCAATGGCCCAATATCCAGATTCATTCAACATATATTCAGCAATGGATGTACCAAATTTGGTCCTTTTTATCATAAAATGAACAGTAGTTAGTAGTACCTATGCCATCCTACTAATAGACTTGAAGCTTGCGTACCATTTTGGGAAACAAGCTCTCTTCCTGCAGCAAAATTAGCTAACGTCGCTTTATTGTTCTGTTGAAGCAGCCTTTTCTTTGCTTTGCTTTGCTTTGCTTGGCACAAAACAGATCCAAAACAAGACGGCCAGCTTTGTAAACACCATCACTATCCTGATGCTAATTGGTCCGTCTGTTTAATGTGTAGAAAATGTTATGTCTCTGGCTGGGCCTTTGATATGTGGTTTGCAAACGTCTCATCTTCATCTGCTGCTGATCTGTGCAAACTGATGCGACAGATCGGCAGCACTGAAGTCTAAAGCAGAGATTAAACACAACCTGACAGATATTGAATACCTGCTGTTTACATTGCAGGGTCTCTAAGACAACATACCTAAGATGTCAAGCTCCTACCAAGGTTTCACAAAAGCCTCCACTGGATGTGAACTGTGGTTGAGTAGGGAAATCAAACAAGTATGAACAGGAGAGCTTTTAGAACCTCTATTTAATCTAGTCTGTGGCAGCACATTGCAACTCTCGTTGTCATTATTACAAATGCATCGGGGTCCGTCAATTCTCTGAGATTGTAAGGCTCTCTGTCCCTCACTCTTTCCGCTTAAAATAGAACATTTCATTTTGACTCAAGGTCTGGAGCCGAGCCGAACAATGCGCTCTCAAACTGTCACTTGAAACTCGAGCTAGGTTTGACAGCGTCAGGTAAGGGATATTTACATCAAATAGATTCAAAGTCTGGTGTATAGACGGCAGCTGGGGACAGACATTTTGGCTTTTGTGATGAGACGCAGAGAAATGTGGTACAGTGCGGTACAGTTGTGCCTCTGAGAACGCTTGTTGTTTTCTTTGATTTTTTAAAAGGCCTCACACAGCGGCTGCCATTTACTAATGTAGAAATGAATGGTGATTAATTGCTTTGGCATCATCAATGAGCACTCTGAGAAACAATTAGGCTATTGACAAGATGTGAAATAGCTCGGGAGATGTAACCTCTGTTCACTGTGTTCCTTTCACATAAAGCACCTATGTCCATTTCCATACATCCAAACAATACAGGCTGTCCTTTTCTGTTTATTTTGACAGGTGCAGAGTTGGTCCAGGTATATTTTCAAACGTAGTCCCTGCAGGAAACGGAACAACAACAACAACACATAACAACTTCACAACATTAAAAATGTTGCAACTGCTTTACCTCATTGCAAAGAAAAAAGTTGGTGTCAAAAAACATGATAAAAAGACAGTATCTCAAAACAAGGGAAAGTAGCTGTTCGTGGAGCAAGATGATTTCACTTGACAAAATTTCTTGCAATAAGATAAGAAGTGTCTGATTTAAGGTTATAGTGTAATGCACTAAAACACTCAAAATAAGACATTAACTCAAGAACACAAGATAAATCATCTAACACTTTTAAATCTGAGTTGGTTTTTTTTGTCTTGGTGAGAAGCAAATCATTTGTAGTGCAAAAGTATAATCACAATGATGAGAGAGCAATAACAACAAGATTGCACTACATTAAGACCGTTGATGTTTCTGATCGGTAGATTTACGTATGGGCTGATTTTAGCCATGATTTGATCTTGGATTGAAAACCAGATTACATTGTCTCTTAATGATCTTGATACTGATTGTTAAGGCCTCAGAGTAGATATAACCAAAGCCAGAAAAAAACAACCTTATACTGTCAAAAGACACCTAAACAAGATGTAAACTTAAAAATACATAATAATAATAATAATAGTAATAAAAGTAATAATGCAATATGAAATCACTGAAAATGTGATGGGAACGCTAACCTTATTTGTTGCCTCTGACCACCAATTCTTTCTGCCAGTGACAAATAACTTAATTGCCACTTATAATATATTCATATATTTTATTGTTTGATATGGTCCAGCTGGTTCCCAGCTGACCTACTCTGATTACCACTCTCCCCATGTGGTAGGAATGACATCTGTATCCAGCATCTGCATCCAGCTGAAACATTTCACTTTAAATGCCAGGCAAGCGGAGCAGCTTCATAGCTGAACGATTTGTC
The DNA here is from genome assembly GCA_029224185.1 of Karalla daura. NCBI lineage: Eukaryota > Metazoa > Chordata > Actinopteri > Chaetodontiformes > Leiognathidae > Karalla > Karalla daura. The sequence goes on along the minus strand of CM055189.1, from coordinate 11,162,021 downwards.
ACAGCTGGCGCAAACACACAGAAAGACTTTTCTCCCCGGCCGAGTCTTTTGTCCTCTTTCTGTTACAGGCACCGAAATGACACAAATTAAAGCTGTGATTTTGTTCCACCGAGCAGAAAATCTTGACACATTTTCCACTTTTCGGGGACCGAGTCGAGCTGAGATGGAAATCCATATCAGCGGGATTTTGCCATCAATGTGGTTGAGCGGCCTTGTTTCCTGGCGTTGACATCAGTGTCATTGTACGTCTCTCCTTTGATCTCTGTGAACAACAACAAATGTGTGAATTGACAGAAATCATGCTGTATGGTAAATTCCGAGCGTCCTCCTGTGTTCAATGGAAACATTAGTGCAGGTGAAGAATAAACATATATATATATTTATGTGCATAAATGTGCATGTATGTATGCATATGTATGGTTCCTCAGTATTTCAAGCGCACTTCAGCGAATGATTTCTTCTGTTTTCCAGCTCGCCCCGGACGACGCCTGGAAATGCCCGCACTGTAAGCAGCTCCAGCAGGGCATGGTGAAGATGAGCCTGTGGACCCTCCCTGACATCTTGATCCTCCATCTGAAGCGTTTCCGACAGGTAGGCTGAGCTGCCGCCAGCGGGCCGCTGTTGAGTTTCGAATGCGCGAATGTGAAAGCGGGTCTCTCTGTCGGGAACGAGGAGCCCGGAGGCGTGATTGAGACTGGGATTTGCAGTTCGCCCGCCCGGGGACGCTTATCGTCGATAACTCCCGGCAGGTGTGAGTTCAGCCGGCGCCACAGCGATCCACGGCGTCCATCATTGCCGAGCCACCAGCAGTGAGGAGAGCAGGTATCGACCGGTGGTGTGACTCAAAAACTGTATGAAAGGATCTTGACGTCATCTTCTCTGCCCCCCAAAGCAGCAACTAGCTCAGCTTCGCAAGAGGCCTGTCGTTATGTCTCGCTGCGAATCAATTCATAATCACGCGGCATTGAAGGAGAGGCTCTCTCAAGTCAGCGGTTGCATCAGATAAACAGTGCAGCTCTGGCAAGTTCATAGGAGATGTGGGAGATTGTAACGCAGATGAAAACCAAGTAAAGCCGAGTAAAATCAGTGAAGTTGTTCCCACTTCCCCACGTCAGGCTTTGCCTTTTCTTGCTTTTCTTTTAGTGGGAAGTGCAAAACTTGTCCTCGATGCGTGGTCACATCCTCCACTTCAACGTCGTGAACTTGGATCGTTGCTAAAGGCTTTCCGTGGAGCCCGTCAACCAGCAGCAAACCTTGATCTTATTGTAATACATTTCAAAAGAAGCAGAAGAGGTTGTGAAAGGTCGAGCCACTCAGAGCAGTTTGTTTTCTCTCTGCCTCAGCCTGGAGCTGTGGGAGTACACATGGACAATGTTTGAAGCCTGAAAAAGTGTGGAAAGAAATTCAAATATGTCAGGTTTCTGTAGGAACGAAGCACCGAGATCTTTGCTGCACTGCTGCAGGAGGAGGATGTTGTCGCAATGCAGGAAGTTAAGGACTTATTCAAGTTAGTATTTACTTTCTTTACTTTCTTGCTGCCTCCCACCCTGGACAGACACACTTCTTCTCCCAGACAGCTTTTGTTCAGGATGTGTCGATATTTTCTCAGCAGAATCCACAAATACAGAGGAAACTTGTGGGCTTGTGGAGATTTTAGAAAATTGAATTTCCATATTCTGAACATAAAGTTTATTCACTCTGGTGAAGTGCTGGACTCCGTTCAGTTCATGAGTTGGAGTTGTTTTGACTCAGCCCGACAGCATGACGAATAAGAGTGACAAATAAGAATGAATGGTTGAACTGAATGACAGTGAAGAGGGATGAAATTCATTGCAATTCACAGAAACCTCTCAGTCGGTGACATAAAACAGTGACTTGAGTATTTTGCTTTGGTTTAAGCAGCATAGCGTGAAATGAGCCCCTCCATCAATGTTCCACAGAACGAAAGAGAACGACAATGAGAGACCACGTGTTCATGACATCAAATGACATAAAATGTTTACATGTATCTTTTTGTTGGTATAGCCCAACTTATACCAAAGTAATAAGTTTCATTTCATAAACACTACGCCTGAACGGCTCACCACAGTGCGAGCATTTCGCCCGCATTTGGGAAAACGATCCAGGCGCACAGTGTGAGAGTAAAGACGATAATTAGTGATGTGTCATTTCCGAATGAGCTGCTTCCAAGATATAATTTCTTTGCTGCAAACGAGGGCGAAAATGCAGCCAGTCAAAAAAAAAAGTATGTAAAAACAAGAGGAAACAACATTAGACCTCGGAGGGTTAACTTAGGATGTAAAGTAATGGCAACTAGTAATTTTCATTCAAAGAAATGTCTGTGATGTGCCGTTCTGCTTATTTACGTATTAAGGTCAATGAATAGATAGTTGTGTTTTGTTATATCCCGGAAAGATGGCACAATATGTTCTCTCGGGAAAATGTCAGTGTACAGCGCTGCTTCGAAATGATGTATCATAATATTTCTCATTTAAAAATTCTCCATCCTGTTTGTGCCATCCATCCATTATCTCACCCACTCACCCTCCCAACAAAGCCTGGCCAGGTCACGCATCGATCGCAGGATCCGATCTGAAACGACCAGACAAACAGATGGTGCAGGAAGCTGCACGCCTCATCTTCAACCAACCAAAAAGCACAAAACGCACAAAGCAGTCTCAGTCCAGACTGTTTGCCTTCATGATCCCTAACAAACTTCCAAACAGCATCAGAATGGGAACCTCTCTATCCATCTTCAAGAATCTTTTGAAGACTTTCCTCTTCCAAGAGCACCTCCTTTCTTAAACAGTACTCTACCTCCTCCGATATGAAAAAGAAATTCTGTCCTATCCTTTCATTGAACCTCTCTTATCTTATCTGTCTTATCTACCTCGACTAACGCCTCTTGTTGCACTGTATGCACTTATACAGTCCCTCAACTGTAAGTCGCTTTGGATAAAAGCGTCTGCCGAATGAGTAAATGTAAATGTAGTTAGCGAGTTAGGTCAGGGTGTAGGTTTACTTTAACTTGTCACTATCCTGGTTGCAAGAACGTCTTGGGGCTGCATCGGCTCCCAGCTGACCCAGAAATTACACGTCATAGACATCATGCAATTGTCATGTTTTCCCCGTAGTGCCTTAACAAATGCAGAGCATCCTTAAACACAGATCCTCCCTATAGATTGCTGAGTTGCATCCATTTGCCGTGTGTAAACATAAAACACAAAAGACAACCAATAGATATCAAATTATGAAATACTCATATGTAATATTGTGGCTGCATTCATAGGGAATAGTGAATAGTAGAGGGAATAGTAGAGCAATAATAGCTACTCGGACAAAAAAAAAATTGACAAAATAAAAATAGACAGCTCCTCAGGCACAGAGCAGCCCCCGCAGGTCTGTCTTCTGGACGCTCTTTTCAGACACCATTTCAGCAAAGTGCGCTGTGACACCGACAAGGAAATCCCAAAAGCTTTTGAACTTCGCAAGCACAAATTTAACACCTTAACACCTTGAAAATTCAAACTCAAAAGCAGACCCGGTTGCTTTCAAAGGTTCATCAAGAACTCATATCAAGTGGCTTGGAACACTGATTAAGGTGATTAAGGTGAGTTTGTAAAGGAGCGTTTCTTTATGAAATGAGGTGGTGAAATAAATAAATCTGGCTTTGTCGACTGGAAACACATGGATTTCCACTCTGTGTCGTTTTGTGTTTATGTGTGCGAGGGAGTGCGTTGGAGTCTCCTTGTAATACCACTGTATTCTGTGTGTGCCTGGATGACCGCTCTTGCTGTACAAGGTCATCGGGAGACTGAAGGAGGAGAATTGCATCGTGGGAAGTGGCTCAGTCTGGGGTTAAGACAAAGGTGGTGTGCTTCAGTGGCATAATGTGCAAGCCGCGACCTTTTTGCCTCCACACAGATGTCGCTGCACAAACAGGAACATATTGTAGTGTGGTCAGTATGTGGGACGATGCCATGACGACGCTCCCTGGTCAATGTTGGATCCTTATGTAGCTGTAGTGCACAGCGAGTGTGTGTAAAGTGCACATTTCTAAAAGCTTCAATGCCGAGCCCTCGCTTCTGCAAACCTGATAGAGTAGGCTTTCAGCATTGTGACTGTGACGGTTTTTCGTCCCTCTATTGATCTGTAACCAGGACACACTCGTGCGTGATAATACCTAATAACAGCAATAATAAATTCTATTTTTATTGCGCCTTGCAAGACACCCAAGCCACAGGAAAACAACACGACAACAGATTCAGCGAAGGCCTGAGAGAAGTGCCTCTTCAACAGAGACGTGAAGGATTCCAGGCTGTGGGCTTGGCGGGGATGTAGTGGGAGCAATTTCCCAAAGGTGTGTGTGTGTGTGTGCGGGGGATGGTGAGGAGACCCAGTGAGGGCAGGTGAACATGAGGGATGTCGGGTAAATACTGAGGGGCCAGTGCATGGAGGGATTTGTAGGTGAGGATCAGTTTGACGGTTATTCGATATTTGATGCGGAGCCAGTGCAGCTGTTTGAGGGTCGGGTTGATGTGCTGCCAGGGTTTGGTGCGGGTCAGAGCCCTGGCAGCCGGGTTTTGCACATGTTGAAGCCTGTCCAGAGTTTTATTGGTGATCCCATGGAGGATGGCATTACAGTAATCCAGACCTGAGGTGATGAAGGCGTGTACTGTATGAGGGTTTCGTCCAGGACTCCAAATGAAAAGGTTGAGTCCTTTTTATTAAATCTTTCTCATCAAGTCTTCACAGACAGACAGGATTAGGAACTTCAAGCTGACCAGCGTTCGGATGCAACTGGGAGGCCTTTTATTGTTCATGTGCTGCCTGCTTCAGTTATGCTTTCCTGCCTTGTTGACACAGGTGGGCGAGCGGCGGAACAAGCTGTCCACGCTGGTGCGTTTCCCCCTGACTGGCCTGGACATGGCCCCGCACGTGGTGAAGAGGAGCCAGAGCATGAGGAACCTGAACTCGGGTTCCTCATACTTCGTCCCCCACGACTACCAGTACGACCTGTACGCCGTGTGCAACCACCACGGAGGAATGCACGGAGGACATTATACCGGTGAGGAGAGTTCACGGTTTCACCGTTTGTTGATGGTCAGAAAATGAAACTTTGAGTCATTTTGTTTGTCCACCAGGGGAGCAGTTTGAGGCGCATCGAGTGCGCATAGTGTACATAAACACAGAACAGGTCAGCGAGATGTACAGTGAGACTATGAATACAGTAGGGAACTCAAGATAATGTAACTTAATGTGTACGTAACGTACACGCACCTCAATGTACATAATGTGGGAGTGGGAATTGATCCGCAATGCTTCTGTATATCTATTAATCATAAATATAGTAATTTACTGTAGAAAACTTTGCAATCTAAAAGTGAAAGACAAGGTCAGAGTAAAACAAACAGTAAAACATGAAAAAAAACAAAAAAAACCTCAGGGTCCTAAAAACGGGTAATTTAAGAGCAACAGAAAACAGAAAAACAGATAAACTGTTAATTTAAAAAAAATAAAAATTAGAATGAAGCAGCAGCCTCGTCAATATGCTTTCCTAAACGATAATAATTCAGAGTCAAAAGGTCTTCAGACATGTGCAACGGTTTCTCTTTCTCCACAGTAATTTCAAGTAAAGCTGACTTTTGACTTTGCATAAAAGTAGACACAGAAGGTGCAAAGTGCAAAATTTGCCTTCTTTTCATATTAATCTGAACATATAATGAATAAACATGATCTCTAGCCTCTTACAAGGTCTTGTGTGTCAATGAAGTTAGATTCAACTCTGTTACACCTACACTTAAGCTGTCTCGCAGTCTCGAAGACAAGAGGATTTATTATTATTCTATTATTATATTAATTTATATTACTATTTATTTTCCCCTTTTCTTTCTTCAACTAAAATCAAAACAAAAGAGTTAGGTAAGAAAACGAGGAGCTCCTGTGAATCATGGCCCAGATACAATTGTCAATACCAACAATGAAAACCTCAGAGCTGCATAGCGGCAACCAAGGACAAAATAAGGATTATGTGTCCTTGCCAAACTCTCATTGCTCAGAAGAAAACAAGAATGCATCATTGCTCTCCGAGGTGTGTGCCTGTGCAAATGCCGATACACATACCCTGCGATTGTTGTAAAGGCTGCAGCGGAGACCTTGGCTGAGCTGTCCAGAGAGAACCAGAGGGGGACTAAGCGACTCTGGTGGAGCTGCAGTTGCAGAGACTACAGTCTGAAAGGATGCTCGCTCGGCTCGGGCAGCCATAGCAACGAATGCCCCGTTTCCACTATACATGGCACTGGCTCGGCTCTACTCGACTCCGCTCAACCTTGTGTGCGTTTCCATTACCTGGAATATGTAACCCGGTGCTGTTTTTCTAGTACCTGCTCACCTGCCGGGCTGAGTAGAGCTGAGTATCATCAGAAACACCAGCGCACCAGTGCACGCTAAAACTTTCCTCCCACAGTGAAGTTGGATTGGATACAGGAAAGAAAACAAAGGCATCTAGCTTTCTACATGTATCTATGGTGCCACCCCTCTACCGACGACCCGATTTTACCCAGGGGCCAACCCTGGTATTGCAACTGAAATCCCACTGGGCCCAAAAAGCATTTCCCCCATAGATGGCAGTTGTAAAAGAGACGGCTGTAAAAATGTTGACAGGACGTCCTTACCTGCAAACATAGCTAATTACTAATCTTTGTATTGCATATTTTTAATTCATGGAAAAAAAATGTCAGAAAAGCCACCAAAAAGTACTCTGCATGACATCACAGCAGTTCACATGCACTCTCAAAATGCGTGTGTGTCGTCTCCCCAACGCAGATTAGTTCATAATGCCATGTTGCCTTATAGAAGTGACTCTGTGGGCCCACTAAAGGAGAAGAGAGTCATGTGTACTAGGCGATCAGCGTCCATAGCAATGAATGGGCCGCCATGTTTAGTCCGGTTCTCCAGGTCTTATAAGACATCCAGGCTCTCAAGGCGGCACTGTTTCGGAGCGGAAACGCACTCGAGCCGAGTCGAGCCGGTACCACGTAGTGGCAACAAGGCAAGAGGAGGAGTCAAGAGGAGTCATACGAGAGGATTGCAACCATATGGCCCAGATGTTCTAGGCAAAGCGGAGATTCTGCTGAATGTGCAGATGCACCGTAGGGGCTCACCCCACCAGCTGCTCCAGTTCCAGGTGGAGAGAGATAAAAACGAAAGGGAAGAGGGAGCTCAGATCCCGTCGATGCGAGAAAAATCCTTTTATCCCCTGTTTTTTAATCCAGACATTATCAGTCCTACAACCATCTGATGCACAGTCAGGAGTAAACCGAAGACTGAGACTTTCAGTCTGAGTGAAAGCCTCACAGGTTGAAAGCCCCACTAACCCCGGTGGCCAGTACGCTAAGTGTGAGTGGTGGAGTGAGAGTCCAGTTGTCGGCATAGTTAAAGAGCGCCTTTCAGAGCACTTTGAGACACATCTTCAGCTCTGGGTGACACGTGGTTTTAGCAATCAGCCAACAATAAATTCAAGAAAAAAAGCTTAGACGGTGTCTTATTTTACTCAGAGTAAAACAATCGTGAACTCGTCAGTTGTCCTGGAAATTCTTAATAGATCCTGGAAAATTATTTATCCTCCTCCTGCCCTGTGAGTGAATGCAAATGCACATGCATGTCCGTTGTCACAGAGCCTGGAAAGTACTGGAAAGTAATTTCTTGTTAGGAGTGGGAACCCTGATTTCTTTTGTTTTGTGTGAAGGACTTTATATGTTTTTTAGTCTCTATGGCAGAAATTGAATGTGTTTGAGGTGAGGATAAAAATAAAGGGTTTTAAAAACCTGCTAAGGCCTAATTATCAACCATTAGTATTATTATTATTAGTGTTTGTATCATTTTGGGAACCAAACTAGTCGGGGACTTACAAGAGGAGTCCACTGTATTAATTCATTTTTAATTTTCTTAATTCATTTCTGTCTGTTTTTTGTTTTTGCCTATGCCAAAACAATATTGTGTCTATGTCTACCTGTCTTCTTTCAGCAATGAAAGACTGCCAGTTCTCTCCCCACCAGTTCTTAGTTAAATCTTAACCCGATTACCAGTCCTCTATGTGAGATGTGACGCGTCCGCTCTGCTGCAGCCTACTGCAGGAACTCCGTTGACGGCCAGTGGTACAGCTACGACGACAGCAGCGTGGACCTGGTGCCGGAGGACGAGGTCTGCACCAAAGGAGCGTACATCCTCTTCTACCAGAGGCGCAACACCATTCCTCCGTGGTCGGCCAGCTGCTCTGTCAGAGGTGCGCGCTTTGAAATCATGTGTTTGATTTGAGTTGGTTCGATTGCAGGGGAGTGAAGGCGGGGAGTGGGCTGATTAGCTCTCCCGTCTGGTCCACGTCGTCTGGAAGAGCTCAACCTTGGAAATGTTAATGCACAGATTCGATTCAGTGCACTGCGCAGATCACAGGCATCAGCCAATAAGAAGCCAGAGTGTGTAAAACTGAGGGAACCTCAGAGGAGCGCTGCGCTGAAAACCAGTCAAATTGTGCACAGACAGACACTGTTTTCAATGGTTAATGGGCGGATAAATAGATGAGTGGAGGCCAATGTTTTTTCAAGGGCTGCGGTATTTCATTGCAACTGGAAAAAGTCACACACATACATAGTCTCAGTACCTTTTAACAGCTTTAACTTTTCCACTGAAAATCCTAAATAATCAGTACATTCAGAGCAGTGAAAAGATTTGCCTTTTAGATTGGCTGTTTCATGCAATCACATTTCAGGGTTGTTTTGTTTTTGTGACCAATGCTTCTCGAACAAGAGACAGCTGCTCCAAGCTGCAGGGACAAACATATAATAGTCTGTAGCAGAAGTAAAGCTTTATCGCTGTTTACTTGACAACTTTTGATTCTCTCATCCCTCTCATTTTGTCCTTCCCGCACTTGTTTAGTTGCTCGGCAGCGCTGAATGTGTCTGACGTAGAATAAAATAAAGGCAAAAAAAAAAAAGAGATGAACTGTTATTAAAAGATGAACTCCATCAGATTGAATGAAACTCAGTCTTAATCTAATAACAGATCTGGGTGGCTTCTAGGGCCTTATTCAGGAGCAGATGCATTATGAAAGTGTAAGTGAGTTGTTTTTTTTTAAATAAATCGTTGTCTTAGTGTTTCTTTTTCTGTGGAGCTGCATTGAACCGAGCTGAAGGTGAATTCTACTTCAGTCTAAGCACATGTGATGTAGGTAAAACCACGCTATGCTTTCGCCTCGTAAACATTCATGTTCAGCTCAGTGCCTTCTATTGAACTCTTGTCTACCGTGTCCCTCTCTTTTGTGAGTTGCTATGATACTGGCACCTTTCTGAGTTATGAGTGAACAGCTGTTGAAATCATCTGGCATCCATCTCCAGCACACAAAGGGTGAAGGCGGGATACACACACACAAACACACAAACACACACACACAGCTTTGTTGTTACTTCATTTTGTGTGTAGACGCTTGAGCTGCCCATGTCCTTGTGATTGTTTGCTGAGTCTGAAAATAGTAGTTTCAAGGGCGTCATATACAGCACAGTAACAAAACAGAGGAAAATAAAATGTCTTAGAAAGAATTCATGTAATTTTTGCATGCATTTTATCAAAGAAATGCAATATTATAAACTACACATTGTTACACACACTATAACAAAAGCTGGAAAACAGACAATATGGGACAGGGATTGTCTGTTGTCTGGATCACATCCATACTCTTTCATCCGGCACTTGAAGCTGACAATGTAGAAACTGCTCTGTTCACTGGGATGTAAAAAGCACTTTACCAAATAACACTTCAGTCTTCAACCCAACACCAAAAGAATTTTAAAGAACCTGTGTGGAGACATTGATGTTGATATCACTTGGTATTCGCTATATCCTGTTCTAAAAAGAGAGAGACAAAAGCACCGCTACAGTATGTATGTCCTGTCGAGATCAGACACACTACACCTGAAACTTCAGACGAGCGGTGGGATGAGAATGACGTGGGTGACCGAGGGTCCAGTGTGGCTCAGGGGCCAGAGTTCAGACGGTGGTCTGATCCCAGACCTTCACCTCGACCTGCTGGAGCTGGAGCTGCTCGGGCTGCAGCAGGTGGACTGTGCATGTTGAGCCCTGGTGTTATTTTGCTGTTTTCGTTTTGTTTAGTTTTTTCTGAGTTAGCAAAGACGATTTCGATAGGAAGTATTCAACAAATACACTGGATGATCACATTAAAAAAAACAAAAGGATCAAAGCAGACACGGGAGGACTGGCGTGTCAATGAAGAGAGCACGATATCCACCAGAGTGCGTAAAATGTAATTAGAGGATGTACATGCGAAGATGGATTAACATAATACATGTCATTAAATCATGAGTAATAACTCACTGGTACGCAGCCTGTAATAAAGCTGCTTTTGTTTGAAATGCCCATCATGCAGTTGTAGCTTGGGCCAGCAAACATAGCACGCTGTCAGCGTACTAAAGGTCTCAACACACTGGAGCTAAAGAGCTCTCCACGAACCGTCTTCGTCATCTGTCGCCTCCAATCGGCTCGGGTCAGGGTCGCGTCTCACTGTGAGCTGGAACGCGACGTATCCAAGAGGGACGATCGCATTCATGAGGTCGGACGCCGGGGAGTGAAGCGTCACTGGAATAATAATTTGCCATCCCGCTTGTTTCAGGCGCGCCGAGGCTGCAACTCACCCCCGCTGCGTAAAATCGATTGACAAACCTTTGGGAAAATGTAAAAGGCCAAATGCCAAATGAACGAAGCAGCAATGTGTGTTTACCAAAGCAAAAAAAAAAAAAACAATCAGGCCCTGAAGCAAGAAATGGTATGAACACAGATCCATTCTTGTGTGTCAGGGTCTGATCTGTTCAAACCAGACCCAAACAATATGGGCACTCTCATATGAAATGAGCTGAAATATGCCGGGGTGAAGGAGTGGGGTCAAATGCTTTCCTCTCCTCGCAGTGGAATTTAAAAATCGATTCCCCTCCTTCCACTCCTTCCCCTCCTTCGCAGTTTCTCCTGTTTTGTACGGTCGTTAGAGATGCATCCGCACGTGGAGGCAGATGGGGACGACGTAATCTTGCATGTTCACCTGTTGCTCTGCCTCTTACTCACTTCTGGCCCCCGGCTGTTAAATCTGTGGGTCCTTTCAAGGCCGTAGAAACTCATTTTCGTTATCAGCTGCTTTATATGCACATTGGGATCCTGGACTATTTCTTCCCAAAAGCTTTGATCATTTCACATTTCACATCTGTGGGGTTTTTTTTATTTCTTTTTCCTTCAGTGCTGCTGCATTTTTTATAGATTTGAGATGTAAGTTGATGAAAGAAAATCAAGGGTAATTTCGCAGAATATGGGAACATTTAAGTTGCAGAGTGTGTGTTAAGATGCGGCGGTAAATAACAATTGCAAATAACAATGCTTGTAACACTGATTCAGACGTGTAAATGTAATGGTTTCCTTGGTGTTGAGTTGTCCAAGTGGACTCATTTATGCAGCACTTTTCCGACCACGATCTCAGCGCTGAAAACCATTTATACACACTCACCCGCTGGTGTTTCAAGTGGTATAAATCTGCCATCTTGTTCTTTTCCCCAAATCCATTTGAAAGTAAGGTTGAATTGAATACCCCCAATCGAGATTGTATCTGAGAACGCCAGGGGATCCCTCGGTCAGAGTTGGCCAACGTGGTAGAGGAGAGGGGAGTCTCTCAGTAGCTGAGATGGTAGTGGCCCCAATAAAACTGAACTGCTTGAGGGAATTGATAGAAAAAACTGCATTGTGTTTGGTTCCATTTTATAACACGCTTATCACGTCTGTTTTAAACAGGCAACAAAACCAAATCTTATTTCCATTTCCATTTGTCTGATCCCCCACTCCTCTTCCATCATCACTTTATTAAATGTCCCTTGAAGGGTAATTTGATTTGCAGCAGACGGCACTCGCATTCAGGTCACACAGAGGAAAAGACATCAGAGAAATGCATCATAGACAGCAGATCCCAGCTTACGGCAATACGACGACAGCGCACTGACATATCGTGCAATATCAAATAACAATAATAAAAGACAAAGTGCTAATGTACGTGGGATAACAGCCACGACACGTTGCATCGCTGCTGCTCCACAGCAGCATTGAAAGCTCAGACTGAGATGGATGTAAGGGAGAGTTTCTATTCAACCAAGTTCAGAGGGGAGCACCTTGTACTGTATTCAAGAATGCAGGTCACTGAATTGTACCTTGGCAGTTCTTAGAGCCGCTCACAGTCCTCCGTAAGGACTTGTCCTTGTTACAAAGGTGTTCCGTGCCAGCAGGTGATGGAGAAGGAAATGCTTGACTCCATAAAAGCACTCAAGTCCAATCAGCCTGGAATTTTTGGCTTCCTGCAGTAAAAGCAGCACACAGCAAATCACAGTACACATCAAGTTAACACCTGCTATCAGGCGTCTGCTTTCTCCCAGTTTTGGCAGCCTTTACCAGCTCCTGGATCAGCATCCCTCCATCTGAACTCCTTCTGAACTCCATCCAGGCGGAAATCTGCAATAGCTGCTCTTCTATTGCAGATTTTCCGGATTTTTTTTTTTTTTTTTCAAAACAAAAGAAAACATTTAAAAACATTTCAGATTTCTGAAATGTTGTCAGTCGCAACTGTGACTTTTACAGTCCGAGGCTTCCACTGAAGGGTGTCTTGCACATGAGAGATGATTTGAGAGATATTTCCATTATTAGTTTTTTATTGCAAGATTTAGGTTTTGCACATTTCTAGGGATAATGGAAACAAACCTGCATACGCACTTCACTTATTCATCTAACTTGCCTCTCAGCCAAGCTGCACATTGTAACTTTTCCATGTCTCTGCGTGTTTTTTTTTGTTCCACATCACCTAAAGCATCTTTGGGCACTTATTTATGTGTGTCTAAAGGTATCTAAAGGCCCTCTAATAAATCAGTCATATTTCTATTATTATTATCTTACAACTATGGTGCCTCTTCACAGGATCCACAAGCTCGTCGATGTCGGACCACTGGCTCATCCGTCTGACGGGTGACAGTAAGAGAGGCAGCGTGGTCTCCCGCTCCTCCACCACTTGGCCTTCCTCCATCCCCGACTCGCCCGAGTCTCCCGTCTTCCTCGACAATGGCTCTAAGGAGGAGCGAGGTAAGACACCCAGGTCTTTGGTCACTTTGGTCGCGTGCTCCACGCGATGGCTAAACCTTTTTCCGCCTTCTGCTGTATCGTTCAGGAGGTTTCGAGAGCAGACCGTTCATCCGAGGCCTTCAGGGACGCAGCGTGAGCATGAGAGCTCCCAGCAAGACCAAGGAGTCCCTCAGCAAAGTGCTCCCCATCCGCTGGTCCCTGGGCTCCAAAGACAGACGGAAACCTGAGTCTGCACCTCCGCCCGTCGAGGATCCTGCCCCCGTGGAGCTGGTGCAGTACCTGGAGTCCGGCCGGAGGCCCCGGTGTACCAAGGAACCCATAGTGACGTTAATGAGCGAGCCGCGAGGCATAAAAGAGGCCGGTGAGGCTCGGGCGTCGAGCGGGATGCGCTCGTCCAGCGTAGGTAGCATCAGCTGTGTGGGGAGAGGGGGTGACGAGTCTCCGCAGGTCCCAGAGGGCCAGAGAAGGTCTTCAGACAAGACCATGAGCTTGAGACGCAGCAAAGGGAAGGACACAACGAGAGAGGAGGGCGCTGTGAATATCAGCAGCAGCTCCAGTAGCAACACCCTCACCAGGAGGAAGGAGTCCAGGAAGCAGGGCTCCTCGAAAGCTTCTGTGGACACGGAGGCAAAAAGAGGCTCGAGTGCCGGGGTTCAGCCCAGCTACAGCACTCCCAGCCTGCACGAGGGCACTCTGAGGAGGCATAAGGGCGAGAGGGGTGCTGAGAAGGAGCACAACGGCACATACGAAGGAAACTCCAAGAAAGGAGATAAAAGCCACGAGGGGCTGCTCTCCTTCTTCAAAGGCAATTTCCTGAAGAAGGACAAGGACTCGAGGAAGCCCAGGGAGGGAGAGGAAGGAGGCAGGAGGACCCTGTCCAGGCTGTCACTCTCTAATGGGGCAGCAGGAGGAGGAGGAGGAGGAGGAGGAGCGGCGGCGGTGGAAGGAACCAAGTCTAACTCCTCGGGCCGACTGGGCGACGAACTGCCCAACGGCAAAGCGGGACGCTCAGCGGCCGACATCAAACGCTCCCAGAGCTCCTCCAACATCCCCACCAAGGCGGAGCCCGGCATGCGCAGGACGGCGTCCCTGCACCGCAACGGCATGGCCACGGCCCCGACAGCGTCACGCAGCCTGACCTCCGACAAACCCTCCTACGGCACCCTGCAGAGGACTCGGTACAGCACCACCTCGCTGGGACGCAAACGGACGGTCCCCGAGTCCAGCTTCTGACGACGCACACGGAAACGCGCCTTTTTTGAGTCCGACATGAAGGAGAACGAGATCGCCGAAGCAATAGAGTTACGATGCTGTGAGTTGCGAGGTTGAGGAGACGTGGAGGAAATGAAGGATCTGTTGGATTTAATGAGCAGATACAAAAGATACAAAGTGTCCATCAAATGTCAGCGGGAATCTATTTTTAACTTGTTCTTTCTCATTTCTTTTAAAACAAGTGCCTGAGCAATGATTATGCAGTTTAGACCAATGAGTTTGTCTATAAAGCACTGGAAGCACGGAAGCACCCTTACACACACACACACACACACACACACACACACACACACACACACACACTCTCATACAAGCATAAGATCCACATTTGTGTCTTACTACTGTCGTCGGAGTGATGGAATTCACTAATCCATGTTGAATTCTCGTGGTTGGTTGCCTACAATGGAGACACGCTGATTGTGTTCACTTATACGAATGTAATGTGTCCACTCGACTGACGGTGCTGAGAGGCTGCTGTTCCTGATTGTTTTTTTTTTTGTTTGCTTTGTTTTGCTTTTGTTAATCCCTGGTATCTGTTTATCTGTTTAAAATACCAGGTGGCTCTGAGAGCAAAGGCAATTACCTTGCCATGAAGCACTGGTTTTGTCTCAGCCTGTGGTTATTAATTCTCAGTCAGATCTGCTCATTACTACATTACATTAACTAAGATAATTCATTCACACTGGGACCAGTAGTGTAGATAGCTGAGCCTGACTAATCTTCCTGTGTCGAAAATGAATCTAGAAAACACACTCCTTTTGCTGTGAAGTATATAAAATCCATGCAATAGAAACCCTTAGGGTATGTTTTATTTATATTATCAGATTAATTCAAATTCCATGTATTTTTCTACAGCTGATTACGTGTAAAAAGGTTGTTTTTTTATAATTGTTTTAATTTTTCATTAAGGATATCCTGTGTTTTGCCAGAACTTTATCACTTGAGACACAGTTAATGAAATTGCATTTAGCTGGGGGATATATGAAGTCGGTGTCCTGAATAAGCACAGTGTGTGTCCTGCTGTCTGACAGTGAGCGAACGTGGCCATGTGTGTATGAAAGAGAGAGAGCGCAGAATGAATGAATGCAAAAAAAAAATGCTTTAATTACTCTCTGAGCAATCTGAGCAGTGTGTGGTTCAAAATGCCCAATTAGGACAAATCTAAACAAACCAATAAAAAGAAACGTTCTTATTTTCTTTTTCGGGAATGACTGTGTTTACTGTGATCAAACATCACTCACTAATGCTAATCAGCTGCTAGGAATTATACTCCATTCAAGAACTTTATCGATAAGAGGCACCGGTGGGGGCACTTTCCAACGCTTCCTTGTGGAAACTGAGCCCCTTTTCTTCTCTGTTTGCAAAAAATCAAAGAACAAAAAAAAAAAAACCTCTTCCCTTTCATCCCCTTTCCACAGATGTGATGCCAGTGTTGGTTCCAGGCTCACGCCTAAATTGGAACTGTTGTTTCTGTTTCCACCACCAAAGGACTGGTTCTGGTCAGTTCTTTTGCTGGGCCAGGACTAAGAACCAGCTATGTCTGCTGTCAGGGACAGTTCAATGGCAAAATAACTTTCACGTAAAGACGCATAATGATGTGGTTCTCCAGCGGTGGAAAAGCAACTGGTTTTTAAAGAGAACCAGCACTGGAACCTTTCTGGTGGAAAAGATGTAGCAGTGCTCTGTTTCTAAAGCTTCAATTCACAAAAAAAGAAAAGAAAAATCTTTCATTTAATCGTGTTTACTCAGTTGCGATTGGATGTGAACGTCAAATAAAAGCACGGTTCATTTCACCGATTTGTTTTAATGAAGGCGTGTTCCATCTCTCCAGACCAAATAGCGAGAGCTCAAATTTAATTGCCTCCATGTGAATCCGACACAATAAAGGTTATTGCTGTGAACTTTGTGCGTTCACAGCTCGGACTATTATTTCAAATTGATGCCAATTATCTCCCATGAGCTTCATTCGTATTCCTTGTAAGCTTCTTTGCATTCACAACGGACAAAGTGCAAGCAACATTTTGTTTTGTTTGGTCTGTAGTTTTTGTTTAATTAAACCACATTAGATTTGTTTGTTTTGTTTTTTTTAGGCTTTTGGCCACTGTAGCAGCTTCAGCCAGAGCCAGTTGGACATAAGCGCAGGATGAGAGCAGACAATTAATTCATTGTCATTTTGTTAATGGGAAAATTTCCCCCGATGCCTCCCTGGCTCTAGACGCCATGTTACAGAGATGGGAATTGTCGCTTCAACCTCATCATCTCCGTGCCCTGTGTGTTTTCTCTGCTCGGCCACTGAACCAGGTGATTCCAATCAGCACAGCTCTACGGCCAGGAAGACGAGCTAATTAGTGAATTCACAAATACACATGACAAATACACAGAGATGACTCGTGGAAGCCACACGTCCTATCTCTGCCGTGTTGTTCTGTACAGTGCTGAGATTTAATTCACACTCACGACGTTTATCTTTTCACAAAGTTTTAATAAAACATCATCCTTCTGCTTTACCCCCCCACCCCCACACCCCACCCCAACAGGTTTTGTGAAAAGTGAACATTGAAGGTATTTCAAAGTGTACGTGAGTGTTATTGAACTTGGAGTCTAACATGGCCTGACCCCCACACTCTGCCCAGTCTCTGTTGAAAAAAAAAAAAAAAGAAATTACAGTGTACCACTTTGTGTTCTCCAGCCGTCATTGTGACTTTAATTACAGTTCAGTCTGAGTCTCTGGAACACTTATCTAGAGGACTACAGCAGTTTCTGCTCTTAAATCTGTCTCTGTCAGAATCTATTACCTTGGAGCTCAATTGAAATTGTTGATTTAAAGAAGACTGTGAAAATATATATAAATTATGTATCTGCTGAGCCCCGAATAGCCATACATAGATTTCCCATTGAAACGGCAAGGCCTGCTTCTGTTTGCTGGCATCACATCAGCTGTAGAAACTCTGTCAGCTTGTCTGGATATGAAGCGAAAGGAAAAAAAAAACCCCACAAAAATCAGAACTAAATGCTGTTTTGCAGGCAAAGCTTGTCACAAAGACTGTAATTAATGGTAAAACAGCAAAATGTCTGAACGGTGTCAGTTCATTTTGAGAACGTGTGTCGCGGAAGGCAGTTTTCTATGCAGATTAACAGTCTGTAGCATATTTGATTTACACATGAAACACTGAAGACGCAATGTCTCTATTTCCCTCCATGTGAGGGCGTTTGTCTGGATTCCTCACAAAACCCCTCAACATCATTCTTTTTCTTAGCTGAAAATAAAGGTGCCTGAGATATTCCAGAAATATGTTTCCACCAAGATCGCTTCACTCACTTCTCCAGAGCAGGATTTATTGTATTTCTGTGTTTTATTTCATTATTTTTATTCCCACGTCCGAGGTCAAACAGATCATAGATGTAAATTGATTCAAGCATCCTTCGTAGCTTTACTCAACAGCCTCATTTTACATATCGATTTCAAAGCTTTCTTTGGATTGTAATTTATGGACTTGTTTCATATATACGATACTTTTCCCTGCAAATACGGAGCGAGAATATTTGGGCCAGGGTCATCTTAGCAACAACCATGCATCGAGCCTCGAGCTGACTCGCTCACACACACAGCCCTCGCAAGACCTCACTTCATTTGCTGAAACCAGGAACTCCTGCTCTGCTGCGACTTCCTGACCTTATGAATAAGTGTCTAAGCAATAATAAACTGAATGTCTTTTTTTCCTGTGTGGTCTTCAGCACGGGTTCAGACTCATGCAAGCACAGTAGTCATCATCCAAATAAAAACTCCGCGTTGTCTCTTAGTCACACTTCTTGGCTGAGGGAGCTCGTTATTTTTGTTCGAACAAATACATTCGCAACCGATAAAAGTAGACTGAAATATTTTGCCAAATATTGATGTTGTGCTGCGTTGGATTATGTTATTCTTCTTTATCTAATCGAACATGAATACTCTTATGGAGCTGTTGACAGTTTGTGGGGGGAAAGAAAACTTAGCTTGAAACCATCATTGCCTGATAAATGATCTCTTAATGAGTACAAAAATGCTTTCATAAAAGATATTCCAATAGAAATACAGTACAGAAGTACATTTTTTAAGTTTTTTCCAAGGATAAAGTATCTGCACAACGTTTTAATGGAAACAGAAGCTCTGTATAGCAGTGGAGATTTGTTCATTCATCCATTCATTTATTCATCAAAGATTTTTCTCCCGAGTTTATTTGCATGACTCAATCGATTTGTGGCCACGCACACACACACACACAATGTTTACGCCAATCTGAGCACTGCTGTTGAGTGTTGACAATTATTGTGAAATATGGAGGATACTTTATATGCAATTTTTCTACATTTTATAAAGATTAAATGTGTATATATTTGTGGACAGGCAGACTAACCTGTGTAAGTATGTGTGCGTGACAGAGAGAGAGAGTGACTAAATAAGCAATTTGTTCCGGACATTCAGCCTGTGGAGTGATTTGGAACTGAGATGTGAAGGGATCCAAGTTAACTCACATGCTATGTATTCTGTGTTTTGCCTAATAAGGGTGTAGCGAGTATACTTTCACTGTAAAACGACAGTCTCTGCCTGAATGGTCTTCTGTACATGATGGTATATTGTTTTATTTTTCAATACAAGAAATAAAAAGCTATTATTTATGATGATGACCCTCGGTCAACACAATCTGGGTGTTTGATTACATATTGGTAAAGATTACACAGAATAAAGTCTTTATGCTTAGGTGTGATAACTGAGTAACATCAGTGGGCACCACATCACAAATGAGCTATTCAAAGACTGTATAGCTGTGAATTTATAGTTTTAGAATTACCTAAAACAGAAAAAAGAATTAGATGATTTAGTGCTTTGACGATGAACTAAAAGTCAATTGGTTCTTGAAAAGCGATTTGGAGTCACATCACAGGTAACTTGATGAATGCGCAAGAAGCAATTTTCAACCATTTGCTGATGGTTTGTGATTTAAATGATACCAAGTCCACACGCTGTTTTTCCCTCTGCGCTGACAAACAAAACACTTCAAGAGGAGTAGAAACATCAAAAAAAGGGACTCGCTCCTCTTATCCATGAGTTTCATGTGGGCTGAAATAACAGCACGTCAACTTCAACTTTCATTTATTTTAAGTGCCAGTTCATAACAACCTTATCAACAGAACCCCATGGGTGAAGTAGAGATTGACACACATTTTATAACATTCCTGAGAACACAGAAAGGAGACAGAAGTGGATAGCTGCCATCAGAAGGGATCACTGGACGCCTACAGAACACTCCAGGCTGTACAATTAGCACTTTACGTCAGGTAAGTTGACTGACGTTAGTTAGCCTTAGTTAGCTTAGCTAGCTACAGTAGCAGGAAAAAGTAGGAGGAGACCAGTCTTAAAATAATACACCAGCTCAAGAGAAAGATACCTAGAAAGCAATAGATTACAATAGATCGGCAGGTCGGAAAAGACATTATTTTATCCGGAACTATGCGTCAAACAGCTAACTAATGGACTTTTCCAACCTATGCATTGGTGAAGTTAGTTTTGTATCGTTCTCTTGAACTGGTGCATAATATTGAGATGGGTCTTCTTGTAGGAATACGCTGATGAATTGTTCCCAATGCACAACACTGTACTGTCTGTGTTCCACTCGGTCCTTATGATAGAAAACAGTCACGTGACTAACGCCATGCATGTCTATGTGTGTGTTTTATAAAGAGAGAGAAGCTGACGCTTCCTTTAACCCTTTAAAGGCAAGGAGACTTTCCAGTAACTATGTTGTCCTGCATGTTTTAGATGCTCCACGCAACAACTCACCTGATTTTTCCTGGCATCCAGCTCTGCAGGCAACGTGACCACGAGACACTCGTTTCAGTCAGGGGCACTGATAAGTGTGTCCACTGGCTAAATGTTAACTTAGCCTGTTTGATCTGCAGATTGGTGAATTGGATGCCAGCTGCATCCTAAAAGCACACTGCGTGGAGAATAAGCTGACCAGGCAGCTTAAAATGATCAGAATCAATTGAAATAAGAGTGCAGAGCCTGTCAAAGTGTCAAATATAAAACTAGCACTGACACCATGCATTCACACAACGTGCATTTGGTCATAATAAAAAGCAAAGTTTACCATGTTCTCTTTTGATGAGTGTAAGCTCTTTTCGAGCAGGGTGTGAGGCGTCCTTTGAGGCGAGTTCTTTCAGAGTGAGGAGAGAGCAGCCGATGGTTCTCTGTGCTGCGTTAATGACTCTCTGGAGTATTCCCCTCTGAGCTGCGGTGCAGCTCTTGGTCCACACACACACACACATACACACAGCGGATACACAAATAACAGATTGAAATATATGGAAACATCCATCTATTATCTCACCCGGTCAAAGGGCACATACTTGCACCTACAGTAGGGGCACTTTAGAGTCTCCATTCAACCTAAACTGTGGGCATTTTTGCTGTAGCAATTTTCTCCATAATTCAGGAAAGGAGGCATGAACTAAGGGCGCACAATCAGAAACATTGCAACTATTGATTCCCCCAAACAATTTCAGGGAGCTTTAAATTAGTTCTCATTGTATGACGTTCCTGTAAAAGAAACGAGGACACGGAAGGACTCGAGGAGCTGTAGACAAGAAGACCACTTGTCGGATGATGCAGCACATCGCATTCACAAATGATATCTGTAGATGCACACAGAATTTTTCTTTTTATTATTATTGCGATCGAGTCTGTTCATTTTTACTTAGATGCTGAGGATAGAAAATGTTGTTGCAGTCCAACCGCTCTCGAGCCGCTCTGAATTTATTGTCAGCGACATGTGATATTAGTATTTTGTTGCTGCATAATAAACATCCTGTCCATTATCTTTCTAGGCCTCTGGGGAGTTGCTCAGTAATGCATTTGTTGGCTATTGTCACACTGCGAACGCGTAATTACACATCTATGTGTGTTTGCCACTGTGTGCACAAGGAACAGAGGAAAATTAAAGGCTCTTTCACTCCATTCTGCTGTTTCTCACCCCTGCAAACAGAAATTAGATTAGCTCCGTATTCCATTTCCACAAGCCTCATTAGTCCTTCAATGGTGTTTGATTTGAATTGCCTCACAAAAGGTAAAAACATTTTAAGAGAGTAAAGTGACAAATGTGAGAAATAACATTAAGTTAATTTGTCGCAGCGGGAAAAAAACACCTTGTAAGGGAGCAAATCAAAGCATAGTTTCCACAGATCTGTGATTTCATTTGTGCCATTTGACCCTACTCAACTGTACTCACATTTATCTTGAGTTTTTTAACTTGTGTTCTCATATGAAGGGTATTATGCGTTCCGAATTTCCACATCTCAGGACTTATCTGCCTCCCACAGATGTGCATTGCTCTTTCATGAGGGGGTCAAGTCCACAAGTCCATTTGTCCATCCTTTCAATTCAGCACCGTTTTTGGCATATTATCATATTTCGAATGAATATCCTGAAATATTAGGATATCTTAATGTCATGGAGTATCCTGATTACGGCCACTGATAAACGTCAGTGGCCTCTTGAAGGGTCAATAAGTTTTCTTGATGAGAATCCAGTCTTTTACTTTCTGCACAGCACACTGTAGCTACGTTCACACCGAAAAGCAGCAGACACGAAAAGTCGCTCACGACTCTCGAGTCCTGGCACTCAAGACACTGTAGTCGCGCCTATCAGAGTTCCACAAAGAAGACCCAAAAGCAAAGTCGCATAGATTAGGAGTTAACTGGGCTTCAATCAAAGTATAAATCAAAACAAAGTACAACACAAACGAACCTGGGTGGGTGGACAGGGTACTTTGTAGATGCTGAGGCTCCTAACCTGCCTGTGAGTGGACTGCGATCTATCTACGATGTTTTTTTTGTTTGTTTGTTTGTTTGATTTTTTCACATTCATTCTTCATATCTTACTCTGATACATGAATTGCTATTCTCTTGCACTGCTAATTCGTAAGCCTCGACTGATGTCCGACCCCATGCTGGAGAATTAGGCTGAATATTTGAGGACTCAAGCAGACCTCCTCTGTCTGTCAGTGTGTTTGCTCATGAAACATTATCTTGTCAAACTACTCCAAGTGAGCCCTCTGAAGAACATGCAGTATTTATCTAGTGTTTTTGGCGGCAGTAAATCTCAGACTGTCTGTCATTCTGTTTGTGTGTGTGTGAGTGTGTGTGTGTGTGTGTGTGTGTGTGTGTGTGTGTGTGTGTGTGTGTGTGTGTGTGTGTGTGTGTGTGTGTGTGTGTGTGTGAATGGTTAAAACTTAAATGGCGGTCTCTGCCACTAGTGTGTGATTGTGTGAATGTGTCTTGTTGTGTCAAAGATCATCACACAAGTTGTGATTGAAGTTGCTGTGACAGACAGGATGAAAAAGTCTCAATTGACATCGAGTGAAAAACATAACCTGCTACTTCCAGTGCTTGTTTGGAGCAAACCATTTGAGAACTGATTGCTTTTCCGTCACTTGAGAGCCATGCTGTGAGAGTACCTGAGGACGAATCCAGGACATAAAAATGTGGAGTGTGGAGACGAGCAGCATAAAAAAGGAGGATGTGGGTCCATACAGTTCTCAAAGGAGGGCAGGATTGGGGGAATTTAGGCTGGTCTAGGAGCTATATTTCCATAATGACCACTTTGAGGTCTTCTTCAGGATAAGCAGGGAGCAGTTTGACCGACTGTCTGTCAAGTCTTGTATCCCAGAGCTTTGGAACTTGGGACACAGCATTGGTTAGCTGCGTCCCCAGGGCAGCTTCTGAAGTCATCACCCAACAACCTCTCTCCTATTGGATCTGCACAAAGCTCTGCACCCTGGTGCCGTGGTAGCACATACACAATGAATGGATTTGACGCCCGGCACCTCTGCTTGCTGCAATCATTCTGAGAGCACCTTTACTATAGCTTTATCTTTGATGAGATGGTAAATTTATACACAGCCATTGTCTGACTATGCTCCCCTTGACTTAATCCATGTCTCTTGCTACTATTGTGTATGTTTTTAAATACCTTCCCCTTTGTGAGTTACCACTTTTGAAATTCTAAAGTTAGACATTATTAAGGCTTCTTTCTCTGGGAAAATCACTTCTATGCCCCATCTGAAGACATAACTGTTCTGTAATTACATCACTTGCAAACCAATTATAGGCTTTCTTTAGTTTCTTTAGCTGCCATTTCTACATCTCATGTTGAAAAAATAGAATCTTGATTTACATCATCTCAGTAACCCCAGCCCCAGTGTCTGACATCCCTGGTTCTTACTCCTGGTCCTACTCTGGAACCAGTTTTTCTGTGGTTGAAACAGAGAGAACGGTTCCAAAACTAAGTACTAGCCTGAAACCAGCACTGTTGCTGTGTCTGTAGTGGAGGGCCCTGGGCCTAAAGCCTTTACTGGTCTAGATTGTTTCATGGTGTTGGCTAGTGTGAACTTTTAGTGAACAAAGCAATTTCATATGAACTGAAAGTTACACTTTCACGGCATACATATCGATTTATTGAGCAGTTGACAAGAACAGCAGATAGAGCAGAGTTTCTCATCCTTCAAGTTGGGACCCTGCATGCTGGGGTTTGATCAGCATGTTGGGCTGTTTAATTTATTTTTCATGTCATTTTTCTTGGCTTCAAGACAGTTCAGACAAACAGAAAACTTGGTCCCGCCACTTAAAAGGCTGAGAAACTCTTAGTTTCATATTGAATGATTAAAATACTTGATTATTACATTAATAAATCACCTCCCAAAGACATAATCTCAACATCATAAATATACACACTTAAATGTATTAAACAGTAATACAATAACAAAACCTCTTCAGAGAAATGACAGCACAGACCTCTTCATGTCTGTCTGTAGCTTTGAATTCCTGTCCACCGCTTGACGAATAACCATGAATCACTGAAGAGCCTCTATTGATCGAAAACAAATTCAACGGAGGAATTAGAGATTTTCAGACAGCGGAGACCTCGAGAGAGGACAACCTTTGCTGCACATTTGTACATCTCTCTGCTTTTTTTGTTG
The DNA here is from genome assembly GCA_029224185.1 of Karalla daura. Classification (NCBI taxonomy): domain Eukaryota; kingdom Metazoa; phylum Chordata; class Actinopteri; order Chaetodontiformes; family Leiognathidae; genus Karalla; species Karalla daura. The sequence goes on along the minus strand of CM055189.1, from coordinate 11,137,566 downwards.
CTGGGTTAAGGACACTGCCATCTGACTTAGTCCAAAATACTTTTTTCGTTTTACTAGTTATTGAGGGGCAGAGAAGTACTGTGAATTCCATTGAATTAAAATGTAATTAGGCCATGAGTGGAGATAGCCTACTCACGAAAGAACATATATATCATCCAGTTTAGTTACTCGGCCTGAATTACGATGAGAGGGTCAATGCAGGGTACCAAATATAATACATAATAGAGCTGAAGTTATAATATGAGGAGCTATGCAATCAGGTTGCTGAAAGTCATTACATATCCTCAAGCTTTCTAGAGAATAATTCTGTGTCTGTGGAATAATAACTTGCTGGGCATTACCACATTTCACTCTCATAAATTGTTTACAATTATTGCACGCTTGCTTTGCCAATGATGCGGACCGGGGCTTCATCCTCAACACACTCTCACTCATCTCAGTCTCCATCCCTGTGCTTCGCAGAGGTTAGATATTTACAGAAATCACAGACTCACAGATGGACACTTTACTCAAGCGCTTAATGTTTCCAAAGGTCACAACTTGTCTCATGAATCACATATTGGTAGTTCTGCTGACACATCAGTACGTCTGATTAAAATACGAGTGTATTAACATGTCGGCACTACAGTGAACTGCATGGATAAACACAGTGATACTGTGGGCACAGTGTTGCCTTTTCACAGTCTGCTTGTGTCAAACGCTGTTTGCCGTATTTTCCCACGCTCAAATGTCGGCCCGAAAAGCATTTATTTATGACATTTGTTATCAGATGATGGCATTTTGGCTGAGACCCGCGAGTCAGTCAAGTTACAATATCTACACGAAATTCACAGTCACGGATGATTGAGCAGCATCAGGAGCATTAAGTCGCGTTTGGACTCGAATGAAAAGCACATTTTACAGATTTACATAAATGGAAGTCGCACATGGACGAGAAAATTAGTAGATTCCCTGCAGCTGACGCCAACATAATGACGTGCCAATGTTAAGATATTTCCATACAAAGTGAAAAAAGGAGGATTGATGGACCCTCCTACTATCTTTATCAAAATCTTGTGAATTATTGTTTCATAAAGAGATGCCAGTGTAATTGAAACTTTGTTAATGATAATGATAAAGTTAATTGCAATGTTGTACAAAATGGAAAGTGTCAAAAGGGAGGAAAGAAAAGACATAGAACCGGTACATATCTACATATTAAATTCAGATTCATTATGGCCTGGGAGAGCACAGCTCTACATTGTACAGTTTTTGCAGTCTGCACACCATATCTTGTAAAACAATGCATTTTGCTTTGCACTGAATTACTATTCACTGCACCTCGGGCCAGCGGCTTCACTCACATATGTAGCACTGATTTTCAAAATTCAGGCTAGTGGGAAAAAATATATATAAATTACATCTTTTGTACAATCTTTATTTATACTGATGACTTCAACCATCAACTCCTGCTCAAATTTGCAGAAATGCAAACACTGGTTTGTGATGTTTTAAACAGGTTCAACCGAAAGGTTTTTTCTGTCCCAACCTGTTTAAAAATCTTTGTTTCCTGCTGTATTGAATCAGTCGGAGGAACAGAAAATCTCAGAGGTTGACGTGTTTTTTGTCTGTCAATAGAATAGAAGTAGCAATGTTCTTTGAATCTTTATGAGTAACGGAAAACAGCGCTTTGCTTGCTATGCAAAGAGCTCTTGCTGTGCCTTTACAGAAAATTCACATACTATATACAAGTTATCATTTACATTTCAATGTCGAAGCCTCCAGACTCTTCACTTGATTACAGTATTTTTGGTAGCGGAAGGAAAATGGTTCTCTAAATGCGGTGTGATTTTTTTTTGTCTTTCTTTTCACTCTGCCATTTCAACAGTTTTCCAAGAGACTCACATTTCCCTAGGCTGCAATCCTCGGGTCCTCATTTTTGTGAAATGATACCTGTTGAGAATGTGAGCACGTCGTAAAACGTGTTCAGTCATGGTAGGGCTGTTTTTTTCCTGATTCCATCCCATGTCTGTCCTGAAAACATAGAAAAACATCGAGACACCTCTGATGGCGATGCCGTGGCTGATGCTAACGATGAAAAGCTCCTCACAAACACAAAGCAGATGTGTGAATAAACAATCCAATCCAATTATGGTGACCGTCAGTAAGTTCCAAGCTCGTGAAGTGAAGAGAATCTTTCCTCTGAAAAGTCTACCAGATCTTATTGATGGTCCTCATTATCCATTTGTCATCCATAGTGACCACTGACTTCTTCCATTGGATAACAGTGAACTTTGCCAGGTTTGTGGATAGAAATCTCCCTCCATTCTTCCTCAGACATTTGTAACAACTTTGTCTCATGGGTCAAAAGGAACGCTTCCTTCCATGGCTTGTTTTTTTTTATTCTTTCCACCACCAAATGAGAAGAGGAGAATCAGTTAGGAACTCCAATCCAAACCTGCAGAATCATCTCAGGGAGCAGTGATCGGTGTGGGATGCATCCAAACTCAACTGTGCCAAAACACCAGGTCTGACATCTGTTTTTGCCTACGATGTTTCAGTCTTTGGGAATTACGTTACGAGAGAAGTTATATACATTTGTGAATGAGTCTGAAACGATCCACGCCTGAAAATCTTCACTGCGGAGCTTGTACAGCACTTTTCACTGATTCCTATTCACTGTGAGGCCACAGCTGGCAGCAGCTCCCCTGAACCCGCCTCCTCCTGCTGAGCCGCCTCGGGGATCATCCTCACACTCACGCTGCCTCCGTCCGTGGTGCTCGGGGCCACGCGGAACTTCCTGTTCACCGGGCAAACGGCCCTGAGGAACTGCCTCTTGAAGGTCTCGCTCAGGATGATGTAGAGGAACGGATTGATGCAGCTGTTGGCGTAGCCCATGCTGATTGCTATGTTGTAGGCGTAGGAGAACGCCAGGCTCGGGTTCTGCACCCCGAGGTGGACCAGCTGGAGGATGTAGTACGGCGCCCAGCAGGTGAAGAACGCCAGGCAGATGGCCACCGCCATACGCGTCACTTTACGTGTTCGCACCCTCAGACTCCGCGGAGGCAGCGGGGCCACGCTGGTGGACATGTGCTGCAGGATCTTGAAGAACACCAGGCAGATGATGGCCAGGGGTATCGCAAAAGCCAAGATGAACTGGTACAGTGTGAAATAGTACGTGTCGGTGACCGGGTTGGGCAGGAGGAGGGCGCAGGCCACCAGGCCGTCCGGGAGCGGCATCAGACCCGCGTACATCCACACGGGGATGATAGTGAGGAGCGATAGGACCCAGACCAGCCCGATGACCAGCACCGCCACGCAGGGCGTGCGGATGTAGTTGAAGCGGATGGGATGCACCGTAGCCAGGTAACGGTCCAGGGTCATGGCAGTGAGGATGTAAGTGCTGACGATCTGGCTGTTGGAGTCGAGAGCAGTTATGACCGTGCACATGGCCGAGCCAAAGTGCCAGGTGCCATTGCCCAGCAACTGGTGGATGAGGAAAGGCATCCCGAGGAGAAAAAGGAGATCGACCAACGACAGGTTCAGGATGAAGATGTCCGGAACGGTTTGTTTGGCGCGGCACTTGGTCTTCTTCATGATGGTGTATATGACGATACAGTTGCCGATGATGCCCAGGAAGCAGATGATGCCAAAGATGACAGGGAGGATCGCACTGCAGTGAAGAGCTCCATCTGCAGCTGGAAGCAAGCAGCACAAATACTGAATGTTATCACGCCGGCTTAGATATTATTTGTGTTGAATCATGCGATGACAAAAAACTTGTCAGTACCAGTATGTCTTAACATTTCTGTGCCACGGTGCTTTGCAGTGGAGCTGTAACAACTAATCGACTGATCAAAGCTTAACCAACTAATACAATAATTTACAACCATCTCAATTATCCTCCAGTCTACTTAAACTTTCAAAAGTATGTATGATTATGAATTCAAGAAATTAAGTCAAATTCTCTAATCTAATCTCTAAACTTCTTTATTTTTGACTCTGTGATTGAAAATTAAAGTAAAGACAAAAGGCATTATTGACCTTATCGTGTCCGTTGTAACAGACAGTAATCATTTTTACTTTCTTTATTTTTTCAAACCAAGCAACTAATGAATTAATAAAGAAAGAAAAACAACGTTCGCTGCAGCTCTGCAGTGCTTCAAGCAGCTGTTTTGGGAAGGAATCAGCAGGTCTCTTGTCAGACAATGAGCTCATTTTTTTTGCTGTAGGTTGGATCATTTCAATTCAAACACAGAGAGCATTGTGAGTCTTGTCTTTCAGTGACTCGTCCAACCCAGTCATCGGTAGAAATCCTGATAAAGGGTTTGATCCACTGACAAAGTTGAATTTGTCTTTATCTTCTCCCCTTTATTTAACCAGGGAGGGATTAAAAATCTATTTTTCAAAATTGTCCTGGCCAAGATAGACTTCCAGTCTAATTGGCTGGTGTGAAGGGAATTCCAAAAGATGGAAAACAGAGAAAAGCTCCCTCCATGGACTGAACAGCTCCGACGAGTGCCAGTCGATCGGCGAGGCTCAATTACCGTGCAGCGGCGCCGTTTGTTCAACCTACCTGTTGTGGTCGAGTTGGCGTCTCCCAGAGAAAAATTAGAATAGTTAAAGTAATCCATCGGAGAGGAGGAGGAGGGAGGAAGAAAGAAATATTAAAAATCCAAAGTGTCCAAGTTGAGTAGCAACAATTGGCCAGGTTATAAAAAAACAAAACAAAACAAGATGTCAAACAGGCGCAAAATCAAAGCGCCCCTCGTTTGTGGTGATCCCAGATGTGCTGCTGAACATCTGTGAATCCTGCGCCGTTGTGTGAGCAGAGGGGAGGAGAGGAGAGGAGAGGAGAGGAGAGGAGAGGAGAGGAGAGGAGAGGAGAGGAGAGGAGAGGAGAGGAGTGCGCTCAGAAAGACGCTCCTTGCACAGACTCCGCGCGCATCTGCGGAGATGTGCGCGCAGGCGTCCGTCAATCTGGTAAAACATCGCATCAGATCGAAATAATCACACTCACAGAGTCAGAGACAGGCAGAGAGAGAGAGAGAGAGAGAGAGAGAGAGAGAGAGAGAGAGAGAGAGAGAGAGAGAGAGAGAGGACATCACTCATTTTATATTGAAACAAAACCTGTTTGAAAGAAAACGCAACAAAAAATGCGTATGGATCTAATGCCGAGAAATCAATTTCAGAATAACTGTCTAAAGAACAGTCACACTTATTTCCATTTCCACTGATTACGTTCTATCTTTTTTTTAATACCAATTATTGTTTTTGTTTCTCAGTGAACTGCAGCGTGTTAACCGTCGACTGTCCACCTAACGCGTTACATGCTCGACAGATGTTTCCACCTGGCAACAAATCAACAGGCGACTCCCAGGTGAAGACATCGACACGTCTCGCGCTCCGCTCATGATCATGCTCGCGGTCCCAAAACGCTGCAGTTTCCCCTGTGAGCCACAAGAGGACGTCGCCGTCCCTCATTTGGGAGTCCTCACACGTTTCGCTGCGTGTGGTCGCATATGGCTCCCTATAGGAGTTTGCTTGTTTGTTTCGTATGTATCTGAAACTGCGCTAGTAACCGAGAGCACAGCAACACGAGCTCTCGATCTTTAGCATATTTCTCTCGGGTTTTTCTCTATGCAATGATTCATGTGTGCAGTATGAGCTGCTACTGTTTTGAGGACTGCATTTGCCTCATCAATGAACAAATGCTTATGATTACCATTAATTTTCTTATCCTTGTTTTCTTCTTAGCGGGTGTGTGTTTGGAATAATAATAGGAATAGGAATAATAATGTGTGCTAGCTCTTACAGCAACAATTCGTTATTTCAAGTTTGGTACAGCTGTTTCCTTGGTCATTTCAAAGTATATTTTTCGTATTTAAAGACCGCCACAAAACACAACAGCTTCTCTCCCCATCGTCTTTCCTGCTGCATTTGTGGAAAAGCTGCCAAACATTTTTTTAATTTATGTTCAGCACATAATTTGTCACAACTTTATTTTCCTCCCATCGTCTATGTCTGGAGCTCCAGGGGAGCCATTACATCTTCATTCTTTCTCTACTTATTTTCTCACAAATGAGGAGAACGTTTGTCTCACTCAGAACCAGTCCGCTCCTTGAACCACCCCATTCTTTTCTCAGTTGTTTCTGCACATGACTGTGCTGCATGTCACAGTTGCCTGGAGATCTGCTGGCACACACTGGAATCATGCTTTTTCATCCCTTTCCTCATCCTGACCCCACCCATTTCTCCTGTATGACACCCAGTTTGCCCAATCATGTCAGTGACAGTTCCGATTTGTACTTTGTGATAGGGGCTTGAGTGCACCACTGCATGTCACACCTTCATTTTGTTTAATTGAATGGAGAAATGTGCAATGATTTCTAATCAGGGAGTCACTATGATAAAATGTCACCAAGGGTCTAGAGTCCACACATTATCATATCGGCTTTGAACTAAACAGTGTCCGAGGATATAAAGATTCTTTGCATGCTGTTACGTGATCCTAATAGATATTTCAGCAATGGCATCTGCAAGTAGAGAAAGTACAAAAGAGATGACTTTAAAGTGTAAGTACTTTGTTTTTATTTGGACATTAGTAACAAGTCTTGGTTAAAAAAAAATGAAACCAAGAAGCCTGAGCATGGCTGGCTTTTCTACATACCAGTTTGACAGCCCTGCTCTGTGTGCTCAGTTTTAGCGCCTTTCCCTTAGAAGTGCTAATGAGCCGTGCGTGTCCCGCCTACCTCTTCCTGTCCGGCAGAATGTGATCGAGGCAATGGTGTGGGAGAGTGTGAGACAGTGTTGAAGTGGTGAGACGGTCACACACAAGTATGGGGTGCAGCACAACTTTCCCCATCCTCCCAACAGCCCTTAAAAAATGTACATTTTTATTAGGAGTGCACTCAGCGGTGTGTCTGTAATATATTGCATAACATGTCCCTTTTAAAAATGAAACGCCAGATGTGTTAAACTTCAAAGAAACCTAAAAATCTCAACATTGCTGTTGAATTCTGTCACGTTTATTAAAAGTACAGATGAATCAACAGTTACCCTCCTAGTATATCCAATCGTTATAAATCCAATATTATTGTACTATTAGCCATTTATTTATGTTCATTATAATTGTTTTTATTACTACATAGACATTTTTAGGAAAAAGAAAGTAGCAGGACATTTTAAAATTTTCCATTTAACAGTTTATGCCGCCTTTGGAGGGGCCTCCCTAGACCGTGAAGGCTGCATCCTCCAAAGGACATAGACTCTGAGCGAACTTCCACTCAATCTTCCCTGTAGTTCCAATACATTTTTGTGGCTTGCAGAGTAGCACTTTCGCCCAGTTCAATAATCTGTCTCTATCTCCTCACTTATTTTGAAGTATTACCCCTGGGTTCCTGTCAAGTTTCACACTCTTGTGAATGTGTTTCACCTGTGTCTCCTTGTCTCCCTGATGTATAAAAGCTGTCTTTCCCATTCCATCTGTGCCACAAGGTCTTTGCCTTTACTTGAGTATTTCCCAGTGTGTGATTGTGTTCTGTGCTCCTCGATCTCTGAGGATATCCTCGCTGATTTCTCTGGCTTTGCCTGAGAGCTCTGATTTCCAGTTTTTTACCCTCCATTGATCTAACAACCTCCAAGCCGGCCTGAATCCCCATCTCCTGATATGATCCGTTCTCTGATCACCCGATATGTACGGCAACATTGTTGAGTGTAAAGGTGGTAAAATAATTGATGGATGTTTCTGTGCATTTGAATCTGTTACACAACTAATAGATTAATCAACTAATGAGATAATCAGTAGCATAATAATAATAATCAGTTAACTGATTAGTTGATATAGGAAAATGTGAAATCGAGTCTAGATTCTCTACTCAGCTGGCTTCTTTAGTCTCTATGACAAGAAATTGAACACCGTTGAGATGAGGACAAATTAAACATAGAAATTATTGCATCAGTCATAAAATGAACACACCTTTGACACCCAGAATTCAATTTTCAATTCCATACCTTTCTGAATTGACCATACAGACATTTCAGACACTGTCTCAGTAGCGTTCTTGCCTGTAGAGCTCACCTTTTCTGTTATTTGCCCCTTAACTTTGTCTCTCACAGAGCCATCCTGTGCGAAACCTTCTTTTTTTGTCACTGGTGTCAACTATTGTTTAAGGGTCTACATCCCACAGTGCAGCACAGTGGTAGCCAACTTCCAATTACTGCCTCCCACCAGAAAGTCACTGCACCATCCTGAATAGTTTGCTCACACTGAAGTGGAACGTTTTTGCTATCTGCAGTTTCAACACTTATCGCAGCTTGTCATAGGATAACAGTAAACATCTCCAGTGTTTTCTACATTTACATTCCCCTCTGAAATTGCCCCTGTGTAAGCCTGAAATGAGATTACAACTTAAACCATTGCAGAGATCCATTGAAATCTAAACTTTAAACTTTTTTTGCTTCTTTATTGGTAAGCAGGAAAAGGGAGCAATGTTTCTCTTTGGGTTACATCAGAGAAATGTTGAGAGCAGCGAAAGGTTAGGACTTTCAAAAGGTTGACTCAAAGTCAGAGAGTCTCAGTCAGTGGAGAAAAAACCTGGTTTTATCTGATTGAAATCAGACCGACAAAAGAAAGGGTTTTTTGATGATTTTTTAATGCAGGGGTTAAAGAGGTGGATAGAAAAAAAGTGAATAGCAATCTCCTGATGGAATTCAGTCTTTAGCTGCATAACAAAATTTCACCTCCTATACGCAACATTGTAACTCCAAGGTTAAACTGCACTTTTAACTCATAATTGACATACTAAAGTAAAAGTAAAATAAATATGTCTCGAACCACCTGATGGTATCAACTGACACACAGGTGAAAAATTAGAATATGAAGTATGTTAGGAGTCATGTTTGTTTGCAGTGCTCCTACTGCCAGACGTCATGTAATACAATTTTAGAAACAACGATTGGATCGCTTTTCACAGTCAAATCTGCAATTTGAAGGACTTTGCAACACTCCAGCTGGAGCCGGTCCTCTTCCTTTTTGTACATGTTTGCTCCTGAACATTAATGTTTAGTTGCTGCCAAGGTAAATAAACCATGACCTTGTCTTTGGGATGAGCCACACATGCTGTCTGCTCAAGGCTACAGGTCTGGTAATTTTCCTATAAATTGCTTCCAAATCGTGCTCCCGCACAGATCTATGGGATTTTAATCTACGCTGGAGGGGACCTTCCTGCCTTTCTGTTTAGTTACAGCTGGAGAAATCAACCCTTGCTGCAGCTGTCTGTGTACTCTGCTGTGCTGCACTGTGACTTTTTGGCAGTCGGTTGTCTTATAAGTTGTGATGAAAAATGCACAAAGCTCCAAATGGATTTGTCAGTACCGTGCAATACCTGGCCTCCTCACACTGCAGGTTTTGGATATGATAGCCTTGTGGGAATGCTGACAACCTGGTGTTAGCAGATGTGAGCAGAGATCGGGAGCTGCATGTAATTTTTCAGGAGTTGAAAGGTGCCTGTGACACCACAATCTAGATGGCTGTGTGACAGAATGAGGACAAAATCTGCATATGGAAGAATCAGTTCTCACTGAAATGGGCAGTTTTATTATATAATTGCAAAACAATAAGTAAGAGAAGGAAGCTCAGCACTGAAGAGCCCCCTTCACTTGTGGAGTGAGAAACTGTACACTTGCAAAAATGAACAGTGGATTCTCTCTTCTCTTCTTCTCATGGATTCGTTCGTCTGACATTAGCTTTAGATGTGTGAGCCTGGTCCAGATAGCTGGTTTTCCCTTTCCCCTTTACAGCTGTTGCATAACAGCAGCTCATACTGGACAGATTCACACTGATCACATTGTAGATATTGCTCGAAGTATGGGATTTAATTCAATACATCCTAATCTCAGATGAGCAACAATTGCCTCCCATTTCCAATTTCAGCCCACCCTTCTTACAAGAAATAAGACCGTTTTACCCAGGGTGTTTTTTGCCTGTTTGAGTGATCGTTTTCTCCTCTCCTTGTACTCCCTAATGGCTAGCAGCACAAGCAAGGCCAAATTGTGAGAGACTAACACAGTCTATGAAGTAAGAAAAATAACTTGAGGCTCAACAGTTGTTTTCATTTTATTCCCCCATTTTTTATCTGCTGCAGTAACATACAGTTTCAGAGACTCTTAGTTTTCAGAACTAACTATAAACAAAGAAACAAAGAACAAAAAACAAAGACAAGTTAGCATAAGCTTTAATGCATCCAATGAACTTTGAAGATGTGTACCTACTGATTAAAGCGCACATTATAATTGGGCAAATGAAGTCACATGGTTTCTTCCTCGCTGTGTTGTTTGTGCAGGTTAGCCAGTTAAATGCAGTGGAAATGCAGAACAGAGATTGCATCACTGATATTTTATCTCAACAGGAGCTCAGTGCCACCAAAGAAACAAGGGTCTTACCGGCAGAGTCTCTGTTTTGATGTAAGTGCAAATACTAGCACAAAGCACTGAGAGGATATAGAGGAAGGGAAAAAGGAGATGAAAGGCAGTGTTGGGTCATTTCAAGTTAGGAGAGGAGATTAAATTTCAGGAGTTGGTTCCAGCTTTTTGAAGATGGAAAAGGATGTTCCTGCCCTGATGGTGCTTGGTAAAGCCTGGACTGCTGTGCTTTCAAAAAAGAGCAAGCTGACACTTGTTTGATGAACAAGTCAAGTGAAGACCCTACAAGAGCATCTAAGGAAGCAGCAGTAGACCTTGAATTGATGGGACCGGGTGACATTTGTCATGCACAAGCTATCATGTAACAATTTCTATTCTTCACCTTCGATTGAGTTGTTGAGTCTCTAGAATACAAAATACAAAATTCAGTCTAAATCTGCAAACGGTTGTGCAAGTAGTTTGCCTTGATCCAATGTCTGTGTATAAGGCAGGCACCATGATATTATATTATGTATACATTTAATGTATGTATGTATGTTACCTATATTTTGGGCATTATATAGTCCTACATTACTTATACTCAAAGAAACATGAAATATAATCGAAGACATTATGAAAGAACACTTGCTGCTATTTTGTCTTGGTGAAATGAAAGGAGCTTTAGTCCAAACATTGAAAGGATCTTCACAAGAACTGACGATTAGCACCCTTGTGGACAGCTTCATAGTTCAATCGGCCCTTGAGATGCAGGCTGTATGTACTGTATATCTCAGTTTATTGAGAAGTGAGATATGAGAGACCACTCCAACTTTAATTCCACCAAAACAACATTCCAGAGACAAGGTATGATTTATTCCCTCCAGTGTCTGGATATAAATACCTCAATCAATTCCACTTTGTACACACAGACACACAAGAAATCCGGTTTTGTTGTAGAGAGAAGTTTCTGAAATGTAATTTCTTGCAAAAGAAAAACAAAACTTCATTGCCAAAGTGAGGAAGAGAGCAGTAGAGAGGCAAAAGGATGAAGGGAAAGAAGGACATTTGCTTCATATACTTTTATGCTGATCACAAGAATAACAGGAAAAGGGACAGAAAAGATATTTTCAATGGACACTAACCCTGCACTGGCATTGTTTCTATTTTGTGCCATTGCCCAAGTGCGCCAGAAGCTCATCAGCCATTTTTGTGTGTGAAGTTTGCATGTCCCCCTCATTTGTGTCAATGGCTTTCTTCATACTGCTTAAAAACACGCATTAAGGTTGATTGGAGACTCTGAATAGCCCCCATTTACACTGGAGATGGTCACTGACAGACCCGCACAACAAAGCGGGAAAGATAATTGATGTGTCTGTTGTTCCACAGTCAAATCAACGTGAAACTGAGCATTACCAAAATCTCAGGCCTATTCTCTCTTACAATCTCGTCCCATTCATGAATAAGGCTTATTACAGCAGGGGAATAGGTTACATTTCCTTGGGGATCCCTCTCAGTTCTCAGCAGCTTCAGCCTGCTCTCATTCACAGACAGTTTAAAGCCAGGGATTTGTCATGGCCTTCGGCGATGGGTTTTAAAATCTCCCCGTGAGTACAAGCTGTAGATTTTTAATCTGCAGCACATACATCACTGGGCAAAGATTACCAACATGTCTTTTGGCCAAGAAGATTTATTTAAACTTTCTGTACACCCTCTGCCGTGATCCTCAATGGACGGCTGCATAAGCCACATAGACTATGAATCATCATTTCCTTTTTATTTCCTGTGTGCATAATTTAGTATATCGGAGCATGAAAACATACAGTCTCCGTACCCCTTTTTTCCATCCCACAGAGCAACTAAACAGCAGTCACTTAGTAAAAGTGGTGCAACGATACCCTTTCTCTTTCTTCCTCTTATCAGAGCAGAGGTAGCTCTCTTCTCTGATCATGGCTGCCATAGCAACACCATCGAGGGGCCTCTCACTTTCCCCCCAGAAGCAGAGACTCAAGGCGAGACAGTGTCTCAATGATGAGACTTGGTTTGGCCTGACAAATTGCCTCCGGACCTACTGTGTCTAGGGATGCATGCCAACGCGCAATATTAAGGAAGCTAGAACACCGAGAAAAAAACTGCAAAACCTTTGCATACTGCATGGTATAAAGTTGGGAGGGATTGACAGCTCTTACTTGGACTAGTCCATTAGACCAGTATCCTGGGGGTCTGCTGGTGCCTATCTATAGCACACAAGAGGCAATCGAGAGTCTCCAGTCTGTCTACACCTCTGTCTTTTTGGATTGTTGGAGAAAACTCACATAGACTCAGGGAGAACATTCAAATTGAGATTATGTTCAAACCTTTATCTTTTCCTAAAACCCAAAGCTGATGATCCAAAGAGGCACCAACTGGTCCCAAAAACTGATTACTGAATAAATTGAACAAACTGTGCACGCACATGATGACTATGATGTAACATGTTGTTGTCTGCCCCTGAACATTAGCATGTACTGTATCTCTCCGGGGTCTTGTCTGAGGACAACCCTGGCTCTTGGTCTGGAAGTGGTACGAAGCACCCATTTAATCACATGTTTAGGCGAAGAGGCACTCGCAGTCTTCTGTGACTGCGTTTCTCCAATGTGGCAAAGTAGCGCTGGCATAGTCAGAGTGTGCAACACTTGATTATATTCAGACATTATCGGAGTTAGTCCCCAGCTCTGTGGTTTGAAGTCGATCATAACAAAAACAAGCAGCAAAGCTGTCGCTTCTGGCAAAGCTTCCTTTGCTGCTGGGCTCCAAATAAATAGATTTGATGCTTCTCATGAGTCTGTCAATCAAGGTAATGAGCTACCAGCAGGCAGCTGTGATGCCCCACTGGTGTCATTAGTTTAGGGTCATTCAGTGGTAATGTTGTTTAGTTTCCATGGACAGAGCCAAAGAGCCTATTGAAGGTTTCCAGCTACAGTACCTGAAAAAAGGTGTTTTAACTGGTGTTAAGCATCTATTACCCCTGCTTTTAGTTCAGTTTTTACACTTCCCTCTGGAGGACTAGAAATCAAAGACTCAAAAGCACAACTCGTGGGTGCAGTGAGTGAGTTTCCTCCAAGGAACCTGAAACCAGTCAAAATCGACCAAAGGCATGAATAAAACACTCATGTCTCAGTGGGGATTGTGTTGCTGCTTGAACACTGCGACTGTCCTTGAAAATTTCAAAGACAGCTTTTTATTCCTCTCTTTTTGTTTCCATTTCTCCTCTTCTCTTTTATCATACTATATATATGTAGAGAGAGAGAGAGAGAGAGAGAGAGACAAGGTTTGCAGGAATAAAACCTGAGCGGATCATCATCATTATCATGTCAATCTGTCTACTTGTCAGTCTTTGAGAAAATGCACTTGAAACTCCACTTACAGTCATTCACTCGTGATAATGTCTCTTCAGATACTTTTTATGTCCCATAATTACATAGAACTGCTCCTTCTATTGAGTTGAAATTGCACAAAAGGCTTCGATGCTGAATGTGTGTGTGTGTGTGTATTGCTCAACTTTAGCTGATTTTTGTCATTTGTGATTAATTTCATATAAAACAACTTCTTATCAGGATATAAGTGTTCAACATGTATATATAGGTACATTAAAACTACCAAAGACTAAGGCTCACCATACATGCTCAGCAAGACTGACTAAGGCGACTGTTTGTCCACTGTTTTAATAGATGAACTGCTTTTTAGAAAAGCCTGAAACTGATATTTTAAAGATGTGACTTTAATGACTACTGATTGTTTCTGAGTGGAGGGCTGAATTAACGTGCCATGCCAACAAACATCTGCCACAGAGATGGCAATTGCGTTCCACTGACCTGCTCCAAACTTCAGATAAGTACACTGATTGACAATGAGCAAAACATTGCCTATCAAATTGTAAAACAACAAAAGTTAGCAGGCAGTCTCACACCCCGCTGAGATGCTGATTTGAGACTCAACTAATGATGTGCAGCATCTCTAAATAAACCTCTGTGGGAAATTCAGTCTAAAATGAGCCTTTACATTTGATTTTTCTCAAAGCTGTATTTTCCAGTTTATCTTCAGCTCATTAATTTATGCCTTAAACCCCTCATATCTTCCCTGATTTTAGGGCAGAAGAAAATCTCCTTTTTCTGCATCCTGCACCCCCCCCCATCCTCTCTCTGGTCTTTGTTCAGGAAAAAAGGGGGGATTAAAGTGTGTGTGTTTGTGTGTGTGTTTGTGTGTGTGTGTGTGTGTGTGTGTGTGTGTGTGTGTGTGTGTGTGTGAGGAAGACAGAGATGACTCATCTCATATTAAGGTAGATAATGGATGGATGGTTTTGGTGGTGAAAATCAAACACTATGTTAATACACAGGGTGTTTGCACCCACTGCTGCATTAAGAGGAAGGATGTTCTTTAATTCTTCTTTTCTTCTTCTTTTTCTTCTTATTAATATAGCATATGATTAAATATAAATAGCTGCATTGATGGGTGTGCAGCATATTTCACAAACCTCTTAAGTCCAACTCTCCAGAAAATGTGACGTGTACAAGATGTTTTGAAATAAAATGGAGAGGCCATTTCTTTCATAAAAATCCATCCTCTCTTTTTCTGACTGAGCTGTCCTGCCTACTACCTCTGTGTTCAAAATTACAGTAAAGCACACGCAAAAGATGTACTACGCCTCTAACTTCTCTCCTTATCGGGCTTCACAAGCCTCTAAGACTTAATAGCAGTTATTATCATGACAAAGGTTCACTGATCAGCCCCTCAAAGTCAGCAGAGACCCTTAATAATACTTTTGCGATAATGTTGGGGTACTACTACTCGCAGAGTACTCCCTACTCACACCTTGGGGTAATTAAGAGCGTCCTGTCGTCCTAAACATACATATTTTTGAACTTGGGGACAACCTGGAGAGTGCTATCTGCTGAGAGCTGAGCACAAGAGCTATTGAACTCACACCACTGGTTTGTTAATCATCTCATCAAGCTGGTCTTCAGGAGTCACGGCTCCTCAGTAATTAGACACATCTCACGTCACATGTGCATCAGCAGACAGACACGCACACACACAGTGACACATTAGATGACAGCAATCCAGGAAGCAACAATTACTGTGGAACTGTGCAACTGTGCTCAATTAAGAGGCCTGTAAAAGGCTTGAAAATGTTTCACCATTCTGACGTACTAATCCTTGGAGGAGTATTTAGAAGAGGATATGAGGATATAAGCACGACTAAAAGCTTAGGCCTGCTCCGTATTTTGGAATAAACAGATAAATATCTAAACGCAACCTCAGGAAGGAAAATGAGATGAGGTGAACATGTTATTAGCACTCATAATGCACAGGTGTATAATATCCATATTAGTAATGGACCACAAGTAGAATTTCATTCTCATCTCGTCACTCTCATGAAGTCGCCATATCAACAGCGTCCTTCCGTCATGAGTTTGAGGGGACTTGGGCTTTTAATGCTCCTGTTGCTGCAGTGGTGCCGTACCAAAAACTTTTCGGTTGCTTCTCCTGCCAAGTGAGCAGATGGTTTTTCCAGCTGGACGGCGCACAAGGACTAACGAGACACAGAAGACAGAACTCATTACGAAGATAAACAGTGTTTAATCGATTCTGATAAATGAGGTGCTCAGAGCGCTTGATTATTATGGCTTCAAAGAAACCAACATTTGCATAAAATCCGAGTTGAGTTGGGTAGCGGTGTTTTGTGAATGAAACGGAATAATAATGCTTTCCATCATCATCTTCTGAGGGATCAGAACATAGAAATGGATGACTGTGTGAGCTTGGAGCCACCTCGCTTGTTTGCCTTGATGTGATGTCCTGTCTGCTCTGTAGGTGGGGACACGCCGTCATTCTGTTCATGCCCGTATGGTATTGAAGGACAGTGATTTTCAATCCCCACCTCCACGTTATATGAACATTTACTGTACATGAGCTGGATGTATTCTCATATCCTCCCTCCTCCCTCCTCCGTGTGTCCCTATTGCCTGCTTCCAGTTATGTAATCTCTTTCATCTGCTTATTGTCGTGCTGAACACAGCGTAGAGTCCCCGCTGTCTCCGCGCTATCATGACTCGTATCCCCACTGCGTTCAGTCCTATCTCTGTGCCTCGCTGTGACTCAGACGTGCGTGGAAAAGTTCAGAGCAACACTCATCCTGCTGCATCGAGGCCCCTTGGTGTCCCTGAAGCAGTTTCTAATCCGTTAAAAGATCTCGCTCACTTCACTGGAGCAACCACATCAGAATCTGACTGAGTCGCACATTGTAAGTCTGTTGGCTTTGTGTACTGGGATGCACAAATATAAAACTGAATTTGTCGCTCACAGCTCACTCATTCGTGGGATTTGTGGGGCTCTGTGTTGTTTTTGCCGGGTTGTCTGTTCATGTTAAGTGTCTTGGGATAACATCGTTACAAACCGCCACTTTAAACAACGCTGGATTGAATCGAAGTTGAGTCGTTCTCGAAAGAGCGCAGGAAGCCTGAGAGAGATTAATCCCACTTTAATTTGATTACGATCGAGCTGGTCTTCAGGAGTTAAACAGGATTAGATACATCACATGTATATCAGCAAATGTGTCATGGTCTGGCCCAGGAGTAGACAACCTGCTCCGCAAAGACCCGCTGTGGTTGCAGGCGTTTGTTCCGACCTGTCCATAGCGCACAGATTGACCAAGATTGACCAGACTCAGATCAGTTGATTGAATAAGCCAAATCAGGTGTGCTGCTGCCTGGCTGGAACAAAAACCTGCAGCCACAGCGGCTCTTTGTGGAACAGGTTGCCTACCCCTGGTCTAGCCATTTCCCCTTCCTCTTTCCTGTCTCTGTCTTCTGTCTTTCCCTGTCTTGTGAGCTACGCCTGGCGGAGGAGCACAGCTGCCCTGCATCACCAATCAGCCGTATGTTAAAAGCTACCTGTGAACCCCCCCCACCCCTGACAAGAAAGACCTATTCTCCCCCCTGACTCCGGCTAATGCCGTGATTTTGAGTTTCTCCCGTTCCCTCTCCACTCTCTCGTTTCCCAGCCTTTTGCTATGAGGTCTCTTTTTGCTTCCCCATTTTCTGGCCATCACTGTGATTTTGATTTTTTTCCATCGCCCACAGCTTTCTTTTTTTTTTCGCCCTGTCCAGTCATTTTTTTTTTGTCTGTGGTTACAATTCCATCTCAAGCTCAATTTTCAGCTGAATAAAGACTTCAGTGATTTGCAATCACAGAGTTCCTGTTTCTTATCTCCTGCAGCTCGTGTCCAACCTCTGGCTGGACCGCACCTCTCGAGACTGGCACGTACGCATGCAGCGACACATTAGCTAAGCGCTAATGCTAAGAGCTTAAGCTGTGGCAGGAGGATTCTGATAAATGTAGCCAACAGTCAGAGACTATTTTCCTGCCGACTGAGACATCATAGTGTCACATTTGTGCCAATGCTCAGGCACAGTGTGGCCTGTCAAAGTTTTGACTTTAATTTGCATGCCAGCTGGTGACAGATCAAATTTTTCTCAAAGGAAAAAAAAAACCTGTAGGAACTTTTGTCTAGGGCTCATATCACGGTTTCATCACACTGGAAATCATGTGTACTATAGCATTGCTGTAGCATTGATTGTTTGTTTTCAGATTGGTCAATTAAAGCTGAATCATTTATCAGCGACAACAACTTTGTTTTAGTCTGATTTGGTGAAAAACCACATCACACCGATGACAGTTCTCTCAACTGAAAGCAGGTTTAACCTGACCGCCCGAGCGTCGAGGAGAGAGCAGCAGGTTAGTCTTCCACTCTTTTGATGCACCTTTAACCTCCTGCCACATCCCCACACAGTGCACGCAGCTCTTATTTTAGTGAGCAGTTTGTCAAATTTAGACGGAGAGCCTCACTCCCACACAGCCACACAGGTTCACTCAGCATCACATCAAAGTTGAAACGTTCATTTCAGTTATCACACCGGAGCACAAGCTCAAACACACTCACAGACCTATAACAAACTAAAAGCATCCTCTGTACCACTAAAGCTGCATCTGCAGACAAATCTGAACTGGAAAAACCCACCGGGAGAGCAGATCCAGACATCCCCTGGGCTCTGTATCCTTTTGTGTTCACAGTTTGTTTTCTTTGTGTTTGTGCTCCTGCTTCCTTCGCTCACTTCGCCCTCGGAGGCTTAAAAGCGAGTGAATTATTCCTTCATCTGTCATCTTGTTTCACTTTGTTGTTGGGTGAGGGTTATGCTTTACCCAGGAATCTTATCAAATCCTCCATCAAAGGTTTGAAATATATAATAACCCAGATCAAAACCTCATCTACTAAGGGTGAGAACACATTTCCTGAATAAGACACGAAAAATCAGTGTATTTTTCTGCAGCAGATTAGTTTAAGACTTTTATTAGTTGCAACTTGCACTGCCAAATTAGATTAGCTTCTTTCTGTCAAATTTAATTCATAGCACGTTTGAGCAGAAATGGAGTGTCAGTGTAAACTATAAACATGGATTATTTCCTTGTCTTTGCCACTCAAGAAATGTTTTGACTAAACACAACTGTTGCCATTAGCCTGACTTACTTAATTTTAAACCAAACTACATTAAACTGGGGGATTCAGCCTTTCCTCTATAGTCAAAGATGATTGTAATATAGCTTTGCTAAATTTTAAGCCTAAAGGCGAGTTTTAAAGTTGATAACTCATAAGATTCAATTGCTCCAACTAGTACTACTATATTCTAAAAATACTTCATATTTTGCCCAAGTAATAACTATAATAATCTACACGACTTTATAAGTAGCAGTCATTTAAAAGACAAAAAATGTTGCAGTTGTGTATTTGGACACATTGTATTAAAATCTGGCAAAAACAAAAAGCTAATAAATAAAGCAACAAGCAAAGGAATTGGCCATATTCTTCAGTGAAAATATCATAAATTGTGCCATCACTTTTGACAATATGTGAACTTTTATTTTAATACAGATTGTTGGCTCCATTATCAACACATCTCTCAGGATTAAATGCTGGATTCGTATATATGAAATTCAACAGCAAAAGCCAAGGAGCATATCTTGAAATATTCCAAAAATAACCTGCATATGGGCATAAGTAAGATCACATCACTAATTTCCAAGATATGAAAAAATACATCCTCTCTGGGCTTAAATCTGTATTTCTTGTAACAAAACGTTTTTTTTGTTTTGACAGTGTAACACCGTGTCATAGCCTTTTCTCGCAGGAGTCATAGCCTATTTTGTTCAAGTGTTTTCTTTGTTTTCCATCACCTCTTCAGTCGACCTCCAAATACAAAGGAAATGTGATCAAAGGAAAATGATGATGGCTAAAGGTGGAACGTTCAGAAGCTCTCATTACTTTTGCGCTGACAAGGTTATAAATATCTGAAAGACTTAAAAGTGTATTAAAGATCTTTGCAGTGGCTCAAGTTGAGTGCACATATTGTGCCTTTCCCCTCCAGCACTATAATTGCACAATAATTGGTCCGATGCTGCGGCTGACCAGTAAATTGTAGCGACTTTCATCACTTGACCTCAGACTCATTATTGCCCTTGTGAAGCAAATAAAAGGCTAGTTTGTAAGAGTTACTGTGTTAACTGTTGTAATGGGGAATTATATTTTTATTATTACTGTTAATCTTGGTTTGAATGAAACCAGCTGCAAGGCAAAGCAGGTAAATTCCTGAGCTAGGGAGTGAACTGAGCATTTGTCATGGAATACATTGAGACCACTCAAACATATTTCACTCCCTTTCTCAATTCAGTTGCTATTTCAAGTATCTCACCCTTCAAGGGTGTTTTCTTTATTATATATGTGTATATATATATATATATATATATATATAAGCATCAAGTTTCTGACAGTGATAAAAGCATAACCACAAAACAAAACACACAGCAAAAGAAAACAAATTTTCATCTAAAAAATGCACCATATTTCACCACATTTCTGTAATGACCAGTCGCATGTGGCAACATAAACAGGCGCAGACTGATTAGCACCTCTGTCAGATAGGTTGTGGTACCAGACTCAGACAACAAATGTTTGGAAATGTGAAAGAGTAAAGTAAACTTTTTCCACCTTGCAGAGATTCTTGCAGAGATTTAACAGGCTTTTAAAAAATTCAATCTGACTGCTCTTTTTTTTTCTAAACAGAACTTAAGCAAAATGAGCAGCAGAAGCTGCATAAATTCCAACTTTGCAAATTCCTTTTGCTCACAGACTCTTCCAGTCAGCAAAAATCTGCCTAGAGTACTGCACTGTAGTATAAAAAAAAGGATTTTAAGACAAGGAACATCTTACAAAGTATGGGAACAAAATAACAAGGTTAGCTCAGGTTAATACTTTGTCAGGTTGGTACTTTTGACATGTATTAAGGAAGGTAATAGAAGTACTGTCGTGCTTTTCAGACACAAATCTGACCAAGCGCTTTCAAGGGGTTTTGTAGTTTCTATTTTATGCTCATGATTGAAGTTACACTGACTGGATGCCAATTTTTTTCTCTCTCCATTTCTGGACGAACGTACTTGGTGGGATTCAAAGGCCCATGATTGAATCTTAAAAACGTACTTTTGAAGCACCAAATTGTTTTAAGGGAAAGTTATGAGTTAAAATATAATGACTTTTTTTAATCTATTCAGATTAACAGGGTGAAAGGCTTTGCAATGTTCAAATGCTAAATGAAAATGATTTTTTTTGCCTTTCATATTTACACATGAATTAGATAACAAAGCTCAGTTTATCTACATGAAAAAATGTGCTTGATGTCATGTACACAAATGCAAGTCTTATTTAACATTAAAGACTTCCTTTGGTGCAGATTGGAATTGGATTCTCAAAGTCTTTTTATGGCTGAGGAAAAACTGACAAGTGTCAATTAAAAAAAACAAACTTGTTACAATCTGTCAAATACTCAACCAACCAGTGTGAAGTCTATTATCTTTCACCTGCCAGACAATATTCGTAGAACCAGTCACCTGACAAAATGTTCCTTTTGAATCGGTACTTTTAAGTCATTATGTCATTTGGACACGTCATGTCCTTCACACACGCTGTGTGAGATTAACGCCCCTTAGAGGTGTCAGGACTGTAAAATCAAATCTTTCTGTCGTGGGATGTGTGACGAGTCGAGCCAGTAAATTGAGGAACTGAAATTCTAAATTGCGCCTAAAAAGCCATCTTTTTTTTTGTTTGTTTGTTTTTTTTATTTTAAAAAAAAAGACACGATGAAAGCAGAGACGGTAGCAGCACATTTCCACCCACATGTATAAGAACTGACTGCCAGCTCAGTCAGTTTAGATTTCAACCTAGGAAACATAATATTGACTATAATAATGCAAGGTCTCGTCAAATGGGGGTGGAATGTTGAAGAAGTAAATGCAAAGGTCAGGGAGGGTGAAGAACATTTTCCTATTCACACTTGTCAAACTGAGATTAGAGGTAGAGCGAGAGAATGAGGTTGGTATGTTGCTTGTCTAGGTTAACAGACTTTAACAGATTTTTTATTGAATAAACTGAAAATTGAAATGTTGCCTCTCACTGCACCAAGCATGGTATTTAAAAGAAAAAAAATGCTGGGTAAGGTGAGGGTTACACACACACACACACACACACACACACACACACACAGTAACATGCTGCTTTGTCTCAGTGCTGAGCCGGTTAGATCCTCTCTGAGCTGTTAGCGACACCAAATGGCCAAAACACTTAAAAGAGACATCAGCCACGCAGTAATTCACTGGCAGCTTTGGTCCGGTCACCACAAAGTGGTTATGCTTAAATGTCAAGTAGAATTAAGCTCAATTAAGCTTCCTCCACTTCAAGCTAGAAACATCACCACATTCATTATGTCCATAGTCACCTATTAAAAAGAGTGTGGAGTGTGTCATTCTAAACACAGCTGCCATGTGAGGATATCTGTTCATCCTACAAATACAAGGTTTGATAGGCGTCTTGTATGTACATGTCCTTGAATTTGTTGTTGTTCTGAAAGTTGTTTAAACTAGGATGATGGGGCACCCACAGTTTCTCCTCAAATGCATCCATGCTGCACACAAAATGTGATAGACGTAGTGGAGTGGGGAATGAAAACAGGGCTGACAATGAGGTTCAATGCCTGGTCTGCAGAGATTGTCATATAATCTCACCCAGCCATTGAATGCGCAAAATGGTTTGTGACTGATTCCTGTTGAACCATCCATGTCTGAATGGAGCCACTTTCTGATGCTTGTTGTTCTGCTGCTGCATTTGTATTAAATCCCACACACTCCTGTCGGATGGCATCCAATGGGAGCCTAGGTCTGTCTGGAGTTTCTGTTGATTTCCCTCCAACAGTGCTTGCTCATCGAGGCATTTCTCACCTTTTGTGCACGAAGCAGAATGATATCTAGTCTGACTGCATGTATAGAAATAATCCTGGGATTTGCTGTTTCCTGTAGGGAGAAAATTAAGAGCAAAACAGTTGCCTGTTGTTTTGTTCTGCACATAAACCATTTTGATATGAAAATGACTGTGGCTAGAGATAGTGTGTCTAGTACACGTTTACACCCTGAAAAAAGTGATCTTATTGTTGATGAAACTCTGAAAATCCAATCAGTCTGACCTTGTTTTGATGCTACCAGAGTCATTGACAGTCTTCCTGCTGAGTTGCAGACCTCAGAGCGTGCTTGCTTAAAGTAGCGGTGTTGAATCAAACACATGGTATCAACATAATCGACTGGGCCGTGGCAGCAAAATACCGGTGAGTCAGTGTGGATGTGGAAAACGACATGAAAGGAGTTGGCCGAAGCGAGTCTTTTGCCTGGAGCATCTATTTCCGACAGTCACATTTAATTTAACTGAATGGTGGACAGGGTGGGATGTCGGTGAACTCTGGGTTTCTCTTCTCCTGAGTTGTGGCATCACCTGTTTCACAGTTTTTCACATACATATTCGCTGTCATACAGAAACCATTAACATCCTGAGGTGAGGATCCCTGCAGCGGCCTGAGCTGAGAAAAAATGCAGGAGAGAGAAACTTTGTAATGGTAGAGGTTTGATCACCTGGGGAAGGGAGCTGTTGAAGAAAAATAGCATTAGAAAGGCAAGCTTGACTCTTATGACTCAGGTCGTCATGTGCACTTTGCCTCCCGGGGTTAAAAATCTGCATCTGTAATGAAGCAGCCACCATAGATAGCAGAGTGCCAGGTTAGTCATCCTCAGAATGGTGTGCCTGCTTCTATTATCTTACCTGCTTTGTACCCACTGGTGTTTCTGATGTCGACTGGTGTCTATCTTTAGCACACACAGGGCAGAAGAAGTGTGGGAATTGCCAGTCCCTGGAAATTCCCACACTCACATACAGTACCTGTTACAACTGTTACCATTTCATCCATTCACCCATTCACCCATCCATCATTATTTACCTGTCTCAAAAAAATATATGTTACTGGCAGCAACCTCCACCACACATCAGGTGACAGGACAGGTCACCAGTTCATCTCCTCAGAGTCTCCAGCCATACATTGTCTCTCCAATGTTGTATCCAAAGGTGTTGTTTGTGTCTGATGGTCCCAGCTCACATTGGATGACAGCAGGGAATACACCCCGGACAGGTCACACACATTATTTACTCTCACACCCCCACCAAGGGGCAATTCAGAGTGTCAGAGTGGTCTTAATCCATGTTTTTGGACTGTGGGAGGAAACTGAAGAAGAGAAAACCAGTGGGAAGAACAGAACAGCCTCTAAAAAGGCCCACAACATGGATTCAAACCAGCATGCAGCCTTCTTGCTGTGAGGCAACAGTGTGACTCACTAATCACTGTGAATGATGTTCAGGATTAATTAGTTTATTGTCAATGCAATGCTCTTGCTGCAAATTTATGCTGTTTTTCTATTTCACACAATGCTAAAAATCAAGATGCTCTGTTGGAGACAACATTCCAGGGAAAATAGAACCTGGACTTGCTGCATGCAATATGAGAGACTCATGGAGACTGGAGTAGATCATCCTGGACTGTGGAGATTTTCTCATGCACCAGCTGCAGCTGCAGTCAACATCTTGTTTCTCCTGACTTTTATTATTATTAGGGCCTGTGCGAGAATAAAAAATAGTGTAAAATATAGTGTTTCTTTTTAGTATTATATGTCTTACTATTGCCTGTAGCAACTGAACCAATTTTTGATGTTCAAAACATGCTTGACAACTCATTGTGGGTTTGGTGAGTGGCTCTATAGTGCCACTGAGAGTGATTTTTAAGTGTTAAAACAGAGGCTTGTTAGTCCCAGGTGGATAAAATTTGGGGAGATTAAATAGCACGCCAAAATGACAGTCAGAGATAGCCATCTACAAAGTACTGACAAAGCACCGACCATCAATTCCATGGATCAACACACTCGTGTGTTTAATGCAATTTTATATTATATATTGTATTATATCATATTATACGTTTTTTGCTGTTGTTATCGTGAAGATTTTGAGGAATATTGTGTATTGTGTCTTTAAGCAAAGCAAAACAAATCTTTAATGTTGCCCCAGGCAGACCACTATGTTGCTGTCTTACTATATATATCTATATATTCGTATATTAGCAACCAATATAATGCGCATAACGCGTTTGAAAGCGTGAAAATGCCCTCAGTATGACACTAAAAAACTTGGAGCCGGAAACTCCCATTTGTCCTACGGCACGTGAAGGCAGCACGGGTCACGCGTTGTTTTCTTCGGAGAACAAACATGGCGGATGATGGAGAGTCGTTGGAGTCCTGGCTCAGTAAGTTCCTCTTTAAACTCTCCTTTTCGCCTCGTTTTTCCACGCTCGAGATATTCGCTCCTGTCTCGACTGCCTCCACGGGTCAGGAGCCGGAGTTTAACTCTCATGACATCGCTCGGAGTGTGAAGTATCGTCGCTAATTCAGCCGTGTTGACAGAAAGTGGCTAACGCGGACAGCTGTCATCCAGAGCAGCTCTGATGCGAGGGTCTGACCCGTGTTTTAGACTTACGGAGGGAGGGACTGGCTGTTCAAAATGTGTCTGTTTTTCTCTGTTGATCGATGCTGTTGAGTTTGCCGGACGGGTTTAAAACAAAAGGCGGGGGTGACTGTAGTAAAAGAAGAAACCCCAGGCGCTTCATTAATCCGAGCTCATAGTAGACTTCGCAAAGGAACAGCAAACAGGATCTGAGTACTGTCTTGGGGCTGTTCAAGAGAGGTGTGATCCGAGCTGAAAACGTGACACATTTCTGACATCAGGAGCTTCACATCCCAGGGTTTACTCGTCCTATGTTGTGCTACTCTTACGCACCACTTATGTCCAGTTTTATCAGTTCCCCGGGACTCACAATTCCTGCTTTAGGTGGATTTGTTAACAACCGAACCATGTTTTCCTCTCTCTCTCTCTCTCTCTCTAGACAAAGCCACCAACCCGTCCAACAGACAGGAAGACTGGGAGTATATCATGGGATTCTGTGACCAAATCAATAAGGAGCTGGAAGGGTACGGTCACATTGTTTCAGATTATCCCGTCACACGCATCTAATGTGGCTCATGTGTGTCCTCATTGTGCTGGACACACGTAGCCAATCATGGAGATGCCCACTCGGGATCACTTTTGCCACGCCGTTGAACATTGCTCTCTGTGTCATTCTGCTGTGTTTTTTTTTTGTTTTTTTTTCCTTCCCCCAGCCCACAAATATCCGTCAGGCTGCTGGCTCACAAGATCCAGTCGCCCCAGGAGTGGGAGGCGATGCAGGCGTTGACGGTCCGTGTCGCGATGCCTTCGCCGTGAAATGTCACTTTTGCCGTCATCCAGCGGGAGTTGGCTCTCACGAACAGGCGTTTGTCTCGGCTCTTCTAGGTTCTCGGGGCGTGCATGAAGAACTGCGGGCGAAGGTTTCACAACGAAGTTGCCAAGTTTAGGTTTTTAAACGAGCTGATCAAGGTGGTTTCGCCCAAGGTCAGTGAGACGCATTTCCACCGGCCTGTCCCATGGAGATGGTGTGACGCGTGGCGCCATCCCTCCAGCCTTTTCCTGTCATTTATTCATTCATTTACTTATTTATTTTAGTATCTAGGCGACAGAGTGTCGGACAAAGTGAAGGCGAGAGTGATCGAGATCCTGTACAGCTGGACGGTGTCTTTGCCAGACGAGGCAAAGATCTGCGAAGCGTACCAGATGCTGAAGTCACAGGGTGAGAGACATGAAAACTGTCCCAATTTGCTAAAAATCGAACCGGATGCGTCTAAAAATAACAATGCGCTGAACTCTTTGTGATGAGGGCTAATTTTGGTGCCTCTGTAAGCGTATAAAGAGAAGTCGTCTTGTCACTTTTTATTTCAGGTATCGTCTCGGTCGACCCAGAAGTTCCTCTCGATGCCACGTTAATCCCGTCACCTTCCCCACGACCCAAGAATCCCGTGTTTGACGATGAGAAGAAGAGCAAAGTAAGAGGCTTCACGCGAACATTTTCCATGCTAATTCTTCACGTTACTGACCGTATGAAGCTCTTAAGAGATTTGTGACGTGCCTTAGCTTATGTTGCACATGCATTTTCATGTTCCACTTCTATGCTTTCGTCTTCTTCGAGAAGAAGAAGACAGCTCCACTCTCAAATCATGTGCATTGTGTGTGAAGTTACAGGCAGCATAGGTTTTGGAAGTCACTGCCTACAGCTGAGGTCCAAAAGATTAACACTTAATGATTTTATTGTAATTTTTGGGACCGGTATGTTGGCGTTTCCAGCCTTTGCTTCTCTTTAAACTTTAAAAGCAGCTTTGTCAAGTGTTTCTCGATTGCGCCGCAAGTGCTGAATTCACATGTAATTGACATCAATGAGTGCGACGTCACGCAACGTTCCACTATTGCATTCAATGTACCTTCAGCATGGGAACCTCCATACGCCGCCCGATTGCGGCAAGTAGGCCTGCTTTCACGTTTCAGTATCGCTTTATGTTCTCATCTGTCTCAAAAGCTCATTTAGATTGATTCTCTCCCTCCCACTGCTCCCCCGCTCTGGTGTCGCCTGTCTCCAGTGCTTGGCGACCCGTGTTTGTTTTGGATGGACCTTGTTTTTTCAGGGTCCTGGGAGCTGATGGGGCCTGGCGACTCGTGCCTGTGTAATCTGTGGGAAAGAAGTGTTCGCTCCCTGACCGTTCTTCTCCTCTCCCTGCAGAGGTTAGCAGACCTGCTGAAGAGCAAAAAGCCTGAAGATCTGCAGGAGGCCAATCGGCTCATTAAGAACATGGTCAAGGAGGTGCGTACGTCGTCGTCATGCACCTAGAGTGAAATCTGAGGCAGGTTGCTCCACGTTTCAATCTCTCACGTTTGTGCTCGCAGGACGAGGCGAGGACCCAGAAAGCAACAAAGCAGAAACGCACGCTGGAGGCTGTCCACAGCAGCGTCAAACTCCTCAACGAGATGCTGGCTCACTTCAACCCCCAAGACTCCACGGACGGAGACAAGGAGCTCATTAAGGTTCGTTCTCGAGTCCTTATTGACCTTGTCAGAGTACTTCACTTGCTTCTTCCTCCGTTTTCTGGAAACACTGTTGACAATAGAGCAAAGTACAAAGAAGTGCTGCTACCCTCTGCTGCTTCGTTTGACCTCACAGGCAGCAATGAAAACGCTTCCCAGTTGGAAGACAAAGGGCTTCTTCGTCAGGTGTGATGTATGTTTCAGAAACAGGGAGATCTTGCCGTCAAGCGCAGGAATATATACTTAACAAGCAGCTCAAAGAGTCAAAGTTGCACAGATAACAGTGAAAACGACTCTAGCATGAGTCAAACATGGGCTGTACAAGGTCTTCACAAAACCTAAAAGTGCATCTGTTAAGATACAAAAAATCTCAGTAGTATTGCCCAAAGTAACCAGTGGAAAAGTCCGATTTTAACCTGTCTATGATTACTCCTTCATTTGCTATTAACTTGCTCTTGAAGTGCTTGATAATTTCTAGTGGATTGCTATTGAAAGCTATTATATATTTGTACCTCATGCTCTAATATAAGACAGGCATTTTAGAGTGCTGAACAGCAAGACACTGGCCCTAAGTGTGACTATGTGGCAAAGGACACACAGATCAGAGAAAGAAAGATGGCGTAAAGACACGGCTAGCACGATAAAACATCATCCCATGTCCCAAGACTGGGACGTTCCCTGACGTGATTCAGAATGTGGCACACTGAGCGGCTGCTTGTTTCTCACAGGACCTGTACGGAGACTGCGACAAGCTCAGGCAAACGGTCTTCCAGCTCGCTACTGAGACTGAAGACAACGACAGCAGCTTGGGTAAGAAATCCTGCCACTCGGGCCCCATTTTTTTCCGTTTCCGCTTCCACGAGCACATAGAGACGTCCGCAGAGACGACTGCAGTCTCGCTGCGTCACGTCACGTCGGCAACTCGTCCGGGGAACGTTTTTGTTTCGTCTCGGGTGGACGTAGTAGAACTTGAGTCACCGGCTGTGTGCGTCGCACAGTAAGTCGTCAGAGAATGAAGAAGCTAATGAAGTGTGCCGGCTTCCCAGTAGGGTTACAGATACAGGTGTTATTATCTTTTTTTCTTTTTTTTTTTCCAAATGGAGCTCAGCGTGCAGGGTGACGAAGCACTTTGGGAAAGAGTCCCTAATGGCAGAAAATTGTGCGTTACTCAGAATCGCACACTCTCTCGCTCGCTCTGTATTTTTCTTGGGTGGCATCTTACAAGTATCTTACAAATTTAGCCGAGGGCTGTGGGGGGAAAACTGCTCTCTTCTCCTGCTTTCCCCCAGAGTGGTTTGCAACTCTCTTGCCCACCTCTAACCTAAACTCACATCTCACCAGGAGACCTCCTGCAGGCCAGCGATGACCTCTCCCACGTCATGAATTCCTACAAGAGGATCGTGGAGGGCCAGGCCGTCAACGGAGAGGCTGAGGAAGCACGACAAACGCGCTCATCGCTCAGACCAGGTACGTGCCACCGGCTCCGCGCTAGTTGTATTTGCAGGAGAACGACGGTAATGGAGCCACTGGGATCATTCTCAGTAGAAGTTCACATCGACTAAACGGCAGCCGGACCAAAAGCTTTTACGTCAACAAGGGAAACGGAAACGCATCTTGAACTAGACCTTGCTTGGACGCCACACTCACACTCTCATCTGAGCAGTAACAGCTGTTCTCAAAGAGCGTGTCCAGTATACGTCAGTCTGCTGCCTGAGCTGTGTCAGGTTGGAGGTGACAACATTTAGAGACACTGCAGCTATGAAAATGCAGTTCAGTCCCGTCCGATTCCCATCACTCCAACACATTCCACTGTATCTACTACGTGAATATTGTACACGTTTTTGTTTTGACTTCAGGCGATGAGATAAGAGGATAGGATAAGAAATCGATCATTAACGTTATTAACTCGTCAACTGATGTCAGCTTCTCTCCTTAATTTGGTGTTTGTCAGACTTGAGCTACCTAACAGCTCTGAGTAAATGGGAACTCATGAGTTGGAACAAACTCAAAAGGCAGACGGTCATCGATTGTCGGCTGAAAACCTTGATCGTTCTAATCTTCTGTAAACTTTATTGACACTGGACATGCCATTAACACCTCCGGTGTATGGGCTTGGAAGCGCAGTCACCCATAATCTGACAGGACAGGGGGCCAATCAGATTTTACATTTGGCCGGGGCCTCTATAATTATCATTTTTGTTTTGCACGCCTGCATTTCACTGCCAGCGGCTCTGCATGTTGAACAGAAGGGTGAAGTACTACCAGTACTACCAGTACTACCAGTACTACAGAAGTACAGAGGTAGAAGGCTGCCAAACTTGTGGACGGCACCTCAACTTGAAGACTGGCGCTCAACTCCTGAGCTTGTTTGATGCCGCCTTGTTCACAGATGGTCTGCCTGTTTAATAATGAATGGGCCTTCTTTCTCTCTCCCTCCTCCTCCTCCTCCTCCTCCTCCTCCCAGGCACCGGCAGCTCGAACCAGTCAGAGATCCTAATCGACCTGGTAGGTCTGGACGTCCAGAGCGTCCCCCTCCCGCAGCAGCAGCCTCTGACCTCCTCCACGTCCATCCCGGCGGACCTGCTGTGTGAGCCTGCTGCCCCGGAGCCTGGGGCCCTCCGGCCCTGCGCTCCCCCTGCTCCCCCTGCTCCCTCTGCGGCGCTCTGCCTGCTGGACGAAGAGCTGCTATCGCTGGGTCATTATTCATGAGTTTCCCTTCATTATTTCATGACTTATGGATGAATCGCGCGATCCATAAAATGTCAAGAGGCCCAGTTTGCCTCATTTGCTCAAACCAAAGACTCTTCAGATGCTGTGAGAAATAGTCGAATAAAGCAGCGAATCCTTGCAGGGTAGACGGTGCACCCATGAACTCCTGCTTATTAAACGATTGATCAGAGTCTTTAAACATTAACATTTGCTTGTGGATGTGACACGTTTGCAGGTCTCAACGAGCCCACTCCTCTTCCAAACAAATCGACATCTTTACAGGTATTTCAGTACACTGCAAGGCATCCAGACAGAAAGTCAAGTCTCATCATGTTGATAGTGGCATTTTTTTGTTTTCTCAGGGTCTCCAGGATTCTGGCCAAGATGTGGATCTTTTTGACATCACGTCCTCGTCGTCTCTCCCGGCGTTCTCCACGTCGGCGCCGTTTCCAGACCCGCTCCCCGCGGCGGTCCGCGGACCTCTGAGCCCGGCGAAGCCTTTGACTGCCTCGGCGCTCAGCTTCCCCGCGCCCCTCGCCTCCAAACCTCCATTTTCTACCGAGCCTGTGTCGCCGGCGTTCCCGCAGCCCCTCGGCTCCGTGCTGGACGCCTCGTTCCCTGCCGCTCCACGGCAGCAGGGAACGCCTCAGACGCACTCAGCTGCTCTCGGCCACAACCTGCAGGACCTGGCCCTGCTGGACCTCTGCAGCCCTGAGAGGTGAGTGGCGCCTCAGTGACGCCGCAGGTGCCCACGAGAGCAGAGTCTGTCTTGCTGCAATCAAAATACGACGACAAGAGTGGAAAAAACCCCACAAATTTCCAGAATAAAGTCGTAAATAAGGAGACTAAAACCGTAGATTAAGGTCGTGATATTAGGAGAATAAAGTCGTACTTCAAACGGTAGTAGGTGTCATAAAACAGTTATTGAACTATTCAGTTCAATAAATATGTAGTCTACTTCAACCTTACCTCCAGCCTGACTTCTCCAGCCTGAGTGCACACAGTTTGTTTTGATGGATGCCGCCGCACCTCTGACGAGAACCCTCTCGCCGCTCACCGCAGCGTATCCCAGTTGCACAGCCTGAAGAGCGAGGATCTCTTGGCGTCTTCCATGCTGTCCTCCAGTCCCGCGGCCTCCTCCTCCTCCTCCACGTCCGCCTCGTTGCTTCTCGGAGGGACGACCCAGTCCGGCGCCAGGACGGCGGCAGACGACAGTCCCCTGTTGCGCTCCCTGTCCCCCGTCCTTCCCCTGAGCCACGCCAGTCCAGGCCGGCTCCCAGATGCATCCCTAGCCAGTGTCTTTGTCCCACTGGAAGCCGTCAAGCCAAGTGAGTTTCATCAGACAGGCTGCAGGTGTCTCGGTTTGACGTGGGGGTGGATCGAAATGCATTTCCAGCGCGGGGTGCGGATTTCGCTGCCATTTTGCAGATTTATGACCGTGAGCTGATCGGCAAAGTCGGGTTCAAGCTCGCTTATCTTTCTGTCTTTCAGTCTGGCGTGTTAGCATGAGACAGCAGTTCTCAGCGAGGAGAGAAAAAAAAGGGCCAGTGAGCACCGCGGGGGGACTGACTATTAGTCACTCAGCTCTGCGGGCTGATTCTCAGGCGTCTGGAGCAGATGCCAGACTCCGACAGAGCCGCCAAGTCGTTGACTTTGAACATAAAGGGAACTGTCAGCCGCGGCAGTCCTGATCAAGTATCGGTGGAGATTTTGCCGCAGTGTGGCATATCTTTCCAATCAAAGCAGTTTTTTTTTTTGTTGCAAAGCGCATTAAAGTGCCTCGCTCTAATTTGAGGAAAGTTTTCAACTCGGCTGGAAACAGACGAAACTAATCCATGTCACCGGCCATCCGACGCTTTCATCGGCCTCCCCGTGTCCATTTAGTTGATCTCTGGTGACTGCTTGGGATGAATCGAATCGCTGAGTGCAGCCAGTGTCAGGCTGCGCATTGGAAATGGGCTGTAATGAGTTGACAGTTCTGTCTGGTGTCAGCCAAATGAAGTGTGAAGCCGATCCTGGGTCCATTAAGTCTGGAAACGATGCTGTCACTAATAAGGCCGAACTTGCAGACTGTCGGGGCTCTGCTCATGCGGATGACGGACATGTACTAGGGCACACTTGATGATTTAGGGCACAGATGGTATTATCTTATATCAGTTTCACTAAATGACAGATGAGCATGCATTCTTAATGGCACAGGTCTAAAATGAAAGTTTGAAATGCTCAAAACCTATACATTGCAATAGAAAAAAATGGTAATGGAAACACTTATGGATGCCCATCTTCCTCAAAGTGCTGCAGAACTAGATATAAGGATATTCACTAGAATAGACCTGAAGAGAGCTTCGGCTTCTTTGCTAAACCACCCTTCACAATCGTACTCCGAATCATTAGAAATATTACTTATCTTTTGTTGAAAACTGGTTAGGGTTAGGGTTAGGATTAGGGTTCATGCATCTAACCCTAACCCTAGGGACATGCATCTACGGTCCAAGTGCCTCGATGTATTGAGTTGTTATTGGCTCACTCAATGTTTGCATTACTGAGCGGTTGAATAATGGCACCTAATACAGTGTGTTTGTTTTAGCCGAACTAGATGACCACATCTGCATAAGGAAATAACAGATGCTGTGTTGTAGAAGCCACTGCTTCTAATGTACGTCTTGAGGAAACTGTGTCATAAATCTGATTCTGGTGGTCCCCTTGGACTCGTCAGCGACTAACTGTCTTTTTTAAACTGAAGGTCACTTGAGTCCGGTGACGGCCTATGACAAGGACGGGGTGCGTGTGCTGCTGCACTTTGCCACCAACTGCCCGGCAGGCCGACCCGACGTGCTGGTGATGGTGGCGTCCATGCTCAACACGGCTCCGCTTCCCGTCAGGGACATCGTCCTGCAGGCGGCCGTGCCCAAGGTACTGTAGCCTCGCTCCAGCTCTTTACTTTTCAAAGCGTCCGATATGACGGCGGTAACAACCCGTCTGATTCGATGTTCGCCCTGGAGGGAAAATTTGCTGGTTCTGTTTTTAATACATGTAGATAACGTGTTTCGCCTTAATCCCCAGATGATGAAAGTGAGGCTGCAGCCCCCCTCTGGCACAGAGCTGGCTCCGTTTAACCCAATCCTTCCCCCGGCTGCCATCACTCAGGTCATACTGCTTGCCAACCCTTTAAAGGTACAGCTCAGTGCAGAGCTTTCTCTACTCCACATGTGTGTATTTAAGGAACCTCGTCCGGATGACGCGCCTCACAGCCTCGAGTGGCGAGCATTAGGATCTTGTTAACGCTACCTGA